>JAREIS010000085.1:1582500-2182500 GCA_030060385.1 Muscicapa striata striata
GATTAGCAGTGAGTTCTGATTTGAAGTAGTGAATTAAATTAGATACATAATTTTTGCTTATAATTCTTCATTGTTTTATGAACTGTTACTTGTACAGAAGATACCTGACCTGGATAATGTATATTGCACAACTCCTGAATCCAATGCTGACACACATATATATATATATATATATATATTTTTAATTTATTTAATTTTATATATATATAGTGTTTGTACAGACACTGACACAGAACACAAACTGACTGTCCTGATAATAGTAAGGATAAAGCCTAGAATGTTTTTAATGCCTTTTTCTTTGAAATGATCCTTAGTTCTGAGATATATTTGCATAGGAAGTGATTTTTTTGAATATATTGGAGGCTAAGACACAAGGCAGGAAATGTTGCTTCTGTGTCTTCCCAAAGTGCTAAATATCTTAATTGTTTTTAATGAAATTAGGAGAGAAGGTTTGCATTAGAACACTAAATCCCAAGATAGCAGAGGCTATCATTTATTAGTTAATTATTTCCTACTGATTTCCTAAGATGACAGGTTTTTTAAAAGCTGTTCCTAATCTCATTTCTCTCTGTCATCCTTTGTGACTTGTGTTGACAGTTCCTTTTAAAGAGTAAAGCAAGTTCTTTTTGAAATCTACTCTTTTATAGTGAATTCCTCTGCCAGAGGCCTGTCACTCTCCCACTGAGGTAGTTGTTGACATTTACCAGAGCACAACAATGTTTAATTTAATATTTTGATGCTTTAATGTCCTATTCCCAAGACAAAAATTTGCCATTTCTCTCTGCTGCTATGGCTGATGACAGCTAACTTCAGAAACTCCTTTCATTCTTCAGCATTTGGGCTAATTGGGGTTATGTTATTTTAGGTTCTGAGTTCAGGGCCCCTATTTGTGAAGCATTGTGCTGTGAGCAAACCCTCTGAGATAAGCAAGGCTGGGTGCACACCAAGAGATGATGTTTGACATGCAGGGGAGAGCTGCAGCAGGATTTGGTTGTTGGAGCCTGTAACTCTGCTGCAAAGGGAAAAAGCCTGTTATAAAATCTCTCAAACTGGCAGCAAAGTCTGGAAAAACCCAGAGAAACTGGTATTTCTCTTTTCTGGCTTCATTCTTCTTTATTTGTCCTGTAGGGGGATGTAAAGAAAATCTGAGGAATGAATTTACACATCAGCTGAATATTTTGGAGTCAGCTGGATGCAAAAAGGATTTGAATGAAAAATGGGAATGTAAAGAGATGCACTAACAAAATCAAAAGTTAAAAAACAACAGATCACTTGCATCTACCAGATAAACAGGGAAAGAGCTGGCATTACACTCCTCAAATCTCAAATGCCTGGAAGAGAGTGAAGTCAACCACAGTGGGTAAAGAGAAGAAACTTTGTCTTGAGGAAAGGCTAAAACTGGGGAAAAGGCTGGGACAGCCATGAAAAAAAAAACAAACAATCAAACTATTGAATAGAATGATTTGGTGGCATGGTGACTATATTGGTGGTTTCCAAGTAGAAATTCATAACATGTTATCAAGAAACAAAGAAAAATGAAGGAAAAAAGAATTATGGGACTGCTTCTGGGAACAATGTAATGGAAGTGTCTCTAAGTGTCCCAAGTGTCTTCAAGTGAATCCATGTTGTGTGTCATCCCCCCCCTGATTAATTATACTGCTAATAAAGTAATTCAAGCAGTAATACCTTACTATTTGGGAGTAATAAAGACCTTGAGAAATGGGTGGAAATTTCAGCAACACCTAGTGAGAGAAACCAATAGATAGTGAAAAACAGGAGAGCTGCCACTTGGTAGGGAATGTGGTTTCTCTGTGTTTCAAGGATCCTGATGGTAGCACCTTTCCATTTGGGCAGTTAAAACTGGAGCCAGTAGTTAAGCAATGAAGTAGGACCAAGCAGAAAGTATTTTCTTAGCATAAATCTATTTATGGGGCTGTTTTGTAAGAAATAGCTGTGTCTAATTGTCTTAAAAAAAAAAAAACCACCAAAATAATGTTTAGTAATATATTGGCGGATGTTTAAATTAGATTTTACAATTAAAAATGCAATTTATCAAGGTTTTCCACCCTTAAAAACTTTTTGGATTGAAGGAATTAACTTTGTTACCTTGAGAGATCAAATTGTTCTTTGTACTTCTGGAAGGGAAGGATGATTTAGATTTTTAGAGACAGCACAGTAGGGAACCACATTCTGACTCAATGAGCCACCACAAGTTAATCAGTACTTTTTATTCTGTATTGTTTTCTCTTGCCTTTGCAAGTCTCATGCTGTTCTTGAAATGCCTTGGAATTAAAAGAACCAATTCCCTGCCAGTACTTAGAAAAAAAAAAAATGGTATTTCACAGTGAGAGGAGTGTATATATTCTTCTTTTAAAACTTTGTATATTCTTCCTTTTTTTTTTTTTCAGTTTTTTTTTTTTTTTTTTTTTTTAATGTAAACTGTTAGAACCCCCAGGAAAGAGAAATGCTCCTTGTGGAAATGAATGCCTTCCTGTTCCCTGCAGAGAAAATTATTAAGAACAAATTTACACATAAAGTAATAAAATAAATAAAAAAGAAATTGCCATGAGCAAAAAATGCTATTAATTCTGAGTAGCTTCTAGCAGAAAGCTGAAATAAACATTCTTAATACTTAAAATTGGCTTAGGACCTGAGCTATTGCTCCTGCATTTAAAGGCTCAGAAATAGAGTAAGAATGGTTAGAGCTCTGGACATGAGTTCTGGATACACCCAGCTGTTTGGAGGTGCTTTCTTGGGAAGTTTTATCTCATTTTTTCTCCATTATTCTTGCCTTTCCACACTAACCCTCTCCCTCCCAATTGATATAAAGAAGAGAGGCAATTCTCATACCTACTTAGAATTAAAAGACTAAGTGTTGGGGAAGATCAGACAACCTCATTTTTCCATTCCTTACAGCATCTGGCCACATTTTGTACATTTTGTACATTTTGGTAACAGCTGGGGAGCTCCTGAGCCCCTGTGACCACCCACCCTTCAGGGGAAGGAAACAACTGGGAGTCAGAAATGCTCCTGATCAAAAGGAATGACAAAAATCAGAGGGGGCCACAAACAATCAGAAAGTTTTGGTGATAAATTCCACCCTTGGCATGGAAATTGGGGTATTAGTCCCCTGGCTGCTGTGCAAGCACATGGCAGTGGGTTTTGGATTATTGGTGGAAGAAGAGAGAAAAAGAAAGGGATGGATTGAAGAGGGAAAAGAGAGAAGAGAGAAAGAGGAAAAAGGAGAGGAAAATAGAAAAAGGGGAAAAGGGAGAGAAAAAGAGAGAGAAAATGGAAGAGATGGATTAAAGAGGGGGAGAGAGAAGAAGAGAAAGAGGAAAAGAGAGAGGAAAATAGAAAAAGAGGAAAAGGGAGAGAAAATGGAAGAGATAGATTAAAGAGGGGGAGAGAGGAGAAGAAGAGAGAGAGAAAGAGGAAAAGAGAGAGGAAAACAGAAAAAGAGGAAAAGGAAAAGAAAAAGGAAGGGATGGATTAAAAAGGGGGAGGAGAGAAGAAGGGAGAGGAAAAGACAGAGGAAAACAGAGAGAAAAGGGGGAAAAGGGAGAGAAAATGGAACAGATGGATTAAAGAGGGGGAAGAGAGAAGAAGGAAGAGAGAAAGAGGAAAAGAGAGAGGAAAATTAAAAAAAGAGGAAAAAGGGAGAGAAAATGGAAGGGATGGATTGAAGAGGGGGAAGAGAGAAGGGAGAGGGAAAAAGAGAGGAAAATAGAAAAAGAGGAAAAGGAAGAGAAAAAGGAAGGGATGGATTAAAAAGGGGGAAGAGAGAAGAAGGAAGAAAGAGGAAAAGAGAGAAGAAAGTAGAAGGGAAAAAGAGGAAAAGGGAGAGAAATGGAAGGGATGGATTGAAGTGGGGGAAGAGAGAAGAAGAGAGAGAGAGGAAAAGAAAGAGGAAAATAGAGAGAAAAAGGGAAAAAGTAGAGAGAAAATGAATGAAGAATTGAAATTTTTCATTCGAGTGTGGTGAGGAAGAGATGAATTAATTTAAGATGTATTATTATGTTTTCTAGAAAAATATGGATATACAATGAAAATGATTTGCAATGTGTGCATTTGTATCTCAGTAGGAGCAAGTGCAGTGACAAAACAGTGGGACTGAAATTGAGGTATTATTTTCAGGAGACAGAGGCTGGACCAGCATAAAACAACTTTCAGCCAGTTTGTGTACAGTCTCCACTTGTGTGCTATTGGTGAAATAATTGACTTTTCCCCCCTCCCCAGCCCCCACCCGGCTCTCACTGTATCACATTGACTTTGGGATGCACAAAAGAGATTGAACAAAGCTAGTCATTAAGTTAAAATCCCCCCAGGGTAGGAGTACAAGCAACTCAATTCCTGAAACCTGACTGAGGCAAGAGGAAGTAAATCAAAACAATCAAGCAAATGTTTGATTCCAGAACATGTGCCCAGGGAACTGTCTGCTGCTGGTTGAAGTTCTTGTGCTTTATATAAAGGAAATCAGGCAAGCCTGAGTCTTGACTAAATAAAAAAACATGAGAATAAAAATCACTACCTGAAAAGTGGAAGGTGGTGAGAGCTGAGACATGTTTTTAGTGCCAGGCAACATTTTGAGGGGGTTGACACAGAATTATACAACCTGTCATTAAGATGATGAGGTGAGGTAAGCTTTCATTAAAATTGGCACTTTGAGATATCACACAGCTCTTTCAGTTGTTTCCTATGCCAGGAAGGATACCTGGGGACTTTGTTGTTACAGTACCTGTAAGCCATGAAACTGTTTCAGCAAACTGTAAGCTTAAGTTCCTGAGGAATAAAAATGTAATAAAACAAAACAAAACAAAACAAAAAAGTTTTTTTTTTTTTTTACAATAAAAACTTGTTTAAAAAAACCCAAAAACCCCATACAAAATAACAACCAACTACACCCAAAAAATCCTGTGATTTCTGGCATATTTGGAAATTCTCTTGGTAGTGCCATTAACAGACCTTTTGCAATCATTCCCACTTCAGTTTTGGTTTCTTGGTTTGGTTTTTATTTTAATGTTTGTGGAAAGAGCGTCCATGTACAATACATGGAAGATTTAGGAGTCCTCAACTCTGATTTCAATGCATGAATGAACTTTTAAAGACTCAAAAAGCAGAGATTCCAGATTGGATGCAGAGTTTAAGGATTTTTTGGTGTTGGTTTGTTTTGTCTTGTCAGAGCAGAGGGAGAGTTTTGCTGTAAATATGAAACCTGGAAGAAATGCTGGGAGGAGTGATGTGACTGATTCCCCCACCTGCTTTGCTGCAGATGTGCTCCCAGGGATCTGAAAGCTGCTTCATCTCTAATTATGGGAGACCTCAGTGCCACAACCCAGGGACAGCTTGGGGCCAGCACTTGAGCTCACATTTTTTAATGATGCATCTGCCACTGCCTCCTCAGAGCTGATTTCACACTAATTTGGTAGGAAGGATGCTCCCATTTGTGATCCCTGCTGCTGGACAGAATGGAAATATGCAATTTTTTGTGGAGGTAGAAACTATGTGTCTATATATATTTATTGTAAAACGGTGCTAGGCTCTGTTTTTTTTTCTCCTTTGAAAATCTGCACTAGTCTCACTGATGTCACTCTTCTTTCTACAGTTTTCCAGAGATAACAATTTGAACCTCCAAAGGCTTGTTTTTCACTTAGCACCAGGCTGACTCTTGCCAGGATTTAGACAGGAAAAGAACTTCCCTGAAATATTGGAATTCTAATATGCTACTGCCTCTTCTGAAATGCAGAAAGTAATTATTAAAGTGTGTAGAATGTATCAAGGGATACAGACCATGGAGGAAACTTGGGAAAATGGGCAAATTTCTGTTTATTCAGCTGTGCCTTTTGGAGCCAGCTGGAACTGGCTCAGCTGAAGGTGGTCACAGAAGTCACCCCTGCAGCCCCCACTGCCAAAACCTTGTCACATGAGCCAGAAAGTTTTTGTGATTCTTATGTAACTGCATTTCCTTTGTGCATCTTTCTGCATATTGTCAGAGTGATTAAAATATGAGCACTACTCAAAGTTCAAAAACACAAGGAGGTTTTCTAAGAAGTTGTTGGGTTTTTGTTTTTGGTTTTTTTTTGTTACACATTTGGAGCACAATACCTTAAGAGAGCTCACTTGCCTCTAATATCTTCTAAACTCATCAAGTTTTCCACAGCCTGGGAAGACTTCTCTACATAAAATGGTATTCAGAAAATAGTGAGATTAAAAGAAATTCCTTGAAAGCACACAGGAAAAAGAACCCTCTGAGAATCCATGAAAACATGTTTTTTTACCCTCTTACCCCACCTAGAACTGCCAGCAGCAGGATAAATCAATCCTCAAACATTCCTGTAATCTCATTCTTAAGAAATGGCAAGTATCATGCTCACAGTTTGGATTACTCATTAAGACAGATTCATTCTGCATTTAACAACTACTCCTGCAGAATGTTTATTCAAGGACTACTGGAAAAGACACATCATTCTGATTTCTCCTCATTTCCTTTGGAAATAGTGCAGCCAGGTGTGTTTCTGCAGACAGAATTTGTCTCTTCCCATCAGCATCAAACTGTGACACTTTGTCACCACTATTTCAGGACAGGAAGGGTTTGAGTCTCTGCAGAATTTGAAGACAGGTTGTTGCCAGAAACATCCTCTTCCTTTGTACAGCACAAAATCTCCAATCGAGCATGAGAATGGAGGGAATAACAAGCAGGTGACAAAGTGGGTGGCAGAGTTGGAGGAAGAAGTTTTCCTTGTCTGTTTTTGGACTGAGGTAAAGAGTTTTCTATTGTAAAGAAATTCATTGTGAAATGAAAACCCCCTAAAAAACCATAAACCCTATTGGGGTGGTTGGGGTGCTGCTTTTCCCCTCCATTTGTTTTTTAGGATTCCAAAGGTGGTTTATTTCTTATTAAAAAACATTTTTCTGTCCTGTTGAATTATTGGGAAGGAAAAATGAGGTTGCATCTGCATTAGAGTCGGCAAGATTTTCCTTTTTTGTGCAGTTTTGTTGAGGGTTGAGGCTTTGCAGACAGTGATGACACATTTGCCCTCTTGAGTGGGATGCTCACTGAGTGCTTCCTTCCTGTTGCAATTCTTTGTGGACAAGAGGTCCTCATTCTGCAGAAAAAAAAATAAAAAATCCATCCATTCTCTTAAGCTTGCAAACAACTCAGTGAAATGAACTGTTTTTCCTCCAGTAGTCCTGTATTCTTTGAATGTCTATATTCAAGCTGCCATTCATTCTAGAAGAAAATGTATTGAATCAAATTTTTCTCACAAGAAAGTTTATACTTTGTTTTTAGAGCTTAAGTAAATGGTGCTACAGCTTTTAGGCCAGTACATGTATGCAGGTCTTAATGTCAGGAGAATTGCAAATGCCAGAGATAATTTTGATTCTATTTCTCCATGAGCTCTTAAATCACAGTACTGCTTAAACACAGTCCTTGAAGTTTTGGTTTTATTGAACCCAAACTGAGCTCTAAGATAACTTGATTTGCAGTCCACTTGAGAGAAAGGTATAGAAAGATCACATTCAGACAGAGAGTTTTTTAGTTCAATTATAAGAGATGAGGGTTTTATTGATAGTTTGGTAGCAGCAGAACACAGAATGGCACAATATTTAGGAATGAAACCATTGTAAGTAACTGATCTGCCAAATAATTCTTTTTTATAAGCTGAAATGCAATTTCAATTCATGCTTTTGTCAGAAGCTGAAATGTAATTTCATTTAAGTATGGAGCTAGGATAGTATTGTTTTGATTTTAATTGGAGCCAGCCCTAGAAGGTTTCTTCTTGCCTGTGATTAGACCATTCCTAGGCTATTTCAGAAACTGATCTGTCAGGAATCAATCCTACACTGCACTAATCAACTAATATTAAAGGTGATTCAGTAAAACACTGGGAATAACCTTGAAGAAATTGAAGCTGAGAACTTCACAGCAAAAATATTCTCTATCATTATCAGCTGTTGAAAAAAATCTGAGATGAAAGTGTTAAGAGTTAGAACAAGAAAGAAGAAGCAGATAGTCCCTTTTTTCCATAGATTGATGGCAGATTTGTCAACATTCCTGAGTAGCTGCTATTTATGAAAAAGATCCAAAGTTTAAAAAAAAAATTAGGAAATTTTTCACATAAATCATTCAGCTGAGTGAAGCAGTAAAGTCTCTGCATATGGTTCCATCAGTGACATACTCAGGAATGAGCTGAGAAGTTATTTCTGTCATGGAAAATGGCAGGCTTTTCATATGTTGTTTTTTTACCCAATAGGGTGTGCATATATATGAATTTACAGAGAGTATGTCATATGCAGAAACTTTATGGCATTTAACCCATCAAATAAGTGTGAGGAGAAGATTGCCCAGTAAAGCACTTTTAGTGGCCAAGGGGAGGTTACATCAGCAGAAATACAAATTGAGAAGAAATGGAAAATGGAGCAAACATAGGGACAGCTGCTTAAATTACTTCCTTAAATCCTATGACATATTATATTAACTGAGATCTTTGAAGCACTTTTACAATCCCAAATTTTCACTTGTTCCTTTCCATTCAAGTGGATATTCCATTCAAGTGAATGAATTATCTCAGTTTCTGTAAAGTTCTTTCTTTTACAGTTTTTCACTGGTTTTTCTGCTCTCTTTGCAGTATGTACTGGTTTAATCCTCTGTATTTGCTGACCTGTAACACACAGATCCTGAGCAATTGTGCTGTGTGTGTCCTCCCTGCCAAGCCCAGGGAAAGGCAGTGCTTCAAGGTCTGCAGCACAGCTTCCCCAAAGTGCAAATCTTTATTTACAGCTGCCTATTCACATCATGGATGGTGTGGGGGGGTGTGTGCACAACCAGGCCAGGGAACCAGAACTGGCATGTTTATTCTAATCTGAAAACAGGAGTCCTGTGTTGGGTGGCTCTTCTTTAACTGGGACAAGGAATAAGCAGACTGGTAAAAAGTCACTAAATCCCATTTTTACCTTGACCTTGTATTAAACTCAAAGTTTTATATAGCTTTTGGCAGAAAGTTATGTGGAGTTTGCTTTTTTTTTTCTCCTCTACATTTCAACTGAACTCACTGGGATCCTTTCAGACCTCAAACTTGGAGAGTTAAACTACATCAATCCTAAGTTAGAGAAGCACTGAGTCTCTGCATGGTCACTTCATTTTATTCAGCCCCAAGTTTCAGCAGTTGGATTCAGATTTGTATATCACTAAATAAAGAGTTGGCCAAATTTATGGCAAATGTGAGCCAGTTTAGTTCTGTAGGCCAGGAGCTTTTGCTGATTTATTCTAACAGAATAGCAGGACCCAGCATTGTTTATGGGACATCAGTGGACATAAAACACCTCATGAAAACATTGTTCAAGCTGTGAGAACACTAAAGGTAAGTTCAGACATGGGTATGAGCAGAGGGTCTCCCTGAGGTCTTTCACAAAATGTTCTACAGAAAACAGGGTAAGATAAGGGGGAAAAAGTAAATCTCAAAATATGCAGGGGAAAAAAAACCTGTAAAATGAAATCTGTTGCCTACAAAGGAATTTTTCCCAGTGCAGAGCTCAATGATTAAGTAATATTTAAACTCCAACCTGAGGCCTCACATGGAAACTAAGAACTGCCTCTTGCTGAATCTCTGCCTTACTGCTCATCCTTTCTATTAGGGATGAGAACTGTTTGAGGTTGTTAATCATCTCAATCACATTAATCTTATTAATAAATATACAAACCTGGACCATATAAAAAGAAAGAATTCAAATTTGATTTCCAAAAACCTGATAAAAGGAGGATAAGCAGAAGGGAATTGGATTTTCAACAAAAAAAGTTTACAATGCTTTGTTGTCTGGTCCTGAGGTATAAATTGGAATTCTGTAAGCAGCAGTGCAATAGATGCATGAAGGTTTTCTTTGAAGGAAAATCTATATTGGAGACTTTAATTAATAGATCTGGAATGAGATGAGTTGCTTATTTGTAAAACAGAGCATGGTCTGGCTAGAAATGCAGAAGTTAGAAGTGCAGCCTCAAGTATTTGGATCCATGAGACTTTGGAAAGGAAGGTTTTTCTTCTGCCTCTGCAGGGTGGGAGAAGACAGAACCCCCAGCCCTGCTCTGTTTGAGTGTGTTTGTTTCAGCTTCAGGGAAATGAGACATCTTTCCAGCTCCCTTTTATAAAGATCAAGAGAATTTGCAGTAAGTCTGATATGATCCAGAAATACTGAAGTGGACAGGAAATCTTCTTCCTTAAAAATTTAGATATAATTTAGTTATAATTTAGAAAATAAAACCTATGTTTACGAGCAAAGGTCTGAAAAGATGTTTTTGGATTATTTTTGCCATGCATGCTCAATCCAACAATCCAATTGAGAGGTTTGTGTCATGAACATTTTATTTCAATGCATTTTTCATTTTTCTGAATTGATGAACAAATAGACACATTGATTTGGCTTCAATTTTATGATGATGGACAGAAATGCTCACATTTTCAGTCTTTTAACCTTTAAAAGCAGTTCAGCTGGTCTTAAATAATTCTTCACCTTTAAAAAATTAAAAATCAGGAAAAAAAAATGTTAAGAAGAATCCTTAAAGGAATTCTTCATCTAAAGTGGTCATGGATCCCTTCCCTTACCTGCTGACAGAGCAGCCTTTGTGCTTTGCAGCACTGCTTGGAGTGCTGTGTTGTTTCTTCAGTAGACATAAATGAAAGATGCAATTCCATGTGGATTTTCTTCCTGCATGCTTTCCTTCAAGCATCTTAAAATCAAGCAACAAATCTAAAAGGTATATTGCAGGAAAAGAACTCTGGTCATTCATCAAATGTGGAGTAGAGTCCTTGCTAGTTGTTATATTTTTATGCCAGGTTTTGGTCTGTGTGGTGGTGTAGTGTGATTTAACAGGTGTTCTGTATCTCTGTTACTTTCCCTGCAACTGCTGGAAAAACTGGACAGAAGGTTCCATTTCCCCCCACGTGTTTTACAGCAAGAAGGCTCCTGCAAGGGTGTCATGGTTAATTTACCTGATTTAGAGGAGTCTAAGGAAGACTTTGGAATATTCTAGATCAAGCAGATTGGCCTGACTGCAGTTAGGAAGTGTGAGATAAGATCAGTTCAAGAGCTGTCATATTCTGATTTTATTTCTTAATATGGTTTCTGCAGTGCACACATATAATCTATCAAGTAACATAAACAGACATGCAGTCCATTCTATACACAGCAAACTAATCATTTGAGACACTTGCATTTTATGCTTGATTTCAGTAGTAAACTGCTTTATTTCCTATGATAAGACAACAGGGACATACTGGTTAATATAATTTTAAAGTAGTTTTCTTATCAAGGTGCCAGTAAAAGGTTTTTTTTTTTTTTTTTTTTAATGCTAGATGAATAATACAACACAATTAGTTATCCTGACATCACCCAGTGGTTGATGTCCTCTAAAAAGAGAAGAGTCAATTCAGGGTCTAACTATGCTTCAGCAGATGTATTCAGAGCTGGAGTAACATTCTCATTCTTATGCTATTGCACCTTAAGCTATTTGTGTGCAGGCTTTGACCTTCCAAAACAATACTGCAAATGAAATTAGCATTTGTGATGTTGGTCATTAGCTGCAAATTAATTTAAAAAAAAAAATTGTGAGGGGAAGAGATTCAAGGACAATGTTGGTTTTTAGACAGTTTTTCTTTTTCTGCCCAGGATTTTGCATTGTGTCACTTAGTTCCCAGTTATTCTTGTTACACCCTCATAGCTTTTAGATGATTATATGCATGTAGTAAATTTAAATATTTCAAAGACCCTTGGTTTTAGAGTCTCCTGGGACCTAGAACCTAAAACTGAAATTGTTACAGTAATTTTACTGTTTTTTTTATTTAAAGAAAACAATGGCAGCATTGATCTTTTGGGGACCCTTTTTTTTTTTGTGTGTGTGTGCCCCCACCTCACATTTCTCCCTGTAGTCCCCCAAGGGAGGATTAATGTAAGATGCTGAGGACATTTCTTTTTTCTGTGGCACAATAGCCTGTTGTTCCCATCCAGAAGAGATGCCTGTTAATGACAAGTGGAATATTTGTTTTCCCACCAAGGCTGACACACAGTCTCAAAGGTCAAGCACTGTCTGATACTGCATTTACTGGCTTAAACTTTTCTTTTCCCACAGTGGGTGAATTTGTGGAACTACCCCAGCTGCTTTTCCATGTGTCTCTAGCAGTTCTCCAGCTTCACTCAAAGCTGAACCCAGCACAAGCAGCTAATTAGTCTGGCCTGATAAATAAAGCACTGCTTTATGGGAGGCTGGGGCAGACCTGGCTAAGCATGAGCAAATGCCTTGGCTCACAAGTTGATTTTTGTTCAAAGACTCCAATTAAGTGTTTGGATCCTCACTTGGATTAACAGGTGAAAGTGCAAAATGAGACCCAGCTGGGGAGTTGAGAGTGAGAATTTTTTTCCCCCTCATCTCACATTAGGTCAAATATTTCCACAATCCATCAATGTTTCTAGGAAGTGCTTCAGTTCAGGGATGCCAATAAAAGAATGTCCCATGGGAACAGCTGGGGGATGCCTGCCTGTTCCAAAATCCAAATGCTGTGCTGTGTTTTGGAGTGGTGGCTCCACAGGCTGCTGAGAGGAGATTTCTGTCCTTCCCCTGTCCCCCTCACTGAGCAGCAGGTTCTGGCTGAGCACTCTGCACATCAGAGCCCTTTTCCCTTCCTCCTCAGCTCTGGCAGCAGTGAGATAATGTCCCCTTGTACACAGGCAGGACAAAACCTGGTGAAGCATAAAATCTGGTTTTCCAACCAGCTTACTTTTGATGCAAGGAACAGCTTCCAGTCTCACAGTGAGGGGACTGACTTGTCACTCACTGGAGCAATTTACCTGTTCCAAATGGCACAGCAATTGTTTCCAAGCATGAAAGCAGCCACTGTTGAAAACAGAAGTTACCAAAAGTGGATAAGATTAAATCAACATTACTTAGGAATAGCTCACCCTATTTGTTTTGAAATTTTGTTTAAAATTTTTGTCAAAAAAGCATCCAATGAGCAACAGAGAAGGAAAAATGTGGCATTAAAATTTAAGAAAAGGCTCAATCACAACTGTATTCAGAAGTACTTCAGGGTAAAATTTCAAGCAGCTAATGTCATGTCAGTGTGTTCCTTTATGCTTTTGAACAGTTCTTCAGTCAGGAGGTTGAAATTATGGTGTTTTAAAGAAAATTATTTATTTTTAGTTTAATTTTTTTTTTACTGCACGTAATTTTGCCAAGTAAATGGTGTGTCACTGACCCCCTTTTATAATATTATTAGCTCAAGTGCAATAATTGCTTTTTCTTGCAGGCTGAGTGAGGCATCGACCTGTGAAGTATGAGTTAAAGTTCAAATTAGGCAGACTTTGTTCTTTGCTCCAGTCTATCTGCTCTGAATATATAACACAGCCAGTGAGACATCAAATAAGATGTCTCAAAAACGTATTTTACAGTTCTGAGGGTAGATCAGTATCTGGGCAGGAGACAAGTGCAGTGTATTTTTTTTTTTTTAAAACAAACACAAGAACTTTACAGTGAGTTTTAGTAATGTATCTTACTTTATAGCCTATTTCTTTTCTCCTCTTTTTAACCCATTAGTGTTAAACTGTACTAAGAGCAGTTAGAGGCTTTTGTAATAAAACAATATTGCAGCAAACTCCCCCTAAAAGCATCACTTGATTTATCTGTATAGACTGTGTGGAAGTTCTTTCTGGCCAATAGGTTAAGACAGTGGAAAATAACAAGTAAGGCTCTCACAAGTGTAAGAATGAACTATCACAGGGAAAGGTCAGCACTGTGGCTGCTCCAGCAGTGAGTTATATGCTGCCATCAGAGCCAAGCCATGGAGCTGGAACAAATGTACAGCTGAGACTGGGTGTTAGAGAAGGGCTAGGGAGAAGGTAAGCACTGTTTGTATTCTGCCAATTCATTGCAGCTTCCACAGCAGTTTAATAATGTAGGCAACCTCTCATGTGTTTCCTCTCCCATGGCCAGTAGGATCAGCCAGGCTATTGGTTGGATTATTGTCTTTAAAACATCATAGAATCATCACATTCTGTATTTAGCAGCATCTTGATTTCCCCAAAGAGCAGAACATTGCCATCCCTGGCACAGGGACACCATCCACATGCAACCAGATGTGTGGAGTCACACCCTGCTCCTCTGAGGCCAGAGCTGCTCTGCAGGCAAAGCCTCTGCACCCACCCTTGTTCATATGCAAATCTTGTCCCTATGGAATTGTTATTCTGGGCCATTCCTGGCTCCAAGCTTTCCCAGTGCTGCTGAATGAAGATGCTCTTTCTTCACTGCCCAAAGCTGTCCATCAGTGAATTCCTCTGTATCTAGGTAGAAACCTCCACTGCTGTTCAGGATCCTGGGAAATAGGATGCAAGGCTAAAACCCTTTTATGAAAATTAAGTGACCAAGCAGGGCAATACAGCCCTGTCTGTGAGACTGCCAACTTGTGCCAGCTTTGGTCAACGTTATTCTTTGCTCAGAGGTTCCTCAATTCGATCAGATTTTCTAAAACACTTCAGTCTTAGTGCATCTATAAGAAAGAAAGGAGTGAAAACATTTTTTAGGTTGTGCTGATGTGTTGTTATAGTAACTCCAAAAGTCTAGGAATCTGAGGCAAAACCCTTTAAACACTTGGCCTCTTGCAATATCCCCATAGCCAAACATTCCCATTGAGTTATTTCTACAGCACTGTCTCCTTTGTTGGTGATTTAGTGATTTTTCAAATTCTCTATGCCTAGCACACATACTGAAGGTAAATTGTAAATAGCTGTACTGTTCTGGCCAAAGATCATCTCACCTGGTGTTTGCTATCCATTAGCATCCAAACAGAGGAGGTTTGGGAAGAATGGAAACCCTGATGATTCTTCACCTGAGTCCTCTCCTTGTCTCCCAACCCCTCAGAGCCTTCCTCATCCAGGAATGGTTTCTGTGGATTAAGTCATCTTCATTGGATTCTGTCCCAGGAACATGGTCATTACTCTCTGAGCCTGCTAACTTTTAACATCTCATATGAGATGAGATGGATTTAATCAGGGGGTGGGTTAGAACTGGGTATACTGGATGAAGTAATGGAGTTCTGTTCCTGTTTCAACCATTATCTCACTAGGAGACTTTGGGAAATCATGTAATCTCTCTAAAGATTTAAAATCCTTTCTTGTAAAATGTGACTAGTACTTACAAGCCTTGAAAGCATTTTCCCTCTCTCTACAATGAGCAAATAAAATGTTATCATTTTCCATCCTCATCTGTGTCCTCTATATCAAAGAAGCTCTGTGTGAAAAGCATAAACATAAAAGGAGAAAATTTATTCCATTTAGGCAAATTGCTGAGAAAGGTTGCAAGAAAGACTCCTGTGAGGTGGCATGCTTTTGCTTGAACTCCCTGTTTTAAGTACCTAAATAACATTTCTACCCACACATTTGCGTCAGGTGTAGCCTAAGGCAAATTTGTAATTTCTGTACCCTTGTCATAAAGAATCTATAAGTTGTGAAATTGGTTCTTCTCAGTATGCCTGGATAATTTACTCCATCCTGGAGCAGAGATTTTGAACTGTGAACAAAGGATATTTAAAAGCTGCTTTATGCTAATGACAATATCTTAGAGTATAATGCTGAAATTAGCCCTGTGCTGCAGAGTGTCAACTCTGCAAGAACTCTGCAGCAGTGCTCTGCAGGAATTCTGAACACTCCTGAGTACAGGCACTGGACATAAGGATACAACTTCTTCACAAGGATCCTCTGAAAGCACTGAAATGGATTGCTTGGGGAGGTTGTGTGGTCTCCATCTCTGGAGTTTTTAAAGTTCCAACAGGATAAAATGTTGTTATTCTGTGAGACCTTCTGAGGTCCTTTCTAACTTGAGTTATCCTTCAATACTATTTCATTGGGACAATAGAGACAACCAGATCATCTCTCTCACATCTTGAATAATCTCTGGTACTGCATTTAAAATAGAGAGCCAACAGATTTTTCTCTGACAATTCTTTTGGCAAAATAGTGACCCTGCTCTCACTGAATGATAAGTCTGGTCTGTGGTGACCAGACTTAGGAGGGGTTTCTAGGATGTAGTCTGGGAATGTCAGAGAGGCCTTTGTCATCATTGTGTAAAGTGTCTTAAGTGAGTTGGGATTGCAGAAACTATCTTCTGTGTGTTTTGCTTTCCAGTAAAACTACACGCCTCCGAGCATTGATATTAGGAAAATTTCCACTCAGCATGTTAGTTTTTATTTTTCATTTTTTTATTTTCAAGGCTCACAGAATTTCACAGACTCCAAATTATAGTTGGAACAATTTTTCATTTCTGCTACTGAGCTGGATTCTGCTCTCTGAGCAGCCAAATTGCTGTTAACAGATTCTTTGAATGTTTCTAATCTGTTTTGATTCAAAACCAAAACAGATGAACACAGCATAGCTTAAGTGTCAATTTAAAATAACCTGGCTGTCTTCAATGTAATCTCCTGTGGTAATTTAACTGCTGGTGGAGAATAATATCTTAATTTGCCAGGGCTGTCTCCAAAATAGCTGTGCAGATGCTTTGTGATGGGAAGGACAGGATTCAGACTTCCACCTTAGAGGCCAAAATATTGTCAGTACTGCTGTCCTCTCAGCTGCCACCCTTTCCCCTTCTTTTTCTCAGTTTTTGGCTACCTTCCTCCTCATGTTGCTCTGTGAAAACATGACTACTCCTGTCTCTGTTCCCAGGCATTTTGGGAGGAGTTCATAACCAGGACTGCCCCAGCCACTGCTGTCGTTTTCTCTCTGAATTTCTGAACTGGCACTAAAACACTGAAGTTGTGAGAAGCAGTGACATCAAAAGCAGATTTAGACTTGAAGCTCAATAGCTTTGTGGAAACACAAAGGTTTGGAAATTATAGCTGAACATATTTGTATAGATGAAAAAGAGTTAGTTTACATGCCTGAAGCTGGTTGCTTTATAACCTGTGAAAACTTAGCCCTCTTCTTTCCAGTAAGTGTTGAAAACCTCGTGCCACTGTTTCCATTTATTAATCCTTAAAAATGTTACAAAGGAGGGTAAAACATAGCAAATAAGTTATACAAACATAAAAAAAAGACAGGATGCTGCACATGCCTAAGAGGCAGCAGGGAATGACTTTCCCATTGCACCTTTTTCCATGAAGGTGCTCTTTGTGTAGAACATATATTTAAGGAACAGCTATTAGCCCATTTTTCCAGGGAAATTGGACCCCATCACACAGCATGCTAATCAAGTTGCTAAATGTGAGTGGTAGCACAGAAACAATTCAGCCTAAGATGAAGATGGTTTTGCAAATTTGAGTGTAACACACTGCAAATTCTCTTTCAGAATCATAACTGACTTTCCCTGACATGAGCACATTAACTGATGTGGGATATGTTTTCTAGCACAGTGTCTTTTCCTGGAGGCAGGATTAACAAATCCAAAATCTTATCAACGTTGCACTGTTTTACACAGAGAACTGTTGCAAGAAAATAACACTGCCCAGAATGAGGAGAAATCAGAATGTGTCTTTTCCAGTAGTCCTTGAATAAACATTCTGCAGGAGTAGTTGTTAAATGCAGAATGAATCTGTCTTAATGAGTAATCCAAACTGTGAGCATGATACTTGCCATTTCTTAAGAATGAGATTACAGGAATGTTTGAGGATTGATTTATCCTGCTGCTGGCAGTTCTAGGTGGGGTAAGAGGGTAAAAAAACATGTTTTCATGGATTCTCAGAGGGTTCTTTTTCCTGTGTGCTTTCAAGGAATTTCTTTTAATTTCACTATTTTCTGAATACCATTTTATGTAGAGAAGTCCTCCCAGGCTGTGGAAAACTTGATGGGTTTAGAAGATATTCGAGGCAAGTGAGCTCTCTTAAGGTACAGTGCTCCAAATGTGTAACAAAAAAAAAAACCAAAAACAAAAGCCCAACAACTTCTTAGAAAACCTCCTTGTGTTTTTGAGCTCTGAGTAGTGCTCATATTTTAATCACTCTGACAATATGCAGAAAGATGCATAAAGGAAATGCATTTACATAAGCATCACAAAAACTTTTACTTCAAAAGCACTGCTATAGTGTGAAACAATGTTTGGTTACTTCTACTTTTTCTCGCTGTTTTATCCCCATCCCAATAACTTGTCACAAGAAGTGTCCAACACAGTGAGCTTTAGCTTTGTGTGTCTCCACTGGAGAAAATCTCAAGTTCTTCAATCAAAACACCTTTGCTACCATTATAATCACCCTTTGGAGAACATGCTTCTAGCATCAATTTATGAGTTATTGATTAAAAAGGATAAAAAAATCTATTTCATAGTTATTCCACCCCCAGCCCATGCTATGCAGCCATGTTCTTTTGAAAACTGGGAAAAAAATAAAATAAGACAGCATTTTTCTTCAAAACTGCATTTTATTTTTCCTTGTATCTTCACACTAACAATGTGCTTAAAGTTTTTTAGTGTTTGTAGAATTTGCTTTGTGATAAATTTAGGTGCTATATTTATCTGTGTAACAATACTTCAGAGCTACTATATAAACTGGATGGTAAAATGCAACTTTGTAGGTAAAAGTTTGGATTTTTTTAATGTGTCAGCATTGCAGGCTGATTTGCTTCCCAGGAAGTGTAGTTAAAATAGTGTCTTGTCAACAGATCAAGTCCATCACTGAAATAAGTGTTCTTTGCTTTAAACCATCTGATCTGGATTAATTATCCATTACAGCATGGAATCAAATAAAAGGCTGGTGTCATTTTGCCAGTCTGGGCAGAATGAAAGGTGCTGGTTGCCCAGGGACAGCATAACCTCAAGACTAAATACATAAACCAAAGAACTGACAATGTGCTTTATTTCTTGAGTTTGCATTTTATAGGGAATAAATCCCTGAGGACCACGTTACCTCTAAGAACATTCCAAGCTTTGAGCATGACTCTGAAACTTCATAGCTCTGTAGCTGTGTGATACTTTTTTTTTTTTAAAGGAACTACATGAGAGGAATACTCTATATTTTATTCATGCTGTCATTCTATGGAAGCCTAATACAGTTAATTAAAATTAAATGTGAAATGGTCACGCGAGCATTACTTTAAGAGAGTTTGCTCTCTAATGAGTCTGACAGGTCTATTTAAAAAAAAAAAAAATCAACAACAGAACAACAACAACAATAATAACAAACCCCCCAACACTGCAATTTTAATGACAGAAATTGTATGCAGTGTTAGTCAGTCACCCAGCAAATGAGAAGCAAGGCTTTTGCTTATCCCATCAGACAGCAGCTTAACAGACACCTCAGTAGTGGGAGGTAAAGGTTACATGGGCAGCTGAGTTTCAATTTACATTTTTAATAAAGGGCTGGGCCTATAAAGGTGTCTGGATTCCTTTTTTTTTTCATCAGAGGAATTGTCTTTTTGTCTGAGCCATGTATAGTGAGGAACAAAGGAAAGAACACTTGTCTCTTGTGGGCAGCATCCAGACTTCCACATGTGCTTCATTGGAAGTGCAATTTCTTATTAATAACATCACTTTAAAATGCAATGACTAGCAATAAAATTAATCACTTTCTCCTGCCAATTTTAATTGCTGTACACTGTGACAGAAAATTAACTCCTGGATAGATAAGAGCAGAAATTTCAAACCTTGGCTAGCCCTGTCCTAAGTCAGCTGATAGAGATCAGTGGGAGATTAAGAACCAAATTCTAAAGCAAGGCAAATGTTAAGTGCTTTGAAATAATAGAGAGTAGTTATGTACAACAGTAATCTTATATAAAATATTGTTTAAACTGTTTTAAGGAAGCAAACTGAACAAAAGTAGGTACTTAGACAGGACCCTTAACATGGGTCTCTTTTTTTGTGAGAGGAAAAAAAATTCCAAACAGAATAAATAAAATGTAAGGCACTGCTTTTAACTAGAGCTCTCACAAATTCTCAGCATGTCATTCCAAATGTTGATTAAATTTCCAATTTTGAAATACATAGTACAGATGTTAAAATGAAGTTTGTTCACGAGGGGTGATTCACACTTTACTTCTAGAAGCTGTGACTTTGTACCCCCATGCTTTTTGTAAAAAAACAAAAAACAAAAAACAAAAACAAAAAAAAAAAAAAAAAACCACCAGGCTCTCACGAGCTCTGGAATTAGAAATTTCAATTTCTGATTGAAATTATGTGACTTGGTGTGCATCACCTCTTCCTCCTCCTGACAGAAACAATATTAGGATATACACATAAAACCAACATCTTTGTTGGGAGGGAGGAGGTTTTTCCTTTTTCATCTTCCAAAAACCAAAACAAATACCAAGCATTCAAATAAAAAACCCAGAAACAATACCCAATTTAAATATGTATTCCACTCCACTCACCACCCTCCAAATTTTGAGATATCTTAGTTTTCATATTCTATGGGGAAACAAAAAAAAAAAACCAAAAACCAAAAACAAACAAACAAAAAAACAAACCAAAAAGAAATCACTGTTCATCTTCACTTTCCCTGAACTTTATGCATATTTCACTAATCAGTTTCACATTTTCATTAAACAGCAGACACAGGGAAAAAAAAATCTCTCAGTTTTTCCAAAGCAGCATTTGTTCCTTGATCAAAAAAGTTTTTTTCTTCTAAGTCTCGTAGAAAATTCTGTAAACAGAAGCAATATTTACCTATGAATTGCACTGACATCAACAAAATCAATATCTGATACCAGACAGCTGCACCAGAGTCAATCATTTGAAAGTAGCTATCTTTTTATAGAAGGCTTCTCAGGCTGTCTTCTTGAACTTTCCTTTGAATTTTTGCATGAAATAAATTAGTTCTTCCCTCAGTAAATGAGAAGATTGAAGCGAGTAGCTGCTCAAATCAACATGTTGTTATCATTAGGCACCTCAGATGCACATTAAAATGTGGATATATTAGTAGGCTTTCCTCTCATTGCCTCACTCCTAATCATAAAGCTGTCTTTAGGTGCATGATTTGCAGCTGAGCTGGAAAAAGGGCTTCAGTCTCCTCAGGCTGCCATGAAGGCACAGCTTCAGGTACTTACTCTGGAGATGGTGTCATTGAACTAGGAGATGGAAAAAGAGAAATAATGAAATGACCGTGAAATAATGTTCTGGTCAGACAAAGCAGATCAGGAAAAAAAAAAAAAAAAAAAAAAGTGTTTCCTTTTGTTCTGGATGTTGTTTAATCTTCTGGCACTTAGCTTACATAGAGCTTTGTGCAGTTTAGCTTTGATCAGCTTCAAATGTGAAAGAAAAATCTGTGTGTTGGTTTCGTGTCTCTCTCAGGGCGCTGTCCTGGTGTGCTTGGAATGAGATGTTCACAACCTAATTTGAATCTGTTTTCCCTGCATTTGAATCCACCTATTCTTAACATCTTTTTTTTTTTTTCCTTTCATGCATTTTTATCTGTGGCATGAAGAGCCCATTCTTTAGAGTTATTGCTAAAAGAGAGTTGGAGAGTGTTTAAGGCAAGGCAAGTTCTTAACTCCTTTGAACTTAGGAGGATTTAACTGCTATGTTTTTGTGTCAGCTGTGATTGTTAATGTGTCCTGGTTTTGGTTAAAGAGCCACCATCAATGGTAATTGTTGTTTTTTAACAAGTCAGTCACATATATTTATACATACAGAGAGAGATCACCTCTTGTCTTTGTAAATACAACATTATTAAAGTACCCAGTGTCTTGTATCCTTGAGCCCCTGTAGGAAACATAAGAAGTAGGGGAAAAACTTGAGGCTCCCATTTACCAGATGCTCATAGATAACCTGCTTTCATGCTTCCCTTCTCAAATCCCCAGGAGCAAATACCCTTTTGCTGCTATTAAATATTCAGAAAATTCCAGACAGCACTTAGGTGCTAACAGGAATGTCAGGAACACCAGTCCAGCTGAAACAGCCTCTTGTAAAGTTTTTTACTGCAAGTGGTCACACATGTTCCTGCAAACCTGTACACAGTAATAGATGCTGCTATCCCAGGCAGGCCAAGAGAAATTATTTCATTCAGGCAGGGTTTGTTTTTCCAGGAGGGAGCAGCTCAGGACAAACAGAGATTTGGGGATGTTATCAAGTCCCAAACCCAGGAGTTTGATTTAATATGTTGTCTTTTCCCAAAACACCAAGGGAATGTGTGCTGTTGGAATGCACAAGTTGCAGAAAGGAAGCACTAAAAATTTGCTGTTTGTGAGATAAGCAGGTTTCATCTTTGAGTATGAACTTTGGGAAGAGAAACCACAGACAACTTTAGGAGTAGAACAAGTAGTACAACTGCAAGAGGGAAGAAAAGGGTGATGGAGTAGATAATTCTTCATGTATAAATATGGTGAGACAGCTGTTTAGACAAACTCCTTAATAAATAGAGTAGAGCAGATAAAAAGGAAATTGTGCTATTTTGTCACTGACTAGAGTTGGAGGAGATATACAGGTATTCAACTCAGCCTCATGGAGGTTGATACAAATGTGTACTGAAACTGACTTGCTGATTAAAAAAAACCACTGAAATCAGTATTTCTTCTGAAAGAAATTAAAGCCATTGACAATGATTAAAATAACCCCCCAACAACAACTCTACATTGGAAAATGAGAAATTTTTATCCAAGTCTGTTCATTCAAATGTTTATAAAAGAAGGTTGTGTGAGGAAATTCCTGTTTTTGTGCTGCCTGGATGGTTGGTGCAACTTGCCTGAATGAATGTTAGAAAGGAAAAGCCCCAGAATGCAGCACTGTCCTTAAGTGATGTGAAGCTCTGTGCTGCTCTGAAAGCTCTCTGTAAGGATATATGATGCTGCATGTTAGGGTGTACACTGGTGAAATTACTTTTTTATCTCTGTGCCTGTATCTCAGGCCTTATTCAGAGACTTTTGGCCACAGCTTGTGGTTTTGCCTCTTAAGTAGCAGTGGCATGACTGTCCAAAAACTGCTGAAGTGGCTGAAAAAACTTATTTAAAATTGTGTTCAAGTGAGCCAGGTCTTGTAAAATCTTGAGTCAAAGCTGATGTCATAGAGCTTAGAGATATTAAATAGTTCTCAGAAAACTTTTCAACCTTCTTGCTATTTAGAACTGTAGTCTAGATACTGAACCCTTTTTAAAACTCTTTTTTTATCCTTTTCCTCAAGGGCCCTTCACTCAGAAGTGTGCTTCAGTGACTGATTTTAACACCTTCAGGTAAGAGAACCAATTCATTTTCTCTCTGCAAGGTAATGATTACAGAAAAAAAAAAAAATAAAAAAAGAAAAAATTATGCCAGCTGCAATCACAACCCAAAAGGAAAAAAAAAAAAACCCTAATAGCAATCACATTCATCAAGATCTTAAGGAGAGAGTATGATTGTCCCAGGAACTGCTTATGGCTGGTAGAAAATGTGGAAATATTTATCTATTCTATAGGTTTGCTTGTGTGTTGCTTTCAGTAGAACAGTAGTGGGCTTTTTCTAACTCAGTTCCTTTATTGTGACACACAAGAGGTGAGCCCCAAGTCCTTCAGAGCAGCACTTTGCATTTGGGATGCATTTGGGATGCATTTGGGATGCATTTGGGATGCCAGTGAGGAATGCTGGTTGCAGTTCTCCACGTTTGGATGATGGGGAAAGTGTGATTTGCCTTTCCTAAACAGCTGGGTGGGATTATGTGCTCTGCTTATTGTGTAAGTGCTGAAGTTTTTGCATGTGAACTCTTGTGACCCATCTTAAAACAAGAAAATTCCTGTAGAAGGAAAGTATGGTAATGTTTTCTGGAAAAGCAAATTTTACCAAGTTTTCTTCAGCTTTTGATAGCTGACTGAGAAGCTGCTGTTTTTTCAACCTGGATGAACCTAGAATGCCAGGAAATAAGAATTCTTGAAAGATACTGGGTTAAATAGATTTTACCCCTTGGGTACAAAATGAAACAAGGATGTGCTGCCAGTTTACCATGGCAACACTTGGAACTGAAATCTTGGTTTAACTTGTGTTATTTCACAGTTGGATGAAAGAATACATTAAGAGAGATTCAAATCAAGATTTGAAGCTCTTTGCTGCTTCTAGGGGAGCACAGTCTAGGAGACTGTGTGGGGCACCAGAATAAATAAATACTCTTGCCAAACTTAACTGTTTGCAGATTGTTACCCATTCTTGGTGCTGTTCAGCTCATGGTGGTTGTGCAAGAATTGGCTTTGCACCAAAGGGATTCACCCTGCTCTGCTACCAGCAGCTCTGAACTACAGCACAGCTTTGGTCTGTGAACCTCTAAAATGCTGTAAAATGAGGATAGGAGTGGATTGGAATGACAAGTCAGAGGATGTACCCTACAAGGGACAGACTGCCATGATGAATCAGCTAATACTGGACAAGCACAATAGATGTTGTCTGGCCTCTGCTTCATTAAAATTAATGGAAATTTCATGATTGGATCCAAGGAAGAACATGAATAAACTCTGCTGAGAGCCCTGTCCCTTGATACCAGCTCCTTATCTACTTGGCATTGTTTAAATCTGTTGATGCACTTATGAATTGCCTCAGGAGCTGGCTCTTCTGTTTTAATCCAATACACAATTGGACTGAGGCTTTCAAAGCAGATCATTGATTAAAACTGATGGGGAAAAGGGTTTCTAAGTTATCTGCATGTTTGGAAAATTTTAGCCTTTGGGTGTTAATGTGCAGTCTTTAATCTGTCCTTAATCAAGTAGAAATCCCACAGGGACTTTTGTTTGAGTAAAACTACACAATTTGATATTTTGGCAAGAAGGTTTTGCAGGAAACTGGTTGCAAACAGAATTTGTGCAAGAAAACTTCTAAAGTACATGAGAAACTCACCTTTTCCCAGTTATAAGTGGCTAAATTCCAATTGCTGATTGTGGTGGTGGGATTTTGGTGAGCAAGAACACACTAGCAAGTAACCTGAAATGCAAATCAAATGGAAATAATTGCTTCAGCTGACATTCTGCATGTTTCTAGTTGATGCTTTTTATTTCACAAGAATGTTTTTCTTTCATGTGTCATTATAGTTTTAATTTCCAGTGACTGCTTCTTACAAAACAGGGATGATGTTTACAGGGTGGTGAACATAAATGTGTGTGCTGCTTCTGTTGCTGAAGAGGCATTCCCAGAAGGATGAGTGCCATCAGTAGTGGTGAATTATCTGAAACTGAACTCCAGAATTCTGTGTGTCTGTGTGTTTTTGCAAAGGTATTTGTGACTCAAAGCAAAATGCAACTCTGTTGTTAAGAAAATCCAGTTCACAGGCTTGATATAATGTTTTGCATTTTCTTTTTGGCAGTTCAAATGATCCCCTATTTATTTTGAAGTGAGGCAGAGCTACTCTTAAGATTTATGGTATATAAAACAGTGAGAAAATTACATATATCAAGGAAAAAAAAAAAAAAACCAAGATGTTCTGCTGTGATTCAGATTCTGCAGGACAAGAATTTCCAAATTATTTTTTTTTCAGTGAAAGAGTGGTGATAGGGGGCAACATCCCACTCTTGAAGTCTGGAGAAAATGTATAGGGACACTGCTTTACATAATGCAGTACTGCACTTAAAGTAGGCCTAAAGCTTTTGGCATTTAAAGCACAGAGAAATTGCAATCCTGTAAATTCCAATACCAAAAAATTCCAGAGATGCATTGCTTTCCTTACAGCCCCTGTGCACCAGTTGGTTTGATTTAGGTTTTTTTTTTGCATCAATACTTGTGGAGCCAGGCTCTAATTTTGCAAATGCTTTGAACTACAGTTAACCTCACTTCTGTTTGGAAATGATTCTCAGTTAAAGGTACTTCTGAGAAGTGTCTGCTGCCCTTTTGGATTCCTTCAGGACATTGGATGAGGGAAATCTCATAAAAGAAGTAAAAGAAGTGAAAAGAACAGGAAACACTCCATTTGGTAATGAATTCTGTGCATGTGTAGCTCCCCTACAAAACTGTCTTTCCAAACACCAGCATATCTTTTATTTCTATAAGATTTCCTTTTTTTTTTTTTTTATTTGGTTAGTGATGTGTTTGGGGAACTACCCAAACAAATGTCTGGTGGGAAAGGGAAGAACCAGGTGGCATTTGTGATGAGACAGTTTTAAATTTTTCCTGCTGGCAACAGTGGCAAAGGATTGTATCATACTTAAAATTTCCAGGGTTCTCCTGACCTGTGGCATGATCCTGTCCTACTTCTTGCTATGCCTTATCTGGCAAATCAATGATAAAACTCTGTCACAGGGTGGGAACTAGATTCAGCAGAATTAATCTCCATTTTTACCAAGAGCCAGTTGAGTCTTGATGAAGAAGTATTGAGGAAATTCATGCATTATTTATGTCTGTCTGTATGGAGAATGATTTTCACAATATATTTGTGTACAGGAGTCAAAATGATTAATGGAAACAGAGCAGTCACTTTATAAGGAAGAGACAAAGCTGGGAAAAAAAGGCAGCTAGGAGATAATAAGGCTGAAAGTTGATATGATCAATGTTCACAAAATTGTGAAGGTCATGGGTGAAATGAATACAGAGTTGTTATTTCCCTATCCTGCAATGTTTGAGCTGCAGGGTATTGATGAAACTATTAGAGTTTGGTATAAAGCTTAGGAGAAAGCTCTTGGAATTCTGAGATTTATTGCCAAATGAGGATGTGGAGGCAGATTCAAATTCATGGCCAACAAGTCCATGCAAAGACACCAAGGGAATAGCAAGGGTGTGATTTCCAATATCTTTCCCCTAATAAGTTGCCAGTGAAACATCCCAACAGGGATATCCTTATGTTCCTGCACTTTTAATCTTCTGTATAATAAAAGCTGTACCTATAGATAAACCCTAGGATTCAAAAGGAGATTTTCATTTCAGCTGGATTAATGCTTCATTATTTCATGAGCAGAATACTAGGGAAGCCTTTCAAGAGGGGTGGTTTCAATCTGGGATGTGCAGCAGAAATCCACTGTTCAATAATTCTTCAGCATAATTGTATGTGGATCAACAAGGGAATGCTAAGAAATTCTGAGATGAGTTTTTGGTGAATCTGAGTGTGTTGGCATGGTAATCCTACCATCTTGCTGCTTTCCCAAAACAGGACACTTGAAATACAAAATACAAATTGCAGCTGAGCTAGATGGGATGTTTTGGTTGCTGGAGCAATAATGGAGCATTATTATGGAACAGACATTTTTTCATAATCACACAGTAGCTGGTGTGTGTTGGGCAGCAGAACAATTGTGGAGAAGATATCTCAGTGGCAACGTGAGTTTGTAACAAACACCTGCCTCTGTGGGACCACGGGCTGTTGTGTGATTGTAACAGGAGAATTTCAGAAATCCTGCATGTTTCAATACTAAGAGTTAATATCTGGTTTGGTAATTTTCTATACAATGCATCCTCAGAGTCTGACAGGTATCTCAAAGTTTCTGTGGTCTTTTCTTCTGTAACTTTGACCTAAGCTTCATAAAAGTGGGGGCCTGTCCAGTGAACCTGATCAGCTTGTCATACTCATCTGCTTTTCTTTGCTGTACTGCACTTTTATCTATCCCTAAGGCATCCCAATTTGCAGCTCCTTTTTTACTAGGCTATTAAAGAGATTTTGTGCAATGACTTTGGTTTATTATCTGATGCTCTGAAACACTGGGCCAGATAGAACAGCACTCCATCAACTGGAAATGGATTTGAGGCAGGTTGGTTTGTTTGTTTTGGTTGTTTTTGTTTTTGGTTTTTTTTTTTTCTGATTTGAAATTTGTCTGGTAAATTAAGCAGTTGTTTTTGGTGACCTTGCCATGTGGTAAGTGTGGAGATCAGGGGGAAACTGCAGCTTCCTGGGATTCACTGTGTGCCACGAGTTTGGGTTTTCTTGCTGTTTCCTTTTATCACAAAAGAGGTGAGCCTCTGCCATTAAAAAGTGCTTTAAGGCACCAAAAATTCATGATGAAAGGAAAAAGGTGGTTGAATTGCAGTTGAAAATATTTTTAATTAAATTGAATGTGAGTAACAGAGATGATCCTTTGCTGGGGGAATTTTAATGAACTTTGGAATACATGAACAGCCTGAAGTTTTTTTCCTTTATGCACCATTTTCTCACAGGACATGAGACTCCTGTTTCTCTAGTGGTGGTCAGCTGTAGCTGGAATATTTTTCAGCTCTGACAGGAGGATTTCTGACCTTGAATCAGTGATTTTGGCAGCAAGTAAAACCTGAATGAATTGCTAGGACCAGAGAACAATTGACAGCTGTAGCACAAATCTGAGTCTGATGAACATGGGATCTCCTGTGGTTGAGGCCTCAGGCTACAAAAAGCAGACAGTCCATCAGAAGTCTCATATTTTTTCCTGACAAAGTGGGAAGTTTTTTAGAAAAGACATTTAGAGGAACTAAATTCTGTAATGAGGTAATGGATAGGGTAATAAAGGGATAAAATCTTGGGTACTTGATTTCTTACAGGAAAAATTCTGGTTTCTAACAAAGAATTCTGTAATAGGAAATATGAGAGAATGCATGAACTCTCTCACAAAGCAGAGAAAGAGCATAAAATACTGGCCTGGACACACTGGCAAAATCTACAGAAGATATCTCCGTGTCTTCTTAGAAGCATCCAAGAGTTTAAGGAGAAGATGTGTTGTGGCTGAAAATCTGTTCCTACACCCCTGCATTCTTGAAGTTTTTCATTACATGCAATGAGGGTGTAATTTCTCTTACTATTTCTCTTACTATTCTGTACATTAACAGCACATCTGTTAATAACATTTTGTAATTTTTTGTGATTGTTGTCTAATCTGTCTCAGCTGACACTGACAGCTTAAGAGAGCTTGAATAGGTGGGTCACCATAAAAAAGGAGTGGTTAAAAGTCTGGAGAACTTTCTGACCTCCAGAATTGTGGTAGAATGAGCACTGGGCAGTGCTGGGTCCAGGCTTCTAGAAGCCATTCCTGAGCAACAAAGAAAACTTGTTTGGTTAAAAAGAATGTGTTGTACCTGCCACTCATGTCTTAAATGAAAAAAATGTTGACAACTGACAGCTTGGATCCTTGTGTGTTACAGCTATTTCCCACTAAGAAATGATGTTTCAAATAACGTGGTACTTCAGGCTAGAGTGCTTTGTAAAAGCAGAAATATTGCCTGTGGCTGCATAATGGATGTTGAAAACTGTGTGGTTCTGTGACTGCCAGTCCCATTAGAGGCTCTGTAGAGATCAATAATTGCTATGACAAATCATGTTTTCATGCTGGAAAACAGATGCTTTATAGAGAATTAAAAATAATTTTAAAAAAAAGGCCTACTTTTTCAAAATCAGAAAATATTTATAGCAAGAAATATTTTTGGTCATATACATTTGAATTAAATGTACTTGTTATTTACTTAGTACTAGTGGTAGAGTATTACCTGTGCTCTGTAGCCAATATTCTTTTTTATTCTTTGCACCTTTCATGTTATTGAACTGAAGCATTCTGCTGAGCAGTGTCCTGCCAGCAAGGCTTTGTGTCAAAATTCCATTTGTGTTTTAAGGCCATCATTACCTGGAGGGGGATTTGTGACTGAAGGGGTCAGTGGGACTTCTTTAATTTTATGTCCTGCTCTGGACAGGCTAACAAGAGTATGAAAAGACTAAGCATGGCTCCAGTGGCAGGTGATCCCAGGGCTGAGGTTGGGATAGGTATTAATTCATAAAAGAATGAATGCTTGCTTCAGCATTAATTTGCATTTTATTAAATTGTGTTAAATAGTGACTACATGGGTGTCAGAGATATTTTCAGGAGGATTAGGAGCACCTCTGTGGTTTGAGGGGGAAAATGTGGCTCTGAATCTGCCAGAGGCTTTTCCAAAGGAAGATGTAGGAGCTCCTTCCTTGAGACACTCCAAATTCACAGAGTCACAGAACAGCTGGGGTTGGAAGGGACCTCTATTTTAACCCAAAATTTAATGAGACAAGACCATAATAAGCAAGCTGACTCATCCTTGAAGTTATCCTGAACTTATCCTTGAAGTTATCCCTGCTCTGAGGAGGAGGCAACAATAAGCAAAAGCCCAAATTCTGCCATGAATTTGTAAACTCATAACAATTTCAAAAATCTCATAAACATCTGTGAGGTTTCTGTTTGCTGCTTCTTGGGAATTCCCTCCACAGGAACTAAAAATCCTCCCAGCCCCCATGTTTGCAGACTACTCATCCAAGCCTGGATGATATTTTGCTGTTCCTGGGAGCAAGTACTAAACTACTTCTGTGTATCCTAAATACTTGAACATGTGACTTTTGGAAAAGAAAACAATATTTATGTCCTTTCCTGATGTTTCAGAGGAATAGCTTGTATGATTAAAGGGAAATCCTGTAGCATGTGGACCTATTTTCAAAATTAAACAGATTTATGAAAAAAAAAAAGAAAGAAAGAGTTAGGACACACAAAAAAAAAAAAAAAAGTCCTGAAGCAAAGCAATCCATTATGAAATCCTTCAGAAAAAATATTCCTCTGATGTTAATTTTTATGGAAATATTGGTTAGTTGCATGTACTTCCAGAGAGGTAGGATATGATTTTATGTTAGTTGTTAAACAGGTCATTAATATTCAGTGCCAAAGTCATAATTTTTCAGCAAGTAATGTAATTCCAAGCTGTCCAGAGAGAAGGAGTGAGTCTGTGGTGCAGCAGCTGAGAAATGGGTGTTTGTCCAGGTATTGGGTGTTCCTGGGCACTGAAAATCTCCATCCTGAGCATGTTCTATTCTAGTGCATTTAATGAGAGCTGCTGAAGCTCTGAATGGTCTGTCAGCACTTTTAGTAGGCATCTTATTATTAGGGAGTTCATAGCTTGGCTGTAAAGCCCTTGCTGTAGGCTAAAAGCAGTTAAATAATACTTTCAGAGCATTGTTTTGTGCCAAATTTAATTCAGATAGCTTGAGGCCTTTTCCATGTTCCTATCAGAAGGCAATATTCAAGTTCTGATTGAAAACTTTTGAAGTAGGGCAAGGCAAAACACAAATGGCCCAGACCTGCAGCTTCACTCCCAGGAGGCAGTGAGGCAGCCTAGGAGAGCAGAATGTATTTTTCATGGAATAACCATACCCAGGGATTGCAGCAGTGGGACTCAGTGCTTCAGGGTGAATGATAAAGTCCTTATTGAAACAGAATCTTGGCTTGCCTGGGTAGGGTCTTCAGAACTGGAGTACCCTGAGGCAGGCTGTGGAAGCTCTAAATGACTCCCTGGGACAGAAACAGATGACATTGCTTCAAATGAAAACTATAAATTTGAGATGCTGTTGAAACGTCCTGTTTTTTTTTTTTTTTTTTTTTCCTGAGAACAGAAAGCCAGAGAACAGCTCAGCAGAGTAGGGAGCTTGCAAGAGTCTGTTTTCCCTTTGTTCATGGAACAAATGCTCTCATTTCACAGTTTCTGGGCCTCTTCTGCCAAGTCAAAGCAAAGAATTTTCAGGAGGAGGTGGCAAAAAGTACTGCATCGTTTTATTTTCACTTCAAGACCTTGGACATGGAAGTGTTTTACTCTTAAACTTAGCAAAGATTGTTGTCAGACAAGTTGCATAAGCCTGTTGATAAAGAATCTTAAGCTTTACAGGAAAAAAAAAAAAAAAAAAATATAATAAGTTCTGTGAAAACGTACAGAGCACTTGTTTTATTTCAGTACAACACCAGGGGACAGATTGCCACATGGAGCTCATGTTGCTTCAGTAATTCTCACAAAGTCTTTCATCAGCTGCCAGTCACAGGCAAGTTCCTGAGGGTGAAAAAAATCTCCCCATGTTCTTGTCAGCAGTGCTGTGCCTGGAGAAACTTTTCTGAACTGATTGGCAGTGCCCTCCTCCTGAAGCAGTTAACCTCTTTCTGTGGTTGTTTTTTTTTGTTTTTTTGGTTTTGTTTTTTTTTTTTTTTTGGTTGTTGTTGTTGTTGTTGTTTTTTTTTTTTTTGGTTTTTTTTTTTTTTCTCCTCTGTAAGATTTGAGATTTGGTCCCTGAAAGCATGGAATTCGAGGAAGAAAATCAGAATCAAAGAAGTTCCTCCTCTGTACATCTCTTTAATTTGCCTTTCTTCTTCATTGCTTCACCTGTGTCCCACCAAAGGCAGCTGCCAGTTCCAGTGCAAGCCATACCTGGTAAATAGCTTCAGGTAGGCTCCTGTGAGAATCCAACTGCAGTGGGACATGAATTATATAGAAATCCAACTTAGGCAATTTTTGGCCAAAAAGCTAATTTGTAAGTTTTTTTGCAGGTTAAATAATTGTTTTTAAAATTAGCAGTGAGTGAATATTAAAGGTGAAACCCAAGCACCTCTGAGCACAGTCAGGAATCTAATTCTGAAAATGTGGATGTGATTAATTGCATCAGGCTATTAAGCATTACAGCTGTGCTAAATTTTGGACAATTTGAGAGCATCAACCTCTTCAGTTCTGCCACTCTATTACAGTGGAGAGTCTCCTCTCTGTGGTAGCTTTCAGTTTGAACCATGGGTTATTCCTGTTGTTGAGTTTTCAGAAGACTTTTGGAAATATGTAACTGATAAAGGGCTCTAAAAGATTATTTAGTAGTCTTTCTTCTCAGTAAAAACTAGGTGGATGATGTTAAGATTTTGAGAACACCTTCAAAGTAAAGGAAGTGTCAGTTGAAATTTAAAATATACCTTTCCCCCTGTCCTGCTAAAGAAACTTGTTTATCCCACATCTAAGGCAGCTGCACTTGTCTTCAAGTGTTTACCTCAGTATATTCCAGTATATTAGAAAATCTAATATGTGGCCTGAACTGCATGGTTCACAAAAGCTCATCTACAATATGGAGAGCTTTTCACTCTATTGATTTGTGGAAACAGGACTGGGTTTTTTTTTGTCCTTCAGTATTTAATTTGTTTTTGGTATTTTTTTCATGAAGGGTTATTTTTGCCATGCATGAAGTGGGTTGCTTTTTTCCTGTACGTGTTTAAGGTTTCAATTAAATATCCAACAGAGCAAATATGAATTTGCAGATTCTTCAGGCACAGACAACTAGAGCTAAAAGGTACTTGCATCACAGGATGTGATTCAGTCTACAGCACTGATCTCTGTTCTATACCTAGAAAACATTTTTTCAGACTTGAGGGACACTGTTATTTTTAATGCTTTCCTGTCTTTGAAGGAAACTGGTCAACAGTTTTGGAAATGTAAAAGCTGGAGGAGGGGGACTGGCATAGAGGGTGGTCCTGCTTTCTGTGTTTCCTTAGGCAATCAGGCTCACAACAAGCAGGGAGATCTGTACTTACACCAAGTTTGATTACATATTTCAAAGCCCAACTTTGTGTGGAAGTGCTTTGATGAATTTTTAAACAGTCTCACGGAAATTCCGGAAAAACATTTTTACTGCCTGTTACTTCAAAAAAAGTAGTACTCAATGAAGGTACTTCTTCTTAATTTAGTAGTTTTTGCTTGGTTTTTTGTAAATCAAAATGCTAACTTTTCATAATTGCATCCTTGTTTGAGACATGATGATTGAGCATAAGAAAATTAAAGTAGGTGTTTTAAGAATATGTTTATTCATAGAATATGTGTATAAAGTCCACTGGGATAAAAGAAATATTGCTGTAGTTTTAAATAAATTATTGAGGCATAGGATGAACACCTTATTTGCATCACTGCAGATCCTTATCAAGTCTGCCTCACTTTTATGGATGTGCAGAAACAAATTCTGTGCCTGAGAGACACTCTCCAGGTGGGGTGATGTGGGGACAGAAGGGAAAAATGACACTCTGTTGGATACATACCCCCGTGGCTGCTAAAGACTAGTCAGAGGAAATCAGGAAGAAAATTGATGAGATAACAAAAATAAAAGAAATATGCCAGTGAGTTTTTTTTTAAGTGCTGGTGAGGCAGTTAAAAAGGATAAGAGAGTGGTTGATGCTATACACAAGTTTTCCTGCTTTCAGGTGATGACCATTCTGCCAGCATCTGCATTTGAAAGGGTCTAGAATTCATTTGGACTTTGGAACTTGTAGTATTTATTGTTAGCTTGTATTTAACCTTTAACTTTCTTAGGAGTCTGAAGTATGTCAAACTATTGTTATATAAGCCCTGTAAACAGTGCTGATTAGACAATGCCTCTTTTTCCAGCTCAGAAGCAGCAAGAATCATTAGGTTTATCCAACGTGACTTTTTACATCTCACAGCCCATTACATTTCATCCTGATACCCCATTTTACAGAGGAAGATTGCAGTAAACAAGTAAATTAAGCCAATTAATCTGGGAGGTATTACTTTGTACAACACACTGAGTAGCAGGGATCAAGATGCATTTGCTGTCAAGGATCTGCAGCAGCCAAAAAAATGGAGTGAGATATGCCCAGGTGGTATCAATTGCTGTTTGACAGATATTTCTGTTGCATTCCAGCTTCCCCTTAATCTAGGATCTCTATTAAAGAGAGTACCTGACAGCTGAAGATGTTCTTTTTTTTTTTTTTTTTACTAACTAGGATTTCTTGAAACAATAATGGATGTCTCCAAAGGCAAGAGTAGTGATAATTATTTTAATCTTTTTACTGGTCTTGTGGCTTGGCGTTTGTGCTTGTCCCAAACCAAGAATTTTTAACATTTATTTTAAGTGGTTCTGTACCATTTAATTGTAAATCTCTTCTTCCTTAGGACTTGAAAATAACTACAGTTGGGGCTTTACTTGTGTTTACTTGAGTCAGATGGTGTTACAGCACTTAGCATTCTCCTTTTCTCCATCTCCTGTTGTTTCAGCTTCCCTGACAACTCTCAAAGACCTGTCCTATGGTAAGGGATGTTCTGAGCTTAGTTTTGAGATATTGCTCTTAGAGGAAAAAGGCAAACTCCTCCAAAAGAAAAAAATAAGAAGGCTAAAAATGAATGCAAAATGCTTTTTAAACCTTTCCTAAATGATTGCAGGCACTGCCAGCTGTAGTGTCAATGCCAGTGCATGTGACTATCCAGTGTAACCACGAGGAAAATCATCAGGACAAAAGAAACATGGCCTCAAGTTGCAGGTTCACATTAAAATCTGTATTTGATTGAGGTTTTCTGGCAGTAAGAAGACAGACCCCCTTGGTTCAACTCTGTCTTCAGGACTTAAAATTTCATAGGTTTTTCTTCCTAAAGTTTAAATAGAAATTATGTTTGTTGTTTCTGAGCGAGAGAATTGCTTTCAGCAGAGACAAGCAAACTGAGAGAAAACAGGAAATATCAAATAATTGGGTTTATGAGAAATTTGGCTTTCTATTTCTGCTGATTTGCAAATTTTTATAGCTTGAGATGGTCTGAACCTCACACCTCCAGCAGCTGCTCCTGGATCTAGGGAGGAAGGGAATTTTGTGATAGTACAATCCATCTCTATGGCTTGGAATACTTCACATTTCAGGAACTGGCTAAGTGAGGTGAACAGTGGTAACCTTAGTACATAGCAGGTGTTGAACCATTTCCCTGTGCAAGAACACACATTGATTTATTTGACCATATTTTCCCCACTGATTCACTAGTAGGATGTTCTCAGTTTGTGGCACACTGAATGAAATTTGGCAATGTAAAACTTTCTTAAACTATCTTAGGTTCATGACTGTAATTTTTCAAGGCTTTAAAGTACTTTTGACAACTGGCAGATAGCTCTACAATTTACCAGAAAAAGACCATCACACTATGAGGAGACATTTTAGTGCATATTTTTTATGTTAAAAATAAGTAAAATTATCATTCTTTGTATCAGCAGGCACTTTACAGAATACTAATTTGTGAAAACAGAGAAAAGTGTGTCCTTCAAGGAATATATTTTAAAAATCAATATAGCAAGTAGATGTGTATAACTTCACTGCATCTATTCTCTTTTGCTCTATGTTTTAATGTCCCCATTCTGTCAGTCTGCAGTTTTAAACAAACAGTTCCAAATGCCACTGATATTTTTGCTTAAAAGACAAAATCTGTAACCCTTCAGAGATTATATTAATAGCTGAGGCACTTTGCTGTAGATGGTATTTCAGCATTTTTCCTTCCATGCACAATCTAGGAGCACTAAATCTGTAATCACGAACCTTTTTTTTCCCTAACTAAAAAGCATTGTTAAATTAAATGATGCATTATTAATAAGCATTCTTGAAAATGGAACCTAGGAAAGTTAATGCACTTTATATTCGATTACAAAGAATAAGCTGCAATGAATTTCTCTGTCCACCTGTTCTGGCACTACAGTGCTCCCCTCTTTATTGTTCACATGGCTGATTATTTTAGCTGAATTTTTTGCTGTTTCCTTATTCCTTTGCAAAAATAGACACGTAGGCAAAGGAGTTCAAGGCCGGGTTGGATAGAGCCCTGAGCAACCTGGTTTAATTTTTATTCATAAACACATCCAGTAGGTATCTTTAATTTTCAATTCATACATTAAAGCATAACAATCAAGTAAGATTATCATATCCAAAGATACTTTTCATATCCTCTTTATTTTGGAGGGTGGAGAGTGTATTTTGAGAAAAAAATGTTGTGTAAATTTTCCATGTTCTTCAGTGTTACCTGGATCTTTTAAAGCTACTGTTGGAGCTTTGTGGTTCCAAGCCAGAGGGATCTTTGGATATTTTAAATCAAATTTTGGACACAAGTGATTTATCATCAAATCAGTGCTTCAATGTGACATTGATTAGAGAATGCCATTTGTGGAAATCTGCCATGACTTTTGTGTCTACCTTTGTCTTTTGAGGTCATAGAAACATTGGCATGCATGAATTCAGGTTAGTTTCCTTTCAAAGAGGAATAATGTCTCTCTAGTGAGCTGGTAACGAAAGGAGAACTGCTCAGAACACTTGCAATTTATGCAGCCTCATGGGAAAGTATTTTGTATTTTGTAGACCCATCTGGGTAAGTAAAGTAATTGCTCACCATGGCAAATGTCTCCTGAGTTCCATAGCTCTCAGGAGCTACCAGTTTTTCATCTCAGATGGGTAACTGTCCTGAGTTTTGAAAAGTCTGCTTACCTGGACTTTAACATATAACGTATAACTTTAACGTATAACAATCAATATAGATTTTTTTATAAGAATCACTATAGAGAGTATTTATAGGAATATATGTGGAGACTTTCTCCCAATCAATACAGAGAATATAACAATCAATACATATTATTTGTAAGAATCAATACAGGGAGCATTTCTAACAGTCAATACACAGAGTATAAAAACTGTACAGAGTATTTCTAAAAACACAGAGACTATTTGTACGAATAAATACAGAGAGTATAAAAAATACATACAGGGTGTTCCTAAGGATCAATACAGAGGCTATTTGTAATGATCAATACAGAGTGTTTCTTACAGCCAATAGGGACTATTTCTAACAATCAATACAAAGAATATACCAACTATACAGATTAATTATAAGAATCATTACAGAGCCTATTAAATCAATAGACTATTTCTATCAATAGAATATAACAGTCAATAGAGATTATTTTCAGAACTACTAAAGATTATTTTTAAGTATTAACAGAGAGATTATTTCTATCAATGAATAAAGAGAATATAGCAGTGAATACATATTATTTGTAAGGATCAATACAGAGAGCACAAAACCCAGTACAGAGTATTTCTACCAGTCAATTTGGGGACTATTTCCAACAACAAATGTAAACAGTATAGCAATCATATAAATTATTTAGAAGCATTATAGACCCTATTTAATCAATACAAAGACTCTTTCTAAAAATCAATATGGATGTTATAACAACAAATATAAATAATTTCTAATAATCAATACAGAATTATTTCTTATAATTAATGCAGAGTATTTCTTACAATCAATAGGGAGCACTTCTACCTATCAGTATAAAGAGTATACCTATTATACAGATTAATTATAAGAATCATCACAGCCTATTTAATCAATACAGAAACTTTTTCTAATAATCAATACAGAGACCATACCAACTGGGCAGTCAGTGATTTAGAATGGCAGCTCAAAAGAAATTACCACTGTTTTTCAGCCTTGTCTCCAGTCTGTGTTTGCAATGATTGCTGCAGATTTCAAGAATGCACAGTCAGAGTTTTTATTAATCAGTGGTCCTTATCTGACCTACATTCAGAGATTAAAGCAGTGGCCTTTTTTTTCATTGTTTGATACTTGACTGTAATAAATAATCTAATTAAATTTTCTGTATTTGTTCTTTGTGTTGCATTAGAGGAACTCCTTCATTTGTGGCTTTTGGTTTTGTTTGTTTACAAATTTGTAATAAAACTGTACAGACACATGGCACTGCAAAATTTTAGCAAGTTATATCCCATCATATATAGAAATTGTGTAATAAACAATTGTAGCAAAAAAGTTCTGCAGAATTAGAGTTGAGCAAGGTAGGCACTCAAAATTTAGAAATACAGATTTGCTAATGTTGGAAAGCCTTCAACTGATATTTCCAACAGATTGTCTGGAAATGAGATCTAGCTTTAATTTTTTGAAGGAACCACTGTCAAAATTTCAATTTCATGAAGAAAATTTGTGATTTTATTCTGATGCCTTTGTGGGAAAAAATTCTTAGCGCAAAAATTTTATTTATTTAAAAATAGTATTTATCATCAGAGCCTTTTTTTTTCCTGGATCCTGAAATGTAGCATGGAAAACACATAGATATTTTCAAGGCAGTAATTAATCATAAAATCGATATCAGGACCTGTCTAACATTTGTTCTCTCATTCTCTCCCTTCCAATAGCTGCTCCCCAGCCTCCATCTCAGGTGACAGAAAAAATGTTCTGTTCAACTATCATCAATGAGCTCTCTGTCACTAAGCTTTATCCACATATCTTCCTTTAAAAATGTTTTTCTTTCTTTCTTTCCTTGTGTATTTCATGTCTTTTTTTTCTCCCACATTATTACCTTAATGTTTTTTTTTAAATTTCTGGGTGACTGTTAGGAATTTTTGTCTGCCATTAGACAGCATCACACTTTCACTATTTAAAAACCACAAAAAACTTCTGATGTTAGTATTGTGAATTATTAATTAAATCTATTGGTTGCTCATATTATTGTTTTGTAATAAATGAAGAAGTTGCTCCTTCCTCATGTGAGGAACAGCCAGGTAAATTCAGTGTACTGCCCTCTTCAAAGGCTAATGAATGCTAAAATCAGCCAAAAAAAAAATTGGGAAGCTGTGTACCAGGTTAATTTGTGTCAAAACATGACAACTGAGCCACATCATCTTGTAGGAGGTCTTGCACATCTTCTTCTGGAAATTTATAGATCCTATGGAGGTGTTTTTGAGATTGGAATGAGGGCAGAAACAGGTATAAAAATAAAACATTTTTAGCAGTTCCCAGTATATTGCTCTTGTCACTACTTGTTTTATTTATGAGCCTATTGGACCCAAATACATACTCACTCTTACCTATGACAAACTGACAAGTGGGATATAAAAATGAAAAGTTTTTTCCCTTAGCTGGTGGCTAAAGAATCATTGATCTTCTCTAAACTAACATTAATCTTGGAAAGGCAGCAAGAGGCTTATAGGTCTTCCATGGAGTTTGAGAGTGGTAAATTGGAAAACAAAAACCAAAAAGCTTTTTGTCCATATTCCTTATTGTTGGGAATGTTTTATGACACTGTGGTTGCCAGTTGGTCATAACTTATAGTTCATTAAAGTTTTATGATTGGATCATAACTATACACTCTTTAAAATAATTAACTTAGGCACTGCTTTATAACATAATTTATTAGAAAACTAAACTTCCTTTGCTGCCTTTGTCATTAATAGAAACTCTCAGGTGATAAACTCTTCCATATAAGAATAGTTATTGAGAAATTCCAAAACAGCAACTGACAGTATCTTATTTTCTTGGCAGATCAGGTAATTTAAAAGACCACAAATGTGCATGGAGGCAATTATTTTTAGCTTTCTGAAATCAAAATAGCAGGGCTTGGGAGCATGATATGCAGAAACTTGGGGGTGTAGGTTGTGTGTTTTGATTGTTATGTCATCTAAATTCTTCTTCTGCATTTCCCACCCTCAGTTCTGCAGGAAAATTTTATGTAACCTGTGATGGCTTTTGGGGTGTTATGAAGAAGGACCTGAACTGGTAAAACTGAATTTGGATTCCAGCTAGGACACAGTCCTTTTGAAGAAACTGTTAGTATTTTAAGTTTTAGAAAATGAATTTGTACATGGTTGATAAGTCCTTTTTACACAGTAAACACATGGACCTTGCTTTTAGGTCAAAACTCCCCTAGAACCTGGCAGCAGCAAATGCAAGAATTTTGTATCTTCTTGCCTCAACAATAAAAACAAGCCCCCTCTCCCAGCCCCCCAGTCTATCACATGGGCATAAACAGACTTTGCAGTTTAGCAACTTTCTCTCTGATTAGCAAAATGTGTAGGAAGAAACAACTTGTTCTTATGCAACTTGAGAACAATTCCTAAACTTTCATGTTTTTCTCTGACAGATCGATGGAATATCTTCCTGCAATTTATCTGCTGTTTTCTGTCCACTGATGCTTGGGATAGCTCATGCCTGTGCATGTAAAAGGGGTTACTCACCATATAGCTGTGCTCTTTCATCATTCTGGAGGCATTCAGCAGGCACCTCACAGGATACCATCATTGCTACAACACAGAAACTGCTCCTGAGTAAAATCTGGGCATGTTAGCTGTGTGTCAGAACAGTGGAAAAGAGCTGAGAGTGAATAAAATGTCTTTCACTGTCCATCTTTAGCCCTGCTTTTTCAAAATATGTCCATTTGATTGTAGTTTCACCTCCATCACTGAAGTCTTGCCCATCTTTTATAAAAGTCCTTTTTTCATGTACTTACAGGTTCTGAAATTTGCCATTGACTAAGACTTGCCTATTTCTGTATTTTTGAGTACGAGTTCAGAATGGGATTTGGTTTTCTTTATGTGGTAAGCCCTGATTCAAATGGAAGGGGTGTCTCACCCTGAAGCTGCTAAATTGAGGTTCTGTGGTTGCTGGTTAGAGGGAAGCAAAGCCTGAACCATTCCTGAGTTTAGCTTTGCAAATGGAATCAAGTAGTTTTTGGAGAAGTTCAATTTACCCTGTTTTAAAGGGAGGGAAAGCAGACACAGAACCCCATTGCTCTCTACAAATACATGAAGGGAGGTTGTAGCAAAGTGAATTCTGGTCACCTCTCCTGGGTTACAAGAAACAGGACAGGAGGAAATGGCCTCAAGTTGTGCCAGCAAAAAGCTAGAATTGAGGGTTAGGAAAAATTTCCCCACTGAAAAAGTGGTCAGGCATTGGAATGGGCTGCCCAGGGAGGTGGTGGAGTCATTGTCCCTGGAGGGATTTATAACACATGTAGGTGTGACACTTAGGGATGTACTTTGGTGGGATTTGGCAGTGCTGGGTTAATGACTGCATTCAACAATATTAGAGTTTTCCAACCTTTTTTTTTCGTATTTGAATTTTCCATTTTCCTCATTGCTGTGGTGTGAGGTGGCATCTCCAGTGGCACAGACTCACTCACAGGGGAAGACAAAACCAAAATAAACTGATGGACAATGAACTGATGCCTAGAGGAGCTGGAACAGAGGCTAGACAGAGTTAAGAGGAATAAAATGGATATTTTTTAGGGCCCTTCAATGGCAGTACCAGTGCCACAGTCGTGACCCTGCCCAGATGGCTCCAAGATGAAAGCAAAAGAGAGCTTGGCCATGAGTCTCACATTTTTATAAGGTTTAGTCCATTTGCATACAACTGTGCAATTAATAGCCTCAAATAATGAAGTTTCACCCTCCTTGCTTGCTTGCCCACCCTCTTCTTTTCACGTTGGTTAGGATTAGGGCTGGAAGTTTGAAGAGATTGTTCTTGAGTCCCCAGCTGGAATAGGACTGTTTTGTCTTCACCACCCTGTGAAAAGATCCTAATAACTTAATATAAAACTAAAAGCTGCACAACCAAGCAGAACAGAAAAACTTAAGGTAGCAGAATGAAGGAGAGGCAAGAAAGGTTTTTGTGTAGGGTTCCACAGGGTAGGTTAATTCCAAGCACAAGGAAAGGCTCCAAGGACAAAGACCAGAATGATGGAGGGTCCAGGTTTAAATATGGGGAACAGGGGGTGGAGCAGAGCATCAGGGCCAATGGGTTGAGGGCTCAGGGGTGGAGTGAAGGCAGGGCAAAGGTGACAGCTAATAGGGTAAAAAGGGTGGGGCACTGCAGCAAAATGGGGCCAATGGGCAAGCAGAGAAGGGAGAACATTCTAGAGAACGTACATATAAGGGGAAAAGGGTGGGGAGGCAATGGGCCAACCAGGGAAACAGGTCTGGGGTATATTAACATGAGGCTGCAAAGAACTGTGGGGAGGAAGTTGTTTTCTCCATGCCCTAAGTGTCCCTCCAGCAGCTCAGGTCCTCTCTCTCCAGTGTATGGAGATTTCTGCTCCTTGGGCAGGCTCCAGGGCTCCCACAGCTCATCTCTCAGACTATTCTGGTGATTAAATTGTGCACTAAAATGAGTTCAAATTAAGAGTTTAAATTGAAATAATTCAGTGTTTGCATGATTTTACAGTAAATTATATATAATACAATGTATGTAATGTATGCTGTAAGGTACCAAGTCATCTAATCCTAATTATGAATGTAATATATTTAGCTGTATAGTAATGACTGGATAAAGAAAGAAAAGTTTATAATTACAGCATGCTTTTCCATGAAGCTCCAATACAACTCTGGAAATGTACATATTATTAGTTCCCATTGTTCACACATGAACAAAATATTTTGATGCCAGGAGAATTAAATTCTTTTGCCTTGCTAATTTGGAGGGAAATTTTGAGAGTTGATAGCATTTTCTTTCAATTATGAAGCACAAATAATATTCCAAATGTGAACTGTGACTTCTATAGGGAAAGAAAGATGAAAAGATCAGTTTTGTATGGCTGGAAAATTTACTTGATACTAAAATTTAATGGATGAAGACATTTATAACAGTATGATTTCTCATCTTTTATTCATGTACAATTTTACCAAAGTATTCCCATCAGCCTGCTATTTTCATTTCCCATATATTTACATATACTTTCTCAAATAATGTAAAAACCTGTGGAAAAAAAGATTGCTAAATAATTTTTTTTTTGAGAGCAAGAAAATGAAAGTGAAAGAAAAGAATGTCAGTAGTTATGCTCTTGTATAAAATATCAAAGAAATTATAAGCTGGGGAGGCTGCTAGGATTTGGCTCTGTATTTTCTGTGTCTTTGCATTTCAGGCCACTTATCTTAGAGCACCTTTGATTCTCAGTGCATTAAAAGCAGAACTTCTCTCCATATACCTCATTATATAGGAATATATATAATAAATATATCTATATCTATATCTATTTATATATCTATTTTATATATTTATATTTATATTTATTTATTTATATCTATAAATAGATTCCTATTTATAAATATTTGAATATTTTGCACTCCTAGCATTATCTATCTGTTAATTACTAGACTGTTAAATATGAGTAAACCAGCACCTCATGGCAACACATTGGCCAAAGGAAAAGAATAAATTGCATATTGTGTGCTGGGAAAGGCCCTTCATGGTGTTCTTTTGAAAGGGAGGAGAGGCAAAGTTAATTCACTGAATAATGTGTTGCAAGTGTGACAAGCACCTGCATGTCCATCACCTGGTGACTTCTGGTGGGGCAGGACAAAGCCAGGTGCTCAGAAAGAGCCCAGGAGATGGTTTTATTCTGAGGAATAAAATGCTTTTTTTCCACAATCTGCAGTGAACATCCTAAGAATCCTTCACTGCCTGAAGAAGAAGGAGGTGTGCAGTTCTGAGGTGCTAAATAAATGCTGGGTCAGGGTTTTTTTGAGTTCTATAAATGGCTGGTGAAAGACATAGGTGTTGGAGAGGAAGTTTGGTGTAATTAACAGATCAGCAAATGTCTGTATTCAAAAAGAAAGGGTGTTCTGTGGGAAAGGTTTGCATTTTACAACCATTTTTATACCCTGGGAAGGAGGTGAGGATGGGTGGAACAAGGTCCTTATATTAAAATAGACATGCAATCCCACAATGATCCCTTTGGTCCAGATATTCTCAGAAAAAAAAAAAAAAAAAAAAAAAAAAAAGGTGGAGAAAAGGAGGAAGCAGTTCAATATTCAAATATGAAAAAAATATTTTTGTCAGACACCCTTTACAATGACAATCATGAATGGAACACTTGGAGGATGATGATCCTGTCTTACTTTTAGCTTTTACTCTGAGTACTTCTTGTGCACCACCTTCAACTTTTTGAGGAAAAAAAAAAATCTGATTGTTGATGAGCATAAAATATTGTTCTGGAATTAGAGAAAGCTTAGTGTATTACATGTTAAGCACTCTGAAATTGTTCAGTTATATATAAACCACACATCATAAGTGTGAATTTTCATGCCACATATCAATTGTCACTTCCTGGGGTGTGGCTGGGACTTTATATGAGTGAGTACAGCTTGTTATTTTGAAACAGTAATTGTCTATTTTGGAATATTGCAAATCAAGATTTTCAGGAAAAAAAAAAAAAAAAAAGGTGCTTTTTAATGGATGAATTGCAAAACTTTTCCAGCTCCACCTGTGTTTCTTGAATGTTTTGGAAACAAATTTATAATAATGAGAGGAATATTTGGGATAGTATATGTTGGAATTCACCAACTGTATATCAGTGGGATCCAGAGAAGACAGAACTGGCCCCTAAGGTGACTTAGGGTGAGCCTGATGACAAAAGTTTGGCTGCCTCACTGTGATAGTTCTGTTCTTGTCATAGATGAGTTACTAAAGTAACCTTGAGCTTATTGATGTTCTTTAAATGGTCCAGGCCATTAGAGCTCAGCTGGTAGTCCCACTGTTTTTTTGCATCAAGTTTGTTTGCTTGCTTTTATAAATCGAATTTTTTTTCAAGGTAGATTTTAAAGCATTTGTTCATGGCCCCATTTTTTACATGATCATTTTCTGGGCATGCAACTCACAAATTGGTACAAAGGTAGATCAGGTTTTGGCCTAACTGAACATGAGAGATTCTTTTACCAAGAATTTTAAAAGAACAAAGTCTTTAAAAATTGCAGAAAAACATTCCTTTACATGATGTCGTAATTTAAAGGAAAATGAGAAATTAATAATAATAATTACATTGTTGCATTCAGTGAGACTTCTAATTGCAAAAGTTTATGTTAAACATTTCCAAGAAATTCATGGAATGAACTGCCCTAGTTTGTCTTGGCTTTCTGTAATATTTTTGCAGGAGATTTAGACAGTAATCAAATCCAGATCTACTTTGTCTCAGAGAAAACAGCGATTTCCCTTCTAAACAAAGCTAATCGTTTTGAGATATTATTCTCAGAGCTGCAATGACATCTAACCATGGGCCAGGCATTGTGTCATGTGCTGGACAGGCAGAACAAAGCCTTTACTCCTAAAAAAAACAGAGAACTTGAGGGTGGGAGGAAGAGAAACCCACCTGTGGTTTAAGCTGTGCTGTGGTTTAAGCTCAGCCCCAGGGAGCCACTTGCTCACTCCCCCTGCAGTGGGATCTGGGGGAAAATCAGAAGGGTAAAAGCTACAGAACTCATGGGCTGAGATAAGGACAATTTCATGGAGAAAGCAGAAGCTCTGCACACAATCACAGCAAAACAAGGAGTTAATTCCCTGTTCCCAAGGGCAGGCAGGAGTCCTGCCTTCTCCAGGACCCATCACAGGTAATGGTCACCTGGGGAGGACAAGCACCATCACTCCAAAATCCCCCTTTTCTTCCTTCTTCCCCCACTTTCTGTGACATCCCAAGGTCTGGAATCTCCCTCTGGTCAGTTGGGGTCACCTGTCCTGGCTGTGTCCCCCCACCAGCCTGGCTTTACAAAAAGCACAGAAGGCCTTGGCTCTGTGCAACCCTGCTCAGCAACAACAAAAACATCTCTGTGTTATCAACCCCGTGTTCAGCACAAATCCAAACACAGCCCTGCACCAGCCTCTGCAGAGAAAATTAACTCTATATCCAGCCAAAACCAGCATTAGCCAATATCACTAAACAAATACAAGAATTAGAGGAGGTGAGCACAAGCAAAGGAACCAGAACATTGAATCAATTCTTGCTTTGAAGAAACATGCAAGACTCTGTTTGGGGTGATAAGTGGAAGGTGCATTTGAAGAGGTGGTTTTAAAAGAGACCTTCTGGGTGTGGACTCTGACTAAACCAGGTGGAGTAGAGTTACTCAATTCAAGGAGCTGAGGGATGACCACACAGTTGACATCTGGTAGAGGCAGAGATGCTGAACCTGGATGAATACAGGGTGTGATAATCTGGACTTGCTCTCTCCAGGGTTTTCTGGCTTCCTGCTAGCTTGAAGAATGAGTTTTATGAGCCACCACAATCTGCCCAGCTCGTGGAAACTCCTTCCTGTAAAGAGGAAGAATGATGGAGAGAGCTGAGTATGGAGTTACTGACAGCAATACCAGGATTAAGAGAGAGTAAGAGCTACAGAGTTTAAAAAAACATAGGAGAAATGGAAGAGCAATTTAAAAATGACACCAGATTGTATAGAAAGCTACAGTCTGACACCCTGGCATGAAGCAAGAGGAAATTGCTGCAAATGATGAATTAAATGAGATAATAATGCCTATCAACTAATGAACTTCATAAAGGAGGCTAAATTTATTTTAGAAATTGTTTTTAAAGTAGGTGATCAGATCTGAAATGTGCAGCTTTGTTTATTCAGTTATTTTACACAGCTAACTTCTAGAAAGCCCAGGTGTGAGTTCTTTTCCTTGCTTCCCCCCCCTCTTTTAGTTACAGAGCTGATTACAAAGGCTTTTGAGAAGTTTGCTTCCTCAACAAAATATCTCAAATTAATTTCAATCCTTTTGAATGCAAGACTAATTGTTTTCCTGCAGTAAGATATTATATTGAATATAATTGAATTTTGATGGCTTACTGCATGGCTTGCTTGTGAATGTTTACAAGAAACCGATTTTTTTTCCTTCTACAAGTTCATACATAATAAAGTAGTTGTGATTTCTTTGGGAGATGGAAATCTGCCTGCTTGCATGAACTGGGACCAAGATGCTCTGCAGCCTAAGAGCACAATCAGCAGTTATTGTGGGGAAAAGGTTCCCAGTGGCTGAGTGCTTGAATTCAGCTGGACAAGTGGGCACACATTGCACAGGGTATGAAGCAAAAATTTTTCAGAGTGGTAATTTCTATTTTGCCCCATGCTGACTTCCCAATTCTATCCATGCATCATGTGAGCTTCACTAATTATTTTAGTGAGAAAATCAAGCTACTTTTGTAAAGTCCAAAGATCATCTAATCCAGCTTTCACTTTTCCTTTCTCTATTGGCTGCTCTCAGCCTTACTGCCCCGAGGTATGGAAAACAAACAAATACCAAAGCATCAGAACCCAATAATAGTGTTTCTCTTTTTATCTAGAGAAAAAGGGTGCCTGTCCACTTACCTATGGATAATGGCCAGGAATATAAATAGCTAGAATGGAATACTTGAATAAAATGACCTGAAGACATGGACCTGCTCTGCTACATCCTCCCCAGAAAGCAGGAATTTGCAGGATGGTTCTGAAGGACAGAATGAGCCCTTTAAACTACTGCTGCAAAGGCTCCTCAAGAAGGCATTTCTTTATGACAGCAGTTCTCTTTTGATTAATCTCCTTGTCTTGCACATGCCTTACACTGCTTCCATGAGGATCTGCTCCATAGTCTTCACAGAAGTGAGGTCTGTATTTCCTCATGTATTTCTTTCTTCCCTTGGTAAAAAAACAAACAGGAGTTTCTGGCCTGTCTTGCTTGATTTCTTATGCACCAGGATGGAGAGTCCTTGTGCTCCCAGGAAAAGTGCTCCTGAGATGGCTCTAAGGAGAGCTTCCCAGGAGAGCTCATCCATCCATTCTGTAAACAATTCCAGGTTTGCTTTTCTGAAATTCAGGGTCCTGACTTTGCTCTTTGCCAGACCCGTGTTCCTTGAGCTCAGGAACTCAGCCAGGGCATGGCCAGCCCAGGCTGCCTCCACTCCTGATTCCTCTGATGGGTTTATCCATCAGACCATGGGCACCAGGTCCAGTAATGCTCCTACCCTGGTTTGTCCCATACCTGGACCTGAAAGTTTTCCTTCTTCTCCTGCACAGCTGTATTTCTCTCTCCCAGGAGATGGGTTGAAACCCCACATCAGGATGAGAGTTTGGGGGTGTGATTATTCCTGCAGCTGAAGCAAGACCCCACTGACAGCACTGACCCCTGATCAGGGGACCTGTAATGGACCCCAGCCACAAGCTCTGCTCTACTGATCCTCCTGTGTCACCCACAGGCTCCCAGCCTGTTTTTGGCTGCTCTTCCCAATCCATCCATTCCTTAGCACCACCTGCAACACCTCCTTCCCAGCCTCTCCTAGAAAGAGCAGGTTCAGAAGCAGAGTGTCATTTCAGCAGCTTCCAAAACCAGATTCTATAAACACAGGGTGCTGAGTTCACACCAGGTCACACACAGAATGCAGTGTTGTTTCTTGCCCTGGCTCATATATATTGTCTAAATTTGAATTTGTTGTTGGGCTGACATGTTCTCAATAAACAAATATTGGGATTTAATGAGCAAGCTCAGAGTGTAGAATATTTTAGGAGAAACAAAACATGAGTATCAAAATGATGCTAGTGGGCAGTGAAGTGTTTGCAGCATCAAGGTAATATCCTGCACAAGAGTCTCTGTAGGTAGCAGGATAATGTTCTTTGATGGTCTAACAGTTTCTCATCCTCAGGGATACCTTGTAGAAGAATCTTTGAAATGTTTGTATCAACCTATTTTCATATCCCTTGTCAGTTTTAGATGGTTCTGTTCAGTTTAGTTAAATGAATTTCACTTTTGACATATACTCTCAAGTGTAGTTCTACTCCATAAAAATGACACTATTGGGTCCTATATTTATTTTACTTCAGCAACTAAATGTCAAGTATATTTACTGTTGAAAGTGTTGCTTGATAAATCCCATATCTGAAAACTCAGGCTAGATTGTAAGCTGCAATCTAGCTGGTTTTTGTTCTTTTTTAAAATCCATTTTCACTGAAGCTGGAAAAGTTCTGCAAGAGAAATTATGCTGCTGGATTTACAGAAGTACAGATGTCCAGAACTCATTGGGTAACTCTTCTGGTGATGCCTAAGAAGGCAAATAAATCTATTTTCTTGCCCTTGTCTGGGAAAAATAATATATAATATAATATAATATAATATAATATAATATAATATAATATAATATAATATAATATAATATAATATAATATAATATAATATAATATAATATAATATAATATATTAATATAATATGTGCTGAAGATGCCTGGTTATAAATTTTTCTGCTGATGGTGCTTGCATTGCCTTGATTAAAGAATGAAACTAGTCACAATAATTAGTCACCTTTAAAGAAATTATATGTTCAAAGAATCATTTCTAAGCATGCTGCATCTGCTAATAATTAAACCAAAATATTTTCCTTAGCAGTTATTATAATGTGTTGTAATAAGAACAGATGTTTTTTAATGAACATACTGTGTTTTAAAGGGTTGGAAAACAAAGCCATGCAACAACTATTGGTTCTTGAATGTTTTTTAAAAGGTTCTACTCATTGGGATTTTTTAGCACAATTTCTACTAACATGGATGAGTTTTGTTTGGGTGAGCTGCACTGTTCATATTTTCCCAAATTTTCCTTCATTTCTGATCCACAAGCTGGATTTTTTTAAGAATCTTCAATCCAGCCATTCTTGATCATTTATCTTCCTATGTTTTAAAAGTCTCTGTCATTTTTACAGAACAACTGCTGCCTTCCTGGTGTCAATCTGAATTTTAGACTGGAACCTTTCTAATGCCTTAGTCTTCATCTGCCAGATTATTTTGGTTCTTTGTACAATGGAATATTCCTTTTAATTCACTTACTTTGTTTGAGTGACTGGATTTTTTAAAAAATGGTTCTTACCTGAGCAATAGCATATCTGAAACCTGGAAAAGTTTATCTGAAAGTAGGTAAACAAACCTGCATGATGGAGTTTTAAATTAGCATCTTAATCTAAGAAACTGATCTTGCTGCTTTTCTGACAAAAAAAAATGTGTCCTGAGGCTGCCAAAAAAATGGATTTCAGTGCATGGCTGCTGCTGCTGAACATGCTGAAGTGGGATTGACTGTATCTGATAAATTCCTGATTTCAGAGCTCCTCATGCCAGGCTGGCTGTAGAGGGAGTGATCCTGGTGTCTCCAAAAACCAGGAGTTGATGTATGTTTTTACACATACCTGAAGTTGTGCTGAAAGACAGGTTGAGTGCAGCAGAAGGTGAATCTTGTAGATAAAAATCAGGCTGTTTAAGGTGAAAGTCTGTTTTGACCAAATAACCAGAAATATGGGAATGTGTCTGAGAGTTTGGTGGTTTTTAATTTGCCTTGATTATTCAAGTAAAAAATTGTAAATAGGCATTGATCTCAGTGTGATCCCATGTGCAATTGGTTATTTGATATTTTCTATATTTATCCTTCTTGGGGTGCAAGGAGGAGATAGAAAGTGAGTTCAGCACCTTGTGAAGCTCAGTAAAATTTCTGGTCTCATATCCCCTAACCAAAAATCCTGAGAGAACAATTTGTGGTCTGGCCAGGTAATATACCAAATTATTCAAACAGAGAGTAGCAACTCTGTGAACAATCCTGGGTGGATTTTAGCATTTAAGTGAAATGTTCACCCATAAATGCTGCTGAATTGTTGCATATATTTCTTTAAAAATATCTGGAGTGATGTAACACTGGATGCTGTGAAGGAAGACACCTACAGTGTTTGCCAGTGTACTCCCTAATTTCTACTTCTTTATTCATTTGGCTTTTTTTTTGTGGTTCCATGTGGTTTTGTGGAAAGTGGGCCTTGAAGGGAAGGGGGTTGGGATGGAAAATGTTACTCAGTGACACAGGAAATACCAAGTGGTAGCCAGACAGACATTTCTGTCTTAGAAATTGCTAGATAAGATTTATACAACCTATTAAAAAAGGAGACTTTTTGTGTTGGGGATGGATACTGTTTGCCACAGGACTGGAGGGATCACCAAGGTCATTGGGGAGAGGAGAGAGGGCTTTTCAGAACAGAGCATCCCCTCACTGGGTGAGGTTTCAGCTGCTTCTTTCTCACACAACTGCTACCTCATTTTATTATTTTTTTCCCCACCATTCACTCTTGACTGATTGATTTCAGCCAAACTGAGAAAGATGCTGCTGTGGAAAATATTCAGAGAGAGGCAGCAAAATCCTCAGAGCAGCTGATTTATGTTTACACTGAATCTTGTACTTGCAGGGGCTGAGTTCTGCCAGCACAGAAATGTGCTCTGAAAAGCAGCATTTTGTGTAGTTTATGATCCTGCTCTTGACTTTTCTGGGTAGGAGTTTCTCTTCTTGTTTCTGTTGATAGCTATGAATTAAGAATGAGTATACTCCTACAGGTATGTAATAAAATATACAAGAAATGCTCTGCAATGTGTCCAGGCAATGTTTTTGCAGAGTCTGGAGCCTTTGAAATTTCACAGCTTTGCATCTCAGTTCATTAGAGATTAGAGTTCATTAGCACTTTTCCCTTACTTAAAGCATGAAGGGGCATGAAAATGGAAATGCAGAGCAGGCTGTGGATGGCTGTGATTATTCTTTTGTCTGTGGGAGCTCTTTCAGATTCAGTGCTGCTCACAGTAAAACAAAAGTGGTTCCTCTCCTGTACAAGCTGCAAATTTCCTCCTGAAGAAACATTTTAAAGATTTTATTTGACTACTGTGCCTTTCTTTAGCACTCCAGCATCATCAACTTCTTTTTAATTTACAATGTTTTTGTCTACACTTTGGGTTTGAACTTGGCCCCCATGTTTGGATATTCTGGTGTTTATGGAGACTTTCCACAACAGTAACTTTTTCTCTGTGTTTAGTACTTGGAAATCTAAATTATTTTTTTTTTCTTTTAGAACAGACTGTGGACAACTACAGGAGACCATTCTCCCTGTGATTTCTCACTGAGGGAAAACATAGGACACAAGGCTTCATTACAAAATCAATGTATTTTTGTTCAATCTAAAGAGGGTCAGATTTAAAAGCCAGAGAAGGAAGAATGAGGTTACCCTATAATTGAAGCATGTGAAATTATTACAATTATCTTTAACTTTTTTTCAATCATGCCTTTCTCCATTTCTAATTTACTGACAGTGCTGCTGAAATACAGAGATTAAACTGTATATCCCATGTGAGGAATTATCTGATTTTCATACAGGAATACTTTTAGCTAAATGTTGGTGTAATGGGAAAGTTCTTCAGAAATCAGGCAAATGGAAGCAAACTTTTTTCTCTCATTCTTAAAATTAAATCAGCTTTAAGCAGATACCAATTTTTTTAAAAAAAGCCAATGTGTTCAGTATTGTTTTTGTACACTTACAGAAGTGCTTATTAAGGTTAAGAAGGCAAATCCTGCTGTAATTTTAATTACTTCATATTGCAGCTCCTTCCCAGGAAACTTTGCTGCAGTGAATTGTGCTACATATGATGTTAAACTATAGATGGCACACAGGAAAATGATGCACATTAAACCCCCCATGGTTTTAATGCCACATAATAAATGACATTATGGGTCTCACAGAGTTTAGGAGGAGAGCAGCCTGTTGTTTTTCAGCACCAAATCCTCATCCTGTTAAAACCATTGGGAGCCTTGGTTCCAAGGCCTGAATTGTGAATTTTGGTAACTGTTCAACTACAGAAAAATAGCAGAAGTGTTTTCAGAATTAAAAAAAAAAAAAAAAAAATAAAAATCAAACAAACCTCAAACCTATAAAATAATAACCCAATAAAACACCACTCCCCTGCCTTCAAAAAAAAAAAAAAAAAAAAATCACCCAAAAAATCCTTCAGTGCTGCAAAGGCTTTTTACCAGATCAATGATCTTTACTAGATCAATGATCTTGTATTTCAGAAAACAGAGCTCCCCATCTTCTCCTGCAGGCAAGGTGAGGATAACTTTATATAGCTAAAATACAGGCTCATCTAGGAAATTAAGGAAAAGGTGGCATAAAAATTCTTTATGGCCTACACAGGTCCAAATTTCAACAAATGAGAAGTTCTGCAGGTTAAAAAAGGGCAAACACTTCTTTATGGTAGCCAAGGTGGTTGCACATATGTTGTAGCAAATTACTGTTCCCAATGCAAATGTTTTTTGCAAAAATCACTTAATATCTCATTTTCCCCTCTGGTTTTATGCCTTTCTTATCATTTTACTCTTGTCAATTTGCAGTAGATTTGGCTGAGCTCTCCTGCTTCAGAAGCAGAGGTAGATTGGTATCAGTTGAAAGAGCTTCAAAAGCAAATGCTAAATTATTCTGAATGTGAATGTCCCCCATGTGATTTGGAAAATTAATTATATCTAAGTTTGTAAGGAAAAAAAAAAAAATCTATTAAAGATTTGAAGCTTAGCAGAACTTTTCCACTGTGATGAACAACTAGAGTTCTTTGGTTTCTAAATTATTAGAAATTAATAGATATTAATAGAAATTAATAGTGACTATGAAATTTTCTTCTAATTCAAGATCAATATGCAAAAATACAGCATGGGGTCTTGTGTTATGAATTTACCCAAACACAAAATATTTTATGGGAGTCCAAATGTTTAATGAAACTTTCTTTTTCTTGTTTTGCAGCTGAGAGAGCTCTGCAGAAAAATTTCTACAGTTCCCAACCTTTCTAAGACTCCTCTAGTTTCTTAGGAAATTTAAGTCTTGTCTTCAATTTAAGATTTCTAAACTTAAGTTTCCAAGTTTTCTTTAGTGTTTTTGGTGACTCTTGTGTAATGTTATGGGATTTCTAACAATTATAAACAAATATAAAAGTGGGGATTTTTTTGGGGGGGAATGTTATTTGTTTTTTAAATTTTACCAGGCCTATCAAACTTATTGTATTCATGATATTTTGTGTAGTGCTGTGAGGTGAAAAATAGTTGCTGGTATTGCTGTGTTTTTTTGCAAAATCTTTCTCTTTTAAGGCTGGAGTTCTCATAAATAGACAATACTGGTTTCTGTGGAGTAAAAACTAGAAAGGATATTTCAGTGAGAAGTAAATTGCAGCCCAATAGAAGAATGAGTTTCTATTTTGAACTGATGGTGAAAATTTAGCAATGTGGGAAAAATATTGAAGCCTATATTAATTAATTTGGAGTAATTAACAATAATCCAAGTTATGTTTGCTGTATAATATGTAAACAGAATTTTGCTTTAGAATAATGTTCAATATAACTTGATGATAGTAATTTAATTTTCAGAAAGTCCAATAAAGATGAATTTTTGATATTAAAATATTTCAGAAATTGTTTATAGATTTGTTTATAGGCAAAAGTTTTTAAGTCTTTTACATACATGGAATACATGTGTGGAAACATATATTTATCCCTTTTAAACAAGAAAGTGGATATAATAATTCTTATTACCATTTCCTAATGTTATGGTTCTCCTTTTTTGTTGATTTTTTTTTTTTGGGGGGGGGTTTGTTTGTCTGTTTGTTTGTTTTGTTTTGTTTTGTTTTGTTTTGTTTGTTTGTTTTTTGTTTTTTGGTTTTTTTTTTGTTTTTTTGGTCTTTGCTGATCATTCTTTTTGTACAAAGTTTATCTAAATTGAGAGAAATACAAGAATACAAGAATTTGGGGCATCATATCCATGATGGTTATGAAAGTTTGACCAGGCAACATGAGCCAAATGTGCCTGTTTTATCTGAAATCTCATGGCAGGCTGGTCAACAGAGCAGTTTTGACATAAATTTTACTGTTGTGTTTGTAAGTTGAATAATTCAGAAGCAGATCTGGAAGGTTCTAGTATTGGCTAGAAAAGCCTGTTGACTGTCAATGAAGTTCTAAATATATTTTCTGATTAGATGAGTACAAAGAGCAAAAACATAAAAAAATGGGTGTTAATTTTTAAATGAATCATTTTGTCTAATATAATTTCTGTTCCATATGAATAACTGAATAACTGGCTTGTTTGAGCTGAAGTGCTTCAGAAAATGAAGGTGAAATGCAACTGTGGTCTGAGAAGATCCAGAAAAATTCAGGAGAGAAAAGAACAGTGTTGGTTTTGATCTTTTTCTGCATCATCTTACTTACAGCTGGCATCAGCCTCTCCAGAAAGGTAAATCCCCTGAGTGAGGCTGTGATTAGTGATAAGCAAATGTCAGCAGGTGTTAGGAACTCTATTATTAGTTCAACTCCTCAACCATTTCCCAGCCTTCTGAGGTTTTTCACAGGTTGCCTGAAAATTAGGAAATTTAGAAGGGCTTTTAAAAGGTGCAGGGCTAAAAAGAAGAAAAATCTTTCAAGGCTGGTTACAAGGATGTATATGAGCATTTGTGGAGCAGCCTTGGATAAAAACATTTTGGGAAAGGGTGTTGAAATGCAAGAAAAATTGGGCAGTTACCTTTCATGAGCACTTTTTCAATTCTTAGCCACTGGAATAGAAAAAGAACTGAAGGCACCACAGCACTCCTAGAAGTGCCAGGTTCTCCTGTTCTTTTTAAAAGATCTTATTTGAGCCTCTTCCACATAAGAAAATATTGGGAATTGCATCCTTTCCCTTGAAAGGCTTTTCTTTGAGAAGAATACTTTTTAAAGTCATCATTTTATGGTAGTTATATTTGTTTTTTCAGAAAGGAAAGCTGTGATTTTTCACTTGTGCTGGTTGACACCCTTCTGTAATGACCTTTCTTTTGCAATTTCCCTTTCTAGGCTGCATTTCTGACCCTTTGTGTTTCTAGACCAGACTACTCTGTGGAAACTTTCTTAAGAGAGGTTTTGGTCTAGAGTTAATGTTTCCTTCTTAAAGAATAACTGAATTAAGCAAGGGAGGGGCTCTACCATCATTTCTATGATCACATTTTAGTGCAAGCTTAAGCTGTACTGGTCAACTGCAACTTTTTTTTTTAATTTTTTTTTTTTTAGGATCAAGTGACTTTAATTTGGGTTGGTTTTTATTATCACTGTTAATGTAAGAAGGCTGTATGAGTAAAGCTTTATTCCTTTAAAGCTGACTAAAAAAAACTAATAAAATCTCTCTTCTGTTTCACAGAAAATGTGTTGCTCAGAGTAAATGATCTGAATGAACTCATATGAGCAAAATGAGAATCAAATCAACTCATTTGCTAGGCATCTCTAGGGAATAAACTAATTTTTAAGCTTTTAGGCCATGTAGAATTTTTTTCATTACTTTTTATTTTTTGGTACACACTACTACTTTCAAGTTTCAGTTATAGCTGTCAGGATCAAAACAAAGTGAAAGTCTTACTTTAAGATTTTTCTTCACTTTCAATTGGAAAGATCAAGAAATCTCTTAGGTCCTTTTCTTGTCACAATCTAAGATACTTTGTACAAAAAATTTGAAGGATCTGAAGTGGTGTGTAGTGTTTCTATGACTAGAACATCCAGTCTAAACTCACCAATGAATAAAAAAATCATAACTATCATGAAAACTGTCTCATTGTATTTCTTCTTCAGACCAGCCCTGACATTTCCTGGTAAATCTTGCAAGGTTTTTCATGCCAGGTCATTCCTGTGGCCTGTTCTGTCTGCAGATCAGAAATGTAGTAAGGGATTAAAAGATCTTAGGGGATGCTATGATTTTTCAAGCCCATTCATACTTCTTTAGCAATTAATCTTCTGACAACAGTCAAGCTAAGCAAGTAACATGGGCTTGGATAGAACATGGATACACTTGGATTTGCAAGAATTCAAAATCCTGTAAAGGGATTAAGTAACTGACTGCATCCCACTAAGGATTTAATTGTGGTACATCCTTTCATACGTGTTCATATGCTTGAACTTTTTTGCTAATCTGGCTCATACCTCCTAAAATTTATCTAAAGACTAAATGTCTTTTTGAGGAGGAAACAAACCAACAATTTCTTAGAGGTACAGAAATAGCCTTGAGGGCAGAAAAGGAAATTAATTAAACTCAGGGACTGGTGGTAAAAAATTATGAAGGCTACAAACCTTGCCCATCAATGGAGGATAAACTTGTCCCTCTTCACAATTATTCATTTTTTCTGTCTGCAAAGTCCCTTAAGGTTTGGCAACACCCTGGCATGGTCAGGTATTTAAATCTGACATTTCCAAAGGCAGAAAAGCAGGAGCTGAGTGTGTTTCTTCCCCCCTCTCTTTTATTCCCTAATAAACTGCCTTTATGGGCAGAAATGTGACCCTCCAGATCCTCCAACCTGTGCATGCACCTAATTAATAGATTGGAAATTGATAGTTTTGGGGAATTGGCCTCTGACTTTAATGGAGAGTTGTGGCAATAGGGAGAGGAGATTTGGATAAATGCCATCCATTCCAAGCCTCTTGGGATTACTCAGTAAAACTGGGATGTCTAAGCTGTGGGAATAGGTTGTCTGCTTTGGAAAGCTTCATTTTCTGTGTGGATAAACACAAATTGAATTCTGTCCAAAAAAAAAAAAAAAAAAAAACCCCAAAAAAAACCCCAAAAAAAAAAAACCAAAAAAAAAAAAAAACCAAAAAAAAAAACCAAAAAAACTTGAGGGATTTTTTTCTTTGAAGAGTTTTACAACTTGTACAAGGTATTTACCAGAGGACAAAGTACTATCATGAAAATTTGGGATTTTACACCAATGTTGGTAAAAATTTCCAGATCCAGCACGGTAATAAGCATAAGGTTGATTTTCCAGGGTAAGAATGATAAAAATATCTTCTAGAATACAGGCATAGTATGTTTTAATCTAAGAGCTGACTGGAAAAACATTTGGCAAAAATAGTTTTATGTCTTTCAGATTAATTTGCACTTCTATCATCTGTCATCTGACCTTATTCTTGTGTAAAAGGCACAAAACACTACTTGAAGAAGGTGCTCAATTTATATAACTCATAAAAAGAATAAATCATTTATGTTTGATGGACATAAATCATGATTTTTTAGAGGTATGTGGAAAATTTGAGCGAGACTCCCAAATTAATTATATTTAGTCATGAACTATAAATGTGGTTGTTTTTATTTTTTTAAATCCAGATTGTTTTATCTGCCCCTTAGAAATGTCTCAGAACTATTAACTGATATTTTAAAAACATGTCTGGATCTGGGGACAAAGGCTGAAAATGGTAATCAAACTGTTTGAAAACAAGATGAGTCTCACAGTTTTAATCTTGGTACAATAGACTTACTCAAATATCCCATTTCCAAATACTGCACCTGAACTGTAATTCAGCTTTCACTGCTTTATGGGCAGATTTGTTGAAATGGTTCTCACTTATTATTTATCTGATTTCTTGGGTACAATGTGTTAGGACATCAAAGAGGGGAAAATTCCAAGTGCAAGTGACTGATTCTTGGTTGCTACATCACTAAAATATTTTTGAAGTGCAGCAGATTCCTTTCATTTTTGTGCAGTAGATAACTGTTTATCTCTGTTAAGCAGAAAGCTGGAGCTTCTGGAGGCTGTCAGGTTCTGGCACAGAATTCTTTAGCCAGAAACAAAGACTTGTTTTGGAAGCACAGAATCCCTCAAACATTAGTGGACTTCATCCCTGTCCACAGATTTGGGGCTGGTAGAAGTATCCCCTCTTCACACCAGAAGTGTTATCTTAAAATTTGAGAATCCTTTTCATGTTCTGTCAGGCCCTAAGTGATAAGAGAGAGATTAGAGAAACGTGGGGAGTCTAGAGAGACAGTATTTTTTATTTGTATTTTTTTTTTTGGCTCTTTCTAAATTTTAAAAAGTAACAATATTAAACCTTAAGTCTGAAATCAGGTGAAGATCAAGTTGAATGCAGTCAGGTCAGATATGAGTATGGGGCTAAGGAAAAAAGCAGTAATAGGTTGTCATCTGTAACCTGCCTAAATATCTTTGTGCTGTGATTGAAATAGAAATATGCAAATGTTCTGTGTGTGTGCATGACTGCTGGTATTGCCTAAATGTTGTTTTCTCCATACTCCAACAATATTTTTCAATCCCAGCACCTCAATTCACAATGACAATTTTTCCAGGTCAGTCTTAAGGAAGTGTAAAATTTGGCATCAGAATTTAGGACAGAATTTATTCCTGTCCTAAATGTCTGCATCAGAATTTCTGGATTGTCAGTACTCCCTGGAGGATCTTTAATTTTCCCTGAGGAAGCCTTAATGATGGAGATCACCTTCCCACTGTGGGACAAGGGTACAGAACTCTGTTGGTGCTTCATAAAAATCCTGGAAACTTCAGGCAGGTTGTTGAAATACCTTTTCTGACAGTCACCTAAAAATGCAGATTCCCTGCTGCATCTCACTCCACAGAATTAGCCAAGATTGCCTTGTGTTAGTCCTGCATATTAATTGAGGTCTATCTGCTGAAACTTTCATACAGTCTGAGTGTCTTTTTCATTAGAAGTTATTTCGGGGAGTTTGGTTTTGTTCAGTTGGTTTATAAATGCAATTAGAATTAGCACATATCCCTAGAGCTGTAATATTTCTTCAGGGAATTAAATTTTCAAGTAAATAGAAATGCTTTGATTGTGTTCAATATTTGCACATTTAAGGCTGAGCCTGGCTTTTCATCCAGGGAATCTAAACAAAGCCCAGCATTTCTATGCTTTAGGAGCACTGGTGCTCTAGAGCTGTACTTGGTCTCTAGAATAAGTTATTTGCAAACCCAAATACTGGAAGTTGAAATCCAAACATTTTCCTTGGTTTTTCTTTGCTCCTTATGCTTTCCTCTGAAAGTGCTAAATAGATTCAGACATTTCTCAGGCTGCAGCCTAGTCTTTGTTGAAAGCTTTGGGGGATTTAACACACTTTTCAGCAGAGCAGCCTCCAGCTTTTGGTATGTAAATAAGCTGCTGCTTAGCTCTTGTGCTTCATAGTTTTGATATAACAATTAAGGAAAAATTACTTAAATGCCTCCTGAATAAATGCCCTTTCTAGGAACTGGGAAAGTCAGAGAAGTTAAATTCTAAGCCAGTAGGCAATTTGTGCTAAATCCTGAATCATAAAACCACTGTAGGAGTTTGGGTCCCTCTGTGTTCCCTGATCAAAGGAAGAATAGTCAGAAGTTAAGTGTAATTAAAAGAATATTTGTTCCTTGTTATTTCAGAACTACTTTGACAAGCAAAATAAAAGTAATATGGTTGATAACATTAAGTATTGAATTCTTTGAGTAATAACTCTCCCAAAATAATTTCCCTATGAATTTTCTCAAAAAGTGACGTAACATTTTAGTAGTCAATCCAGGATTGACCTGGATTTATTAAAATTTGTTTAAATACCTTGTACCTATCTACTTTATAGAGCTATTAATGGGAAATACAGTAGATTTAGACTGCTTTTTCTTGCATTGAACTAAACCCCTTGTTCTGCCATTTGCTGATTGATGTACTGTAGAGCATAAATCCTCAATAACTAGAAGTGATTATCAGGTAGAAGATTTGCTATCCATAAGAAATTACATTATTCATATGACAAAATTAATCATTACTAGGTACTATGACAATACAGCAGTGAAGGTCACTTTGAAGAAGCTTTTAACAGTTCAGTGAGGAAAAATTTGTAGAGGTGCATGAGCTAAACATAGAATTTAACATAAAATTAAAATATGTATGTTTTTGCCTTTATTCCTTTCTTGACAGCTGGTCACATTCTGTGGTTCAATCTGGCAATAGAATTCTCTGTAAAATCCTACAGGATTTAGTCTTTTCCCAGTGCAGGATGCCATTTCTGCAGCTTGAGCCATGTGGTCCTTGGCTCTTATGAACTGGGCTCTGCTTTTCTTAGGATCAAAGAATCCTAATCCAGCATGCCAAAAACTTTGGGGAATAGCTACTCTTGGAATGGAGTCAGCTTGCATTTATGCCTAAATATTTCAGGTCAATGCATGACAGCAACAACAAAAAATAAAGAGGATAAATGGTGTATCAAGAAAATATAACTTAGTGGAACAAACTGGTGAAACAGAATATTTTACAGAGAGAATGATTCAGTTGATGTTTATGGTGTAGGTGTGTATATATATAACATTGTTAACTTTATTTCAAATACTCAAGATACTTCAGGTGTATCAGTTTTTACTTTAAAAGTGGGGGTTTTTTTGTGATGCTTGATTGATATTTGGAGTCCCTGGGTCCATGATCTTGGTTTCTACTTAATGTACCTATGCATAAAGCAGGGAGAGTAGAAAAAACTGGAAATCAATGCAGCCTACTCAACATTACAGCATGTATTAATTTATTGGTCTGGGTCTCACTGGAAGCCAGGTAGTTTATTATACCATTATCCAGTTACACTCCTGTGCTTCTGATTTTCAGGAGTAATTTCTTTTCAACTTTAATCTCGTTTCTAAAAATGGCTGTGAAATTCTAGATTTGAGGAACTGGCTCAGAACAGACACTGCCATTGCTTTCCTTGTCAAGCAAAGCACATAAAAATCTGGAATGAACTCTGCAGAGCTCTGCACAATTACCAGTGCCACCAACTGGCTCTTGCATTAAAGCAACCTTGGAGAGAGAAGATGAAAGGAGGGTTTAAAAGAAAAAGCTCATTATTGAATCTGCTATCATTTTCATCAGCTCCAGGAGGAGTTAGAGTGGATTTTGAGGCTGGAATGAACTCAAGACTCATCTGTGCTCTGAAAGTTTGGCTTTTCCTGATTGTCCCTGCATTGCCTGCCTGTGGCTGAAATGCTGGAATGCTGTGCAAGGAGCTGCTGCTGTGGGCAGTGTGCTCCTGAACAAAAACTGGGCTGGTTTAAAAGCAAATCCACACAAGTGGTGTGCTTGGTTTTACAGGCTCCAGGGAGAGATGAGCTGGAGAATTGCTCTTTGCTGCATCTCACTTCTCTCCCTTGGCATCCCTCCATAACCTTGTGTATCTACTCATTACATTTTATATTCAGAATCTGAATGAACCAAAAAATGCACTTGTGCAGCATCTCCCTCTGAGCACAGACACCTGAAACACCAGGCTGCAAACACCACTTCACTGAGCACATTCCTGTGATGGGCAAATCAATGTGCAGGGAGTCCTTGTTCTCCCTTTCATGGGAAACAGAATCAGACCAAAGTAAAAACACCATGGTGACAATCTGTCACTGGAGTGCTGTTTGCCTTTGAGTTAAATGTTCATGCATGTAGCTCATACTCATGGTTGAAATGAGTGATTATTAAAGCATTTTGGATGAGCAGGAAAACATAAATTATGTTGTTCTTATAACATCACAAACCTACCAATTCTGACATTGAGAACAATTGCAATTAAAAATAACAATAGAAGTGCAAAAAAGAGAATTATTACTGTCATAACAGATCATTTATTTGAAATTATGCCCACAGTCTTTTGTGGAAATACTGTCTTCTGAGACAAATATATAATAAGATTGTCATAAAGTATTTCTAAACATTGTAAATTGGCTTCTTCATAATATCTCATCCTGCTCTTGAAAGAACTGAAACTCAAAGAAGCCTTAAGTGACTTGTCCATGCTTAAAGTGTTATATTGGAAAAAACTGTGTCCTGGGTAGGGTCTCAAAATTCCTTTCTATAGCCTAAAACTTACACAGCAAGTATGGGCTGTCACTTGGTAAAATGAATAAATTAGGCAATATTGAACACTAAAGATTAGATAGAAAGATTATTCTGGTTCCCAGAAATTAAAGCCCTGCCTCAAACAAACCTCATGTTTCTCATGCTAAGCACAAGCTCCATCAGAGTGAAGTAAAATTCCACTTTGCACATGTTCTGGCTTACCCCAACACAGTTTCTAAGTGATGTTTTGTGAACCTTGTTTATTCCTTGGTGTGTGTGTTTGTGTGTGTGACAAATAATCACATTTTATAAAGGAACCCCCAGGCACTGAGGGTCCAAAGCTCAGTGAGGGCTGGGGGAAGTCAGGATCAAGGTTTGATCACTGCTCTAAATCTTGTTGCTTCCAGCATCTTCCAGCTTTGACTGAAAATAAAATGTTTGAAGATTTCTGAAAAAAAAAAAAAAAAAAAAAAAAAAGTGAAAGGGACACAAAGCAAAATGCACAGATCTTGCAAAACTGTTTTTATGGAGCCCAGTCTTATTCACAAAGGTAAATATATCCTTCCATTTCAAAATCAATTTTTATTAGAGTGAAAAAACCAACCTGGTGGAGGACCATTTTTAACCACATTCACGATCTTTTGTAAAACTGATGTGTATTAAAGATTCGTGGGAGTTAAAAAAATACCAACACCCCCCTCAAACAGACCCTGTGGTATCCTTCAAGTGATGCTGCTTTCAATTCCCCCTCCTCAGCCTGGTTTGCTTTAATTATCCACCCAGCCAGGAGACTGTTGCCATATGCACTTAAGAGCATTAAACAGAAATACATTCTGATGAAACTGAGCTATTCCTGGTATCTAGTAGCTGTGCAAAGCATGTGGCATACATATTCCAAGTGGCTCGGGAGACAAGTGCCAGCCTTTTTGATTAGGAGATTTCCTGCATTAATTCCTTCTGGAATTGCACTGTTTTAAGAAACTGTTGTGATATGGAGGTTGTTTATTATTCTGTGTTGTTTCTCATAACCAGACATCTTTAAGCATCTGGTGGGTGGGTGGCATTGACTGAGGATTTTGAGACTCTCTGTAATTCTGGCACCAAAGTTACTCTGTGGATTTAGCACTGTTTTTGCATAGGAGCCTGAAGTGACAGAACCCATAAATAATGTACAAAGCTGTACATTACAACAGAAGGATACAAAGTTGTGCCTCCTGTTAGCATACATTGGTCCTCTATTTAAGAGAAAAAAAAAAAAAAAAAGAGAAGGAGCCATCTGAAAACGTGCAATTTCAAAATTTAGAGATTGGCTCACAGGTGCATGTGTGTTTCTGCTTAGCTATGCCCCAATGTACACCTACAAAAGGGTGTAGATAGATATTTTCATTTAAAAATCTGATGATAAAAGGTAGATTTTTAAAAGAATAGGTAAAGTCCCTCTTAATCTGATGACAATATTTCCCTTTGGACTGGAGATGTTTGGGTTTCAGCTTTCTCTGGTTAATCAATCACCACTGATGAACTTGTCAGGGCATTTAAAAATACTTTGACAATTTTCTCTTGTGGGTGCCATGGTCATCATGACTCTAACTTTGACTAATACCTCCCAGTCCCTGCCACCTCTGGCTGAAATGATGGACAGCTCTGAGCTCAAGAGTTTCCCAAGTCACCTTAGCCAGATGTGAAGGAGCCTTAAAACACTGAGGAAATCCCATTTTTAGCATTGCTGTGCACAACAATTTTATTCTGCAGTTCAGTATAAATAATTTGATTAGTTTCTTGCACATACTTTTGGAATGAACGTATCTGATCCTTTCCAAAATTCTGTTGCCTCGCTGTTTCTACAACATTCAGTGTTGTTTTCTGCCTTCACTAAACATTCAGTGTGCACTTCAAGTTCTCTTTGCAACAAGACCAATGTTTTAAGAACTAACTTATGAAATGGAGCATTTGCCTGCCATTACAACCCAAAATACAGCTTCCCCACATTTGGCAGAACATATGTTCTGGGGGAGGGACAATGGCAAAGACCTAAGGAAATCTAAACATCTAAACAAGGAGGGAAACAAAGCAGCACAATTCATTAGTGGAAAACCACTTGGGGCACCAGCTAGTCTAATTCTCCAGTGCTGCAGACAATTATAATCCCAGAGGAAGGTTTCCCTGGCAGCTTTTCAGGGACAGGCTTGTATTTTCATTATGAGGGGAGTGCTCTTGAAAAATATCCTTAATTAGGTCAGGACTGAATGAGGTTTCTTTAACACAAGTGTTTTCTTCTTTTTATTTTTACTATTGTCAGTCTGTTTATTGCAATCTGTTGCATAAAATTTAGAAGAAAGCTGATAATATGCAAAGAGTGATGATTTGGACACTGCTCTGCTGCTCCACCATCTCTACTGAGTCATAGTCATTTTTTGGCCTTGAATTTTCACCTTTTGTGAAATACATTATTTTCCTTAGCTTTGGGAACATTTTGTAGTAGATGTCTTGGTATCTTTTGTAGCTCAAAAAATATGCAATTCTGCAGCAGCTGAATCATCAGAACCTTTTAAAAAGGGAAGATGGAATTTTTACTGGGATTATTTTACCACCTAAAACTTATGCCTCCACAAACCCAGGCTCCTAAACACAGTTCCTTAAAATGTCCCCAAGTGTGTTTGGCTTGGCGTGGATTCACTGTTCTTTCTCTGCAGGGCTCTGAGACCACAATGACCTAAAAATTATCACAAAGTAACTTTAACACAAATGCCTCCTCTTTTCTAAGAATCTTTTTACCTTCACACCTCTAATCACTGCAGCTGGATCTTGTAAAAACCATGTCTTCCTTTATTTCATATCTGACTCACCCAAAAGACCACCAGAAACACTCAGATACTGCAAATGAGCCCTGGAACTAAATATTCAGGGCTGCTATATTTTTATTTTTATTTTTACCCACCTTGCCATTGGTTCCTGCACTTCATTTTATTTGCCTTTGACAAAGCATTTTGTAGATCAGTTATAAATATGTTTAATCAAGTTCTTGTTCTGTGTTTGCCAGCTTCACACGAGGATTTTAGAACCACACAGTAATAAAAAATGTGTTTCCCCAACTCATAAGGGCTTCTAGGTTTTTTGTATTTTTATTTTCCAGGGTGGTTTTTTGGCTTTTGAAATTTTAAATGGTTAATGTGCACCTGCAGTGATACCACCTTTTATTATTTAGCATGTTACTTGTGGTAAAATCAGACATTTATTTTTGTCTTTGAAAAAAAAAATAATTAAATTATGAAACAAACATTCAGACTGTTTCTAACTGCTAAATTTATTGATTTTCTTGGTAATTGAGTGCTTAGGCATTGATGACCAGCTACTGCTATGTCCTGCACTTGCTGAAGTAAATGCTTCCCTACAAAGGGAAGGTAAATTATGTTGTATATTTTCACAAAGTACTTAAGACTTTGTGTGTGTAAGAGTGCATAATTTAGCTTCTGTGTCAGCTTGCACAAAGAAAACACTGAAAAAATAAGATTATTTAAAAAAAAAAAAAAGCAATACAGGTAGGTTCTTAATTCTTTCAGGATATCCTGCTGATCTTGGCTGATACTTTCTAAGCATCATCTGTAAATGGGCTCAAAAAGCTGTGACTCTATTAATATGTAATTTTAAAAGCATTTTTGAACCCTAGTTCACCTATGGCCACTGACTCCAGGTACACAGGTGGGTGTTATTTACTCTTAGCTGACAGTTCCATATTTTTGATGTCTGTTCCCCCAGGAATCATGAAGCACTGGGTTTTCTCTGGTTCTGGAAAAACCTACTCATCATTGTCTTTTCCTCAGTATGTTTCAACAGCTGTAATTCAAGCCTATTTGGTGTTTCCTATGAGCCCTCACACATTGATTAAATTAAATTGTGAGGACCTGTATGTGACCATAAATTCTTGCAATCAGTAGGGCAAAGGAATACTCCAAGAATTTCCTACTCCAGCAGTAATTTTAGATGGAATTTTCTCACAGAAAAGGATTTATGAGCGACTCATTTTGTTTCCAGCTGTTCCTCATGATGCAAGGTACCTTCTCTCATAAACAAAGATTTTTCTAAATATTCCACAGTATTTTTTTACCAAATATAATTTAGATTTTTTTTCCTCTGTGTGAGCTCTTTCTGCTTCAATAATCTGTTGTTCTTTTAGGGACATCTTCCCAATTTTCAGTGGGAGAATTTGTAAAGTGCAGAATGTTTCAGTTAGGGGGGAACTGGCCCAGTCAAGGAAACCACAGGTCCTTTTGTTAATCTTTTCACTTCATTTTCAGGGTGTGGGATAGTTTTTGCTTCAGAGGTTGTGAGTAGCCTCCCTATAATGGTGATTTGTCCTTTGATGAAATGTCCAGGTAAAGAAGATTATTTCATTATTTCAGCTTATATCATTATTTTTCTCTCAATTTCAGTAATCTCAGGCTTTGGCTTTTTTAGAAAAGGATATTGTTTCCATAGCTACAAGTTTAAATCACCTTTGATGCCATTACCTTTGTGCACATATCTTACAAAAGCATCTTGCTATGTTTTTAGACAGCTTTGATTTTCAAATAATTTCTATTATTCAAATATTTTGTTATTCAAAGAATTTCTGTTATATAATTCTGAGGACAAGCTAAAATGCATTTTCCTTTCCAAATGCTTTATAATTTTCAAAAGCTTTTTTGCCTATATGTCTAGAACTATTAGTAAACAGACTGCATGTATTTATTTTCCTTATCAAACAATGGAAAACAATGATGTCCTGCTAGGCTAGGAGAAGCACTCCTGTGCATGTTATTATAAACCTCAACACTTCAAAAGAACCTTTTGAAAGTTTTATTGGCTGAATAGTGCATTTTTTGCTGTGAAGTTCCATAGGATTGTTCCTGTGGTCCACTCACAGTCATCAATAGCACTTTTGTCAATAGTTGTTGTTATGATTAATTTCTCATAAATGGGTGGAACTGAGTGAGCAGTAACATGATTTATATCACTGAGTGAAGGATTTCTTTTTATAAAATATTATAAATTTCATTTTATGGCTTCTGGGTTACTGTCTCAAGTCATTTGTGGTGTATGTAAGAAGCAGAGGTTGATTGGGAGTTCTTAATAATGAATGGATACAAAATAGGAGAAATATATTTATGTACCTCTTAGAGAACTAACAAAACTTTCTGAGTGAATTTTTTTTTTTTCCACACATTTTACTAATGAAATAATTTAACTGCCAAGGAGGGGAGAAGGATACACCAACCCAACTGTAGATGTATTTCATCCCTGTGATAATATCATAGTTTGTTAACCTTAAAGTCAATTTAGGATTTTCTAGGTCTTCATTCAAATAATTTGGGAAGCTGCCATCTTATGAAGTTTATTTTAGCACAAATTTACTTGACTGGTAATTTTGGATCAGATTTCTGATAATTATAAAGACTTTTGAAGAGCAGTCTCTACAATAACTGCTTTAGGCCAATTTCCCTTCAGTTTGTTCTGACTAAAATAATAAAATGAGCCTCTTCCAATTTTAGTCTGCAGTAATTTTAACTGCAGTAATTGTTTCTAATTTTTTTTTAAATTTTAACTGCACTTATTAATGGAATTTTGTAATTTTAACTGCAGTCATCAATTATTAATTATTCAAAATTAACTATTAGCCATTAATTATTTTAAATTAACTATTAGAAATAACTATTAATCAATAAAATATACATTATTGTATAATGTACATCTAAATATTATTATATTACATAATAACATGCTATTATTATTAATTATTACTTATACATTCATTAATTGATATATATTTTTATGCTGTTATTAATGTAATTTTAAAATTTTAACTGCAGTCCTGCTGAAGACATCCAGGTGAATCTCTGAATTGTATTTTTGGCAGAGGGAAGTCTGTTTTATACTGGAAATTTAAAAAACACTGCAATGTGCCAATGTCATACTATTTTTAATGATTTGTTCTTCAGGTCTCTGTGAAAATGAATGCAATATAAAATAATAAATAATATCATTATTATTTTTGACTGCTGAAGCTTTTCAAAGATTATGCCACAGTGGTCTCACACAGAACACTTTTCTTATAATTTGATAAGAAATACAGTTGATCTGGTTTTGATTAACAATGGCCCAAGAAGAATTCATTCAGTGGGAAAACTTCTGCCCTATTTGAATCCCATTGAAAGTGATATCACTGAATGGAAGACAAGTGTGGCTGGATGTGAAATGGAACAGAATTTGTGCTAGAAAACACAATTTTTTTCAGTGTGATATGAATTTTTTGTGGAGACACCTGAGATTAGCTCAATTAGAACATGGTGTTAATAACACCATGGTCATGGTTTTGATCCCTGGATGGACCAATCACTTCAGATTTTGAATGATCCTTGTGGTCCCTCCCAGTTCAAAAATTTCTGTGATGTATAGGTCCATGTGCATATATGCACACCTTTTAATCTTATTTTCTGTGATTTATGACTAAAATATACAGAATGCAATTGTCACTGACTGTGTTTCTGTAAATGCTGTGTACAATATTGGAATAAGATATGATCAGAGTTTAAATATTTATTTTCATGCATTATGCAGTGTCCATACAGCACAAGGATTGATGGCCAATAATGGACACTTGTTCATTTTTTTTAAAGGACATTTGCATTGAATCAGCTGAAAAAAAACCCAAACTTTTGACTGCTGAGCTTGTTCTGATAAGCTCAGTTCCCCAATGCAATTTCCTCATATCCTTACATTTGAGAGTAAAGGACTACTTATTTTTCATAGACCTTTTCATCATAACCTTCTTGTGGAATTGTTTTACTCTACAAAAACCTTGACTTTAATCAAAAAAATGAAAAAAAAAAAATTAAAAGGTGGTTTTACTTGTTCATAAGGGAGAATACAATGCTTATGAATTATATTCATTGTTATTATTTGAGATATTAGAAGTGAAATGAAACAGCTTATTTTGAAACAGAGGTTAGAAGTGAAATGAAACTCCATTTTGAAGGATAAGAAGCAAATTAAACATATCTTACTAACAGCAGAAACTTTTAGTTGTCTGCATAGAAAATGTATTGGTATAAATCTTGTTTTTTTGGACACTGGTATTTTACACTTGACTTTCTTATGTGACAGGGCAAAGTAATGAAAAAATCTGAATGATTGGAGGGGGTTGATGAAATATGGTATTGTGTGACATTGCTTTGGGCAGGAGAAGACAGGACACTTGGTAGTTTGAGGAATCCATGCCCTGTCATTGCTTTGTGATGTAATTTTAAAAAGGGAAGAAAAACAAACCAAAAAAAGACAGATATGTTTTGTAAATGTGTTAGATTCTAGGCTTGTTTTGTACAGTGGGTTCACAGCAGCATGCATAATTCTGTGTCCAGAATTTCCCTTGATAATTCTTCTGATTCATCCAGAACCATTCCAAGTGAATTCCTGTCACTTTTCAGAACCCAAACCTGGATGGAGCCTGTCAGATTTCATCATCTGCTCAGGCAAAAATGCAACCTGGGAAAAAGATCCTGAAAAAAAAATATATATATAGAAGTAATTTACTCACTGTGCTTGTGGTTACTGATGGATTCTGTGTCAGGGGATGGGACATCCTGCAAACTGAACCACAGCAAAATTTGGGACACCAAGACCCAAATTGCCTGCTGGAGACATTGTTTTATGGCATTCTCCAGGACTGCTCTCCCCCACAAACATCCCTTCATTCTGCAGGCTCTCAGATATCTGCCTTTCACCAACTCATCACTGTCCTCCTCTCCCCCTGGCACCTCCCTCCCCTTTAGCATCCTCTTCACTTCATGGGTACCAATTACCTCTCTGCTCCATCAGAGATTCATTAGAGATCTTTTAATGAATGTGCAGCCACCTAAACTCTGGGAAATGGTTGTGAACATGCATTTTGCTTTGTAAAATAACATATTTTCAGACCTGCAGAAGGGCTGCTGTGTTTGAAAGCTTGGGGATTTTTTTTTCAGCCATACCAGCTGCTCTGGGAAAAGATATTTCCTCCTCCCACAAACCCTGTTCTGCATTACCAGCTTGCAATTTTAGCCTTGTATGCTGATGACAATTAAAATATGTCCACAGAACACACAATGAAGTACATTGTTAAATTACCTTTGCCTATTTGATCTTCCATCTGTTTACCAAGCAAAAAATGATAACTTTAATGTGAAATAATTTTCCCCCATGCATAGTTGAAGTGTCTTCATATATGTATTTTTTACCCACTTGCTGTCAGATAGTTTAGATTCCTTTTTAAATTACAGACACAAAACTTCCTTTGATATAACAAAGATGTGGGTCTGCAAATCTTCAGAAGATTTCCCAGAGCTCCTTTAATATTTGAGCTGTAATTCTGAGATTTAAGAAGCTTTCTTGGAAAACTATTGGGGTTTTTTTGGGGTTTTTTTGGGGTTTTTTTTTGCAATATCCCCAACTGCAGAATCTCTCTGCAGGGATTCTCTGTGACTATTTGTTCTTTGTCTGAGCTCCTGGTGATGCCCAGAATATCTGGCAATACGTGGCATAATTTGAATTTCACAAATAAACTGAAAGAAAACTTCCCAGTAAACCTTTCATTGTTCACAAACTGCTTTGAAACCACGTTTTAATACATGTAGAGTTTTAAGCACTGCAGTAACAATAGGTGTTGTCTGTTCTTAGGTGATGGAGTCAAATCTCCTCTTTGTCCTTCATTCTCAGCTTGGCCATGCTCTCTCCTTGGTAGGACTCTGTCAGATGAACACTTCCCCCTTTAGAATTCTTTAGAATTCTTTAGAATTGTACTTCCAAATATTTAAATTTGCAACATGGTGAAGGTAGAAGTAGCAGGTTTAGATTCCCAGGGTGTTGTGAGGGAAGTGCCAGCAGTCCCTAAACCACAGGAGTGCAGCACTTGGCAGCCTGACCAAACCTGCCAGCTGATGATGAAAAGAGATGCAATGGTCTGGCATGGAACAGTAAATATTTCCTTTAAAAGGAATGGCTGCTGAATACAACAGGGGAACAGGGGGAAAATAAATCCATAGGAGGTGGTTGTAAAGAGCTTGCTTTGGGAGACAATCCTATTCTGCAAATATCAGTGCTTGAAGTATAGCCCCTGCTCCCAAAAGTGTCAGTGAGGTCACTGATGGCATCACCTTACATTTATGATTTATTCTTGTTTTTGTGTGTCTGATTTTGTGGTCAGTGCTAGAAACTCCAAATAATTTTTTACCTTCCCTTATCTGATTGGCTGTGAGTTTTTATTGTTTAAACCTTCTGGAGTAGTTATTTTTCTGTTTAGTTTGGGTTTTGAGGGTTTTTTTTTGGTCTCTGAAGATGATGTCATTCTTGCTTTTGGGCCTGTTGTGTTTGTGGGATGTGTTACTGCACATTTTCCTTCCATATTTGCAGTCTGATTAAAACCTATTCTAACCAGAGTTGACTGAAGATTTAATTACTTACTATATCACTGTAAAAATGTTTTTTTGAAAAAGGGGGTGGATTGATTGAATAAATAATGGGCATGTGTAAAACTTAGTGTCTTTTTATAGATTATTTGTCCAGATATAAACCATTTATTTTCTTAGACAGTGTAAATTGGCTTTTTATGTTTTTCCTGGAAAAGCAACCAGTCTGAAAATTGGTAAAGAAAGGTTTTCATCTGTAGGCAAAATATTATTTATATTATGACTTTGAGAGCTCAGCTACTGAAAAAAAAAAATAGGAATTTTATCACATACCTCATGTTTTCAAGAAATGCAAATACAGGGTGAGCAGGTGAAAGCAACAGCCAATCTACAGGTCTTAAACAAACCAAGGTGATAAGAAAACACTGAATAGCTGACTCTGAATAGCAAAGATGCCAAAAAGCTGAATTCAGTTTGGTTATTGTTCATTAGTATTTTAGCCAGATGTAGTCATGTTAGAGGCACTGAGCTCAAGGCAGATGCAGAACATGCACTCATGTAAAATCAGTGCCAGGTGATTCAATAAATGACCAAGATGCTGAGTTTTAAATTGGTACTGAGGTTTTAAATTAACACAAACTCCTGCAGAGTTACTGCCTGGCTTAGTTGGAAGGAGCAGAGATTAATTTTTTTTTTTTTTTTTTTTTTTTTTTTTGGAGGGGCTGGTTATGGTTATTTCTGCCCTGTCTGTGGGAACTGGGAAGTTCCTAAAGGCAGAGGCTGCTGAGAGAGAAATTTGGGTGTAATTGGAGGGGATGTAACCTAGAAATGGCTGGGGCTGCAGGTTTGCACCACTGAATTTTCTCAGGGGTGGGTGAAGCTCACACTGGGCTTGGAGAAACTTGCTTATTCTGCTCTTGGGAGTTCTCAGGGATTCCCAAAATAGATCTTGAGTACCTGTGTGGGATAAAGGGAGAGATGTTTTTTCAGAACATACTTGTTTTCTGATATTGGAAGGAACCCTGGAATTCCAAGAAGTCTGTGAGGAAAATAAGCTTCTGTCAACTTTTGGTCTTGAAAAATCCATTCAAGAGTGGCCTTAGTTTAAATCACATTCTGCCTGTGTTATCCAGAGTGCTGGATAGACTTTTCTAGATCTTTTGCAGCCCCTGTGCTGTTTCAAAACATTTTTTGTCCCACAGTTTCCCAGCTTCATTGAGGTTTTGGCCCAGTTGAGCCAGGAGGAGCCTGAGCAGAGCTGCTCTCTCTGCCTCTGTTTCTCTCAGCATTGCAGTGCTCCTCCAGGAATATCTATGATGCTATTCTCACCATGTCAGGGACAAAATATTTCCATAAAATGCCCTGGAAATGAAAGCTCTCTGCATTGTCAGTGTGAAAATATGCTGAAGGCATGCATGACTGGACATGCAAATATAAGGAGCTGCTGGGAAGTTTAATTTTGGAGATCCATGGTATTGACTGACAGTGGTGTAAATGGCACACAGACCTCTGCAAACATTTACTGTCATTACTTGTCACTGCTTGGGTTTTTAACAGAAAAGAAGTCAAGAACAGTGCTACAAAGAAGCAAGAAATCATTTTAAGTGTCTCCCAAGCTCTTTACTTTGCCTAATAAGACAGCAGATATCTCTGGATCCCTTTCTAAATGCTTCAGACAGCATGAACTGTATTAGAAAAGCCTCATTCTTGCTGGAGATAGAGGGGGATTTTAATAGCAACAGGGTTATTATTCCAACTAAATCAATAGAGGGAGTTTCTATCTTGTTTAAGAAAAACTGACTGTGACTGCTGGAGCAGTGGGAAAGGAGAGAGATGCAAATGAGACTGATAGCTAAATCTATAGTAAGACACCAAGGTCTGAAAATGAGATAGCACCTTTGAAAATGCAAATTCCCTTCTTGCCCTCCCAGTCACCAGAGGTTTTATTGCAGATGCTGGTGCAGTGCTGGTTCCCAGCCATCAAGAGCATCCTCTGCCCTGGCATCTGTGAGCAAGGAAAAGTCAAAAGTCACTTTTGGTGACATTCCTCAACTTATGTCTCTTAATTTGGCAGAGGTATTCAGAATAGACTCACTGCAAACTTTTGATGGTAGGTGAGCACCTGAACCCCTGGAGAGCTTTTGATCCCAGTACAATTAATGTCTGAGGAAGAAAAGGAGAAGGAAAAGGCACCCTAGATCTGTCTCCAGAAAATCCATTCTAATTGATGCAACATCCTCAATCTCCTTTCTCTCATTTCAGCAGCAGTTCAACTTTAGAAGTCTAAAATTTCCATGAGGGACTGAGAGTGCATTGAGAAGATTTAAATTTTCACAATGAGCAGCTTCCTGAGAGATGAGGATCTGAGGACTTGCAAACCAAGCAAGGAGCTGAAACCCATTTGTCTCTGACATTCTACAGGAATATTTTAATCATTAGCCCTTGTGGAAGAGCGGGTAACATTCCTGCCAGACATCTTGTGAGAGAGATGGATCCCCCTGTTGTTATTATCACTGTATTATTTATTTATGGAAAACACTAAAGCTCCTGGGGTTAGGGAGGTGAATCCTACAGCCCAGAGAAGTTATCAAGCACCTGATTGTTGGGAGATTTAGGGCACCTGCCACCCTGATGTTTTGTTTTGGCTGTTTTTTTTGGCCTCTGCTCTGTGAACTGGCTCTTTTGAGGGGTCTACTATTCATGTAATCAGTTTAGATATTTACCTGAGGAGGCACTTTGAGGTCTAGGGTGCCTAAAATCAGCTGTTGTGTAGCCAAGCATTGCATTGTGCATTGTTGCTTCGTAGACAATTCCCAAAACTTCAAACAACTAATTGAAATCATAGAAGCAGAAGGAAAAAAAAAAAAAAAACCTATTAATATCATATCATATCTATCATATCTTCCAGTCAGTGCAGGGGTATTCTGCAGTGGTTAGTGCAGTCTTCTAAAACAGCCCTTGAAAAAAAATAGGCTCCTGTACTGGGGAAGCAAGAAGTAAGAAATACTGCTGACATTGTGGAATGATTTTTGTTTGTTAGGAAAGCCCACTTTGTGGAGGTGAGGGGGAGGGGGGAGAGAGTTTCCTCCAACCATTACATCTCCATCAGATGCAATATTACCCCAGTAATGATTGTTATGCCTAATAGTCATGGACAGCAACTTCATTCATCCTAGCAAGTGCACAAAGGAAGGCAGCACTGCAGAGATACCAGGCTTCCTCTGCTAAATTTGCCATGGATGGTTGGGCTCATCAGTTTGCATGCATCTCTGACTGATAGATCATGCTGGAAGCTTTAGGCAAACACACACTAATTAGTAGAACAAATAGAAAACCCCGAGGATGCCCATGCTTAATGACATTGCCCATACTCTAAACCATCTCCACAACAAATTACTCATTTCATGGCTGCAGGCAGCACGGGTCAATTTGTCTATAGCAGTTGCTAAGTTGAAGCATTCACTTTTAGCCAGACACTGTGTTGTGCCTTTCTAGGAAACTTTACAATGCTTTTGAATATAAAAGTACCAGAAGTGACTGTTCAGGCCATTTCAGGGATTAAAAAGTAAGGGACATAAAATCTGCTGGAAGCTAAGAGTCAATAGGTGCTGATGAATTAGTTACCATATAAAAGCCAAAAAAACCTGAAAAGGACTAAAAACACTTTGAGGAGTGTTGAGTTAGAACACAACACTGGCCCAAAACAAAGGTGGATTGTGCAGTTTCTGCTAGGAATGCTTTAGTCAGGTAATTGCTTTTCAATCAATCTCAGCAAAAGAAATGAGAAGTCAAATATGGAGAATTAATCAAATTCACAGGCATCTTTGACTGAGGAACCTGCATAAAGCAAAGCTTGTTCTCATAAATGAATGAGGTGAAGATCATGGTCAAATGAGACCCAAGAGTTTATGACATTGCTGAACTGTAGTCACTTAATTACCCACGTGAACATGGGGCTTTGGAAGCATGAAACCAAATATTCTGCATAACTGTGCCAGCTCAAGGCTTCAGTTGCAACAGCAGGCTGAATATTGTTGCCTTAAAGATGATGGATTGATTTGCCCTCACACTGGCAGGTGGGCTGGGAGGCAAACAGGGAAGGGAGCAGACTGGGTGGAAGCAGAGGACCTGGTGTATTACACTGGAGAGTCAGGATTGCTCACTCTCCTCCCTCCAGCAGGATGAGAGGAACAGAAAAAGCAACTTGTGCTGTAAAGTCCTCTTATCCTCCCCTAATCCAACTCTTTTCTCAGCAGTGGAAGTCTCTGCAGTCAGCCCCAGCCACTGCAGCAGGTGTCTAAGCAGGCACGTCCTCACAAATAGGATTTTACCACTCAGTTTGGTACCAAAGCTTGGCTGCCACCTCTCCACAGATGTGGAGGGACATTGCCAGCAGCTCTGTGTTTGCAGCAAAAGCTAAAATCTCACCCAGCCAATCCCATCTTTGTTAACATAATCTTTAGTGAATGAAGAGTTTGAGGCTGTGACAGTTTACGTTTTTATAAGCGTGTAACAGAGACTGGAATATAAACAGGCTTACAGTAGCAAAGCTCTTGGCAAGTAACCTTTGAGAAAATAAAGGTCCTGCATTCTCAGAGACACTTTAAATAAACACACAAGGCAAGATTGTTGGTAATCAACTTCCAAAGGTAAGTTTGGAACCCAAAAATTTGCAAATCTCATGCTAACAAATCTGATACTTAGTGGGGTCCAGGAGGACTTCAAACTTCTTGCTGTTTCTCATACTTCTTGAAAGTTGTGCATAAATGCACAGTTGTACTCATCCTATCCTGGAGAAAGGGGTTAAAAGGGATTTGTACCCTCTTGTGCATCTGTCATCCTGAAAGGATTCAGGTCCTGCCTGAAGACCTCTCCTGCTTTCTCCTCCACTTACAAAGCAGTGGAGGGAGAGAAGGAGAGGAGCATTTTAGGACCAAACCCCTGGAGTTAGGGACTCCAGGGATGTAGGCTCACTTTTCCCCACCGCTGTAATCTTCTTTGGTGGATTTAGAGAAGTCACTCAGCATCGCGTAAAGGCGAGATGAGGAGCCCTGCTCGCATCTGCTGGGATTTTCCCGAGTGTGGGAGCAGAGGTGAGCTGCTGTGAGCACCCTGCACGGCTCTGATGTGCTGCGGAGATGGATCCCGTGCTCTGGGCACGGCCAGCTCCCGCATCCCTGCGTCTCTGCGCTCAGTGGTACCCAGGGGCTGCAGGTGATGCTCCTCGCTTTTCAGCCCTGCTGTTTGCTTGCTGATGTTTGTCATGTCTGCTGCTTCGGGGGAAGACGGGAGGGGCGTCGGGAAATTCCCAGAGCCTTGTTATCCCTACAGTGACTACAGACTTTGGCAGGAATGCGGGTGATTAATTTCGGGTCTGTGCGCTGGGTGTCTGGGAGACAGCAGCCCCCGCTCCTTCACCGAGCCCTAAGCAAACACCGCTCTGAAACAAAACAGCGCTCCAGCCCGGGCTCTGGGCAAGATCAGACTTCCCTCCCTCCCTCTCCCCTCCCCTTCCTCGCCGTCCCCTCCCTCTCTGCCCCCTCCCTGCTTTTCCCCTCCCTCTCTCCGGCTGCAGCTCCGCTCCCTCCGATCCGCCCTGGCAGCCTCCCGCCGGGGCTGGGGCTGCCCGGGAGCTCTGTGCCCATCCTGCCGTGTCCTGCCATCCCTGCCCGTCCCTGCCCGTCCCTGCCCAGCCCTGCCCAGCCCTGCCCAGCCCTGCCCGGACCCCAAAAGTTGTGCGGAGCGCCGAGGATGGGAGCGCATCTGCGGCCGCTGGCCCTGCGGCTCCTGGCGCTCACTTTCCCCTTGGTGGCCAAGGGTTTTCCCGACGAAACCTTGGAGAAAGCCGCCAAGTCCGAGGGATATTGCAGTCGGATCCTGCGAGCCCAAGGCACCAGGAGGGAAGGGTACAATGAATTCAGCCTCAGGGTGGAGGGCGATCCAGAATTTTACAAGCCGGGGAACAGTTACCGGGGTAAGTTGGACATCCTCCGCATCCCGTGCTAAGGAGAGTGGTGAGGATGAGTGGCTCTGGAGCTGGAAGTGTCTCTGCCTGTCATCCCTGCATCCCTCTTGCCGTGTGTGTGTGTGTGTAGCCGTGTGGGTTAAGGCAGGGTAACATTCCCCCACGCATTGCTTTATTGGGGATGCTTCCATGACAAGTGAGAGGAGCTGGCTTTCAGCGTATCACTTTACTCCCAAGCATTCCTCATTAAGAGGAATTTCCTCTCTTTTGCGAGCCCTCTCTGCCCGCTCGGCGCTCGCACAAGATCGCAAGTTGCAGCGATGCCAAGCACACTCTTTCCCCCTTCACCCGCCGTGCGATTTCTTCCTATCCCTCTAAAAATAACCCAGTGCACGGGAGAAGCTTTAGCACTCGGCAGCAAGGAGAGGAAACTCGGAGCTAATCGTTCCTGCCCTGAAATATGAATGTTAATATAATGAGTTAGCATATGGGCAAACATGATGCAGCACACTGCCAACTTCCCACATTTTCCACTTACGTTTATCCCATCCCTTTCTTTTTTTTTTTTTTTTTTTTTTTTTTTTCTTTCTTGGTAAATGAACAGATGGTTCAAACAGGAAAGAGGCAGAGACAATTCTAACGACCACTGTAAATAAGAGATGGAGGCATTTGTTCTTCCCTGAGCATGTCACATACAATCCTTGCAATGAACTTCCAAAGCTCATTCGGGTGTATTTCACTAATTAATAGGCAAAGACAGGTTTTGGTCACTTTTCCTGCCTCACTATATAGTGCCTTCAGGAACAAACCTTCTTGGAATATACTGTTAACCTTGTATTTTAAAAGCACTTAAACTAATTTGGGATTTTTTAGGTACCATAAGTAACATACTTTTAGAAAAAAACTTCTTGGGAGATTCTTCTAAGTGTTTCTCAGATCCAGGGTAAAGAGCAATGTTTTCCCATTGCATGAACATGGGAATCTTAGTATATACAGGGGGGAAAAAGTGTGCCTGTAGCATAATCATTGTGTTTCTTCAAAGGCTGAGAAATACTCTGCAGCAGTGGTTCACTTGTTTTGAGCACCAGTCTCTAACTTTGCATGCTATTGATTTTTTTTCCCCAAAAACAGTTTTATTTTAACGTGATGTGAGGGAAATAAATGTTACCCATGAGCTTGTTAGAGCTGTTCCAGACATGAGGATTAGTACCTTGAGTCTGAAAGATTTCATGTGGCATGGCAGCTTGACACATCTACTAAGCAGGACAAAGATGTGCCAAGTTTTTTGATAGTGGTAAATGCAAACATTCTTTAAAAGTTTTAGAATTCACTTCTGTGAAAACCTTACTGGACATTTTCAGTCATCTCACCAAAGAAGTTTCTATTGCACAGAAACGTAGGAAGAAAGAAACTCCCTGATGAATTAGCAGAACTAATTTTCTGAAGATATTAGGTCTTGGCATTAGGAACCCAATTAATAAAATCACATTAGGCTATTATAGCTGCTTGGAAGTGAGAAAATTACAGCTCATAGTAAAAAGTTAAAATGTAGAACAGAACATGTGCCTGTGTTTCTGATTCTTAGGACTGAAGTATTCAGGTGGCATGTTGGGGTGTGTAGATTGTTCTTTAGGGACACATTCCTGAATGGTTGGGAGAACACAAATAAATGTTGCTGTAACATAGCAGGGGTTAAAACTGACAATATACAGAAAGTTTTGAGAACTTATTTTCAAAGGCATTTCTACAGTCCAACTGGAACTTTATCCAAACTGGAACTTTTCCATCCAAAGGATGGGAAATCCAACTAATGATTAAAAGAATGAGATATTGTGGCAGGTCTGTGGGGTTTTGCTTGTTTGTTTGTTTGTATTTATTTATCTGCAAATTACTCTATATGCAACATGGCAGAAGACTTGCACAGCCTCCTTAGCACTGGAACCAGATATTCCTGTTTCCATGGCCCCTGCTTGACTTGATGCAATCTGGATCCTTGGCACATTCCAGGTGGGCTCTTGGAATAAAAAGTGTTTTCAAGGTGGATAATAGAGGAATATATGCATACACATGCACATGCAAATGTGCTCCACAGAAATATCAGTGCAGGGACATCCATTTATCCTCATGCCATTGGCTGGTGTGACCCATCAGACTCTGAAACTGCCATGGCTGGAGGAAACATCTCAGCACTTTTGCAGAGTGGGAATCAGGAGACCACAGCTCACAGCTGCTGTTTGCCCCTGGGGGAGGTTTTATGGCAGTTATTCACCTTTAAATCAGTCAGAATCTGTTTGCCCTGAGGTGGGTCTGTGTGTAAGGAGATGTGAAGCCTGGGTTTTCCACCCCTGGAGCTGTGATAGAAACAGCTGCCCTGGGCACTCAGTAACTTCTCTGAGTGGGTGTTCACTCCTCTGCCTGCCTGGCAGCAGTGAATAAGGGGATGCTGTCCTGTCACACAATTAAAAATGTCTTCCTGTAGGACCAGTTCTTCCTTAGGACCAGCTTTGTGGGCACTCCATCCTAGGAGTCCCTGCTGGGTGCCTTTGACCTTGATGGAGCTGCTCTCTCTTCCACTGAAGGTCAGAGCTCTGCATTCAGAAGCACAAATGAGCCCTGAGTTTGGATGGTGATACAGGGTAATGGTCCTTGAAAATACTCAGTCCTGGCTTTATTGATTGTAGAGTTAGATTAATGATTGCATGAGATTTCCATGAAAAAAATGAGGGAAGTTTCACGCTATTAAAATGTAAATAAACTTGCTTCTACAAAAAGGCAGCAGTATGCCCATTTCACACACTAGCCTGCAGTAGACATACTTTCTGCTATGGTGGCATGAAGTTATTATTCTGGAGAAGAAAAGGAGTACTAGGCTAGTTATTATCCTCACATATACCTTCTGTTTGGATGCTCTTTCTGGTTTTAGTGGAATTTCCCCTTGTAGGTCAGTTAATTTTCTCAGATTTTGAGGAAAGATTCATTCAAGGTGTTGTGCTCCATTGCCTTGGTCTGGGGACATTTAAGGAATTTCTTCCCATTTCTTTCTTCCCCCCTCAACATGCAAACACTTTTCAAACAGGCATTCATTCTGTAAGTGCATCAGCCATTCCCACGTTCCACAAAACACGGATGAAATTTTGGAATGAGTATCTGTTGGTACTTGTGCAATGTGCAGCACAGGATATGCAGTTGTGTAGGATGAGAAAAGTCAGATTTCCTGCCTGGAACCAAAGGAGCAACTGCTTTGATCACCCCACCTTCAGCCTGGGACACTGAGGAATGAGGAGCGTGTTGAAGGTGTGAGCCAAAGTGCAACTTGTAAAGTAATTAGAGATTTGCCAGAGGGATGGAAGTGGACAAAACTAACTGCTGATATGTAATCTTCCCTTTAAAGTGAAATCCTTAACTCTGAGGCTTGCACTGAGGTTTAACAGATCCTTCCAGGAAGTTCATATTATTCAGTGAAAGTTAATTAGTGTGAACACGGTGTGAGCAGGACACAGCTGTTATTTAAAACGGCCCAAAAACTCTCAGCCCTTATGCAGCAAAGAGCTGCTCCCTTGTGAGAAACAGATGTGGCCTGACAGCTTCCCAGTGCTGGAGCATCTACTCCAGAGGCACTGCAGAGCAAGCTCTGGATTTGGGAATACTTTGGATAAACCCTCGTGCTTGCGGCGTCACCTGCGCGCACGGATAATTCCGACAGGAATTCCCAGCCCAGGTGTCACCTGGTGCTCTGGGCTACCAAAGCACACATCCCTAAATGTGTGAGTCCCAGAGCACAGACCCTGAATCCCCAGGAGCCTGCCCTCCCTGTGTCTGTGTGTCTGTGTGTCCGTGTGTCCGTGTGTCCATCCCCGCCGCTGGTGCAGCGCTCCCGGAGCAGCCACGTGGGGATGACACCTTGGGTTTCAGCTTTTACATTTTTCAGAATCTCTGCTGCTCAGAGTGTGACTAACTTCATGTTAGGTGTTGGTGAGTGACAAAACCATCCCTTCCCAGCTGGAGAATCAAGGACAACTGGTACCCAAAAAGCAGAAACAATGGTGAGGGAAGGGGGCAAGCCAGGGGGCTGAGACTTCATGGCCTGGGGCTGAGGTATAATAATAATATACCAGCATAATTAACCCCAATGGGTAGATGAACCAAAACTTATAAAAGTGTAAAACTCACGACTGGGATCCACCTTGGATTTGGTTTGGGTGTAGCCCTGGCCAAGGTGCATCCTTTCAATAAATCCCTGTTTTATTCCTTTTGCTCTGCCTGGTCTCTGTTCCAGGTCAGCCTTTCCAGGCAGCAGGATGGACCCGGCTGAACCCTCTGGCTGGGCTGGGTTTGTTTGAGTTTTGGGCTGGATGTGTTCCCAAGCCCAGCTGAGAGTGCAGCTGCCTGGATGTGGCTGCTGAGTGAGCAGCATCATCCTCTTGGATTTATCCAGGGTTAAAACGACTGCAACCACAGCGGGGCCATTGCTAAACCCAGGCATTCAAAAACCATGAGTCAGGCTTTGGAATTGCATGCCTTTTGGTTTGTTTTTTTTCCCCCTAATGTTTCTGTACCATTTCTCTGTTTTCTAGGTAGGTGTTTAGAATTTTGGAAACTGATCTGTAAGTTTGTGAGGAAAATGAAAACTGTTGAGTCAATTCACAGCTGGATTCTCTGTTTGCTTGCACACATATTTAAGTATTTCTGGTGTAACCTTCTACAGTGATTCAGAGTCTTTAATTGAATATATGATATGGAAAAATTTGTTGCATTTAAAGGACTTTTATGGCAGTTAATTTCTAAGAATCACTGTTCAAGCAGCAGTAATGTGTTCATCTCTGTTGAGTTCAGCAGTGTGCCCTTCTCAGATATTGCAACTGAGAGGCTGCCTGTGGGTTTTCATCTAGCCAGAGCTGCAGAAGTTAGCAGAATTGGACTAATCATACTAATTATTGGGCAGAAAATGAATTAATGAAATGGAGCAATACTTTGTAAAGTAAGCAGAAATTTTAATGGCATTATGCTGCTATTCCATTTTGGAATATAATATGTGAAATTTTCTTTCTCCCCCAAAATCATGACATTTAATCTGATCATAAGGCTCCATGGAATGAAAAGTGTGTTGAAATTTTTGAGTTGGGGGTCTTGCTATTGTGGCAATCACTACCCCAGTTTTGTACAGGTCTTTGCAGATTTATGGGTCAAAGTGTGCCACTTGCACAAAAGTTTGAAAATTGAAATAAATCTCTCCAATCCTTTTTTTTTTTTCCCAGATATAGTCAGAAAAGTCAGGCATTTGTACAAACACTGTGAGTTTTAGACCCAAACACAGCTGCATAATGCTAGAAATTTTCAAATAACTTATTTTATATTTTTCTGCTACTGAATTTCTAGATCAGAGAGCTCTCCATATGTTCCAGATGAACTCTGGGGCATATTTTGAAATCCATGTCTTGTAAGGGCAGTCTGTAATTTTTAGCAGTGTGATTCAACCCCTTGCAGCCTATTTGTGTGAGAGGGAGTCTCTTGTGGATACTTTTCTGTGGAGCAGCCTTGGTCTGGGAACTGTGGGTGGTCTTCAGTTTTTATTGTGCCTGTCAGAGTTGGAGAGTGGGACAATAAAGTACTAAGAGTGACTCTCTTTGCATTATGCTTAAAGTAAAAGCTACTTGAAATTTTAAGAGTTCCATTTTCTGTCTCTTTTCGTTTAATTCTAGAATAATTTTTTTTTCCCCTAAAATTGACCCCGGTTTTAGGAAAGGGTTGCTGTTGTTGAAGAGAGTTTGGTAATTTCAAAAGTCCTGCCTCAAAGTTCTGTCTCATTCTCCCTTTCTGATAATGTTCAAAAGAGCCTCAGCTGAGGACCCTGAGATTATCTCAGCTGGTTAGAGCCTGGTGCTAAAAACAGCCTGTAGGGGCCATTCACTTAATGATTGATGATCCTTGTGGGTCCCTTCCAAGCCAGAATATCTCATAATTCTGTGTACTCAGGTGGTGCTTGGGTGCTGCTGGTGGTGAACAGACAGGTCTCACAAAGCTATCTTGCACTGGCATCAAATCAGGGATTTAATCCTGCTGCTGAGCACGCTAAAATCAGATTAATCAGCATTACATCACCTGTGCTCTGCTGGTGCATCCAGTGCTGCCTTCCTGGCCAGGACAGGTGTGTGAAGAAGGGTGTCTGCTGGATTGGTTTGGCAGTCAGAGCTGGCAGCACAACTTTTAGGGGTCAGTTTCAGCCAGGAGTTTAATTCTGGGGCCTGTTTTGCCCTGAGGATGAGGCAGAGGAAGGATATTTTTCCATTTCCAGAAGCTGGAGCTGCCCTGTTGAGTGTAGCTGAGCTGGAGCAGGCAATGTGGTCACTTGGCATTGCAAAGAGACCTTCTGTGCACTGAAGTGCTTTGTCTGTGCTCAGAACTGGACAGGAAACAAAGTCAAATATTCAGGGATGCTCCTTTGCATCCCCTAAACCCCCAAAACAAACAAAAAAAACCCCGAAGCAGAAAAACCCCTTGCACATGTGTCCCCACCACCAACACAACCCTCCTGCAGATCTGAGCAGATTATCAATCTGCTTTAAAAAAAAATATTAAAAAAATGGGGGGGGGAAGAAAAAAGCTGAGGTGTTTCATGCCAGTGTTTCTGAGTTTATGTGGAAACTTGAACTGAACATTTTGTATTCTGGCTTCCCTGTTGTCAGCGCTCTAAGTTCAGTTAATGCCAGCTTAGAGCACACACCTTCCAAGCTGTGAAATGATGTGCAAGTTCACAATCTGGATTGCTGATTTCACAATTAATGGGGTGCTTTTGTTGTTTCCCTGTCCATCCCACCCCAGTGACTCTCTCTGCTGCCACCCCTGCCTACTTCCGAGGGTTCACGCTCATCGCCCTCAAGGAAGGAAGAGAAGGGGACAAGGAGGAAGACCATGCAGGATCTTTCCAGGTGAGAAAACTTCTGTTATAAATGAGAAACAAAGTCTGAAATATTTAGCAAAATTTAGATTGGTTTATTTTATATAGATTGGTTTATTTTATATAGATTGGTTTAGTTTACATAGCCAGAGCTGGGGAGAACATGAGGGGTCACTGCCCACTCCACGCTTCCACCCAGCTTGGTTTGCAGCTCCCTTTTTATAGTCTGGTTTTCCTTGTAATAATCAATAATTGTTATGGTTTTGTTGTAGTAATTCTGTAGTAATTCTACAGTAATTCTGTAGTAATTCAGTAATTTTCTGTAGTAATTCAGTGGTGGGCAAAGAAACTTCCAAACTCCCGTGGGACAGCTCTTGGGACAATTGGGCATGGAACCATCTGGTCTTGGTGGATAAAAACAGGAGAAGTGGGAAGCTGATCTTTGGCAGATAGTTTGATACACAAAGGCAGGAAATCTGATTCTGCAAAAAAACCTTTCAGACTGTGGGAAACCTCTTTTTTTTCTCTTATACAAAATGGTATACAATGTTCAATATACAAAATTCATAACAGGGGGATTTAAACCGAATGGGTTTAATCATATTTTTCCTTTATCTAGGTCCATGTTCTTTTCTTATTTTAAGTATTCTGGTTTATACAAACTGCAAAACTTCTATGATTAACACAAATCATTTCTCAATTATCACAGCTTTCCTACACCCTTTGGAGTCTTTGCTGTTTGCCTGGCTCAAGGGGAGTTTTTATACACACAGCACAATGCACCCCATGCTTAAGTAAGCACAAATCATCTTTTATATCCCATGTGTTTTCAAGGGGTCAAGGCTCCTGTACCTGGACTTCAGCTTGCCTGCACACATTCCTGCAGTTAAAAAATGAGCATCAGGTATTTCAGCTAGAGCCTAGGGGCACACCTGAACCTTTTATCCAAAGTGAATAGCAAAATTCTCCTCTTCATGTTTTGGTTTTTGTGTTTCTTCCCCTTGATATTTTTGTCCACTGAGATGTAAAATGACTCTGGGAAGTGTTCACCATGGCTGTAATGACTGTTTTCTCATTCATAAATTAGATTCTGCTGTTTTATTTATGCTCAGTAGTACTTTACTTAATGAACACATTCAGTGGGATGAAATGTTTGTTATTAAAAGGATTAGAATCCAGAAGGATGAGTCACAAACTGGTTTTTTCAGCTACTCTGTGCAGGGAATTCTGGAAACTGAAGATATAGATAATATTTATGAAGGAAGGTAGAAATGATACATGAAGGTTTGATTCTCACATGAGGTATTGTTTGATGTTTGACTTTCCAGGCTTAGAAATATTGCAGAATGGTATTGATCATAATTTACAAGATGTGTAATACTTGTTTTGACAGTCAATACTTGTATTGACAGTAATTTTAATAATGATTTATAGGTGGAAGATTTCATTTGCCTCAGATTTCAAGGTTTTCAAGGGAAATACCCCAGTTCCAATTTTGGTGATCTGCAAGGATACATAAATTAACATATTTCTATATTCATTTTTCCATATTTCTTCTATATTTTTGTACATAGAAAATAAGATGTGCAAACTCAATAAGTAATTGCCCAGTTTTCCTACTGAGTTTGCTTAGAGGCCTCTGTCTGATTTTCATACATTTTGTAAGAAAATCGAGAATAAGTGAGAACTTCCTTGAGATTGGAATAACTCAATCTTCCTTAAAATGAAACAAATTCATATTTGGGAGAAATCTTTTTAATATGGACTTTCAATGAGGTTGGGTTTTTAAAGATTAAGTTAAAATAGAAGGATCAGCTACTGCTAAGAAGTAGAAATAATGATGTTTCATCTATTTTAAAAGAAACTTGTCACCATTAAGTTGTTCATTTCAGTTGTTAATTTCTCTGTGGCTAATGGGAAAAATTTGGCCTAAGTTTTTTCTTTATGTCTAATTCACAGTGAGAATCTCACTAAGCTTTGCTGAAGCACAGAGGCATTTTGAAGTTAGAAGAGTGGGAGCAAATGGAAATTCTATATAGATGGGAAAAAAAAAAAAGCCAAATGGATCTCAGCTGAGGGAATATTGTTTAATTTTAAGTGCATTGTATGGGTTGCATGCATACATACCCAGTGTTCTTATTGGCAGGTGGGAGTTTCAAAATTTATCCATAACTGAATTTTCCTGTTTGTGGTTTAAACAGTGCTCACCATGCTCATCCCATGGTAGCACAATTCCCTGAAGTTTATTCAGGTGGTGTCTGCCTGTTGTGCCTCTGTGGATACAGATGCAAGATTCTCATTTCAGTATTCCAGGAATGCTTGCAGTGGTAAATACAGACATCCCTTGTAGCGTGGCTGGGTGGGAGGAAAAAAGATGTTTGTGTCAGGTGTTTGCAGTGGGTTTTTATGAGAAAGTGAAGATGCCAGGGGTGGCTGAGCAGCTGTGCAGAGGAAGGAAAAGCTGTGTGCAGTAACTGGCTTTAAAATCTGATTTTACTGTCTGTTTGCTTAATGCAGCCAAACTTCCTCGTTTTTTTGTCCTTGTAGTGCACACAGGACACAATCCAGCCTTAAAATCACTTTGTCTCCCCAAAACACGTGTTAAATAGCTTAATTAAATATGGCTAGGGAATCCAAGGTGCCAAATTCAGCCACAGAAATTTGGGGATATAGGGATGAGGCTCTTCCTTATGCCAGTGGTGATTGCACAGCTCAGTGAGGCCCTCTGAAAGCTGTGGGTATCTGTCCCACTGGCCTCTTTACACAACCCATTCCCAGCTCTTGCCATGCAGAGTGCTGATCCTGCTCTTTTGTAATGTTTAGCAACAGTCTGCAAATCGTTTGGAAGGCAAATTAAACCCCAGGGCAGCAATCACCACTGACTGACTACAGAAGAGTGTCTGTCTGGGCCATTTTAATCAACATATGTGTGCAATGTAATAGATTCTGTCTGATAAATAATGTAGAATATTAGAAATGTAGCACTGAACCTCATCTCATCTGTCTTCCTTGCTCTCTGAAGAAGGATAAATATTCCAAGAAAAATTCTGGTGGATGTTTCGTCTGTCTGTTCTGAAGTGTTCAACAAGAAGAGTAAATTCATCTCTGCAAGTTTAAACACTTCAATATATTGTATTTAATAGAAAATTTAAGGAGAACTTTGTAGATATTTTACTAATATCCAAACTGAGTCTTCACTAATACTGGTTAAATTGCTCTCTTATGAAATTGTCTTTCTACATTAAGAATTTTCTTGATACCTTCTGAGGAAGGTAGTTTCCTGAAGTTTCCTTTATTCTTCCTCCAATTCCACACAGATTCCTTATTCAAATTTTCATATTTTCATTGTGGGCCATCTTCTTGCAGCTTTGCTTTCTCTTCAGTCAAGTTGAGATTTCAGTCTGATGTTCCTCAGCATTGTACACAGGTGTTGATCTGGACTCTCAGCATAAAATCATAGAATTTGGACACACTAATCCCTAGAGTGGCACAGCTCTGGAGTGTTCAGGAAGAATCTTCTCAGTCTGTGGTTTTTTATTCTTTTTTTTAAATGTAGAGCTTCATCCAATTGATTATGGTACTATTTGTGAGCACACCTGATAATATAAAAATAAAAAATGGTGTGCAAAATGATGTGTGTCTCTCATGTACAGTGATAAACTTAATCACCATGACTCAAAATTAAGCACTTCCTTGTGCTGTTTTGGCAATAATCACTTGCTGGATTTGTATCTTATACCTGCATTTTTTAGATAGTTTGGTGTTAAATCCCTTCACCATAGTAGTTCTCCTGGAGGTGTCCTTCTTTTTTTTTTTTTTTTTTTTTTTTGCTCTAGAGTGAACCAGAAAAATTCTTAGTTTAGGCTGTTGAATTTGACCACCCACCTGTGCAAAAGCAATGTGTGAAAGTGAGCAGCAGCAGTAGGAATGAGGGTTTCATTAAAGGTTTGGCATTTCTAAAAGCATGAGGCTGTGCTGAAGAAGAGAACATTCAAGGAAAATTGGAGTAGTCAGCTAAGTGAGGTAAGTAAGTGGTCCTTTATCTTTAGTCCCTGGAACAATAGCCCAGATGTGTTCTTTGTTTTTGGTCACCCCATTCTTTTGGTGCTGTTTAGTTGACTGATGTGCTCAGCAAGGCATTTAGATTAAAAGGTATTTTTACAACCTCAGAGAAAAGCAGCTCTTCTAAAGCTCTGCTCCAGCATTTTATAGGAATCTTACATCTTCTTGATACAGTGCATTTTGAAAGAAGCACTCTTAAAAGGCTTTTAGCCATTTCAAATAATTTATTCTTGTATTTATAAGCAAAGGTCGTTTTATGGTTTTTAAAAGAATTCATGATCACAATTCTTTTTTTAGCTTTTAATATTAAGGATTCAGGTATACCTTGGTCATCTTGATGTTCTTTTAGGCTTGTATGTTTGGGGTTTTTTAAGCTTTCATCCCAATATAAACTCATCAGCTGCTTTATAAATAACTTATTCTGAGGTGCATGAATCTATGTAGTTTTCTTTAACAAGTGCCCAGAACTTCCAAGCATTTCACTCATGTTTGCATTCTCTCCACTCCCTGTCCCAGCAGCTCATCACTGAAACAGAGTCTGTCATCTCACTGCTTAAAAGCATGAGGAGGTAATGAACCAAAGCTATAATTACAGGAGTATTTTAAATAGGAAACTATCAAATATGCCAGGTGTAGGATTTGTAGACTAAGCAGGTAGACATGAATTCTCAGTCTGTAAAATTTAAATCTCTTTTTAATCTTTAAGTCTGTAAAATTTAAAGCTAAAAATGCAAGAGTATTCCTGTATTTTCTTTCTATAAGAATCAGTGCAGATATTATTCTAGGCACAACCCCCCTGTAAGTAATAATGGAAAACCAAACTCTTGTTCACCTTTCCAGTAGGGTGGAATTGTTTAACCTTGATGAACATTTTCACACATTTTTCTAGAACTCCAAGTTCCATATCATGATATTCAGGGATTAAAAATGAGCTTAAAAATAAAAAATCCCCAAAAAAGTATCTGCCACTGCCAGTTTTAGCACTGACAGGAAAATGAGAACACTTTGAGTGAGATTAACTAGAAATATCTCTGGTATTTATCACTGGATAAAACCTCAACCTGAGCCACTTACAGGCAAGATTTTGGTTAAGAAATTGTCTCAGGAGGTAGTTATGCCTGGCTTTAGAGCAATAAAAGGTAATTAATGTAAGAGAGTGATGAGCACCAGGAGCTTGCAGAACAGAAGCAGCTCTGATAATCATTGTTTGCTGCTGGTGAGGCTGGAGAAAAACCAAACTGGATTCCAACTGTGCAGTTTTTTTGCTTCCTTCCTTTACATTTTTATTCTGGTTTCAGCTCATGCTATGAACGAGACAAAAAAAAAATCTTTGCATTGTAATGTTTTTCAGGTTTTCAGCTCTGGTTTGTCACACCTTGGGCACTCCCCCAGCTGATTGTGAACAGAGCTGCTGTGAATAAGTGATTCAAACTATAAAATTTCACAGCCCAAATCAGAAAATATAAGAAAATTCTGGTTACTTTTTTGTTATGTATTTTATTACAGTGGATCTTTGAGCTACTAAAACAAGTACAAAGAGGAAAGAAATATTAATTTATACTTGCAATGTAGCTTAGTTCACTGCTGAATAAAAATGGGATTCATTCTGTTGGGCTAGGCTCACTCTTCTGTTGTCAACTTGCTTATCTCAGCTTTGCTGCAGTGCCTTTTCTAAGGGTTTCCTTGCTACATCACTTACCATCACTTTAAAAAACAACTTCTCTAGTTAATTTGGCTTTAGTTTATCTTCTGACATTTATTTTTCTTTGCCCTTTCCCTATCTCCCTGCTTGGCTGTGGAAAAAACATCTAACTTCTGGCCACCTAATATTTAGTCCTCTTTGTTTAATGTAATCTAATTTTTCCTCTTTTCTTTATGTTTTTTTTTTTGTCTGCTGGGGAAATGCTTTTTTCTTGAGAATGACTTCAAATGATGATTGTGTCTCAGTAAGAGCTTATGTTTTTTTGGAAAGGGTTATGCCTAAACAGATATTTAATTTGTGATGTTTCAAGTTCTGTTTTGCAAAAATACCAGCCAAAACACTAACCAAAGAAGCCCACTAAAAACAGCAAAACCAAGGACAGGAAGCATGTTTTTGAGATTGGTTAGCTGTAACTCCAGGCTCCTCTTCAGATCCAAGGCTTATCAGAGCTGGGTTGTCTCAAGTGTAACTTCTGCCAGTGCAGCAGAGCCAGACTACATCACAGTAAAATATCAGAATTGCCTAATTAAATCCCCCTCTTAGAGAAAAAACACTTATTCGTTTATTCTGTTCTTTGGATTAGCATTAAACTGTGAGATGTCCTGGTTCTCTCCTCCAAAGAGACTCACTAAAGAATTGTTTCCTGGAATTTGGCACTGGCACTTAACAAATCAGTCCTCAGGAGAGGAAATGGCCCTGGAAGCATTGTTCCCTTCTGCCTTGGAGATTGCAGTCTGCTCTGCAGACACATCAGAGTCCCATTCTGGGCCTCCTGGGGTTTGGGATTATTTGGTGCCTGGATGTTCTCTGTTCAGGTCTAGCTTCCAGTCTAGAGGCCAGTTTTGCATTTGCAGTTGTCTCACCCTGAGACAAAGTCTGGGTCCCTCCAGCTCTGCTTTGTCAATCAGTAAAAGCTGTATGTTCTTCCCCAGGCAGTGTTTAAGTGGACATATCTGTCTCAGTGACTCTAAGGGGATTTACTTCAAATATCCATTTATTTCCAGCCCAAGTAAACTGCCTAACTCATTGTTATTCCCCTCTCAGATAATCTTTCTTCAGATGGTGGCACCTGGGCCATGTGAAATTTTAGTAAAGACATTTAACCCCTCTGGCAGCAGTCAGATGTTTTACAGGTGCCATATGGCAGCTGTCATGGGTTATAACTCCAGATGTCTGTAGGATCCAGGTTCATTGAGACATCTATTCAGCAGCTCTTTCTTCATTTGTAGTGTTGCCATTCCTAGATTTTCCTTTTTGTCACCCACAATTCACCAGCTTCATCTAAGGCAGCCATCAATGACTCTGGCCTGTTTCTCTGCTGAGAAAAAGCAGCTTATCTCAGCTCCTCTGCCCCTCTGAAATGCTCCAAGAGCTGCCTCTGATGCAGTTTGCCATTCTGCAGCATCAGGAAACCTTCAGCACGTCACTTCCAATCAATGGCACCTTACAGCAAGTGTTTGTTCTTTGCAGCAGGTTAGGAAGCATTTATCAGGTATTCCCTCCTGACCTGGCCAGTCTGAGCCATCACTGCCTGTGATCCTCCCTGGGATAATATGGATTTGTACAGGTGTGCCTCCCCCAGGATGGCACAGGCCTTTAAAGGGAAGGGTTATTCTGGGAAAATGTGTTTATTCCTCCACTCCTCTCCAAATAAGCACTGTCAGCTTCCAGCCTGACAATGGACACATGGAATTATGTCCCTGCCTGAGAGTCTTTTTCTCATGATGTGTTTTCTTTTCCCATCATGTGAACTGGGACAGTGGGATAGAGGGGAGAAGAGTGAATGAAGGTGATGATAAAGGCTGAGGCTCAGCTTGACAGTTTCTCCAGGTTAAATGGACTACAAGAAAATCCTGTTGTCTGGACTTCTACACAGGTGCCAGTAAAAAGTCTCCCAATTAAATTTAAATTGTGGTATTTATTTTATTCTTTTTGTTTGTGTGTGTGTTTTTTTTTTTTTTTGTCATTGTTGTTGTTCTTTGTTTGTTTTTTGTTTTGTTTGTTTGCTTTTGTTTTTGTTTTTTTCCTACACTGTATTGAAAGGTTTAAAAACAGAATGACTCTTTTAAATTCAGGAGTTTACCCACCTGACTCATTCAGGAATGCTGCAAAAGGCAAAAATCCTTCCTCCAGGCTTCCTGGTCAGTTCTCACTGCAACTCACTGCTGAATTAATTGCTGCTAGACTAAAAGTACAGCTCACTATGCCTGTTGTCTTGAGAACTGCTTCCTGAATTCAGAAGGCCCTTTTGCATTATTAAAGTGACAACATTTTTAGCTTCCATTATTCCAGACTGTGTATGTAGTGTTCTCAGCCCCAGCTGTGGGCTGTCCTGGCAGTTCTCAACTCTTGCCTTTCCCAGCATGGTGGTGACCTCTCAGTGTTTGCCAAGGGTGTTGTTCCAGCCCCCACTGCTGCCCTGAGCAGCTGTAATTGATGATTGTCTTTGCTGTGATAGCTCTCTCATGACCCACCAACCCAGGCTCATCAGTCATCTCATCACTGGGTGTTTATCCTGCCTCAGGAGGATGCAGGACCTGGTCAGGAAACCAGAAATCTTTGGGTTCTGGTGCATTCCACGTGTTTGCCTTTTGCTGCTTTGTCTTCACACACCTTCAGAGATGGTTTTGGCCATTTCACTTCATGCAGGGATGGATGGAAATCCATCCTGGTGTCCTCAGGGTGATGGGCAGGGGCTCACACAACTGAGAAATACACCCTCTCACCCTAATCCCATCAGGTGCTTTGCCTTGACTCAAGAGACTTTGCAGACATGTTTCTCATCAGGATGCTTTGTTTTTCTTTGGTCTGTTCTCCCAGAAAACTGAGCAGTAAGGCTGGGAGGTGGCTTTAAGAAGTTTTATTTCCCTGACCAGCTTGAGGTCTATTTGGAGTCCCAGACTGAAAAAGCCACAGAGTGTTGCCCTTTCTTTCATGCTTTCACAGAATTTGTCTCATCCAGCACAATGCTGGACCACTTCAAGGTGAAGTGACCTTGGTCATGTTCCTTGTTCCATGTTCCCATTCCAGACTCCATCAGGACTGACTTGCAGGAGCTTGAGTCACTGATCAAGTGCTGAAAATTCAAGGATTTATCTAGAAATAATGTACCACCTGCCACTATGGTTACATGGTTGTTTTCTGAAATTATTCTTGATTCCTACTCCGAGTAGTTGTGGCTCAGGAAGGACCTGGTGTTGGGAGTGGCCCAAAGTGGAAATCTGCATATGAACAGTCACTGAAAGGGCACAGAAAATTTTCTTGTCAGGAATTGTGTCCCTCAGAAGAGGGTTGTATTTTTTTTTAACCTATTTATCTCAAACCATCCCCCTTCTGCTCTGTTTTGTCTCCTTTCTCACTTGCTGTGAGACAAACTGAAAATCATATATTCAGCTTGACTTTTCTCATGTTTGCATAAGAGGCAGGATGTGAATGTACACAGCATGTTCTGCAAAACCAGAATTCTTTGGATTAGGCACTTTTGGTTTCAATGGGTATAGACAAGAGACTATATAATGAATATAGGCAAGATATTTATACAAGCCATAATTACTGGTAATCTGTTGAACTTTCATCACAAAAATAATTATTGTACCAAATAAATGCTCAAGCATTATTTGCCAGAAGATACTTTGTATCTTTTATACCCAGTTACTTTTGATTCTTCAAAAAACACCATTGAAATTAATTTTCCAGATGAGAATGAATCAAGGATAATGAAGAAATTCCCCATCCAGTTGCACAAAACGCTGACGTTTGCCTCTTGAGAATGCTTTTCATGGCAGTCAGTAATTAGAAAGGGAAATTCCCTGCTGGTCTAGAGCTACCATTTTGTCCCCCTTCCCCTGCATTGTTGCTGGGGGCAGGGTTATTATGCAATCCCTGGCAAGCTCATCCTACCAGACTGCTTACTAATTTGTAGGCTGGAGGTGTAAATTGAAAAGCTTTCATCCTGCTTCTGTTTACTGCACAGATTGAACTGGGCTCCAGTTATTCTCATCTGTGTGAATTGAGGCACTGTTGCTGCTCTTGCCTCTTTTTTCTCCTTGTGGGTGGGCACAGCTCGTTTGAACCTGCTTTTCTTTTCAAAAGAAACATCTGAAAGAATGAGTATGTAAGAGGTAGCTTGGGTACTTAGTGTTCTGTAACTTTAATGATTATATATCTTGATACAGTCTGTAGTGCAGTAGAGGTTCCTTAGGGCATTGCCAGTGTTTATTCATTATTTGTCAGGCACACATCAGGGTTTGGTTCTCCTAGAACTCATTTAATCCTTTTTCTTTTTTTTTTTTTTTTTTATTTTTTTACTTTTTTCCTCCTAATTTCAGCTGGATGAGTAAAGTTGACTCTGCTTGTATGGGAGACTTAATTATACCTGTTATTGCTCTCTTTAGCCTGTTTATCACAAACTTATTTCAGCTAACAGACTGCTTTTAAATAGGAAGAATACAGAGTAGAGGAGAGAGAGGACATAAAGTAGCAAACAAATAATGAAAATGGAGAAATACTTTTCCCTGCAATCTCTCTCGAGCAATAGGTCAGCTTCCTAGGAAAATGAACTTATGTTTTATACCACTACATGAGGAATTCCTTCTGGAAGCTTCAGGGAGGGATTTTAAATGGTTGCTAAGGCAGCATTTTGCCTCTTATTGCTGTCCTTTTGCTCTGGCCCCCCTTTACATGATACTGTGGGAATCCCACATGTAGGAGTCAAGGAAAAACCTCCAGCCAGTAAATCACCCCTCCTCCCTAATCCTTCCTGTTAAGCAAACCTGCCCACCCATTGTGATAAATCCCAGATTAAGATAATCATAAATGTTTTCTGTATCAGCTGCCCTGGGGTTTTTGACTGTGCAAAGTTTCTTGGTTTCCTTTGGAATCTTTCAGTTTGATTGTCCATAAAGGTTACACAAAGTTCTTGTATGAATTAGAACTGGGTTATGATATATTTAGACACTGGGCTTATATAATGGCCTGAGCTTTCAATGCCATGTGTTCCAAACAAGAATTTCTTAGGCATGGTGTCAGATTTCCCCAAAAAGATGAAAAAGACCCATATGGTACCTTCTTAAAACTCTCTACTTGGATATTTTTTTCCCCCCCTTTTAGTTCATCTGATGTTCCCACTGATTGCATTGCTTGCAAGATGAATTAAACCCAGGTTTTAAACAGCCAGCTTTGTGTGTGGTGCAGATGTTATGCAACTGGCAGCTTTCACAGGAAGAACATTGTGTACATGGCAGTGTGTTCTGAGATGTCTGAACCCATTTGCCCTCTCTCTGCTGACTGTGAGAGAGATTTGGGATTTCCTCTCGGGAGGAGCAAACCTGATGCAACCTGTGTAAAAGCTGGTCCTGGAGTTTTACCTTTTCTGGTCATGTTTTTACATCTGTATACATCTATTTACATATTTTTAGAGGACATCACATCCTCTAAAAACTTGGGATATGCCTGAGCCTAATAAGCTAAACTTATGAAAGTATTGACAGGAATATTGCAGGGTTCAAAACATGAAGAACACCTAAAGGCAGGACAAAATGCTAAACTCTTTGTTAAGATGCTTGATACATTCTCTTGGATTTTGATAAATCATAACTAAATGTTTTTCCAGTTAAATTTCTTAGTCATGTCCTGGTGATTTTCTCTTGTGAGTGCTCCACATTTGCACATTCATGGATATAGTACAGCTCTCAAATTCTATTCTATTCTATTCTATTCTATTCTATTCTATTCTATTCTATTCTATTCTATTCTATTCTATTCTATTCTATTCTATTCTATTCTATTCTATTCTATTCCTTATTCTATTCTTATTCCTATTCCTATTCTATTCTATTCTATTCTATTCTATTCTATTCTATTCTATTCTACTCTATTCTATTCTATTCTATTCTATTGTATTCTATTGTATTCTATTCTATTCTATTCTATTCTATTCTATTCTATTCTATTCTATTCTATTCTATTCTATTCCTATTCTATTCTATTCTATTCCTATTCTATTCCTTATTCTATTCTTATCCTTATTCCTATTCTATTCTATTCTATTCTATTCTATTCTATTCTATTCTATTCTATTCTATTCTATTCTATTCTATTCTATTCTTGTTCTGATTGAGACTTCAAAGTTTTTGCATGAATTAAACTCTGTAAACATTTTTCCTGGAATGTGAATTTATGATCTCCATTTTACAGCAGATTCAGTATTGAAGGGACTTGCTCAAGATCACATATCACACCTGAGCCATGACTAAACTTCAGGGGTTCTGCTCTTCACATGCAGTGTTCACCTCCCAAGTCAGGAATGTTTCAATCACCCATCTCCTTGCATGTAAATATTGTCCATGCATAAAATAACAAGTGTTTGTTAGATGTGTAACCTTCCAATCATGGGTGTGAAATAAAATATGGAGATTTTAAAATAGGGGAGCACAGTCTCATTTTATATGTTTGGTAGGAACCATAAAAACAATCCCAGTAATAATAGCTGTTGTCCTGGTATGTATCAACAAGAAAAGCAAATCTTTCCTGCTACAGGATTAAAGTGATGAAACCCCTCCAAATGCTCTCTTACCACTCTAGGCTTAGTCACTTAAACAAATAAATGGGTTTGGATTCATACTGTGTTTTAGTCCTTCCTGTTGTTTGGCACAGAATCAGAAACAGCAACATTTACATGTATTTTGGATTACTAAACTGGATGGTGTTGTGGGGTATAAGATAAAAGTGTTTTTTTTAAAGTGAAAATAAGAAGTAATAAGAATCTCATGTATTAAATATGATCCTTTGCCTTTAATTTTAATACTTCTATAATTACATAGCTCATATTCTGGAGATTAGCTGCCATTTATCAAATGTTGGTATCTCCTTCAAATTAATTTTTCTTTTAGATGTGGTTGATTTTCTGACCATCAGAGCTGTTTTTCCCTTTCTGAATGAGGTTTTGTTTCTTGCCTTTTTGCTCAAGTTGTTGTACAGTTGCATTCCTTACAGATTTATTTTCTCAAGTAGCTGTGCAAAATTTGTGTGATTAGTCTCCAAAAGATGGAAAAGCACAGAAAAATAACAGATCCAGGGTGGTGACTCTGAGCTTTATACAGCTTTTCATTGAAATTTATTGAGAATAATTCAGAATAATATTGAAGCTATCAAATGCCTCTGAACAAGCAGTGGTGTGATTGATTGTCCCTAACACCTGAGATAGATTTCCTGTATCACCAAAATTCAGCTTTGGGAGTGAGAGATGGCCTGAGACTCCTCATGAGTTAGAGCTGACCTGCAGGGCAATATTCACTTTCTGCAATGAAAAAATGAGTTATTTCTCACTCTTCCATGCTCATGTTCTGCAAATGCTTAGATAGACAGGTGAGATTATTTCTGCCCCTTGTGTGAAATTCTCAGATAAAAACTTTCACAGTTACACACTTCAGATCCTCACATGGGAGTCAAGAAGGAAGGGACAGCAGTTTATATTCCTGCACACCAGCACTTCATCTGCTGGAGAAGGTGCTTTTGTCTGGGCTCACATTTGGTGCTGCACTCTACAGGGGTTTTGGGGAGAAGCATAAAGAGGAAATGAAGTCATCTGGCTGAAGTAAGCTTCATTCCAGGTTGGAAAAACTACCTGTGGCAGGTCAAAAAAAAAAAAAAAAAAAAAAAAAAAAGAAAAAAAAAAAAGGCAAGGAACTGCAAAGATACAATTTGTAATGCATATTAAAAAAAATGAGAATGCTTACTTCATAAAATCATGGAGCAGTGTAGCTTAAAAATTCAGCTGATCCAACCATTCATGGGAAAGGGAGTCTGGATTAAATTATTTTGACCCTTGTCCAGCCACTTCTTGAAAACCTCCAGAGATGGAGACTCTGCCATGTTCCTGTGGAGGCTGTTCAACTGGTTTGTTATTCTCACTATGATTTTTTTTTTTTTTTAATAGAATCATAGAACATGCTGAGTTGCAAGGGACCCCCAAAAGAAAATTTTTTTACCACCCTCTCAGTCTATAATTACATATATTGAATTTCTGCTCATCCTAATGAAATTTCCAATAGAACATAAAAAAACCCGTGGAAAAACATAATCATCAGAATTAAATCCCTTTGAGATTGAGATAAATTTGTGGGTTTTTTCTAATTTTTTTTTTATTGCCATATGCATGTATGGTAAGATGAGAGTACAATTTTTTAATTGGAAGTCTGTTCACAGCCACAAAATTGATATGTATAAAGAAAATTGTTATTTAAGAAAAAAAAATTTTAAAAAATGCCAAAGCAGCAGGAAGTGAAAACTTAGTCTAATGCTTTTATATAAGATTCCTCTGAAGCTTCAGAAATCAGTTCTCACTTATGCAGCCTGTCTTGGAAATTCATTTAGAACGTGTAAAAATGTCAGAAGCAGATTTAACAAAATCCCTGCCTTTTATTATTTGGTTTAAAAAAATTGTTTTATGCCAAGGTCTTGACAAAATTGGTGGCCCACGTGTAATATGGAAATAGCAGTAAGTGAATATTTCATTCAGTGTATGGCCCTGAGATTATTAGCTCAGTTATTGCAGTGTTGATCTGTGTAGAATTTGAGACACTAACATTTCATTTCACAGCTTTGTTTTTAGAATAGTTCAATTTGCAGAGAGATTAAGAATTTTATTAGAAACCTTTACCAATTTTTTTTCCTGTTATTCTAATTTTTTCAGAACCCCTTTTTGCATGATTATTTCCTGCAGAAGACATTTTATACCATGGGGAAATACACTGCTGTGTTCAAGACAATAGAAAAAAAAACCACAAAAAGCCCCAAAATCCAACCAGACCACTGATACCCAACCTCAAACACAGCACTGTAGCTTTTAGTTACTTTTCTATTACTCATGTCACTGTTAGGTTCCCATAATGAACATTTAGTGCAAGACACTGTTCCAAAAAGTGTCTAAACCATGTTTTAATGTAAGCTTTTCTTTTAGTCACAGCACTTAACTGACTTGGACTTCAGTCAGAATTTTAGGAGAGCTCACCAACTCTTGAAAAAAAAATCTGTTCTGCCCACAAGAGTCTCCTTTTTGCCAAATGATGACTTGACTTTTGTCTGAGTGCAGTGTGTCTTTCTGAATCAGAATCCTCTCATACTGGAAGGGGGAAAGCAGAACTTTCCTTGGAAACTCTCAACCTGCAGGTTCAATTTGCTGGAAGGGTGCTCAAGCTGACATGAAATTTGGCTTTATAAAGCTGCAGGCAGGGGAATTGATATATAGTATTTATTACATATATATTCTATTCTATTCTATTCTATTCTATTCTATTCTATTCTATTCTATTCTATTCTATTCTATTCTATTCTATTCTATTCTATTCTATTCTATTCTATTCCATTCCATTCCATTCCATTCCATTCCATTCCATTCCATTCCATTCCATTCCATTCCAATTTAATTGATATATAATCAATTATAGAATATGTGATCTGTGATGCCCTCAAAGGAGGGGAGGAATTTGAGAAGCTGTGTGTTTAATTTATCAGCATATTAAAAGGGGCCATAGCCTGGATTTATTATTATTATTATTATTATTATTATTATTAATAATAATAATAATGTTATATTTTGACTCTGTCTCACATTCAGGCACACACTCACAGGCACACAGAAAGAGTGGTGGCTTTATAATTGCTCACAACTGTTGTCAGTGCTGCAGAAAACTCTCCTGACTTCCTGCAACTCTTCTTCTGCAATCCCAACCCAACAGTGGATGCAAATTGTTCAGTGAAAAATGTGAGAGCTTTTTTAAGGAGGTAAATGCCTTCTGAGGTTTGTCTGTTTGTGGTTCCAGATCACTGGTACTTCTGCTGTAAGTGTGGTTTTAGCAGTGGATTAGTCTCTCAGAAAGAGATTATGTTCTGTACACAGCCATCCAAAGGCTGGGAGCAGCTGGAAGCAGCTCAGCCTAGGTTGGGATGTGTATTTTGGCAATGAGACACTCGTGAGGAACATGAATAGCACATGTGCCAGAGCTGCTGATGCCTTAAAGCTCCAGCACTGAGCAGGACAATAATGCCATTAAAAATATGTATTTTCTGTAATCCTTAAATCCCTTCTTAAGCAAGGAGCTCCAATGAGGTAGCTATTCTTGGCACTATGGCCATAATGCTGAGTAGTGTAATATTTTCTGAAGTGAAGGTTAAATGAAAAGCCTGAACAAACTGACTGAGAAATGCTGATCCAGTGAAATGTGCAGACTCACACTTTACTGTGTATTTCAAATGACCTTTGTCAATTCTGTTGTAGTTTGCTGCCCATTGTTACATTCTATTGCAGAGAAGTGTCACCTCTATAATAATATTATTATTGATTCTATTAGCAAAGAAGGCCCCTGTACTCTTTAAGCCCATGTTGGAATTTTTACTCCATAATTAGAAAAGGCTTCTTTGGCTGGCAATTAGCATTCTGACAAATGGAAAAGAGAGAATGGTTGTGGGGTGAAGCAGTCCCTTATCATCCCTGTGCAGGGAGCACCTGACACACAGAAAGGTTCCTCCAGTGCTCCAGCTGCACATGTTGTTTGACCAGCCTCTATAAAATTTCTTCCTTATCAGATATTTTATGTGCCTCCTCAAATTTAACATCCCTCTTTCTTTGAGTGACTGGTGTTGCAGCTGTGTTCTTATCTGGGATTTTCTTCCTGAAATAAAAATGGCAGTTCCTGAGTTTTAAATTGAATTGACAACAAACCTGGAGTTTTTACAACAGAAATGTAAATGAGAAATGCCAGAGTGAGCAGCAGATAAGGTCCATGTCTCCCTTTGTGTGAGTCCACAGCAAATGTTTCTCTGGCACCCACATTGCTCATTATGGGGCTAGAGGTGTTGGTAATACACAGCAACACAAGAAAGATCATCTTATCAACAGATAACAGTGTAATTAATTTCAAATGGTAAATTAATTTCAAATGGGATGCCTCATCAGTATCATGGAACACCAACTTTCTGAAAGTGCTGTAGGGCAGTAATTAGTAACAACTCTCACCCAGCCCATGTGGTTTATTCTGATAGGAAGGTCACATTTTCTTGACTGCCCTAAGTCAAACTTTCTAGAGCTGATAATAAGAGTAGGTTTAGGATTAGATCATGCTTTCTCTCAAGTGTTGTTGCATTTTGAACGTGAGAACATCTTTTTTTTTTTTTTTCTCATTTAAATTTCTTACCTGTATGAGTGCTTGAAGCTTATTTTCAGGGTGAAAAGAAGTTCTGGACCACTGAATTTAAAATATGCTATTGATTGAACTTGAATGGTGACTGGAGATCCTTACTAATGAAATATCAATTAGGCACAGTGGAGGCACATTCTTTCAAGCATTTATAAATTGTGATTTTGTACAAAACTTCTGTGCATTGACAGAAGCAAAAACACAAGGGCTCAGGCAGGTAACGACAGAAACTGAGTAAAATCCTGGTACTGCTGTGAAAAGTTTCACATTGTTTTGATGAATCAAGGATGTGCTGATGAGATTTTAATTTGCATGTAGCAGAAATTAAAATGCTGAGTTTTGCTCACAGCAATTAGGTTGTCCTTCAGCTTTCCACCCACATGTCCATAAACATAATTCTTCTTTATCCTGGATTCAGTTCATGCAGATACTGAGCACTCTGCATCAGACTTTTTAATGGCTTTAAGTTGTGTGATTAGCTAAGACCTGGAAGTTGGTTTAGGTTCATGTTTATGAATCTTTGGTTTGTGCTGAGACAGAAAGAATCTGAATGAATCCTTCATCACATGGATTTGGAAAATGGTTTGAAATATGCTTAATGCAGTGCTAGAATTTGGTTTAAATGTGTGTACCCTGGTTCAAGACAACACAGAAGGCTGGGTCTGGGGAGGAAGCTCAGAGCCCTGTTTTGTTCCTTTTCTAACAAGGGCACTTGTGGTGGTCAGAAATGAATGCTAAAGGAATTTTGGGATTTGTTTTTCGATTGAAAATTTTAAAAAGTTCTGTGTTAGCACTCCTAGAACTGATGCAGTTGCAGTCCTGGACTAGCAAGCCAATGCTTGAGAAGGAATTCTCAATATTTTGGGGAAACATTTTGGTCTTTTGTCTCCCCAGAAAGAAACACCAATATATTGGCTCTTTTAATGGAATACATCGATTTTCACAGTTTTTTGGGGACAAGTAAACTTTTCATCCAGATATAATTTCCAGGTAGAAGAGAATCCAGTAGAGAGAGAATGAAGTAGAGATCCTTGGGAAAGGATTTATTCCTGGATGGGCAGGAGAAGGTTCAGGTGTCAGAGGGGTTTGTAGCCCTAAAACATGCTTCTCTAAACCAGCAGCAGTCTCCCCCAGGACAGATTTCACTCAGCCTCTTTTCTGCATCCCTTTGCTTTGTTAAACTAGTGAAACACTCTGCTAGACCAGCAGGGACGAGGCTGGCTCCATAACTTGGGGGGAAAGTCATCAAAATAAACAGAGCAGGGAGTTGAAGGCACATCAGTGCTTTTCATTACCAGGCCAGTGTTTCCCCTTGGTTCAGGACAAATGTGAGGTAGGACAGAGAAAAAAGAACTGGCTGAAGGCACCTTTGTAAAATCTTTCACTGGCAGTGAGCAGCCTAATGCAGAATGTGAATCCACATCTTCCATCTCACCAGCATCTCTTCCATGCTGGTCCCAGAGCACACTGCATTAGAATGTCTCAGCTTTTTTTCAGAATAAATAAGAGAAATAACTAAGTTTTGTCTTCTGATCCCACTGTGCAGCCAAATGAAAATAGAAACAATTTCTTCCCAAACTAAGGTCGTTATTTTTTTAGCACTATTTAAATTTCCTTTTAAATTAATGGTGCCATAATCCCTGGAAACACTGAAAAAGTCCTCAGGTGTAGAAGATGTAGCCACCAACCTGCAGCTCTGCCAGATTTGTTTTTGTTCTGCTTCCTGGGTTCTGTAAGCATCAATGCACCGAGCTGGGAGATCTTTGATAGAATTTGGCTGCTCTTTCCATGAAAACCAGACAAAGGGTTGGTACACAGGGGGCCACTCCAGCTTTATGTCTTCCATGGATTTCCTTGGCTTAAATTCTAGTTGACTCTCTAAGCTACTTTTCCATTTAATTTGAGCAATTGCTGCCTCACAGCAGAGGCTGAAGATCTGGAATCTCAGATTTAATCTCTTCCCAACGAGCTGCTCTTCATGAAGCTTGAGAACAATTGGAGGTGTGAGAAGCTGTTAAGGATAATAAATAAGTTATCCTAGAGCATTTCATGTGTTGGTTTGAGAAAGGAGCTCAGTGTGTCTATCCCTGCTTCTCAGACTGCACTGAAGGGATTTGGGAAAGGCTGCTCAGGAATCCAGGGCACGTCTCACTTCCAGCTGAGGGTTTGTGTGCACTCTGCCTTGCTTTATATCACTTCCTTTCATGAGGCTGCAAAAGCATTTTGTTCTTTAAACAGCTTCCCAAAGCTTTCCCTCTATCTAGAAAATCAGATTAAAAGGTGCTCCTTAATGTGAGGTAGATAATTGTGTTACATATATCTGGATATAGTGGTGGGAAATATATTTAGGAATTAACAGCAGTTTTTGCTCTTTCCAGAAAAATATGTGTATTATAGAGTTGAAGGAAAAGTCCTAACTGTACAGATTGAACGAGAAATAGACAATATCCTTAATCTTTTACTTCTTTCAAGTGATTTTTATCTAAAACCTGTTGATTTCTGTACAGTATCCCCTTCAGCAAGTAATGTTTCTGCCAGGCTCAAGCACTTGAGATGTCTTCTCTCAAAAGCTGCATTTTACCTGATTGGAGCAGTGGCTACTTTTTGCCAAATAAATAATGGTCACACTGAAATAGTTAGACAGCAGAACACTGAGTATGAATAATGTCTCTGTGGATCTTTATTGAGGTTTATTGTGGGTATGTTCCCATCTGAAATGAGTGTGTGAGTTTTGCAATCTTGGAAGAACTGTTGGCACTGATCCCTCAGTGGTTACATGGAAGGGAGGAATAAGAAATCCAGGAGAGCCCTAAGTGGCTGTTCTCTGTTTTTCAAACTTCTTTCAATATTGAGTTTAATATTCTATAGCTGCTGTTTTGGGTTGGCCTTGGCTCAGGTGTGGGGAAGTGGCCAGAGGACTGCTCTGGCTAAAGCTGACTCTGTTCCCAGGGGGGTGCTGAGGATCAGCCTTCATCCATCTCCCCATCATCCTCACTGCTTGTTAACCTGCTTTAAGGCTGCAGTGGGACAGCTCTGCTTCCCAATCCTTGGAACAGAGTCTTGGAAGTAAAATGTTTTCATTTTCATTTTACAATCATAAAATTGACTCTTTTTTTCATCTGCTGTTCCATGCTCCTAATTTAAACTATGCTTAGACCATAAAATCCCCTCTCATTTCATAGAAAAGCAAATCCACTTCTTTAACTACTGCATGAATGTAATGGAAAAAAAAACCTGTTATCCTCAAATTGAAGTGTTTGAATTGGTCAGCACAGGGTCTGACCTCAGTAAAGTCACTCTAGATTTAGATCTAACTCGATTAAATTGTGCATCAAAGTGGGCCAAAAGTCCTGTTTCTTTGAACTAAAATTTTCACTCTTTCCTAGAACCCATACACATAATTTCACATACTGCAAAAGCTGCTGTGTAGACTGGACACCAGGCAGTGGGAAGGAAGCTGAGCCATTTGTCATGCAAGGCACAGAGTGACTATTTATTTATTTATTTTTTTTTTTTTTTAGTACAAAATGTCACACAGAGCTCCTTTGCACCATTCCCTGGTGCTGGGAGTAATTTGTGTGCTCTGATGCTCCTGCCAGGCTACTCTCTTTGGCAAGAGCCAGCTGGGCCACTTTGTGTCTTTGTGTGCCAAGGTGTGAAAAGCAAGTTCAGTGTTCAAAACAATTCCCAGTTTCTGGTGAACGTTGTTGGAGAGCACTGGATGTGCTAAAAAGCCAGAATGTTTGAAGGGGTTTCAAAAGATGATAGAATTTGTAAAGATTTTGTCCTTCCCCTGCTGGAAATTAGTGTTTGCAAATTGCTTTTTAAATATGAAATGAAAGAATTTTCCTTAGTAGAAATAACTACTTGTAAAAGAAGATTATTGATAGAACCCAAATTGATTTATAGCTATGAGAATAACAACAGCTTTCTGTGCCTGATATAGTTTTTCTGTTAGGGATGATAAAAATAATGTTACCTGGGAAAAGCTGGTTTATCTGCCAACCCCCCTCCCCAGTAACACAGTCTGATAAAGTGGCTTGAGTCAGTTTACCAAGCTGTTTTCATAGAGATGTTAATGTTGTAGTCAAGGAGGAAACTTCATGGGAAACAAAGATGAAACTTTGGACCTCAAATCCCCTCTTAGTGACTATTTAGATGAAAACTGCCTCAATTCACAACAGTCTGTGCTTATTCAGCTCTTGAGTTTTACTCACAGCATCAACTTAATTGGCCATTTTAATTTTACAAGCATAAGCTTTATAATTCAGCATGTTATAACTTCAAGTTAACTAAGAGTGGTTCTGAAGCAAGAAAAACACCCAGTATGCCATTTTACATGTACTAAATACTGTCAAGCTACTGTCACCTGTTTCTGGCAATGCACATAATCTCTTTACTCTTTTCATACATATTAAGGAAAGAAGAAATAGCTGCTTTGTTCAGCTTCCCATAGCCAGGCTGGGGCAGGAGAAGCTGTTTGGTGTGAAAGCTGGTGGTGTGTAGGGCTCTATCTTTACTGCACTTCAGGCTCTTGCCACCCTGAATTGCTTTTTTTTTCCCCATTTTGTTCCAGTTGCACCTTGAAATAGACCTTGCAGGAATCAAAATAGCTCAGGTTTTTTGGACTGGAAAGCAAAGATTTCTAGATAGCAAAAATTTTTTTTTCTCAGGTAATGATTACAGAACTAAACTTGATTTCTAATTGCAACTTTGTGCAACAACTATGTAAAGTTTGTGCTGGAAGTTACCAGAATGTAGTGAAAATCTACAAGTGGATTTTAGCAATAAATATTTCTTCAATAAATCTGCACTTTTCTCAGTGCTGCAGGGAAAGCCTTGTTGCTGCTTGTGATGGTTATGGAGCGGTGAAGAAGGGATACAGCAACATGGCAACTTTTTTACTTGATGCAAGAAAGAGTGCAGTTTATTGAAGAAAGCTGTGGCTTTTTATAATACAGTTTGTGCAAAGCAAAGTACAGATAGTTTATTGGAGAGACCGAGAGACAGCTCTCGTCTCTCGTTCTCTTATAGATTTAGCAGGTGTGTTATTTATGTTATGATTCTTTTTCTTATGTTTACAGTACAGACAGAGGCCCTAGCATGGGAAAGGTTTCAGCTAGGCCTGAGAGAGTTTCACAGCCTGAGAAAGGAACTCAGACCCTGTGAGAAAAGGCCTAGGCCTGCAATTTTCAGCCTGTGGCTTCACTGAAGCCCACAAAGCCTAACCTTTATCAGAACTGAACCTTTATTAAATCCCAACCCCAACCCTTGTCAAATCTCAGCCCTAACCCTTCTCAGACTATTCTAGCTCTGCTGAGGATGGCAAATCTCCCAGAGAGCCCAGCAGGGCTCAGTGGTTCTGTACAGCCTTGAGCCATAGTCTGCACCAAGACTGGTCACTGGCACTGCATAAAAAGTCCCAGTTCTGGTTCTTCTGGTTCTGAGCACAGCCTCTGAGAGAAATGCTGTGTCCTTTAGTCAGAGGATGTGCTTAGGTGAAGCTTATCTTTGAGGAAGGGTTTTTAAACTGACCTTGTACATCATTAATTTTACATTCTGTATAATAAGCTCTGTTCTAGATTAATCCCTAAAGGCCAAACATTATTGCTGTTACATAGACCCAATGTTCTTTTTATAACTGGAAAGTTTTCTCAAGGAGAAGACAGTTTTGCAACATTCATATTAGAAATCTGCCCACAAAGATGCTTATCTTGTAAACTTTTTTTTTTTTTTTTTCTTTAATTCCCTTGTTCCAGTAGAATTCAGCTGTTTCAGTGAGTGGAAAGTGATGATGTGTCCACAGAACAAGAAATGGTGCTGAAGGTCCTAGCCAGTGGTTTCAGCTAAGGAAGTGGACACAAGCCAGGAGAGGGTTTATGAAACTTCATCTCCTTTTGTACTCAGACTAATCCCTTCCTTTGTGATGCATGGTATTTTGAAATTTTTTAAACCTTTTTTATTCCATACTGATATAAATTTAAGGACAGAGTTCTGGTTTATTTCAGTAGTAGTTTATAGAAACCAGAAACCAGCAATTTTTGTCACTCAGCATGAAATGCTCCAATTCTGAGAAAACCAATTGTTCCTTTTTTTTTTTAACAACTGAGCAGTTATGCAGTCCTGCTTTTCAGGAACACCCAAAACCTGTCCTCAACCTCATCAGTGTTTGGAATATGCAAAGAATTAAAGACTGAACCTGGAGCTGGTAAATTTACCCTTGTAGTATCCTTCCTTTCATGTTTGTAGATTGACCCAAGTTCAGCCAAATTCTACTCATTTGAATCCCAGTTAACTCCAAAAATCTTGTTCAGGATTTACACTAGTTTTCCTCAAGGAATAAATTGGTCAAATAATACCACAGTCTTAATGGAAAAAAAGGAAAACAAACCAAAACAACAAGCAGACTAAACAAAACAAAACCCAAAAAAAAACAAACAAACAAACAAACAAACCAAAAAAAAAAAACCAAAAAAAACAAAAAAAACCCCAAACAAACAAACCAGAAAACAAAACAAAAAAAACCAAAAAATAAAACAAAAAACCAAACCAAAACAAAATAAAACAACAACAAAACAAAACAAAACAAAAAAAAACAACAACAAAAAAAAAAACAACAAAAATAAATCACCACACCAAAAGCTAACTGGAATGTTAAAATCTAAAGTCATTGCATTTGTGGATTCAAAAGGATAAGTCACGTAGAGATCCCTCCCTGTGAGGGTTCAGATTCTTTGGCCAAGTGTTTATTTTTTGGTTTTAGGATTTTTGTCCAACAATTTTCTGGCCCATTCTTGAAAATGTGAGGCTTCCCATGACAGATAACCTGGGGTTTAGAAGCTATAACTTTGAAAATGCTAAGTTTTAATCTGTGTGCCTTTTCCCTGCCAAATCTTTCCTTCACGCCTATGTGGTCTGACTTGAATCCAGAAAAAAAAATCAGGATTATATTACATGTCTCTTTTTTCCCCCAAAGTTGGCCAGGATACTGTTGCTTTTCTCCTACATGGGAGTGTAATAATATCATCCACCACCCTGAAATATCATGTCATTTGTTATCCTGAAGTATAAATCAGATTCCCTTTTTATGACTGCTAAAAACTTTTTATAAAGAATTGAACCTCCATGGATACAGGAAGATACCCCCTTATCTTTTTAAGAAATAGATTTGAGATGGTTTATATGAAATCCTGGAATTCGGAAAATTCTTGGGTTTATTATATATCATAAAATTATTTTCTTTAAATCTCAAATCAGCTGGCTTTTAAGCCTATCCAACCAATTTAGGAGTTCTGTGCTGTATTATGTCAACATTAGGAGTCTTTACTGAGAAAGCTTCTGTCCAGTTTTTCTTCAGAGGAATGCTTTTGGGAAGACCTTATGGTTTTATGCTCAGTGTTTTCCAGTAGACCCTCATTGCATAAATATTCTGCTTTGATGGTTAGTGATGCAGGAAATTGTGATGTAGCCTTGAGGCTTCCTGTTCTTCCAGGGTCATGTTCTAAAATGAAACCAGAACTTTCAAATTAGCTTGTTGTAGAAATACTTGAGAAAACTCTTTACTTGCTAATTTGCAGGGATTTGGTGTGCAGAGAAGTGCAGAAAGCATTTCCATGTTCATTTGCTGCCACTGGAACAAGGATGTGCTTGCTTCAGTGTAGTGGCTAGCTAGAATCCAAACCCAGAGTTCTGCAGGCAAGTCATAAATATGGCTTGTAGTAACTACTCACAGTGCTCACTCCTTCCTTTGGTTGTTGGATTTGGGCTCCTTGTGATTCCATTCACTGTTGGGGGAAAAAGCAGGATGGATTCACCTGGAGTAAGAATTTACTTAATGTGCAAATAAATGCACATGGGTAGGTGGAGGAATGATCTTTAGGAATATGAAGGCAGCAAAGTTCTTGTGAACTTGTGGTTTTATTCTTGGAGAGCACCAGTTCATTGCAGTTGGGCTTCTCAAGAAACATTTTTGGTGGAGCCTGTGCCAGGCAAGAGCTCAGCTAGATTGGGAAAAAGTTTCATTGGTGACTGTGGAATAGCTTGTGTCTGATCAATCCTGTTCATGCTTACATGTAATTACATAAGCTTGACCTGGATTGCACATATTAAAGTTTCTATCCAGGAATGTGAGTTACACTGCAGCAGAGCTTTGCATCTGACAAGGCAGCCAGTGTAATTTGTACAGTAATTTGTAATATTTCCATTTTTTTAGAAAAGCTGTCCTTTTAAAGAATTTTCTGATGACCTCCTGAGAGTCTTTTCAATGAGAATTATCATGCTTTTGTATAATGTGCAATAGTATTTTATTGTGTATGAGCTGGTATAAAATCACTCATTCTTCTCTCAGGGCTGCCACCAAAATTAGGTTTTGATTGAGAACGAATTACCATGAGATAGGGAAAAAAGGTCAATGGATATGGTCCTGAAATAATTGAGACAACCTTTCTGAGAGATAAGTAGTCAGTTTTATTTCTTTATTTTACTGAAGCAGGAGTGAGGCAGACTGAGAAAGTACAGCTGGTGGCCCAAACTGAATTGTTGATCAGGGATTCCTTGGTGCTCAGCTGACACACATTTAATTGTATCCAGCAGAAGTAGAAACTCTGCAGTCAGCTCAAACCTCCACTGGATCCCACACTTCCCACTGCTTCCTGTTAATTAACACCCAGCAAATGTGCACACTGTGTTTGGTTACACAGACTCCACAGAGCATTAAAAAAACTTCAGGCTTATTAATGGATTTAAATTTAAAACTCATTAGCCACTGCCCTGTTGACCAGCTAAAGAGAGTTTCTCAGCACTCCTCTCTGCCTGTGCCACTTCATTCTTGCCATGCAAATACAGAAATGTTTGTTGGCTTAGCTAAAAATGTTTGGGAATGCTGGGGGTATCCTTGGGTGAGATAGAGAGGATGCCTGATCACTAAAGCCCAATTAAAGATATTGCCTCTCTTCTTTATAATCAAATTTTTTATCAAAATACTTGTTTAATCTTATGTTTACTGCCAGAAGATTTTATTCTTTTTTGTAGTTTAATCAGTAAAAATGTGTATTTTTTGTGTGTGTGTGTTGTTAGAACCAGAATTCTGAGGAAGCCTCTTCAGAGCTGAATCTTGCTATAAATTGATAAATGCAGCTTTTTTCTCAAAATGGTAAGGTTTGTAATTCATTGCCTGAATGTTGACCCAATGCTGTGTGGATTGTGGCTCCATCAAATGAAAAAGGACCACTGAGCATTTTGAAAAGAAATTTTGCAATATCAGAGGATTGCCTATTTCCAGATAAAATTTAACATTTTCTGATGAAATTTCTTTGAGATCTGATGAACAGAAGGCTTAAAGTACAACCCATGAAACACATATGCAGTGAGAAAGTATTTTGACATGACACCTTTGAGTAAAATCCTTGGAACCCCAGTTCCAAATCTGCCTCTCTGGCTTTTGACTTGTACCATTTAAACTCTTCTGTTAACCACCAATCAAAAAAAAAAAAAAAGCAAAACTATCTGCAGTTTGGACCAAATAATGGATCCTCAATCATCTGAAATGATGAATATTTTATTGTTTTCAGTTCATTAATATTTACAGGAAGCTCCAGCAATCAGGATCCACAAAAAAAGGTCTCTGAAAGGTCTGAATTCTCTTTATTTAGAACTTACCCTTCTGTCTTTATTTTGTGAGCTTTTAGTCTCCAATTCAGTCTAAATGAATTCACTGAATCTGTGCTGAGCTAAACAGAGAGAATTATAAATATTCCACTCCAAGAGAGCAGGAACTGACAAAACACACATGAAAAACATTGGCCATGCACATCCTCATCTTTTCCCACTCTTCTCTTTTGGTTTCCCTAGATCATAGATGAAGAAGAAACCCAGTTCATGAGCAATTGTCCCGTTGCTGTGACCGAGAGCACCCCGAGGAGGAGGACACGCATCCAGGTGTTTTGGACAGCTCCTCCCTCTGGGACAGGCTGTGTCATCCTCAAGTAAGTATCTTAAGGCATATTCAAGTCAAAATCAGTTAGCAAGTTGAATATTTAATTCTTCATTTCTCCTTGGATACATTTGGCCAAGTTCAGTTCTGCTTGCACAGTGAAATGTTAACAATTTAAAGCTGAAATATTCAAAAGGAAATCCAAGCCTTCAATGGCCATTGAGTCAGCAGCCTTAATTGGACTTGTTAGCCTTTGGTTTCACATTAAAAAATCTAAAAATTCTTAATTTTTAAGATCAAAATTGAGTCCCTCTGGTGGGTAAGAAATGTGCTCTTATTTGAGATGAATAATAGGAATGTTCTGCAAACTCATGATTGTCTAAAGGGACCTTTATCAGAAGTACCAGATCTGTTTGTTTAGAGGTGAATACTTTCTATTTAGACCTGGTCATCATTTACAGATATTTTACTTTTATTACACACTCTCCCATGGAATCATGCTTTTCAAGCAGTAAATAAAGATAGCCCCATATATGTTCACTTTGCTTTAGGGTCACCTCATTGGTCTGTAAAATTAAAAAGAGTGCTAGAGAAATGTTGTCCTGTCTCTTAAGACTCTGTTTGCTGTATTTAATTGGACAGATTGGTCAAATATTAATGGACAGTTGGGATTTCTTTGCTTGTTTTGAATACATGTCTGGGAGAAGCCTTAAAAATTGCTGAGATGTGCCCTGCAGCAGACCAAAGTATTTCAAAGCAGCTTTTCAGTGCTGGGTGTAGTGACTTTTTAGGCTTTTAAGGAAAAGCTGTCACAAAAATTGTGCTGCAGATAGTTCAGACCAATTCAGGAAAACATTTTATTGGAATTGCAGTTGATTTCTGGATGGGCTGTGAAAATGCCACCAGAAAAAATGGTGTTGGCTGCTTTCCTTTCACCATGTGCTTCACTTCTCCTCTTGCTGATGGGAATGACAGACCCTCTCCTGTTCCACATCCCTGAGGGTTATCCAGTCTCAACTCTGGCTGTGGAACAGTCTCACACCTTTGGCAGTGTGCTTCTACTTGCTGCTCCTTAGTTTCAGGATAATAATTTTCAGAATCACCTGGTTTAATGTGTACTAAAGCACTAAATACACTTGCAGTCTGTGCAGTACACTCAGTGTGCATCAGGCTGCAGTAAAACCTGTTGTAAGTTTTGTTATGTTTATAGATGGAATTTTTCAAGAGTTCCTTTGGCAATCCAGAAGTTTCTTTGAGTGTTGCTGAGCTTTTTTATCAGTAAAGCTCCTTGGGCTTCCCCCCAGGACTGATCCCCTCTTAGCTGCATGACCAATATTGCTTGAGGCACTTGCTATTTAAGTAAATTAATGATGTTTTATATGGCTTTTTAAAGAGATAAGACTTAAACTTTAATCCAGTAATGATATTCAACAACACAAGTTGATGGAATTTTTTCTTTCATTACGGTCCTAAATAAAATTGCCATTACAAAAAAAAAAAAAAAAGAAAAGAAAATCAAGTGAGATGTATACTTTTCTCACTGAAATTTAAACATCTGTGGCTGAAGTTGGTTCAGGGGCCTGCCTGAATCTTTTCATTTCTTCTCTCACCTCACTGCTAGCCAGGTCATGCTTGGTGTTCAGCACTGATTTTTTTCTGTGAAGTACTTGAATTCTTGCAGAAAAGACAAGAGAGGCTCCAAAATGTAAGTCAGAACTGCAGTTCTGATGTTCTGCACGTGAAAGTGTGAAATTGCCCCTGCCTCTTCTTTATGGCCCACTCCCATAGAATAGAATGGAAATTTTGGAAATAATTATTGGAACATCAGCACTAGAAATAATTTTTTTTCATAATTATTCTAGATGATAAAAGATGAAAAAATTCTAAAAGATATTGTTTTTAAGATTAAAGTCCAAACTCAGCATGGAAAAATTCTGAAACCTTGAACTTTAGGGGGAAACAAAATCTCTTGCATTTTTTCTTTCTTCTGTTATGTGATGGGACTGCAAATATTTTTTTTTTTCAATTGTCAATACACATCTGCTTCAATCCTTGCAGACTACATGACTGTTTCAGAATATAATATGTACTTATAACAGGCCCTGAATCATTTGACATGTGCATGCCTGTGTGTAATGCTAGATTTCTGGGTGACTGCAAAATACAAAGTTCAGGGGAAAAACATCTTTGAGTTTCACTCATTGTCACTACCTTGCTTTCTAAAACATCTCTTTCTGTTTGAAGACTTAGAATTGTGAGGAGAAAAAAGAAGATGGATTAACATATGATGTTGTACTGTAATTGTTTAGTTGAGAATAATTAATGCATTTTCTTCATTCCCAGCAAGAGATGACAGTGAAATACCCTCAAGGTTTGAATGCAGATTTGTCTGTTTGGACCTTCCAAGCTGTGCACAGTGTACTTTTTTCCATGTTCACAGTGCACTCTTTCTCTCCCTGTTTTCTTTCCCTTGTTCCTTGAGATTGATTGCACACCAACATGTCAAGATGGGAGGGCCAGGTCATTCCTTCACCTTCTGAGAAAAGTTTCTCTTTTAAACTTCACTTACTGGGTTTCTGAGATCTTCAGAATGCATTTGCTTTCTAGGATCTTTGAAAACCTACTGTTAAAGCTTTCTTGAGAAAAGTTTATTTTTACAATGTGTAATTATACAGAAAATAATTACATAGAAAATAGAGCAGTGGCAGAGCCTGGTGGACTTTGCATCATCACATGGAAGTAGAGCAATTTTCAGGATTTTGAATCTTCTCTTGGTCAATCTGTTTTAATATTTTGTTGAAGTGAGTGAAAACTTTTTCAAGAAACACCTTTTTTTTTTTTTTTTTTCTACATGTAAACTTTCATGCTTGGTTTAGCATATTCTACTTTTCATGAAAAGTAGAACAGTACACTAATATTCAGAGGCTGTGCTTAATTCTATTAAAAAAAACCCTCCAAGTTATGGAAATTTATCTTGTTAGACAAGGAAGGTGTAAAGTCTGGATCTCAAATAGTGATTTGTCCCATTGACCAAAAAAAAAGGAAAAGAAATGTTTATTAAAAGCTTTTTAGCAGTGATGGAAAATCACCTCTTTTAGGTTGCTTTAAGCCCCAGGTTTTTAGATTCAGCTGGTTTGTTGGGTTCCTCAAGAAGGGTCTCTGCTGAGTGTGGTACTGAGCAGGTGGGTAAAGGTCTGACCTGGATAATTGGTAGGAAATAGAGAACAGTTTTCTGCAATTCCTTTAGAATTCTGTGAATAGAATAGAATACAAGAGCAAAAGAAAATTTTGTCAAGTTCTTAGCATATTAAAATTTCATGGTAGGGAGGATCTTGTTAATACCCAGAGTAAATCTGTCAGCTGGTGTAGATCTCATGAAGAGTCAAGTACTGTGAGATGGTAATTATCTTCTCCTCCTTTAGCATTTGCTGCTTTTCACTGAGGCTGAGATTAATTGTTAAGTGCAGTAAATGATGGCCACATGCAGATAAGTTATATTCAATTTACCATTTCGAGAAGAAACCAGGGTTTGTGATTGGCTCTTGAACTAATTGAGCTCTCAGACAACTCATGTGACTTGTATGGTAAATGTAGCAAAAGTTCCTGCACACAAGTTATTTATTTCTGCTATACATATCGTGCTTAAACAACCAACAAATTAAAATCTGCTCTCTGTAAATACTGTTCATTACTGTTAGCACTTGCAGAAATGCACTGTGTTCATCATCACTGTCTCTGCTGTTTGTTTCTGGAAATGTGTTCTGAGGGAACATGGAAAATGCTCCCATTCTCTAGGGAAATGTTTTCTAGTTCTTGAGGAAAAGTGTGGAGCTTCTTATTTTCCTGAATATGTAATTATTGTCATGATTTTAATTACACTGCCTCTTATCTGCATATAATCAGAGAGCAGAGGAATTTTAAAGAATTGCAGCCTTCTAAATAAAGAACTAAGGCATATTTAGTGTATATCAAGCAAAATCTTTTAGGTAGTTGAGCTGCTGGAGCAAAGCTGTCATATCTAGGAGGAGAAATTCAGTTCCATGGGTCTGGGACTTGGATATCACACTCATTTTCCAACCTCCTTGTGGATTCTGACCATCCTCTTCCTCTCAAGCTTCTGAGGGTGAATGAACTCCAGTTTTTGAACAGCTGCCTTTTGATTTCTTGTCACTTCAGGCATTCTGTTCATTCAGGTCACTTGCCCTGTGCTGAACTGTGTTGTAGGAGAGACTAAAAGAAGAACCAAATGCCATAAAACCTCAGGAGTTCATAACTGCATCCACCTCCTGAAAGTGTCTTGGGGTGCAGCCAGATCTCTTCTCTACACTCAAAACTCACAATCAGACCTTAGAGCACGAGGCTCCTGGATAAGGAAGCCCAAAATCCACAAGAACAGCCCTGTGGTGTGTAAATTAATATGTGACCAAGTCATTGACACTGTGCTAAGGGGAATGTTTATGAGGAATGCCAAATTGAGGTGCAAGCATAAAAGTGTGCTTCAGAATTAATCTCTCTTACTGCAAGTGCTATTATTGTGACTCCCACAAAACCAGTTTTTCATAAGTTTGCCCCTAACAGAGAGAAGTTCCAGTTGCTTTACATGGGTGGAAGCTGCAGTGCTGCTGAAACTGCTGCCAGTCTTACAAAAACAGCATCTGATAGATGATCACTGAGTTGAACTTCAAAAACAATAAAGAACAAAGAATTATGTACAGTTACAGCTGAGGAATTTGTTTGCTGCTTTTCATGCTTGCCCTAAATCCCTCAGCAGTATCACTGAGCTGGCACAGGGAAGGGAAGCTGGACATGATCTGAATTTATTCAGGTTACTTGAGTAAGGTGATGAGGTTCTCTAAGTAGATTCTTTGTTCCTCCCTGATGTTTACAGCACTAAAACATTTCCTTTTCTTTGCTAGGGCCTACTTACCCCAATACATGGAATTTTTCTTGATTTGTTGGGATACTTTTTTGAAGCAGAAAAGTACAACTGGCACACAACTGACGACCTATGAGAAATTCCCTATAAAATTTTCCTCTGGATTTTCCAAATGTAAAAACTAACAACACAGAAACCTTGCTTGTTTGAATCAGAGATTAAATTTGTTATTCTGGCTTTTCTATTCATCCTCTCAGATTGTCCAGATCCCTGATGTCTAGAATACTAATAGTGGAGCAATTGAGCACAGTTGTAAAGCATTTACTGACCAGCTTTCCATTAAGAGTAAATATAACAGCCAAGGAAAAAGAGAGACCAACCTGCCTTCCTTGCCTATCAAGAGCTCTGTTTATGGAACAACAGAATATAACAGTTTTCATATTACAAATAATTTTGTTGTTCTTCCTAGTAGAATCAATGAGTCTTCTGCATGAAAAAAAAAAATAAATTATAATTTCTGTACTACTTTAAAAAAAAATCTAAATCTTTATCTTCCAGTTAGCTACCACATAACAGCATCTTCTGAACTGCATTTTTGATAGAGATAATAGCAATATAGCTATTATTATATAATTAATATTTTTAATAACATTAATTATGTAATATTGTGATATTTCATAGCTTAAATAGAAAACTTTATATAAACACTTCAGGTATTAGTACACAATTAAGATAGCAAACTAAAATGTCTCTGTGCATCCTAACAGTCCAGAGAACAAATGGAACCTTTGATAGACAGAAAATGTGCAATTTTCCATATGAGATCCCTTTGATGTGCATTTCTTTTGCCCCATTCTTCACTTTTAGGAGCTGTAACAGAAATGTGCCCAGTTTTAAATGGCCAGGGGCACAGGTTGGGAATGGATAGATTTGGGTCCTATTTTTTTAAATAAATAGGACAAAAGTTTAAACTTTTCAATGAAACTTAGAACCCTGTATTGCCTTTCATAGATGAAACACCTACAGAGAGTTTACTTGTGTTAGGAAGAGAGAGAAACCTGCATTTTTATACAGCTTTTATATTTCTATCAGCTCAACTCTCAGGTCTAAAAATGCATATTTTATCTCAATATATATGGTGGCAGCCCCCTGGATCTACTGCCACATCTACATTTAAAACCAAAAGCCATTTCACTTTCTTTTTCTCACAGGCTTAATATTAAACCTTTAAACTTTATAGTGGGAGCATGTGGATTTGGAAAGTGTTTTAAGTGGATTTTCTTGTAATTTTGTTTTCTTCTAGAAAATCTGTTTTATGGTGCAATAATTAAAGTAATGCTATGAAATCTAGTTAGGTTCATTTATATGGTGTTTTGCTTGTAAGGCATTGGAAAAGTTCAACATATGCCTTATGACAAGACATTGATATCAGTTACATTTTTGATTATCATTGTGTTTTCTCCAGACTTTGAAAAATCAAGCAAATGTTTCTTTCATTGGTTTTCCTCATTGACAAAATTTGTATCAGAGAATGATAAATCCTCAATCAAATATTAATTCTATTTATATATCCTAGAGGAAAATGCAAAAAAATATTTAAGACGTGTCAGGAGGAAAGTTCTGTGAAGTATCTTAGGCTGAAATCTGGAAAAACAGAAAACTGTAATTTCTTTTGGCTGAGTCTCTAGGAGAATCTGCATTTTCATAAATTTCAAATAGTGGGATGGAGGGGAAAAGAATCAGCTCTGTAATTTGCTTGTTGTTTGCTGTCTGTAATGAAAATCATGGTTAATTTAGGAGCCCCACAGCTGTAGGACATTTGCCATTTGGCAGCAGCTGTCAGTAGCACTCTAGTTTATTTTGCAAACAGATGTTTAATTTGACTTCAAGGCCATTGTCATTTGGTGAGGGGAGACAAAGAGAGGAAAGGAGTAGAAATAATAATGATAGTCATAATTTGATTTCCTTTCAAAACACACAGAGAGTGACTATTGATGACATCAGAAGCGTTGTCATTTTTTTGTACTGAATGTTTGAAATTAGTTTTTTTATATAATTGCTTGAAGTTATGCATGATAATTCATGTTAAGGAATTGATTTGTCTTGTGTTGGGAGCTGAAGGCTTTCTTTTAATGTAACGTGATACATTTTTAAAATATGGATTTTATTCATGAATCAAAATGTCATAGTATTTCTGCAGGTCACAGATAAAGAGATTTTGGTTTCTGTACTGAAACCAGCACTCCACTGGGCCTAAATATCTTTTCTTACTGTAGTGTGGTGATGTTCTCATTGCACATCAGTGAATGTGAAGGGCAAATTGAGTACAGCAAGGATGAAAGGAGGTAATTAAAAAGATAAGTAGTGTAATGTGGTTAATTTTTAGTTTTAGTAACAAATGATTTTATCCAGTCTGTGCCTAGTGATTGAGGCTTTAACAAAACCTGCTGTTAGAACATTTTGGCAAGATCCTCCATTATTTAACATGTCTATTGAACCCAGATAAAATAATGTAGCTGAGCAGTGAATTTTCTCAATCCTCCAACACACTGCTAATACCTAGATGTTGCAAAGTCTAATTTAAATTAGTCATAAATGTGGCACAACTGGTCACTTGCTTCTCCATAATACAATCATTATTTCAAGATGGTATTTTCTGAGGGTATATAGGTAAGCCTGCAGTTCAGTGTAAGAAGCTACACTGCACATGTGGGGTGAAATTTTCATTAGATTAATTTTTCTAGCAGGCTGATGTAAGTATTTGGTGAAGTTTCTGCTTGCCCACAGAAATCCAGAGCAGCTCTGCAGAGCTCCTTTTGCAGCCACAATTCCAAGCACAGCTCTGTTATAGCATGAAAGGCAAATGGATGAATTAACAAGGAGCTGGGTTCTGGCCATCCTTACTTGGGTTGAATGGTATTTCAGGTCTCATGTGAGTTTACATTTGTTAGCTGGAGAGCCCCTAGGAGCAGTGTGTAATATCAGCAAGGGCTCAGAACCTGAACACTGTATTTATCTTGATTCTTTGCTTCATGTGAAGCACCACAAAATCAATTCTGATTTGTTTCCTTAAAGGCACAGCTATTTGTATTATTGCAATTCTTTAGAAATTCTGAAAGGCAGAAAAACCACCCAGAAAAGGAATTGTTCTTTGCATGGACTGGCTGTGGAATTGATTGTTGTTGTCTTCCTCATTACCTGGGTTGACAATTTCAAGGCTATTGTGAAAGGACTGAAGCACTAAATTCAACCAATAATTGGGCAGGTCATTCCTTTCTTTTCCTTGCAGTAATTAGGCACCCACTTTTTCCATCTTTTCTACATCATTAGACATGCATTAATATCTCTGCTATCTGAACAGCAGCAGCCTGAACACTTTCTGCCCTGCTTTCCTAAAGAAATGCATTTGTTGCTCCATCAGTTCACTGCTCCAGCAGAATGCAGTTTGAAGCCTTGCAATGCACCAGAAAGCACATTTGATTTTTTTTTATTTTTTTTTTTAAGTGGTTTCTGGGTTTCATTTGCTGCAGAAAGGGCTGGGTTCCAGGCCTGTGTCTGGGGAGGGACTCAGCTCTGCTCGTTAGGGGGATAATGAGCTTGATGCTCTCTCACTGCTGTGTGTGGAGCCCCATGATAACCTTAATATCAACCAACTCATTTAGGTTTTACAGATTACCTTTCATGTGGTTTCTTGCCAGAGATTTCTCTGAAAATGGAATAAACACTGGTTTTATGTACAGAGAAATAAATTTGTGCTCTCTTACAATGCAACAGCAGTGGCTGAAGTAGATGTATGCTGATACAAGAAGCTCATATCAAAAATACATTCCACATGCAAAGGTTGGGGCACCACCATCTCCTGATTGCTCATAAAGAAGTTGCCTTGCTCATCAGGTCTAATTTAGACAGCAAAATATTGACAAAAGGCATTTACCTAATTTCTCTGATTTAATTGTGGCCAAAACATTTTCTTCAGTGTGGCCAAGAAACACAAATAATTAGCATTCTTCCTGCTTTTATAATAGTATTCTGCATGTCTGCCACACAGTTCTACTCACAAAATGCTAAATGTGTTCAGGCAAGCAAGTAAAATAAAGCTAAACTGAAGAGGAGACAAATTTGACAGGTACTTGGATAAGTGTTGTCTGCACTGTCTTTTTCAGTAAGTGACTTGGCTGAGTGAGAATAAACTTCTAAGTGCTGCCCTTATAATTTTCTGTTTTTCCAGTGGCCACTCACCCCTCATAAGAAATTGAGGCTGCAGTTCCCTTCTGATTAAGTGAAACTGAAGTTGGTAATTGATTTCAGAAGGTCAGTCAGGTGTCACTGGAGTGTCACCCAACAGAGGCACAGGACACGTCTAGGTTTACAAAACATCAGCATATCTGGTAATTTTATGGTTTTAGTTTCCAAAGCACACAGTTTTGTTTCTGTCCCCTTTTCAGTTTGAATGTTTGGTGGGGAAAAAAATGACTCCCCCCTATAATAAACCAAATCACACAGTTACACCTTACATTTTTGTCTGGAAGATCAGGAAATTTTTTTCCTTGTTGCTTCACTTCCAAAGCTTAGACCAACACTTGGAAATGTTTAGGTGGCACTGCTTGGTTGTCAGTCTCAAACCCATCATGGTTTGGGTCCCATACAGGAGCCTGAAGGAGCTTTTTCCACAATCTGAACAATGAAAATCTCTATTTCCTCCTGCATCTCTAATCACACTTGATGTATTTCAATTACCCACATTAAAACATCTCCCTCTTGGAGTTTCTGATGAAGTTAAGAATCTAATTAACAGCACTTTTGTTCCAAATAAAACGTGGTAGGGCCGAATTCCAGTTCCTAGCCTGTGCCTGCTTCTGGACATAAAGGGTGATTTATCATTCTAATCCCTGTCATTGCTGCTTGCTACTGTTCACAGTGCTCCTTTAATAGTCTTATTCATGTGCTCTCCTTGTCCTGATGATTGAGGGAGATACAGACTCTGGATCTGTTGCTTAATCCCTGCTCCTCTAAGCTCAGTTGTAATCACTTCCCCTGTGAAATGCTGACCTTTATCTGGATCAATGGGACTTCAGGAACCCCACTGGGGCAAAAAGCTCCTTTGGGACTCCAAGGGTTTGTTTTCACTCCCTGCTGCTGGATGTTGTTGTGTAGAAAATGCTTAAAATCACCGCGGAAAGGAATCACAGCCTTCCAAGGGGTTTCATTACCCCAGAGTGATTTAGGTGGGGTTAATGATTGTAATTTAAATATAATCACACCCACAGTCTGGCAATCCACTGCTGCAGCAAAGAGATGTGCCTGGCCTGGGTTCTCTCCCTTCCTATGCATGTCTTGGACAGTTTTTGATCCATTTCCTCTCTGTTTCTGTACCATTTAACACTGCTTTTTTCTTATCTCTGGCAGTATTTTTCTGGTTTCCATGTGTTTAGCAATTCTTTCTCCATCATTTGCTTCCTCTGCTGTAGCCAAAGTGCAATCAGTGCCCTTGCTAATTAGTTGGCAGCTAATCAGACATGAGAAGCTTGTATGATTTTGGCATTTTTGGGGCTGAAATGGGAAGACAAAAACCCTGATGTACACGTTCCCTGCCACTGCATTCTCCAAAACCCTGTGTACCAAAGCCTGGTAACAATACTTGCTGCAAATCCCCACTGCAAGGAATTTTGGCAAGCTGAGCACTAATATGAGCTCGAGGCACTGCTCTTAGCCATGAGCAGGTGTTAAACAATGGGCAGGGGGAGAAGCTTGCTGGAAACAGCCCTAAAATGTGGAAGAATTTAATGGATTAATTCCATATTTCTCGGATAATTACGTGTTGAGTGAGAAGCGTGGTCCTTAAACACAATTTGAATTTCTTCCCAATATACCACCCCTTCAGAAAGAGGGAAGTGGAAAAGTTACCAACAACTGTAGCTTTAAAAAAGACTAGGGTTATTTTAGCCTTTAAGAGCTACTTGAACCCAGATAGCTAAGAGGGGTTCAGATAGCTCCTTAAGCTCCCTGCCAGCAAGGAAACAAAGGCTGAGACCTGCAGCTGAATTGTTCCAAAGATAGTTTATTCTTGGAAGGGAGTTTCAGCTACAGAGTCCCATTATTACAGGTAGGTAAGGATATTTATACATCTCAAAGGGATTGAAAAAGTAACCAATAAGACTGCTAGTTAAACACAGTATCCAATTACATTTCACTTAACACTCTGAGGAAAAGCCAATCACTTAACTAACTTAAAAACCAGTAAGAATCCTAAAAGATAAGGGGTCTTGGAGGTGGGAATTATCTCATCTTAAAGGAATTTTCTTTGTCTTTAAGGGATAGAATTCCAAAGGTATACTTCTGGGGGTTTCATATCATCCACAAACAACAGTGCTGGTATTGGTCCATTATTTTCTTTCATTTTTCATTCCATTTCCTTTTCTTTCATTCCCCTTCCTTTCAGCATGAAGAGGCAGCATCTCCTGGCTGAGTGCTCAGCAGGCTGTGCAGTGCCAGCTGTCAGAGCAGCACAGGTAGATGGGACTCACTCATGTCAGGAATTAATTCTTGACAGATGAGATCTGTGTCTCAGCTGCTCTAAAGAGCTGACAAGTCCCTTCTGATGGCTCCAGTTCCACTCCTTAACCTCAGCTACTAAAACACTGCATCAAAAACCTCCTCAGGGAAATACATTAATCACAGGAAGGTCTCTTTTAAGAAGCAGTATTAAGCATTTTAATATTAAATTATCTTTGTTTCAGTGGGTGTTAATTTGTCACATTAATTGTGGCGTTCACCTTCAGGCTCCTGTCAATTCAAATGAAGTGAAGATTTTTTTTGGATATGAAAACATCAAATACTTTATTCCAAATTAGATTCCTGCTCCTGACTATCCACAAATCAGTATTTGATGAATGGGTGGGCTTTGTTAGGATATTGCTTTTGAAAAATAATTTTTTTTCTGTACAAGCAAATAATTTACTCATTTAAACATAATTTCAATATGTTGCTAGTTGACAACTTTTAAAAATAGTGGGAGAATGACTGTTATTTTTTGTTTTATCTTCAAATTCTTTTACTTCATCCTTTATAAATATTAAAAATTTAGAACAATTTTTCTAAAGTTTGGGGATTTTTTTTTTCTGGCTTCATTAACTGGGTGCTCATGGTCATGGTTAATTTTTTTTAATTTTAATTTTAATTTTTATTTTTATTTTTATTTTTATTTTTATTTTTATTTTTATTTTTTTAAATAAAACTGAAGAAGGATGCTCTGGTGTGTATTTATGTACTGAAGTTTTTAGAAGTGAACATGTTTTATTATTTTTCCTGAGACTAATCTCTTGGAGAAAAGATCCTCATCCTGTGCAGGGATGTAAATGTGGAATTATGGCAACTCTGGTAAACTTCATCTTAAAACTGTGTTTTATCCAACATCAAATATCAAGTCTGCTTGGTTTGTTTAAACTGTGTTAACAACACACTTAAAATAAATTAATTAACAAACCCTGCAAAACAAAAATGAAATATGCATCTTTTGTTTTAGCTTCTAAGTTATGCATTAAAAAAGAAATAGTTTGCTGCAAATTTTTAGAATGCTGACCCTTGTCAGTGGTGGCAGCTGACAGATTCTGGTGCAGATGGAGCCTGTCCTGGCTGACCCAGCACACTTTCCTAATTGAAAATTATTTTGAAGAATGTGGTTGTCAAATATACTGTCAGTGGAAAAAATTGCTGGACATCTATTGGCTAAAGGGTTGTATAGGCTTTCAGAGGAATTCTAATTTCTTTTTAATAAAAGTCTCCTTAATATTAGAAAAAGAAGTGAATACTGGTTGGCAAACTTCTGGGAGTTAGTTTGTGCTTTCCCTGACCTTGTCAGAAACACAGGGTTGGCTTTTTTTCAAAGAAAACATAGGAGGAAATAAAATGAGAACATCCTAAATAATGCATTGGAATGACAAAACCCAGTGGCATCAACAAAATTACAGTAGATGTAAACTCGTGGTTTTCACATCACTTCCTAGTGTTAAAGCAAATGGTATATTTAGAAATTCTTTCTCTCCAAAAAAAAAGGCAACAAACCCAAAAAAAGAAACTTAACATCTTGTTAATTGTTCTCAGTAGCTTTCTGGATGTGGAAACAATTTATCATACTGTAATTAAATCAGTGAGGCATGAAATAATTAAAATAATTTTGATAGCTAGAAGGGCAAGACAAGGTTAACTCAGAGGTGGGATAGAGCAGGATGAGTGTCTTATCTGCACCTCAGTAGATGATTATTATTTCTCAACACCCAAGTAAAACTTGGGGTATCCTCACCAGCTCTGACAAAACCTGTTTTATTCAGATGTAATGCTAATATTGTACTTAATGGTTTTGATGTAAGCCTGAAAAATGTCATAGGAACAATCCTTACAAATCCTCTTCCTTACTTCTTTTGTCACATCACTACACCCACACAGGTAATTTAAAATAAGAGTATTTCTTTTCATGCTAGGATTTGACAAAAGGAGTGAGGAAAACAATCTAAAGCTGTTTCTATGGGGGAAAAAAAAAAAAAAAAAGAAAAAAAAAAAAAAAGAAAATGGCCCCAAACTGACTCCTCTGTTTCTGGTGTGATGTGAACTGGAGCATTCCCAAGGCTGGCCTGAATTATTTTTATGGCTTATGACATTTCCTGTTTGTTAATATCCCAAATGCAATTTCTGTGTCTTTGGCAGGGCTTTGCACAGCAGGATGGTACAATTGTTGTGGAGCTGGGCTGCAGAGGGATTTTCTTATTCCATGCAAGTCTTTCAAGACCAAACTGAGCCAGGACAGGGACATTCCAAAGTGACACTGCCACAGCAAACATTACAGCAGTAACCAGACAGATTTTCCTTTTCATGTGACAACTAAAAACCAAAAATAATGGCATTTTTTTGACAATTCATTTGGTTGGTTTTCTTTATTAAAGCAGGTGCTGTCAGGTGTAAAATGCTGTACCTTACAGTTTTGCTCCTTAGTCTGGTGATGGAAAAGCTTTAGCACAAATCCAGAAGCCTTGTCTTGAAGAAAATGAGAAACAAACAGGTTTTTTAGTCAAATATATTTTTTTCCCTTTATCCATCATTTTTCTGATAGTCAGAGAGAAAAGAGTCAGCAAGAAAAAAAGAAATTGAAGATTCATTTATATATATTAATATAGGAAGGAAAGCAATTGGATTGCTCCTTTCCCATTAAATTCAGACAGCACTGGATGTTTGAAGTGGTGGGAAGGATTTATGCAAATTCAACAGATGTCTACCTTGTGTAAATTCTTAAAAGCTTTATTGCCTCTCTCTAGAAGTTCACCATTCTATTTTTAGCTGTTTTTGTAAGCCTTGAAGTCAAAGGAAAGAATTCTTAGTCCAAAGATCAGAACTTTTATAGAATAATAAAAATTATGTCAAAAAAAAAAAAAAAAAAAAAAAAGAGAAAAAAAAAAAAAAGGAGCTATAAAAGCTAGCAAATGTACTGAGCAGATGTTTTGGTCTGTGTTCAGTCTAGAAGCTTATTATTAAAACAGTTAATATTTTAAAATTATTTATCAGTATTTGTAGAGTTCTGTGCCTGCTTTTGATATTTCTGCAGCCATATAATGTGCCCAGCCTGGTGCATTTGGAGCCAGTACAAAACCTCCCATTTCAATTATTGGCTCACCATATAGTTTCAAACCCAGCTGAAGAGACAATGACTCAGAAAGCTGTGAAGCTTTTGTTATTAGGAAAGGAACTGTTCCCTTGACATTTTACAGTGACAAGCTAACTGCAGCAAAAAGAATAATACAAGTGCACTTCAGGCTTCAAAGAATCTTTCTCTGTTTTCTTTTTTTCTCAAGTAACTGGTGGCTGCATCTCAAATATCTGTTATCCCTTTGTTATCTGCAGAATGGAGATCTTTATCAAACAGCTGATTTTGTATTTGTTTGGATTAAGGCAAGAGAATAATTTAGGTTGGAAGGGACTTCTGGAAGACATTCAGTCCATTCTCCTGCTTGAACATCAGTTTGCCAAGGCATGGATCTGATCAAGTTTTGAATATTTCCAGAGATGGGTGTGCACAAACTATCCAGGCAGCCCATTCCAGGGTGAAATCTCTTTGATTATCCTGTGGTGAGAGGGGTTTTCCTTGTACTTCCATTTCCTGTGCCCTCACTTTTTTCTCCTTGCAGTGTAGCATCCAAAAAGTCTTTAAATTTGGCTTTGGCTTTCAGTTTGAAACGTTGAGGAGCCTGCCACTGTCACAGCTTGGCCATGGGGATCTTATTCCTTCCTAGTGCTTCTGGTAGTTGTGTTTGTTTCATTTCCCCCCCTTTATTTCTTGTTAGAAACCCTGAAAAAGGTTCTTAGAAAGGATTTAGAGTTTTTTGCACCTTTTCCAGGTTGCAAAGCCTCTTTGTGCTTTGTGAGGTGAAAAGAAGGATTCCTTCCTCTCCTGTGCTGGCCTTGCACCTTGGCAAAGAGAGCACAGCAAAATTGCATCTTATTTTTGATAATTTTATGGGTGGGACTTTCTCAAAAGGAAGGTTACATGACTGCAACAGCACATCCAAGCACATCCAGTCTCCCTTTTCTTCTCACTTTTTCATTCCTCACCTGTCACGAGTGAGGAATAGTTCTGGACAGACAAAGATATTTATTTGACTAATACTGAAGTAAGACAAGAAATTGGCCCTTGCTGTTGAGAGTGTTAAACACAAGGGATGGTACAGAATGTTGCTAGAAGAATGTGTACTTGTGCTGGTAAACAAGGAGGAGTGCCAGCTCCTCTCTGTCCACAAACTGGCCTTGAATTTAACCAAAATCTGTTTTCCTGTGGGAAGAAGGAAAAAGTTTACACGTGAATTGAATTGTCATAATTAAAACTGGTCAAAGAAAGTTTATTTGGCACTAAATATATCCAGCCCCCTCAGCTGAGGAATTGAGGCACCGAGGCTTAGAAATTTAAATTTTCTTTGAACCATAAGCCTCAGTAAAATATTCCAGATTTAATTAATTTTAAAGCAGCTTGTCTTTTGGAACCTGTGAATTGCTTTCAAAGACTTTACCTTATGCCAGCTTTTTTTCTAACTTCTGTTTTACGTGATATTTGCACTGAGTTGCTGTCATATATCAGAAGTACTTATCTCTTTAGAATGCCATGTAATTTCCTATGAACAGCTGCTCACTATGGCTGTGCTATTTTCTGACTGAAATTGAATACAACTTCAGTATTTTAATAGAAGATTTGATTGAAATATTGAATATGCTCAGCTGACTGGCATGAATTTCAAGAGCACAGGTCCTCATCACGTGCCTATGACCATTTCTCTAGAGGTAAATACATTTCAGGTTTCTGCAAAGCGTGATGAAATTAAAATGCAAGTAGAAATAAAAATACCTTATCTGTAATCCCTGATTGCATTGTCAGTACAGGGAAGTGTAACCATGTCTTAGCAGTCATTTATCACTCATGTTCTTTTTTTCTTTAAGGAATAAACACATTGCAAACTCTTTTCTCTCCCCTTTATAGAGCCAGTATTGTGCAGAAGCGCATAATTTATTTTCAGGACGAGGGTTCTCTCACCAAAAAAATTTGTGAACAAGGTAAGGTAAAGTAAAATGCCTTTCTGACCTCCTCATTGTGTTTTGCATCTTTCTCTTAACACATTGTGTCAAACTAAAATTTGGAGGTCTTGGGCAGTTTCAGATTTGGGATCTTCCAATCAGTTGTGTTCTTCCTTATCACATACACTCCCTCTCATAAAACCTTCCTTGCCTCCCCCTAAATGTGATACTTGCAACTTTTTCCCTGCTCTTTGTGTGATACCCTTTGGTTTCCAGGGCACTTTGTTATTGAATCCTGGGCTGTTTCATCCTTTCTTAAACCTAAATGTTGCACTTGCTTATTGCATCCACTGGAGAATTTATTTGCTTTGTCTGTTCAGAAATTTCAAGCCTGCTGTGTTTTGAGATCAGCTGAGGTTTGTCCTTATCAGACAACAACCAGAAGGAAACCCCTTTTTGAATCTGAAGATAACTGAAATATTAATGCCCTTTAGTTGGAAACTGTGGATTTAAATCATTCCATCCACTTATAAATAAGGTGCAGATATTTCAGGGTTGTCGTTTAGTCCGACGGTAAACTTAAAACTAAATAAATTTAAAAAACCCCAACCATGTTTAAGTCACATTTATTTCCTGGAGTATTTATTGTGGCAGCTGCACTGGTTTGGAGTTGGAGCCATTTTCAGTGGGTGCTTTGATGCTTTTTCAGACTCAGCCTCGGAAGGTGTGACCGACAAACCGATTTTGGACTGCTGTGCCTGTGGCACTGCCAAATACAGGCTGACTTTTTATGGCAACTGGTCAGAAAAAACACACCCCAAAGACTTTCCACGTGAGTACCACTCTTCTGCTTGTCCCACACAGGGGCCCTGGCGAGGCTGGAGCTGGCTGTGGCACGCAGCATCACTTATTTACAGCTCAGCAGTGTAAATTATGACATGGATGGGATCCTGCTGGCACTCAGCACTGAAAATCAATGGGGCTTTCTGCACTATACATTACCAGTGCATCCTATTGATTCACCTGACATTTTGAGCTAAGGTGTGTGTGAGACTGTGTTTGCAAGATACTTTTGTGGGGAGAAAGGTTCCTTTCTTTTTTTCCTAAATGAAAGCTTAGAGTGGTTTATAATGCAGAGGTAGGAAATGAGATTTTAAGACAAAGGCCACAAAGGACAGGCAACACACTAATACTTTGATTTTGCAGCTGTGCAATCTACCTAGTTTGTTTTACTTCAAAGTATTTTGAATTATTTCATTTAAATTTGGTGAGTTTGGAATCTTGCTGCCCAAGGATATTAATTGCATGTATGTATCTAAGAATGCTCTGTCTTCTTTGTCTTTGTTGGTTGAATACCCAGATAAAAAACACCTGAACTTGCCCTGTCTGGGTTTTTAAGAGTCTGAACTACAGAATCAGTACTTTTGTTGCAAGTTTGCTTTCTGCAGTTACCCAAGTATCTATAAAAAGCTGAAGTTACAAAATGCTGTATTATGCATTTGCTCTTTCATTACTGACTCCACAGTCTGTAGGAAAAAAAAAATGGCCAGGAAAGTATTAAAGAATGTGAGTCCCATTTACAGGTCTTTAAACTTTGTTATGTTTTCTGTGGCTGATGTTTATTATAGAGGCTTTTTATGTTGATTTAGAAATAATATTATGATTGTCACAGTGTCAGAATACCCTCATATAACTCAAATGTGGTTTGTATCAGCTCATGTTTTAACAGCCTAAGCAATGTTGCTTGTGCTGAGTTTGAAGCACAGCATTGTTCAAATTCTATTGGTCAGCATAATGCAGGGGAGATAAAATAAGCAAAGCCAATAATTGCAGGAATGCTCTTTTGGGCTACTGGATGATGTAAATATCTGCTGAGTGTGAACTTTAGGTGCACTGTTTGCATGGATTCAGCTGGTGGCTGGAAACAGGCCATGAGAAAAGGACTGAAAGCTGTGAAGTTACTGTGGCTTGGTGATGGAATATTGGGGGTAAATGGCCTTTTCTTTTTCACCCAAGTCATCAGTGAGCTCATGAAGGGTATGGCTGCATGATGGAAAATAAGCAGGTTGCAATCCTTTGCCTGCTGTCTCTCCCCAGTCACAAAATGGTGAATTAAATCAATATTTTACTTAAACTGGAAAAGTGGAAAAAATAAAAAAACAACAAAAACCATTTGGTACTGACACAGTTAATCCCAGCAATAAAAGCTAATAAGATTTTGCATTAAAATTTCTGAAAGTTGACTGAAAGATCTCATGCAGATATAGTGATGTTAAATCATTTGCTTTATTCTTGAAAGTGTTGAGTTTGTGCAGTAATTACATTAAAATAAAATGTTATTCATTGTGAACTGTGGTAAATCACTAATTATTTGCCAAGCCACCACATAAAAGAATTCTGCTTTATTCTTGTACCATCAGTAAGGTTGGAATAGAAAGCAGATCATGAACTTTATATTTTGCATCTTTTATCTCCTGATTTGCTTTAAGAATCCCTAAAGAACATGCACTTTGTGCAAAGCATTTATTTTCTCTCATTTTTTCACCCATTTTGGTAAGAGAAATCCACATGTCTTCAGAGCCCTGGAAGTGTATTTTGGTCCAAGTTTAGGGCTAGGGAAGCTGTGAAAGCTCTGTTTGCTGCTGTTTTCCCTCATCTATCTATTCTTCTTCCCACATTTTTTTAGCTTTTTTTCCCCTGCTGTTGTTCATTTTTTATTTCTAATCTATTTTCTACTCTCCCATGATTAGGTTCCTGCATCTGACTTTATACAATTCTCTGCACTGTGCTTTTCAATTTCATTGTTCCACCTCTCACATCTTACATTTGCATTCCTTTTATTTACTTCATTATTCATTTTTCATTCATTTATTCAGTTTGCAGCTGGTTTTACTGCTGCTCTCTACCTTTCACATTGCAAAGGAAATTTTGGAGTGCAATGTTAAATATTGTCTCACTCCATCACTCTGACTCTCTCATCTCCTACAGTCTTTGCCTTGTTACCATGCTGTCTGCTGATGTGAGCAGTTCATTTTCTCACCCTTTTCCTTTAAGCCCATACATCTGCAGAAGGCTACTTGTCACTTAAGTGAATTATTTTTATTTCAGGACTGTGGCACTTCTGTGACTCCTTATTTCTGCTCTTTTCGATTCCATCATACTTCCCTAACATCTTTTTTTTTTATATTTTTTTTCTTGTTTTGTTCAATGAGACAAGAAACAAGAAGGGGAATCCTCTTGCTTAGCTCTACAGCTGTTAGATTATGAGAAATCTGAGCCAGGAAACTCAGTGAATATAGAAGGGAATACAGAAAAATTTACTTCTTCAGTGCTATCAGTAAGGAAAAAACTTGCTTTTAAAACTGAGGGTGGCCACTGAAGTGTTCCCTTGCAGGTTTCCTTCTTAAAAAGACTTGATGTAGAAACTTAAACTTCCTGAAGTTAGGTCTTTGGTGAAGAAAAACTATTCTAAGCCTATTTTTTTTTTGAGGGGCTGCTTTATGCTCAACCTGTCACTCTCTGGCTTGTCCTTAACTCTCTAAACACACACATTGATGTAGTGAGAAGACACAGCATGCCAAATCCTCAACAGTGGGGCCTTGCAAACATGATCCCAAATCAGGAATTACACTTTGGGGCTGTCTGAGTGGTGGTTTGATTTATTTTGTTTTGTTTTTTTCCCCCTGGGAAGGACGTACCAACCACTGGTCTGCCATCATTGGCAGCTCTCACTCCAAGAACTACATCCTGTGGGAATATGGGGGATATGCCAGTGAAGGGGTCAAGCAGGTTGCAGAGCTGGGGTCCCCAGTGAAGATGGAAGAAGAAATTCGACAGCAGGTGGGTGCATTTTAGAGCATACTTTAAAAAAAAAAAAATATATATATATATTCCACTGGCTTGTGGACAGTTTGTCATTGTGAGTGTAATTTTGGTGGATAACTCTCAGTTGAGTGGAGAAGGAGTTCTGTGTTCATTCTCACCCTGGCAAGGTTTTTTGTCTGGGAAAGGATAAGTAAGTTGCAGCATTCTGGACTTCAGAAATCAGTGTGCCACATAAAGCATCAATCAGAGTGCAGCTCACCTTTTCAGGCTGGATTGTGAAGACACTTTTTGAAAAGAAAACTTTGAAGGCAGCAAGCAATACCCCTGCCTTAAAATAGGAGATGATTATTTATCATTTAGATTCACTGTGCAGAATGCTGCATTTTGCTTCTTGATGGATCACCTCATTTTATGTTGTACAAATATCTGGAGTGCTGTGTTTCCCTGTTCATCATTATTTATGTAGCACAAGCATTCTTTTAATTATCCCTTTTACAAAGAAAATAATCTATTCCTTAATGTTGAGCACTGCATGAAACCCTCTGCACTTTCCTTCACTTTTTCTGCATTTGTGTGGATCTTTCCTATATTTAACACTTCAAGTCAAAAAAATAAAAGCAGAGTTCCAGATGATATTGTTGATTAATCATTCTCCCTTTTGGTAACTGCTGTATGTTAGAACCACAGTATTTCAAGACCTCTAGGGTTACACTGAGAGATTAAAAAAAAAAAAAAAAAAAAAAAATCAATTATATTTGTATAAACAGTATAAAACAACCTTAAAGACTGTTTTGAGAAAACTTGTACAGAAAAAGGCTTTGTGTGCTAAATTTAATTTGCTTTCTTGTGATGCTTAAGTGTATATAACCATGGTACAAGAACAGCTGGTGCATTTGACAAGAAACTCCCAAAGCCAAGAAAAATAAAATAAAACCAGCTTATAACTTAATATATAAAAGGGATAGAAAAGGAATATGAAGGGGAAAAACCAATTTCAACATGGGGTGAAATGTGATCATGGATATATTGTCTCTTTAAGCCATGATAAACCTTGGTTTACCTGGAAATAGAAAGTAAGCCTTGATCCTATGCAGAAAAGTGGCTGGGTTTTATCCTAGCAATATAAAATAAACCCAAATGGATTCCAGTTGTAGCAGAGTATTGGATATACCACCTGTAACTTGCCATTTTTGCTGCTTACTTGGGAAATCCATATTTGCTTGTAGTAGCCCCATGTGGAATGAAGCAAATCAGCAATTTTGTGCTGAAAAAAAGATAATTTCTGTTACAGTCTTGGTGAATATTTTATAAATTGGGACTGTACAAAGATCAGTTCTCCTGAAGCAGCAGGACAGGAGGAAGGTGTTGGGTGAGGAGCAAGCAAAAGTCGTGTTGAGTACTGGGAGAAGGGCAGACAATTTGAAGGAAATATGGAAAAAAAAACCCCAAAAATGATGCCTCTGCTTTCCAAATCTGGCTTCTTTGTCATCATGTGCCATATATTTGCAAAAAGGGGATGTATTTATACCCTGGGATCAAATCAGAGCAGGCTGTGACTTTTAGAGTGCATCAAATAGGTCAATGGCTACAGTTTCAGGGGCTGCTGAAATTAAACAAGAAATTAGTGAATATCCCAGTTAATTCCAGCATTGGGATGCCTGCAGGAATTGCCCTGGCTCTCCTGGGTCAGTTTATCCCAGAAATCAGCTTGATATTCTCACTGGATCTTACTTGGAACAGTGCAGCATGTCATCAAATGCCACAACGTTTTTGTTGAGTTTATTTGATTTTTTTTTTTTTTCCTTTTAAATATGTGCTTAAGCTGTACTAATATTTCTGAGAGATTTTGAGGTAAAATTCTACAACCAAGACAGCAGAGTAATGCCAGGAGCTAATTTGCTGACATTAAAGTCAGGCTGGGATTTTTATTTATTTTTTTTTTATATAATTTTATTTGCACTTTGTCCCTTGCAGTATCTTTACCTACCTTGAAATTTGATAATGTTGTTTCCTTCCCCACATGTTGCAATCTAACTCAGGATCTATTTGCTGCTTTTTTTTTTTTTTCTTATTTTACCTTTCCTTCCCCTCTGTGCTGTCCTACCAGCCTTGTGTGGTGGGTAGATGGGAGGATGCAATTCATTAAAATCACTCTCTCTAAGCAGCTTTGATGTTTTTGGAAAAACAGGAAAGGCAATTTTGGTTTAATTCTTGCACTCAGAGCTCACTCACTGCACTTAATGCACTTCTTCCAGATCCACACTGGGATTTGGGAATCTGCTGAATTTTGTAGGAAGTTTCTTAGGTGAAGCAGCACACAGACACATATTTATGTAACCAGACAGATTTTTATGACACTGAGTTTTTATTAAAGGAGGAAAAAAAAATCTATTGTTTTTTGCATTTTATTACCAAAAATTTACAGCGTATAAAACAAAACAGAAAAAAAAAAGGTTTTTCTTTCAAGGAGCTTTGTTGAGAAGTGTCTTAATAATTATGTGTCATTAAATAAAAGGTCCTCAAGCATGACCATTTTGCTGCATCATCATCATCATCATCTTTTCTTCCTGAGCACCTTGGGCTGCTCTGTCACTGCACAGAGCCCACGTGGGGTTTTTGCATGGATGATCCTGGAAACTTGCTCTCCAGTTTGTTTATCTGGGAGAAAGAACTTAAAGGAACTAATCAGGCTTTTTGTTAAACTGTTCCTGGCAGCCTGGAAGGAAAGCCAGGGCACATTTTGGTTTCACTAAAACAATCTGTCAAGTGCTTGGAGTGTACAATGGGATAATTCATGTGTTCTTCAGGGGTTGTAACTGAGCAAACAAAGGCTGGAAGAGCAATTGTGTGAGGGGGAGAATGTGCACTGACCTCACATTTCTCTCACATATATTCACACTTCCACTCTGTTTTGAGAAATTCTGATTTCTCTCAAACCCATTATTTGATTAACTGGCTCGTCGAAAACAAATGCAGAATTTGAAAGGGAAACTCACATTGGGATTTCTGTGTTTAAAGAAATGAACAAACAAGATGGTTAAAACATGAATCAGGAGCAATAAAGTGTAATTCTAAATTTCATATCCTAGGCTGGTGAGAAAAGACTAAAATAGAAACATTGTTTTAAATATCTCTCTCCTTAAGAGAAATAATTTGGCTTTGCCTAATTATTTCCAAATAAATATTCTGTCACTTTGCCACCAATTCTTTTTTTTTTTAAACCAAGGTGTGTTATATTCTGTAGCTTGCATCTTTCTCCAGAAAATGCAGAGTGTACTCCCTGCATGCTCCCCTTGGACCCACAGGTGACATTCTTACATAATGTCCTCTGAAATGTCAGTCAGATTTTTTAGATTGTCTTCAGCATCCTCAGATGAAAGCTGAGTGTGGCCTCCAGAACTTTTAGAACAGCAAGTTCTGGTTTCCAGGAAGATGCATGTAAAACTTGAGACACAGGATAGTTCAAATTGTGTGTGTGAATTGAAGCAGCAAAAAATTTCTGTGGAAAAAAAACCAAAACATAAAAATACGCAATTGTTATGGCTCCATGCAAATATTCATCCTTACAAAATAGTCCTGATTTGGATTGTTTTAATTAGAAAAAAAGAAAAGAGAGTAAAAAATAAAATAAATTCATTGTTGGATTCATCATGATTGATTTTTTTGAAAACAATTTCAGTGTTTCAGTTGAATAATTATCATTTTATGATCTGTTTTGTAAGGCACTGCTGTATTCTTCCACAGAAGGATGGGGTCATTAGATTTTCCTGGCTGAAGCTGGTAAATCACCTGAATTACAAAAAGGAATCTGCAGGGTATTGATCACTTTTTTATTAAAGCACTGGGCAAATTATTGTGTTTACTGAAAGAAGCTCCTAAGTTTGCTTTTTGAATCAGCTTGGGGAGGTTAAAATCAGCCAGCCTGGGAGGTTCAGCTTGTGCTTGGCAGAACAGCTGAAACTTCTCCCTGAACACTTCACCTCAGAGACCAGGACAGCCCTGACAATAGCTGGGAATTGGGGGAATTGCAGTGGGAAAACTGATTTTTGTTGAAACAGCTCAGTCTGTGTTTGTTTAAAGGAGCTAAAAAATTAGTGACAACTTGGTGGCTTGGCCTTCATTGCAGGGGGAGATTGAAACACATGGAGGGGCTTAGATGAACTAATTTTGATATTCCTGCTGCTCTTGTTTCCCATGGGAACCAGAAGGAATTGGTTTGGTTTTGCCTGACTAAACCTTCAGGGAATGGCACCAACATCCCCTTTTTCCTTAGCCTCAGGGAGGGCATTTTTGTTCCCATCCAGATTTCAGAGGCAGGAAAATGACTGTGGCCATAACAGCTGGGATGAAAAAGCTTGAAATTGAAAAGCTGCTCTTCCAAAGAGCCCAAAAGCCCTTCAGGTTTCTGTGTAAGGAAACCTGGATTTTCAGAATTTAGAGAAATTTTCAGTGGTTTTGGACTTGGTGTGGCTGGGAAGCAGCAGAGCTCTGTCCCAGCATGCTTTCCACTTTAGTTACAGCCTGACAGCATGGTTTTAATGGGGTGTTTATTCTCATTCTGGGCAGATCAAGCTGCTCAGTCATAAATTGGCTTCTAGACTTCTGTTTGCTCAGTCAGACTGCTCTGCTCTCTGTGCATCCTCTGCTGTGAATTATGGTACTTTTTAATGCCTTTTGAGAAGCCTAGATGGTAGGTTTATCATATGTTCCTTTTGGAAGATATACCTTGTGTAATGATTCAAAATCTCTGGCATTTTGGTAATTAGAAATGTTGAAACCCTTGTATACTGTGCTAAATTTCATAAAGTATTTCTGCCAGAAAGAAATAGCTGTCTTCTTATGTCATGAAGAGGAGCTTTATGTGCCAATAAATAAGTCATAGAGCATACACCTCTTCTGGGGGGGCTTCCATCTATTCATAAACTTCTGTTGGAAACTGTAATTAGAATTATTCAGTTGGTGTTGCTTTCTTTAAAAAAACAACCAAAAATATTCATCCCAACTCCATTCTTTTTTAGTATCTCATGATAAAAAGAGATGTGATTCTCTAATTAAAAAATGAGCTGGTGCTGCATTCTGTGCCACAAAACACTTTTTGCTACTCTAAAAGCTGTTGAAGGTAATGACACTCTCACAAAATTAAGTTCTGACAAACCCATTTTTAAGTGATGTATTCTTTTCTGGGCCAAAACATGAAAGATTCCACACACTTTTATTGGTTCAGCCAATAAAAACTGAATAGAAAAATGTGTTTGAGTCCTCTGAAAATACCAGATAAGGTCTCAGTCCTTGTGCCACAGCTGCTCCATGTGTGGTTCTTCTGCCTGTGGGGTTGTGAGAGCTGGCAGATGTTGAACACATTTTGTACAAAATGCCTTTTCTATTCTTGTGGTCATCTCCCTGTTTGGAACAGCAGGCAGAATACAATTTCAAACTTTTATTTAGCCTTTGGTCAAAACTTGAGCAAAATAGTGTCTTACTTAGTAATGCCTTTTTTCCTTCATTTCTTCCTTCCCTCATCCCTCATCTGAAGGTTTTTTTTCTGATAATAAACAGGAAGAGATCATATTTGGAAAATGAAACCTTTCTTTTTTTTAAACTTTAATTTTCTGTGCTTGTAGCAGCCAGTGCTATTTGTTTAATCAATAAGGCACCTTGATTTTTTAAAACTCCCACTTGTGAGCTCTCATCTTGCTTAATGAGTTCCAGAGGTTTCACACCTCTAACTTTTATGGGAGTCTTTGAGGTTTTGCCCTCTGAATAATTACCCAGTAATTGATATGAAATAATTTGCATAACCAAACAATGAGTTATGGTGTTAAGTTAGCTCAACATTTAATTTCTCCTTCATTTACCTCAATTTTCCTTGCTGCTTTTTTCTTTTAATCACAGACCCTCCATTTCTGATAAAACAGAGAGAAACACTCCTTTTCAATGGAATCCAGTAATCAAGTTCTCTTTGAATAAAAGATCTTCTTTTTTTTTTTTTTTTTTTTAATTTCAAGAATAAAAAAGTAGGCTTTACTCAAAGACCCATCTTCTCAGTGAATTCTGATATTAAATTGTGTAGAAATGGGGCCTATCAAAATTCCTTCCCTTTTTCCATCTCTGGAATATCTAAAAGCTGTCAAAGCTGATGGAGATTTTCTCTGGCTCTTTGATACCTGTCTGGGTTGCAGCAAAATGCTGGAGGAGGAAACACTCCTGGTAGATCCATTCTTTTGGGTGGAATGCAATAGTTTTAGCACACAGACTTCAAAGTCATAAGGAAATGTCACCTGTTTGGGGACAATATGGTTGGATTGCAAGACATTTATTTGCTAATTTTAGTATTTTAAAATATCTTCCTTTTCATTTTGTGCAGTTAGATCTTGTCATGCTGTTCTGCTGCCACCATATTATTGCAGATTGATCCAATGGAAAGATGTGATGGAATGGCTTTAAATCACTTTCCTTCAGTCAATCACTGCAGTGTTTTTAAAACATGAGAATTGCAGGTGATTCTTTTTGTGCTGCTGATACAGAGGGACAAGCAGCAGAAGGTCAGCACTCCAAAGCCAAACTTTGCTTAGAGAAATGAGCTGTGATGACTGCAGCTATTCTGGTTTGGAGTGGCAGCTCCAAGCCCTGACATGGCAGAGCAGCTGCATTTGCTTGGGTGATTTTAGGGCACTCAGGACCCATCTTGTCAAATATTGTAGAGCAAGCAGAATGTGGAGTAACACAAACTGCAGAAAAGCAAAAAAAAAAAAAAAAAAAAAAAGTTGTTTGTCAGGTGTGCAGAGCAGATGGTTGGGCTCTTCCTTCTGTGGGACACACTGCCCCAACTCAAAGCCTGCTTATAAAGGGTCAGAGCAGCACCAAAAATGAGATTAAATTAGGGACAGGTCAATCTGTCTCCCAGTACTTTCCCCTGCAGTGGCTCAAGCTGTAATTAAAATGCAGAGCCTTCAGGAGATGCTGCAAAGGCCAAACAAGGGTCTGCACCCTCATTAGCAGCATTTGTCAGGAACCACAGGCTCTGCCTTGTTTTCTCTCTTGTTGCATGGTAAATATTGTTCCAAGGAGCAGCATGCAGCAGCAGCTGAGGCTGCACAGTCCTACAGCTCATTTGACTTGCAAATGCTGAGTTATTCAGACAAATTTTCAACACAAACAAAAACTAAGGAAAGAACCCACAATGCAAAGTTTGTCATTCTGGGATTAACTTTTTTTTTTGGGCTTGTTTGCTCAGGAGCCTCAGCTCAGAGCTCTCACTCATGAAAGAGTTTCATGTTGTTTGGATATATATTCCTACATTGGTTGACAGTGGAGGGGTAGGGGAGGAGGATGGATGATTTCCTGAAGTATTTAATTTTCAGCATACCTTAACCAGAATTGCAAATTTTCTGTGGGGGTAAGAGGAGTGAAGACAGGGGAAATTGGCAGCCATGGGTTTGCAGAGGGGGAAGGCAAGCCCTTGTATTTCTAATCCAGTTTGACTCACTGACCCTTTGCAGGGCACTGCTTCTTCTTCCCCAAATTTATGCTTCAAAACATCAAAACCACAGCATTTTAGTGTTCTTCCAAAACAATTAATTCAGTGTGAATACTCAGCTGTTCCTCCATGCTCACAGCTTTAGTTTCTCACAGCCATTTTCAGAACACATGATTTTTTTGCTCCTCCAGAGCTGTGTGCAGTGCATTCTGCTGAAAACTTCATGTCCTGCATGAAGTTGTGCTTTTAAAATAAAACTTGTGCTTTTAAAATAAAAACCAAAGGAAGAAATAGATCTTTGTCATCATTAGGTAAAAGCAATGGACACAAAGCAGAATATGTCTGTGTATATAAATATGTAAAATATAAAAGACCTACATGTCCATTTAATATGCATAGCTTAATGTTTAGGCATGGGGAAAGTGTTTATTATAATAATTTTCTTATCCATATAAACCACATCAAAAGTCTGTAGCTGGACATCCAAATGTAACCAGATCCACTATCTAAAATCTGTTTGTGTGTCACTAGTTCTTCCACTGTTATCAATCACTTTAGATTAAGAAAGGCATCTAGGAATTTAAAAAAAATATATTATTTGCCATTGAGGTTTATTGCTGTATCTTCATTTCTCCTTGACTTAAAAAAATCCATAATGCTGCAAAGAAATAAAATCTCTTGGTGTTATTTAAGCTATATGACAAGACTTTGTGCTGAAATACTCAAGAAACAGCTTGTGTTGATGGAAAAGTCAAAACTAATTTTTTTTTTTTTTTTTTTTTAACATACAGGAATTTGAATCCCACACACAGACCTCCTTAGAATTGTAGTATGGAGGCTTTTTCATTTTGCAAATGGGAATGCAATTTTTCTACATCCCATATAAATTCACTTTAATAATCACTCCCTAAAATTACAGTTTGCTATGTTATTAGTCAAATAAAAAGGTTTCATTTGAGTTATATAGGCAAAGAACTATACCCACAGTAGACATCTATTCATAAGATTAAAAAACCTGTCAATAAAGTGCCTATCAACTGCCACTTTTGATATTTCCTGTTTCTTTTTCTCTCTCCATAAAATGTTGGGCAGAATTAGTTCACATCACATTCATGGCAAGGATATTCCTGTTTCTTAATTCAGTCAGGAGCCTCACAGGTGGTTTATTCATTGGGGCTTTTGTAGACAAATTCAGAGAAAGATGGGGAGAAACTCTTTACAAAGACATTTAATGACAGGAAATGGCTTCAAATGAAAAAAAAATAAATGTAGGTTTGGATTGCATATTAGGAAAAAATTCTCTTTTGTGAGGATGAGGAGGCTCTGGCACAGGGTGCTCAGAGAGGCTGTGGCTTCCCCATCTCTGGAAGTGTTTAAAGCCAGGCTGGATGGGGCTCTGAGCACTCTGGATCAAGCCCTCTGATTTTCCTTGGAAGTTCTGTCAACTTTTTCCTTGGAAGTTCTGTAAACTTTTTCCTTGGAAGTTCTGTAAACTTTTTCCTGGGAGCTGGAATGTGGGTTTGGGATGTACAGATCTTTTGGGCTGTGCTGTCTCATGTCACCTGACAGGACAGAGGTCTAAGCCAAAATTACTGAAGTAAAACCTTCCCAGGTAAAATTCAGGTCATCATTTCAGGGTGAAATTCCAGGGGAGACAAGTGTCCACTTTGATATGGGATTGTGTTTTCAGTTAAGCAGGGCCAGACTTTATTAATCTTCCTTTACCTGTTTTTTTTAACCAAAAATTAGTGTCTGATTGTTTCATGTTTATACTTTTGCAGTCCCTTCAGGAGAAATGCCACTCTGTCTCAGCCCTTTTGCCACAGTGCCAAGGAAAGGAGATGGAAAAGTTCATTTTTACTGAACAAAATAAGGAGAAAGCCTGCAGTGTTCCATAGATACAAGTTGTTTTAAATGCTTCTCTTTCCAAAAGTTAATTATGTGATTGCTGCATTACTGAAGAGCTGAGAAGAACATATCTATAATGAGCAGAATCTGAGTAGATTTTTAATGCATCTCTTTCAGCTCTTCCTGTGGCTAGGAGTGCTTATTGAGATGTTCATTTACAATGGATTACTGGCACTTTTTGGAAGTACTTTCCCACTCTCATAATTGATGTATTAGTATATCCCCTAAGCATATTTTCCTGCTCATCTTTACTCCATGAAGATTAAACAGAACGGTCATTAGATCATAAAGCAATAAAAAATTCACTTTGCTACTCACTGCAAAAAAGCTGTCAAATATAAAGATTGACTTTGCCTTCAGGTACATTTTTAATGGTCCTTTAAATATAGCCCTGAACCACTGCAACACACAGTAACAGATGAGGAACTTTCTTCATCAGGAGAAAGAATATCTTAATTAGGTATCAGGCCCAGAATTTTTTGCTCAGCCCATGCTCTTCTCTGTGAGAGATTTTTATCCATGGTTACATGAATTCATGACACAGTTGCAGTGCAGGTTAAAACTAGGGAGAAAATGAGAAAATTTAGACTTCATTGCTTGCTGTAGACTTTTAAGTAGGTTTTAATTAAAATGTCAAAGATCACATTATATATATATATTTTCTTTTTTTCCTTGATCATATAGCAGTGGAGAATATGAGTATGCAAATATATGAAATAACCTAATTTTCAGTGTGCAGGCATAAATTGCATTTGAAAAGAGGTGTTCAATCATGAAACAAACCCCCAAATTTTATGTTTAGAAATTCAGGCTTGCAGAATGGTCTTTCCCTTACTCACTGTAGTTCCTCATTATTTTTCTCCAACACTCTCTTCTTCCAAGAGAGAAAAAGAGAATGTTATAAATGGCAAAAGCAATTTTCAAAGGGCATCAAGGAAGACAGAGGATACTTTTATTTTGTAATTGAATGCTAGCAGGTATAAAATATATAAAATACATGCAGCAGCTGCATATAACTGCAAAGCTGTTCTTGTCAGTAAGGGTCATATTTACTACCCACCAAGCTAGATATCATTTCTAAAAATATGGTTTTAATGACTGAGTAATTGTTATCAGGAAAAGTTGCAGCCAGATTTATTTTATTGATTATGTCTTTATTAATGTTGTCTGGCACCAAAGTCACAGTGTTCCCAGACATTCAGAAAAATATCAATATTCACTAGTTTTGATTGTTAGAGTGTGAGATCTCTCAGTCAGTGCTGCATCTGGGCCACTTTTTTGTCTGCTCTGAGATTACTGAAGTAATTAACAATTTGATAACACTCAGAATTAGAATGCAAAGCTTTGGGATATTCTAGCTTGTGTTTATTTTTTGTTTTAATGATGGTGCTAATGTCTGTAATACTTGAGGTCTTCCAAGGGAAAAGCCCTTTTCCCCAGAAGTCTGGTGTGCTGTGACTTGATTTTTTTGGAGATTGTCTTGGGAATGGTGATCATGAATAATATAATATAATATAATATAATATAATATAATATAATATAATATAATATAATATAATATAATATAATATAATATAATATAATATAATATAATATAATATAATATAATATAATATAATATAATATAATATAATATAATATAATAATGATAATAATAATATAGTAATAATATAGTAATAATATAATATAATATAATATAATATAATGATAATAATAATATAGTTATAATAATAATGGATGACTTTTAATGGCATTTTATGGCTCTTCTTTTTCTGAGTTCCAGTGGAACTGCACTGGAGATGGAGATGAGGGCTGGAATTAAACTCACCATCAATAACCCAGATCATTTCAACCTCTGGGTGATCAAGTGAATTTGGTCATTCACTTGCCTGGGAATGTTTTGGCAATTAGGCTGCCATTCCTTCTGCTTTTGTTGTGCAAACCAGAGGAAATTAGTTCTTTACCTGTTCAGTCCCACCTTTGCTTTTTATCTCCTCTCTCCTTCTAATCCTCCTGTATTTGCACTAAGATAATTTTGGGAAACATGCATGAACTTCTGAAATTGTATTTTTTGAAAAATCACCTATGATTCAACCTCTCCCCAAGTGTGTCCCATTATTTGGCCAATTCTTCTGTATTTAACTGTAGAACTTTCCAGAATTTGGAAGGTATTTATCCATTTCTTTAAACAGATGTTCAAATGAAGTGAAATAATTCAGTTACAAACCATTCATTCATTCATCCATTATGTTACCTGAGAAAAATTTTCACCCTGTTTGTTTTGTTTTTTTTTTTTTTTTTCCTGGAAGGTATAATAAACTAGCTTGTAAATCCCTTGACAGTTTTTATTTTGGCCTTTATGTCTTTATAACATCTGTTCCAGGAACAGCAGCTTTTGTTTCTGTTCCAGCTTGCTTTGGCAAGTGTATACTGAAAAAAATACATTGTTAAATTTACAAGTAAATTATATTAATTCCTATATACTTCTAATAGCTTTGGACTGTCCAGATGCAAATAAAACCTGTAACTTTTCCCATGTGCTGGTGACTTAAAAAATAATCAACAACACAAACACCAGCCCCCTCAAATATCAGTCTAAATTAATGGCTTTTCTTGCCTCTATGCCACAGGTCTGGTTGATAAAGCAGCAAAAATATCTTGTCATTTAAAAATAAAGGGATATCCACTTTGGGACTAGGTGATTTCACTGAGTCATGCTTGACATTGTTTTTTTCCTTGAGACAGCCACTTTTCTCCACTGAATTTTAAATATTTTTGGGGGGAAAAAAAAAAAAAGAGATTTTTTCATCCCTTCCTTCTCATCCTGTTGGGAGAATAAATTAAAAAATATTCATTATATTGGTGAAGCATAGCAAAATGCAGGGGGAAGGGCTGGATTATAATTTTTTATACATTTTGTTTAACTAATGGCAACTTAAAAACAATATTTATTTTTTTTTCTCACAGAGATATCCAGTAATATTTTCTGTTCACACAAGGCTCATCTACTGGTTTCAGAGCATGTTAAAGTATTGAAGAAAATAAATTTCCTAATCCTCAGACAACTTAGCTACAGAGTTTTTATTGGTGTAGAGTTGTTAAGTGCCTTGCATATGTTATAAATCAGAGAGTAAAATGGAAATTAAATTTGGGGAACAAAGAAATTGATAAAGATTTTCCTGGTTGCTCTGCAGAAATAGTTCATTACCTCCATCAGTTTGTATTTTTCACGTTGATGTCTCTCCACTGTGTGTTATCTCAGACTGAACTGTGAATTGTGAACTGTGTGCCAGTTTTAAGTAAAAACTGAGTCAAAGGGTTTTGTCTTTGAATAGTTTTTTTGCCTGTACATGACTTTTGGGGTTGCTTGAGACTAATTAGGAGGGGAAAGTGAGACTAATTAGGAGGGAAATTGTTGCTTAAGAGGCAGTGAGAATATTGCCCAGTTAAAGCAATGGTGATGTGGAATATATTTGCTTATTTATTTTTAGTTTGAGGACACAAAAAGTCATCTTGGCTTTTGTCTGAGGCAGGAAACAGTTGGGATTCCTTGGAGATTCCCACTCCATCACCACTTGAGGAGAAAAAAGGAGATTCTGTAGGAATTAATTAAAATCCTGTTAGAAATTCTGCCCATCTGCAAATGTGAATGAAAATATTGTGACCTGTCCTTTCCATGACAGCTGACACTTGCTGAGGCTGCCTTCATTCCTCCCAGTTGGTGAGGCATGAGGAAATGAGATGGGCTCCAAGAAGAAGGATAATTCTATTTTGTTCATCTGATCTGTTTAAATGGTGATGAGTGCAGAATATTTTTTTTGAAGAATGCCTTTTATATTTGTTTCACCTTAATTAAAAAAAAAAAAACAACAAAAAACAAACAATTCAAAACCATACAACTCCCCATCTTTTGAATTGGGCCAAGTGGAAATACACAGGAAAAGAAAAAACATTCTTCTTTATGCTTCAAAATTATTTTGAAAATAATAAAAAAAAAATATCATAAGTTCTCCTCAGGGACGACCCAGATCACTGCAATCAATTTGGATTCTAGAAATAATGCTGCTTTATACCCAGAGTAAACTGGTTGCTAAGGAATAGGAGATTGAGGATTTTCACATTAAAGCAAGGATTGTACCTGTGGGAGATTTTTATTAGGAACTGGTGGGACATGAAGTTAGTTTAGAGATAAGATTATTAGAAAAAGGCATTATCCTCAAATCAAGAATGGAGGATCTTGCAGGAACTGAATCCAGTCTGATATAAGCCCTGATAATAAACTTTTCTGCAGCTATTTTGGTTGCTGGTGAAAGGGAGCCCCCAACTTTTGCATCCACACCTTCCCTTTTGTCCTGGGGAGGGTTTAATGCTCCAGTTTGTTTTTGGTTTTGGTTTTGTTTTTTTCCCATTCTTTCTTTTCCAAGTAAGGAATCAAAGCTGTTGTTCCCTTTCTTTCCCTTTTTTCTGGGACTCTGCCTGTGCAGAGCTGGACCATAAAATGAGAATTGTGGTGTGTTGCAGTGAGTTTTGTGGATGTGGGTCTTTGGGTGTTGATTCACTCTCACTGTTTCATCCACAGAATTAAACCAGGAGCTTCTCACTATTAAATTAAAGAGTTTCCCTCTTCATATGTATTTATTAAAAAAACCAAAAGCTGTTTCAAGGGACATTTGTGCCATAAAGAAGAGACTTTCACAGTCATGTAGGACAATTTCTTGTCCTAAATTCAGATAAAATTTCAAAACATTCACCTGGTGGTAGTTTGGGTTTCATTGCACACATTTCCCAAAATTTCACCTGTACACTTTGCAAACAAGATGAAATGTTTATCAGAAAACTTTCAGTGATTTATTAATATTATTTCCATAATTATTTGTATTCCCTAACATCCTCCTTCTTATTAAACAGCTCTGGAAGTTTGAGCTGTTAAAGTTTTCTCCTTGGAAATAAAAATGCTGTTTAAAAATAGAAAAAAAAAAAACCCCAAGCCCCAACCTTTTACATAATTGTCTGCTTATCATAGACTTTTAGTTTAAGTTTTCACATTTACTTGACTTGAGTTACTGAGTTTAATAATGGTCAAGATGCAAGTATAGACCTGAAAAAAAAGGGGATACTTACCATTGAGGAGAAATGTATTGATTCAATTAAATTCCTGTCGTATGCCCTAGGAAGAAATGTCAAATTAAAGCCAGTTATATTGGTTAGATATTTCAGCTGTGACACAAATGAAGGCTTTATTAATTCCTGGGTTCCTAATTGTTTTATTTGCATCACAGCACACCATAGCTCTTAAATGTGGCTCTGCTCTTGCCCCCCCCTGTAATTCCTTAGGACTTAGAAGAGGGAGAAACTCATAAACCCATAAATCTTTTAATCATAAATTACCTGCAGGATTTATTTGATGAACTCTGCTGTTTCCTGAAGACTCAGTTCAAAATGTCCTTTATCTTATGGTACATCTTGGGGGCAGGACATGCTCTTACCCCAGTGAGGATAGAAAGAATTGGGCACAGATAAAGGGGTTGTTGAAAGGGTGTGTGTGAAATCTTTGGTTCTTGTACTCATTCATCCTAAGTTATTCACAAGATTTCATGCTGGTAAAATAGATGGCTTTTTTATGTTTTATTTTCTTTTTTTAATTTCTCCAGTTTTGCTGTTGTATTGTACTTTATGTGGTTCTCAAAGGAGCAGCTGAAAATGCACCATCCCTAGGGTGTGATGGAGCAACAAACAGAATTAGTGATTTCAAACAAGCCCACACACTTCAAATTAAGAACATAAATATTTTATTTTAAAAATTGATGCTTCAAATAGGTTCCAATTTTTTTCCTAAATAATGAATTATCTTTTTTTTTTTTTTTTTTGCTAGACTGATTTTTAATGTGATGGGAGTAGAAAAATCTATTTCATGCATTGAAATGACCAGCAGAAAGAATGTGAATGAAAAATGCCACACCCACCCTATTGGATCAAAAGAGAATGCAAAGATTTCATGTGGGATAGAAGAGAGGCCAAAGCAATCTGGCTCCTAGAACAAAATTTTTGTTGAGGAAGGTGAAGTCCCTGTGAGAGATGATGGAAGAGAGTTAAAGACAAATCTGGTTCTGCTAAAGCTGCTAGATTTGTGTCACATTAATGAGAATTACACTGACAAACAGCAGATTTCCCAACTTTGTAGAGGAAACCCACTTGGAGTTTTCATAGGCAGGATCCCTCCAAGCAAATATCCTGAATCCCAGTCCCATATCAGCCTCTGCCTGCAGTGCTGATGCTCCAAAATCAACATTTCTCTCTTACCTTGCAAACCTTTCTTCCCTTCTTTATCCAATTCATTCTGAATTACAGTGGGAAGCCCAGGGAAAAACAGAATGAAAAGTCTTAGTTAGTCAAGCAATTTTGGTTTAGTTTGGTGGTTTGGTTTTTTTCCTGTTTATTTTTTAGAAAAGAAACAACTTGTACAATGCCAGACACATTTTATTTTAGGTTATGATCTCTGCAAATGTCAATAGATTTTTCATTTGAATCTCCCATGAGAGCATTCCAGACCTGACAGCTCTGTCAATTTTAGAACAATAAAATTTAAAAAAAATTATTATAATTTATTATAATTATAATTATAAATTATAAATATATACATGTGAGAATCTTATTGTGCTTAGCTGCAACTGTGCCACAAGGAAATTTTCTCTTTATGTTTTTTTCCTCGTCATCAAGTTTTTTCAGCTTCTGTGTTGACTGTGCCACTTCTGCCACCCTCAATCAAACAAATTTTGGTCAGCACTGAGCCCTGATTTTCCTTGGCACACAAGGAAGATGTGGGGAGCAGTTCTGAGGATCCACCCTTGGTTTTCTGCAGCTCACAGCTCTGAGTGTGTGGAGCTGCAGGCACAGCACATCAGCCTGTTCTACACCTGGATCCTCTCACATTACAGACAAAAATTTATTTATTTTTTTTTATTCCATGGAAAACTTCCTCCTGCATATGTGCCTCCCTACTAGCACTGATTCTGACCCTCAGAACCTTTGGCTTCCTGTGAAATTAGACTTTTGTTTAAATGTTAATAACTTCCCAGTGGCTTCGTGCCACCCGGTAGCTGCTTCCAAATGCAAAATGGTGTCAATAAGGTGGAAATCAATTTAACAGGCTTAATGTCACCCCTAGAATAAAGCAGCATGTCTGTGACCTCCTCATTAAGGTGTTTGCTGACAATGCAGACTAACAGCAGTAGGACATTATTACTACTGTGTGAGGAATTACTTCATTTTAAAAGACTTCAGCAGATTTTCATGCCTTTATCCATCCCCATTCTGTCTGAGTGCTAGAACCTGTCAGTACTTCAAATACCTTCTCTTCCTCCTTGACAGGGAATTTCTAACATACATAAATCTCTGGAGCTAATTGCTCTTGAGCTTTTTTTTTTTCAAACTTGTTTCCCAGGAAACAGACTGAACCATAAAAATGCTGAACCATAAAAGTGCCACCACTGTGAAGTTAAAGGTATTTATGCCATCCATACCTTCACTCTTTTCTTTAGATTTCTCTATACCCACCTTCTTTTTGAAACAATTAGCATTTTGAATGTAAAAGTAGTGAGCAGTTGGACTGAAGTTTAATCACCTGTTTCTCCTGAGTCAGCTCTGGCTTTATCTCAAAACAGAGCAGTGCCTTGATGGAGCAATGGAAGCTCATTGTGCTGAAATTCTGTGGTTTGCATTACTCAAGTGCAACACAACGTTTTTCTCCCCTAAATAGTTAAATAAATAATTATTTTATATTTATAATGTGTATTTCTCGTATATATTAATTAATATATATAAGTATTAATATATATAATCAATAAGAAATAAGAAATTGGGAGGACCTGCAGTGCTTTGGGTGTGTCAGGAGTGTTGTGTGGATGGATTTGAAGGGTGTGAGCCTGGTTTAAAACCCAAATTTGTGGTTTTCCAAATGGGACCTATTGGTGCCCACCAGCTTTTGCTGGTCTTGTGTTGGGATGGTGGGAAATGCACTTAATGCAATAATTTGCCAGACACAAATTGCAAAATTGACTGAGAGTGAGCAACTTTCAGGGAGTGATATTCTCCTCATGCTGTACTAACAGATGATGGTAATTGAAGCAAGATTGAAATAGTCTAAGGTGAAACAATATTTATGAATTTTGTCAAAAAGTGAAACAAAGCCTCAATTACAAGAAAAACCTGACAAAGGATAATAAACTTTTGAGTTATACATAGCTCTTCCTGATTTAAAAAAATCCACTAAGAGAGTTTAAAAAAAAAAAAAAAAGTAGCTATGAGGATGTGCTACATGATAATACTTGAAATTCATCTATTATAGATTGAGCAGGAGTATGGTCAGCCTTATTCAGGGAAATGCCTGTTGCCTTTTCTTTCCCTGAAGAGCTGCATCTTTTATTTCAAAAAGAGTTCTCAGATGCTTTAAAAAATCTTTTTTTTCTTCTGTTACGAAAAGTCTTTGGTCATGGAACTTCATTGTGCTTTGTAATTTAGGGATGCAACACCTTTCTTCCTTTATTATCTTCTGTCATTGTAGGTTTTTCTGGTTTTATCTGATTATAATATAATGGCAAAAATGTTAATGGTTTGGAATAGAAGTGCTTGGAATAAATAGAATTTTCTTTATGGTTATGGAATGCCTTAACTCTATTTCCCTAATTTAACTATCTTCTATTTATTGTTTTGTATATTCCACAACAAATTAGTGTTGTCCCTTAATCATTTCAGTTCTAATATAAAATACAGTTTTAACCAGAAAAAGAGAGGAAGAAACCAAATATTCTGTGTCATGAAAATAATTTTTAAATCAATTTGTAAGAACAGGAGAAAAAGAACTGGAAAGTTCCTCTTTCTGCAAGTGTTCATTTTTAATTATACATTTATATTTCCACTTATTGGGCTACCAATAAAAAAAGTGGATTTTTTCTTTTAAAAAAAAAAAAAAAGAAAATTTTAGAACTCCTTGTGATTTTGAGTAAGACCTTGAAGACTGGAATAGCTTCCATAAAACTGCAAGATTTTCAACTGCGTGTAACCTCCCATCTGTCCATATTTTACACCCTTTAAACAAGTCCCTAAACCAATACTCCACAGAGTATTTTAGGGTAAAATATGACTAGGAAGCAGCTTGCCTCCTGCTGGCTCCAATATTTTATATATATATATATATATATATATATAAATGTATCTTCAGTGCACTGTGGTCCCTTCCCTAAGCTGTTCAATTTTAAATTCCCCACACACCCACTCATCAATTCCAGAGGCCAGGCCATGGGGACACAATGAGACCCCAGCTTCTCCAAGGACTTGTTTTTCCCTGTCACACACACTCCTTCTCCTTGAGCATGGATCTTGAACTGCAACCCCGTGGCTGAAATATCTGAGAGGCCTCGATGTTCATTTTTAGGTTGGTTTCCTAAGAAACTGCAGCTTTCGTGGCTGTGCTGTTCATCTGTCAGCTGCAAGGCTGAGAACTACTGAGCAAACCTGAACAAACAACCAATTTAGATAATTAGGGAAGATTGGCAGGAGGTTAGAGGGGAAAGATGCAGATGAATTCCCTTGCTCTGACACAGAGGTGCTCTCTACTTGCTGGAGCAAACTCCAAGCTTGTCTTCTTGCTGCAGTCACCTTCTGCCACTGGTTATGTTAGTATTTCCTATCAGAACAATATAAAACACTCTGCTGGAGTGCCAGTGAAGGATTCCTGCTTTTTTCCCCCTCATATTTCTAAGTGGAGCTTGAGCCATTAAAACATCTTCCTCTGCTCTCAATATTCTGTATAAATAAAGGCAGAATCTCATTTGGAACTTTGCTGAAATGCAGAAGCAGCTGCTGCCATCTCCCAGATAAACCAAAGGGGTCTCAGACTTTTATTCAGGTAATAAAACTCAAATCTTTGAAAAATAAAAATGCTTTTGTTGGTTTCTGTCCTTCTGTTGAAGGATGGACCTGGTTCAGGTGATGACCATCTCATGGAATGGATATTGTCAGGCCAGGATGAATCCCCACCATAGAAATGGTTTGAGATAAAGTAAACCCATCTCCCAGCCAAACCAAAGGTGTCTCAGACTTTTATTCAGGTAATAAAACTCAAATCTTTGAAAAATAAAAATGCTTTTGTTGGTTTCTGTCCTTCTGTTGAAGGATGGACCTGGTTCAGGTGATGACCATCTCATGAAATGGATATTGTCAGGTTTGTTATTATTTATTTTCAGAGAGCCTGTTAGATTGATACAGGTTCCTCAATTGCCTCAAAACCAATAAAGCAGATTAGTGACTATCTGGCTTCATTAATTCTCCCTGCATCACCAACAGAGGTTTTCCCATTTTCCTTGTATATTCTGAAGAATTATGGAATATTGCTGATTATCTACAAAAATGCAGAATGGCAAAATTATGGACCCCGACTGTTAATGTCAGAGCTCAGCTTTTATTATGCTTTTTGTGCTTCAGGTGACAACTTTGAATTTCTTTAGTCAGCATGTTCAGGTCATCTTATAATTCTCAGCTATATCAGTAATATTTCTCAAGATTTAAGTCTCCCCAGTGACTGGATTGTGGCTGTCCTCTGGATGGCTGAGTTTAGGGATCAAGGTTTTAGTGAGTGCAGAAATATAACTATAGTGAGCTACTGATTTAAACCAGTCCATTATTTGCTTCAGTGGTTAAATCTAAAATGTTGCTGGTCATTAAAATAAGCCTGTTAATTTCTTTATTGCAATCTCATTTTCTCAGCTTTTTAAATTTTCTTTTCTTGGTCATTAAAGTCAATGTAGAACCTCAGGTTTGCTACTGCTCTCCATTCTGGGTGCTGAGTGTGCCTAAAATAATTGTGTCACTCCTGGTGCTGGGTCTTTTTCTCTTCATTTATGATCAAAGAAACAAACAAGGAAATATCTTGTCCTGCCATCATTACTGCCAACCTTCATTCTTGGAAAATATTTTGTTTTCCTAGCATCACCATGTTGTACAAGATTTAAAATTTTGGTTTAAGTGGTCATTTCATAACCTAATCATGCCCTAGAGAGCCCATGACACTTTCAGGTTTCCTGTGCAGTGTTTCATATTCATGAGGTCTCTACAAATCCTATTTATTTTCTCATTCTGTCCTTTAATAAATATTATTTTCTCCTTCATTCTTTTACCTACTCCACTGTTCATACCATCTTCTTCCTGGTTTCATCCATTGGATTTTATATTAATTGACCCATTTTTTTTTCCTTTATCACACTGAAACTTTTTTTTCTTTATGAAATAATTGACAAAAGCTCTATTGCTCTCTTCATAGTTTTCCTTTTGGAGTACATCCCATTATATATATATATATATATATATATGTGTGTTTATATGTATATATGTAGCAATAATATAATGTTTAATTTTATCTAAGACCATAAATACAAGCTGTCCTACCTACCAGAATAAAGGTGTTTTACTGAAGGTGGGAGTCATCCTGTTTCTCTAGAAAAGACAGCAGAGACTTTATTTAATAGGATTATTGAGCACCTGGAACCTAAGTTTGCTTTCTCTGCTTTATGTTGTGGCCAGACAATTAAGTACCCTGGTTTTGTTTCCCTTCTGTAAGGTGGTGACAGTAGAAATCATGCAGATTAATTAATTAAAGACCTTAATGCAATCATAAATGACATTATTGCAGCCATACATGGCAAGCAATAATCAAACCAGTGTAAAAGTTGCAATGTGATAAATTTGGCATAGTAGGAATCCTTGTAGCTTTTCTTTTTGCTTTTGCCTTTTTTTCTTTTCTAATGTAGCCTGAAATTTTGTCATGTGTATCTTGTTTTCTTACTTTATCTTACTTACTTGTTTTCTTACTTTAAGAATCATACAATCATTTAGGTTGGAAAAAACTTTAAGGTTGAGTCCAACCATGTGGTTCCCTTTTTTCTTCATTTGTCATTAATCAATCTGGTAAATTAAATAATTGTGAAAAAAATAGTCAAAATTCTTTTAAGGCTTAACCAAATTATATTTCTAAGAGTATCAGTGCATATAAATAATGAAATTAATAAAATTTAAAGCTTTAATTGCAATAAGCTGGAAGAAAAAAGCTGCTGGTAATTCTGGTTTTGGGATGCTTGTTACATGCTGAGGAATCCACTGATCAGTAAAAAAGCTGTGTAAAATATCCTTAATTAAATATTAGGAGAACAGTACAGTTGGATGCTGCTGGTAGATGAGGCTTTCTGGTAAAGGAATTACTATATTAAGATATATTTAGGAAAAACTTGAAGAAGCCAAATATTTGGTGTGCTAATTCATAAGGCATTAAACCCATTGGATTAATTAGTATTAATTACATCTTTACAATGCAGGGAATAAACTGTGCTTTTATTGCCAAATAATAAACATGGAATCAGTGAAATTTTATTATATCTGCCAGAGAATGCTCTAGGGAAAGGAGAAATTGTTTTCTTTTTGGAATAAAAGGAAGGAAATCCTGATCAAATTTTACAAGCATAAGATAAACCCTGCATCTAATCTAGTGAACAACTGAATTTCTAATAGCAAAGCTGCTTAGTTCTGTAGACTAAATATGCTGTAAAGATGGTGGTTTATTATTTTAGACCTAGTGATGCTCTATTTTACTGCTGAAGCAAAAAATTCATTTTTCTCTGAATTGTATGCAATATTTTTAAATATCATGAGGAAAAGGGAAAAGGAAAATCTGTTGAAAATAAAAGAGGGAAATCTGGCAGGAATCTGACAATTTAGACCATTTCATTTTGTCATGCAATTACAATGTTTAAATGAATAAAAAATCCTGTATCCCATTGTGTGTGAGCACCAAGAAATTCTCCAAATTTCTGTGAAGAAAAAAGGCAGCAGTGGCATGAAAGCAGCTCAGGTGTGCCCAACACATCCTGACAGAGCAAATAAATATGGAACCCTGAATGATAATGAATATGTGGCATCCTGGGCAATTCAGGGAGATTCCCACACCCCTTCCTTAGTCCCTTCTCATCTCAGCCAGCTCAGCCTCCCAAAATCTCTGCAATTAATTTTAATTCTTGCTCATTTAATCCTCCTTTCTCCCCAGGGTATTTTGCTGATGCTCACTCTGGGGAGCAGATCCAGCATGATCACCCCAATGATTATTTCAGGAGGAACAGAAGGAAAGGGGATAAATGGGACCACAGTGGCACAAAAGAGCAACTGCTTGGGTTCATGGAGCCCCCTGGCTCCCTCTGTGCACCTGGGGAGAAACTCAGTGGGGTTAATTGGCAAAGCTAATTCTGCATTTTCAGATGGAGGAGGCTGATTCACAAGGGCTCTGAGCAGAGATGTGGGTGCTGGGTCACCCTGCCCTGCAGCATCACACAATTCCCTCTCCACTATTCCCTCAACAAGGAATTTTTCCTTTTGGTTGGTTTCCAAAACCAGCTCTGATAGGGACTGTCCAAATTTCCTGCTTCGTGCCCAACATAAAAAAAAAAATTTACTTGTGACTTTTTTTTTTTTTTTTATTAAGGATATTTTAGGAGTACTCTGTGTGTGTCATGCAGCAGCTCTCATCAGGAATGGAGGGGTATGAGGATGATGGAGTGGGTGGGGTTTCATCTGCACCTAAAATTAAAATTAAAAACCATATAAAACCATATAAAGTAAAATTTGACTTGAGAGCCTGTGTAGAGTGGCTGTAGGGGACACTGCCTGCTGCTGACTCTGTTCCTCTACTTGTCTTTCATTAAAAAAATAGAAATATAAAGCAAAATGTTGTTTTGTCCTCATGTGAGGAGAAGATTTTGCACTTTTATTCCATCACAATGAATCTCTGCTCAAGCCCAAACCTTGAGCTTTCATGGGTGACACGACAAAAAGTGAAAATCTGATATTTCTGTGTGGCAGGTTCTTTGAGGTCTGCTTGTTTGAGAAGACAGGGCTGCTCTGAGGAGCCCTGTGCCAGGTTTTAGATGGCACTAAGAGACTTCAGTGAGCCAGGCTGAAAATCCTCACAGGGAGTTTTCTCTGAGCCTGGTTTTGTGTGGATCTGCCCACCTCAGACTCCTGCTGAGGATAATCAAACAACGATTTCAAATGAGCTTTGAAAATACCTCTTTTCTCATTTATTTTAACACAGCTGCACAGCTGTACATGAGCAAACCATGCCAAACATTAAAATCACACAGTGTGGCTTCATGAAGAGACAAAATTTCCTGATGGCACCTGATGCACTGGGCACAAGGAATGGGCACAAACAGGCAGGTCTGAAACCCTCCAGAAAGGCTGTGCCTCTCACAGAAAGGGTTTCTGGTGCTGCTGCAGTTCTTCTGTCCAAACCCATCTTGTTTGCACTGTGGGTTTTAGCTCTGCAGGAGCAGAGTGGTTCACAGTCACAGAGGTTAATGCAGATTTTCTTGATGACTCTTGATGTTTTGTCACATTTTCTGCTGCTGCTCCCAAGCAGGCAGTGCATCTTCATTCCTGTGACAGGGCAGGTGCCAGCTGAATGGGAATAGAGCTTGTGCTTATCTGTTGATACCTCACTGGGAATTGAGGATTTGTGAAATTCTTCTTGGCTGTCAGAGGAGTGGAGGCATTTTCCTCCTCTCTCAATTCACTTTTCAATCTCAATAGCTTATTGGAATGACAGGGTATCAAAACTCTGGGAAGCTAAAACCATACATCAAGCACCTGTGTGTTGCAGAGGGCTGACAGTGCCAGCAGAATAGATGGATCTTATATAATCTCTGTCTCCTGGAAAGAATAAAAGGAAAATTTTATAGGCTTGACCTGTGATCTCAGAGAAATAGTCTGAGTTTTGTCTGGGTGGCTTGGCAGAATTGGGTGCACTGAATGCTGTTCACTTGGTATTTAATAAGCAGAAATGCCCCATGTAGAAGAGTAGCTGTGAGCATTCAGTTAAACATGAAGGAAAGCTTCAGAGCAATGAACCTGGTTCTTAGAGCTGGAGTTCATTGCAGTTGCTGATCTTGTTTCAGGAATTTGAGTTTCATTACCACACTGCCTCTGACATGTGGATAAGCTGGGCATCTGAAAGAATCAGGATAACTTCCCTTACCTCTTAGTTTTCACTGGGACTCAGGAGAGCTTCCCTTGTTTCCTATTTTCTGTTTTCAACTGAAATGAATTATTTGCTGCTTCTTTAACTCCATCCACCAGCTCCAGTGGACACAACAAAGGGTAATATATGTGCAGCCCAGGGAATTCCTGGGATGCTGCCCAGGAGTCCCCTAAGAGAAGGAGCTTGGAAAAATGGATCTCAGCATCCATGGACTGAAAAAACCTTACTTCCTCTGCTGCCTGCCTCTTTTCTGCCACTTTCTTGCAGTGCTAGATGGAATTCTGAGCTTGCACTCAGGGACTGAGATGGTTTTTAGGAGGACCAGGTTGCTCCAGCAGATCTTTATCTCACACAGCACAGCTTCTCCTACAACCAGAAAATCATTTCAGTATTGATTCAGTGTCAGGGTAGCTGAGAGTGGTAAGAACAGATCACCCAAATGAGAACCCCCCCAGGAGAAGGGAGTGCTGGAAATGTTCAGGAGATCTTTGTGCATGTGGAAATGTGCAGGAGTAACACTCTTGTCTGTCAAGGATGCTCATGGTGTTGAGTTGAAGCAGAAGCATGTGCAATGTGGCTGTGAGCAAGGGGGTTTGGGGAGCTGCTGAATTGTGCATTCTCTGGTTAAACTGCTGCTTAGTGCTAGAGTTTGGCTTATGGAAGATGCAAACATGAAGCATCTGTGTAAACTTTGCCATGGAGGAAGGATGATGTGATGTGCAGGGCATGTTGGAAACCAGTATTTCCTCATAAAATTGCACTGAGTCAGTTTATCAAAATAGGTTTTTCTACTTACTGCTAAGAGTGCATGTTGCTAAGTTTGTTGTAGAGCCATATTTAGGAAATAAGATCATGAGGGAGTTGAGGCAATTATGCTATAAGGAGTCTACTGTGCTGAGTACCAATCTCTAATAGATGGAAAAAAGCTATTAGTAAAAAAATGTTTCTTAATTACTTCACCACAGAGCATAAAAGCATTATTTTTGAAAGAAGAAGCCTGGGAGAATTTTTCTGTCTGATCTTTTGCCCTGGAGATGTTTTGTGCAGCCTGGCTCTGTTTCTTCTCTGACTGCAGTTCAACACCTACTCTGGGGGTACAGCACCAGTTCTAAGCTGCCCTCAGTAGTTCTATTTTTCTCAAGTTGTGTTTTTCTCTGCCAGCATTGCTGCTGAAATAATGTCTGGAAAGTTAGGAACAAATTAAGGGTGTGTAGTAAAATCAAAAGTAGCAATTTCTCTCACAGACAATTAAAACATCTTAAATAATGATGTGAGGATTTGCTTAGGCTGGAAAACACTGGCACCTCATCATAATCTGTTTGTTTGTTCCAGCTGCCACAAGCACTCAAGGACTGGTATTAATTAAATATTTCTGAATGGGGTATTACTACTGAGTTCAGTACTAACAGGATTATTTTTCTGCATTGCTGTTCCATTCATCTTCTATCTGCCTTGCCTTTTACAAGCTAATTTGATGTACATTACTCCTTTACTATATATAACTCCTTCAGTGATTTGCAGAGCAGTATAAACAATTTGGGCTCATTTTTGGGCTCATGAGCCTGTGAGGAAGATGTTAGCAGAGTATCCTTTATAGGAATATATCAAGTACTAATGGGATTCATTGAGATCTCAGAATTCACTTTGCAATGTTGTTTATATCTATTGGAAAAAAAAAAAAAAAAAAAAAAAGGAGAAGTTTTCTTCAGAAGGTCCCATATTGATAAATACAGGTTTTTCTATTGTCCCACCAAATTCATAAATGATCTGTCCTGGGCTTGAGGCCTCCCTGAGCTCCCAGTTAAACTGAGCTTTTCCCCAGTGCTAAACAAATGCTGTTCCTGACTGATGCATGCCTCTGGAAGGACAATGAGGAATGAGGAAGGGAATGGGAGAGGCTTTAAATATCTTCTTTTGCAGAGCCACATGCTGATTTACTAATATTTGAAATTACTGCTTGCCTAAGCAGCCATTGTTTTCAAGTACTTCTCATTCTTGTTGTGCACTCACAGTTATTCAGTTTTTGTTTCCACTTTGCAGAGGGGAGGTCGGGGGGAGGTTCTGCTTGTAGAGCCTGGAGCTCTCTCAATAAAGGAATTTAACAGTGCAAAATGAGCTTGTTGTGAGCAGGCAGTGCTCTCAGAGCCAGGGATGGATTTCTGTGGTTTCTAAATAAGCAGGCTCTGTTCTGTGGCTCTCCCATGGATGCAGACTGCAGCTGCTGCAGGATTTTCTTACAGCACAGGAGAAACTTCTCTGTCCATACAGAGGAGAAGCAAAAAGCCTCTTGTTTGCTTGGGGTTTATGGCTTCCTAATTGCAGAGGAGGAGACACTCTGATTTACTGCTTCCTTACTTCACAGCACACTGACTTGTGTCTATATTATATAAAATATATATATATATATATATATATTATATTATATTATATTATATTATATTATATTATATTATATTACATTTATTATTACATTACATTACATTATATTATATTATATAATATTATATATATTATATTATATTATATTATATTATATTATATTATATTATATTATATTATATTATATTATATTATATTATATTCTATTCTATTCTATTCTATTCTATTCTATTCTATTCTATTCTATTCTATTCTATTATAATGTTTGGATGGGGAGCTCCAAGCTCTCAGCAACAATTGTGGTGGAACAGCTGAACTAACCTCTGCTGTGAAGAATCAGAACCATAGTACTTTACTGGTTTATTTTTAATTTTTTTTTCCAGCATTGGAAAGATTTAAGGAAGCTGGAGAAGTTCTGTAATAATATTTTCTATCTTTTCAATTCAGAACTATCCTCCTTTGTACCAGGCATTTCCTACCTCTGTATTTTTAGATTTAGAGAAAATAGGTTTTAGTCTTATAAAACAAAGAGGTTTTTTTCACTTAATTAATGTTATTCAGTGGTAAGTTTCTGTCCCTACCATCCTAAAGGAAATAAGACAGAATTTCCTAGGAAGTTATGTTCATGATTTGAAAAAGATCTACTTGTGGATCAATATTTAATGATCAGGATCTCATGTCCAAGCAGCATCTCATGTGTCTGGCAGAGCTTCTGATTCACATCTTCAGTTTAACATTTGAAGTCAAGGGAGGAAAAATCCATCTCTAATCAGCAAACTAATGGTGATTTAGGAAGCTCTTGAAAGGATTTTGGAATTAAAAAAAGATCCTGTAGTAGCCAAGAGTCTGAGTTAAAGGAGTACTAAATCTTTAACTCCTTTACAACAAGATTTAAAGAAAAAAATGTGAGTTGGGTTTTCTCCCCAATGGTTTATGATTATGACTATCATTTTGGAGGCAAAATTATTTTTTTCTGAGTTTTATGAAACACAGTAGAGACACTATGAAAAAAATGCTGTCAAAATAGGAGTCTAAAATTTTGGCTTTACCTTTGAAGAATTAAAGAGCTGGTAACAAAGTGAATGAAAAGCTGAATAGGTAATACAGGAGGAACACATCTTTTATTAGCAAATAAGTGTAGATCTGTCTAGAAAGATGCACTCTCATGATGTTCTAAACTTCTGGTTTAAAAAAATGGTACCAAGACCAAAATATGACTTGAGGCTTATTCAGGCTGTTGGTATCATCACTTTGTGTCACCCTGTGCAAAACCAGCAGCAATAGCAGACTTTACTGAGAATTGTGTTAACATGTGAGATAAAGTAAAATAGTTCTCATTTTCTGAAGTAGCACTGCAGTGTTAGCAGCAAGGAGAAGTAATAAAAAGTAATTTATTGTACAAGTGCCACTCTGAACACACCCAGCAGTACTTCAGATGAAAAATGGACTTTGTTTTTAGATATATATAAAAAAATTCTCATCATAACTGCACATAAAAAAGTTATATTGGCTCACATGGCCCTTACTGTTTCCTAGTAAAACCTTAACTTTCTGGTCATTCTAAACTCAATTGCTGCTCTCTCAACTGATCTTTTGTTTCTTGCCATAAAGTCTTCAAAACAGAAAAATCAACTGCACCATCTCATTTTCTTCCCCTTCTTAATTTTTTTCAGTATTCCTTGACCTTATTGATTCATTGTTAGTGACAAACATTCAAATTAAAGAATGAAGAGAAAAACTGTTGGAATGGCCAATGTCTTCACAGAGTCAGGGTTGTTTCCTTTAACATTTATTAAGAATTGCATAATCTTGCATTATTTATTTAGTATCTGTGTTACACATCATTTTCTTAAAATGAGCAATGATTGCTCCATACACAGATAGACCTAAACCAGATACCTGCATTTATTTAGAATCACAAACCTGAGAATACACTTGTGTTGTTGTTAAAAATTCTGCTTTTAGCTTTCAATTTGCACAGAAGTGTTTCCAGAGCCTGCCTGGAAATATAAATCTTCCTTGTACCCTCTGTTTTATCAGCCTGCTGAGATCCTGCACTGCAATTACTGCCATATGGGAAAGAAAGTTTAATTTTACAGTGGGAACCCAGCTCTGGGTAATCACATTGCCTGTCTAGGAGCAAAATCATCCAATTAGATCTATCAAGCACATCTCAGATAAGTAGCAGAGGCTGTGATTTTTCTGAGGTTATCTCCAGACACATTAATGCTATCCCTGAGGTTCTTTCATGTGGATGTGCTGTTTGGAGTTTGCAGTCCTTTTCCAGCTTGGCACCAAGGAATTGGAAGAAGAAGGAGAAGGGAATCCAGGGAATGCTGGCAGTGATGCCCAAAGAGGCTGACCTGGAGCAGAGGCTGGACAGAATTGAAGGAATAAAGCAGGGATTTATTAAAAACCCTTCAAAGGATTCACCTTGGGCAGTGCAAGAGCCTGGCCAGGGCTACACCCAAGATGGACCCTCAGTCACAAATTTTCACACTTTTGTAAGTTTTGGCTGTTTCCCACATTGGGGTTAATTGTCCAATTCCAGCTCCAGGTTCTGCAGTCCCATCCTCCCAGATTCTCTCCTCAATTCCCTCTTTTTTGCACTTTTTGGGGCTGAAGCTGCAGCAGTGTCCTTGGTTCTGGGGCTGGAAAAGGATTGTTTTGTGTGACTGAAGAGAACTTGCTAACACTTTATACAAAGTTCAGAGTTATTTTCCTAATGCAGTGCAGAATGTGGAAAATACAAAAGCTGAAATTTAAGGCATCAGTAGCTGCTCAAACTCAGCAGAGCAGCTGATGACAGGTACAATCCAACAGCCATATGTTTCTTGCCTAATTACAGGAAAAGTTGCCCACATGCCTAAAGTTAGTCCAGGGAATCACAGGGATGCTGAGCAGCACAGGAGGGAGATTTTGGTAGAGCAGGGACAGCAGTGCTTTAATTAATTAAATTTAATTAATTTAATTAATGCTGTGTGGATTGCAGGAGTGCCTGGAAGGGCTGCAAAGCCCCTGTTTTGCAGAGCTGATCCAAGGAGATCAACTATTGACCAGCTAGCAGCATCCTACAGCAATCCCTCACAGCCAAGCTCCAGTGGAGGCATCATTCAGACACTCTTTAAAACAGCCCTTTTTCTTCTACAATTATACATCTAGCCATAAACTTTCTTATATAATTGCAAGAAGTATTTTGTGTCTTCCCTTTTACTATAGTTTTATACTCACAGGCAGCAGCAGGTCTTGCACGTGTAAGCACACCCATGTGGGAAAAAATTAAAATTATTTCTTTTTTCTTTTAAAAGCATTTTCATTATTTGACTTAGGCTATGAGCATTTACTGCAACTTGTGTTGCCAACACAGAGGGCATCAAAAGAAGCCTCTGCAGGCACAAGCTTTGTTTTACCACAGAAAAACTGGAGAGCAAATCTCTGCACTGGAGAACAGCTCCGTGGGGTAGCTGTTCTGGAAATATTTCACTGAACTTTTCACTCCAAAGCCACAAGCCCCAAATCTCTGTCTAACTAGGAGTGATCTTATCCTGGAGGAGTTTTCAAAATAATCTGCCTTTTGACCAAGCTGGCAGGGATGTGCAGTAGTGATGGGGGGATGTCTCACCCTGTTGTGCTGGTTTAGCATCAGCCTTTGGTTTTAAGGACATTCATGGTGGTTTGAAAGGGAAAAAAAAAAAAAAGATATTGTAGGCTGTGATATGGAAGACATTTTGTGCAACTTGAAAAATAAGCTTTAGTGCAACTCAGAAAAGTAGTTTTCTGTCTGTGTGATACATTTATTCACACCTACAGAGAGGTAATGGGTGAGAAAGGTTTCCTTAAGACTCTCAGACACCTGAAGGAAATAATCAAAGCTAGATAATGTGTTTTGTTGGTTTTTTTTTTTGTTTTTTTTTTTGTTTGTTTTTTTGTTTTGTTTGTTTTGTTTTGTTTTTTCATTATTAAAGAAAATAAATGATTTTTTCCTAATTTTGGAAAGATGTGTCCAGTGCCTGTGTGGTACCACTACATATCAGGCTCCTCCACAGGATTTGTTCATATTTGAAAGGGGCAATGGTACATTGAGGAAATGTACATTTAGAATGTTTTTTTCTCAGAAGAAATTACAAAGCAGATCATGGAAGATGGAAGGGTATAACTTTTCTGTGAGGAAAGCTCTTAAAGTTCTAAATTATCTTGTGTCATCTGAGAGGACTTGGTTCTTAGAGCTTCTCATCTTCCTTTTCTTTATTTTTTTGCTTCATGCAGGTACACAGCCACCCAACACACACAGAGACAACTATATAAACTTTTAATAATGCAATTTGAATGTATTTTATTACTTAACAGGTCAGATGCCAAAAAAGCTCAACTTTCCTAAGTTAAAGTTATGCAATATCCAGCAGACAAAGATGGCACAGGAAAGGTTTTTATCACCCATAAATAACAGAGAAATCTAGAATCTGCTACTATTGTGCAAACATTTTAAAAAAAAAAAAAAATTATCTAACTAGCAGCAGCTAATTTCCACACAAGTGAAAACCAGTTCTCTTCATTCCTTTCCTCAGAGTGTGTTTCCCCTGTTTAGGATTTAAACTTCTGGATCAGTGTTTACATGTTGCAGCCCAGTTCTTCTGGAAATCATTAAAAACTGTTAAAACCTGTAAATATGTTGCATTGCAGGCATAGGATGTTGAGTAGGAGAGCTGCAAAGTATTTGCTGAATAAAGACAATATTTCAGTAACATTTTCATTGAAAATCTGACAGCTTTGTGCCCTTTCTGATCATGATGCCTCCCGTTTCTAAATTATTTTGAGCTTAGTTTTTCCCCATTTAAAATTTGATTTAGTGAATGGCCCTGAGGCTGTTAGGATGTGGGATTTGGGACAGAGTGGTGCAGGTTGGAGGTGCTTCTGCACTGAGATGGGGAGGTGTTTGCTGACCTTTTGTGGAGGAGGATTCTGTGATCCACTGCAGAACTGCCCAGATTGATTCTGCTGGGTGCACTGAAGTCAAAATTGTGAGTTTGGGGGTGGAGCTGGGTGACACCTGCTATGTGGAGGGGCCATTCCACAAACCCAAGTGTGTCCAAGCCTCCTACTCTAGAATTGTAACATACAGGAAATGAAAAACTTTGGTGCCAAGGGATCATACATTTTAAAAATGCTTGTGTTCGTGCTGTACTCGAGTTTTCCTTGTTTTGAAAGGAGATTTTTCCATTCTGCATTAGGTAATGCTCTGTATGAATAACAAGGGTAAAGTGTGGTCTTTAAAGTTTTAGGATTCATTTTCCTGCGCTGTTTTTGCTCTTTATTACATTTTAGCTCTAGAGATTTATGCTATAGACTAAAAAGCCCTACAGGAGGCTGAATCATGCATGAACTTTATACAACTTTCTGTTTGAACCTCATCGTTTTTCCTCATCTTTCTCATCAGTGTTTTACTGAAATGTTGGCAGGCAGGGAGCAGAAATTGTGCCAACTGATGCTAACATTTCAACAACAGCAGGAGGAGCAAAAAAAAAAAAAAAAAGACAATAAAAGAAAGAATAGCTGGAGAGAATGCTGTTTTTGTGGAATTATGTCTTTTCTCAGAGTGCTCAGTTCTTGAGCTGGGGCTGCTTGCAGTCATTTCCTAATGTGTGAGCACAGCCAGGCTTGAAACTGTTTTAGGCTTCCATTTGTCTCCAGCCTGACAAGGTAGCATGGTAGCCATTGTATTAAGCCACAAGAGGAAAACTCCTGGGATAAATTGTGGCTTTTCCCTCTGTTCTTTATTCTTGCTTTCCTGTAGCCATGTAGAGCTGTGGAGTGTTTGATGGAGTTCGTGGCTCCCAGCCTGTGAGGATGATGAAGTGATGTTGGTTACAGTTTGTTGTGACAAATATTTATATTAGTGCAGCTTTATCATCTGTCCCTGCAGCTCATAAAAAGCAATAATACAAATATTAAATGGTGCTCATGACTTGCATTAAGCAGACCAGTGGTTCAGCTCATGGAGGGCTATGCAGAGGCTGAGGATTTTACCCTCACCAAACTAAGAATATAATCCCTGTGTGCCTTCCCCCTTGATAAAACTCACTGCTTTTGTTTCCTTTATTTGCCATGCAGTCTCTTACTTCCTGAGCATGTTCAGGGTTTTGAAATGAGATCTCAGCCCAACCTGCTTAAAAGAAGAAAGTGTTAGCTGGAAGCATTTGACAAAGATAATTCCTGCCTTTTCTATTACAACAATATATCTTTATAAGTGGTCCTGAGTCACAGTGCAGCATTTCTCAGTCATTGAATTTCTGGTCTCCAGATAGATGAAGTTATTATTTTTGTTTTGGTCCTGCCCTGATGTGCAATTCTGTAAATTCTGATGTGCTATTCCAAGGAAATCTGACCCATTCATATTTAACTGGTGCAGTCTAAAGTCTGAATTGGTTATGGATACTGGACTGACTTTTATAATGAACTTTTTTTTTTTTTAATACATTGAATGGTGGGTAATGATATATGAATGTGGGCATAAACTTTACAGTTAGGAAATCAGAATATAAACAATACCTGCTTTACCTTCCTGATACCACATAAAGTTAAACAAAGTTTTATTCCTGCTGTGTGTAAACTTCTTCAAATGTCCTGCTCTCTGTTGCTCCAGTGGGGATTTTTTAACTTGTTCTTGCTTTTAGTTGTTCCTTTCAAAATTTAAAGTATTAAAGTCCATCAGTCAAAATTTTGCATTCCAAATTGAGATTTCTATTAACATAGTAATTAGAAGCTAACCAGGTACTTATGTAATAAGCAAACAGCATCTCTTAAATCAGTGTGTACAAAAAAAATAAAATAAATGTATTCTTTATTCCTTTATTCCTCATTGCCAAGGGAGGCATTTTAAAGATTTGATTGTCTATAGGAACATTCAGGAAATCTCTGGGGCTGCTGCTTGATACTAAGGACAATGTCAGTGCCAGATTTACAGTGTCAGATTTTATTTAAAGCTATTTAGAATTCACCACTTATTCCCACTGATGTCCCAACAAGTTTAGTTTGATAAAACTGGGTTGTAACATCTAAATTTTTTCATGCTCTACCTAGAAGGCTTTCCTTACAAAATCATTTTGAAAAGACACCATTTTCTTTCAACGAGAAGTGAGTAAACCACTGGCAGAATGGAAGTGAAAAGCCAGGATGACACATTTGGATAAATAATGAAATGCAGTTCTCAGAGAGCTTAAGTGAACCAAAATGAAATCTGAATGAAAGAAAAAACAATGGTTGTCCATGGAAGCATTAACTGAGGTAAATGAAATGTACAACATACTAAGGGGACTCATAAGGAATTTTACAAAGAAGTAAATCATAAGGGGGAAAAAAAAAAAAAAAAAAGGTAAATATGTGTTTCTGTAAGAGAGCCCTCTGAATATTGCTAGACAGTTAAGCTGAAATGGATCCAAGTTTCTTCATTGGTTTTCACTGCAGAAAGGATAAAGACAATGTATTCTTGGCAAGCATTTTATGTGAAACTTTATGTCCTGGAGATTAAACTGATTGATATGTCCAAATTACAATAAATCATTGTCCCTGAATTATAACTGAGAAAGGTTATGAATGGAGCCACAAGGATGCTAAAAAATGGGTATGAGGTGTCATTGTCAGTTGTCTTTCTGGAAGAAAAACGCTGAAAGAGTCAGATTTATACACCATGTAAAAGTTTATTTGTTAGTTTGTTTTTTGCTAATTTGAGAAATTAATCAGTAATACATAATATCTAAGACAGCCCACAAGCAGTGTTAGAAATAAGTCAGAGGGTTTGGCAAACATTGCATCCCTGTGGTGGAAATGTGGAATTCACTGCTGTGATCTTTCTGAGTCTCGTTCTAAAAAAATCATTTCCAAACTTGTGATGAATGTTTATTTTTATATACACATTTGGCCCAACTAAACAGCATAGAATAAAAGAAGCATACTGAGATTTGAGCCCTAATTGCCTGGGTTTATGAAGAAAAACTGTCTCATAGAGGCTGCATAGTGATCCTCCCTGGGTTTGCTGTGTGCTTTTGTGGAGGACCAGGCTCTCCTCTCCCAGGTCTGGATTTATTGGATGTGTTTCAGTGATCTTGGCAGTAATTACTCACAGACACCACGAGGCCTCCTTGCCATTAGCTCTGGTGGTAATTGGTGACAAGTCAAATGACTGAAATTTCCCTGCTTTTTTTGGGACCAGCAGGAAGCTGCTGGAACACAGGCAGCCTCTCTTTTTTTTTTTTTTTTTTTTCCTGAAGCCATATCTGACACACAAGAGCTGCTTATCTGTGCACACTGTCTTTTTTTCTCTTGCTACCTCTCAGCTTTATGGCTTATGTCCATCTTTTCTTTAAGACTCCGACAATTTTCAACTTCATTTTGAATATCTTTATTCAAATGCAGATTTTGTCTTTGTAGCTGGGACCAAGTTGAAGGCATCTTTGAAGAAATGCTAATAGGAGTGCTGTGGTAAGGCACTGCTTCTTAGACATACCTTCCTTCTTAAGAACATTTCTTTGAAATCTAGGCTGAAAAAAAAAATAAATAAATAAACCATTTTGCTCTTATCAACATTGCTTTAATGTGCTCAGAATAAGATGCCTGCATAAACCAGAAAATGGAGAGGTGATAGTGAGCTGCTCCTTTACTGTGCTGAATGTGGGTGGGTCTGCTTTAGTGCAGTCCAGAAGGGGATTTTGAAAGAAACAGCTTTATGTTCCTTTTCTTCCTCTTTATAATTTAGCTGATTAGCATCCTGCTCTTACTGAAGTCACACAGCAACCCTGAGCACGTGGTAAACAATGCTAAAACTTGGTTTGTCATCTGCAGGGAGGTGCAGATACTGCATCAAAGGCAACTTGGCTGGGAAATGCTATTGGGGTGGCTTGAAATCCAATACACAGAAATTTCTTTTTTTTTTTTTTTTTTTAGAAAAAGGAAAAATGCAAAACCTGTAAATTTCATTCTTGGGTGAAATTGGAGAGAATCTAAAAAATTGCAGATCCTGGAAGGTTCTTGTGGAAAATGGAGAGGAAACTTTCTTCAGTGGGAAAAGATCAGCTGAAAAGGAAAATGTCCCACTCAAGTCTGCTCATGAGTTGCTGTGATTTGCTGCATCTGCCAAGTTGCACAAGCCTACTCAACAATTTTAAGGCAGCTTTAAGGTTACAGAAAATTCCTAATAACTTTGTTATTTTCTCTTAATAGCAGGTAGAGTCCTTTTAACTGCATTTGGTTTCATTTTTCATGAGGACCCTCTAGAGTTAAATTAATATAATTCTGGAGATGGCTTGGTCATCCCAAATCATTTCTGTGATGTTCAAGCCTTTGGTAGCACACTGAGTTGGAATTGAATTCTGGAGAGACACTGAGCATGTTAATTAGATTCTCTTTGAGCTCAAAGAGGGAGGAAAAGCAGAAGGGATAATTTTTAACATTTCAGTTGAGCCATGTTTGCAGTGCACATTCCTCTTTCCTACAATATTACATGGAATTAGAGGTAGAAATTTCTAGAATTGACATGTTCACCGTGCTATCTGAATTTGCTAAAGGTGTATAAGGCCTTTGGATAATATGCATCGAGTAGAGAGTAGTTTTTTTGAACTAAATTTTTAAAAAATATTAGCCTGTTAATGCATCTGGGTGCTACAGGCAGGGGAACTTCACTGAGACAAAAGTACTGAACACATCAGCTAAACAGGGGGAAATATTGATGTTAGCTGATCCTTGTTTGCAAAACCACCACACTTTCTTCCAGATCATTTATACAAAGGGGCAACAACAGCATCAGCAGCCTCAGGGAGGATGAGGAGGGGAGAGAAAGTTTCCCAGCTCTGAGAAATGAGGCAGAACAAACCAAATTCTCTCATTGTTGACCCAAAGGAGAAGGAAACACAGCCTATGGAAGGAACAAAAGTGGTGTTTGTTGTGCATGCCAACGAGCTCAATTCAGAGTGGTTGGTAACACATTGAGGCACCAGAAAAGCACAAAAGATGTGCAGGGAGGAAAGAGAGAGCAAGCTGTGACCTCTGGGAGCTGTGAGGAGCTGGGGGAAGGAGGTGGCTCAGCTTGATGCCTAAAGAGGCTGCCTGGAACTGAGGGTGGACAAATTAAAGGAATAAAGTAGAGTTTTATTAAAAACCCTTCAAAGGATTCACCTTGGGCAGTGCAAGAGCCTGGCCAGGGCTACACCCAAGATGGACCCTCAGTCACAAATTTTCACACTTTTGTAAGTTTTGGTCCATTCCCACATTGGGGTGAATTGTCCAATTCCAGCTCCAGGTTCTGCAGTCCCATCCTCCCAGATTCTCTCCTCAATTCCCTCTTTTTTGCACTTTTTGGGGCTGAAGCTGCAGCAGTGTCCTTGGTTCTGGGGCTGCAAAAGGATTGTTTTGTGTGACTGAACTGAAGAGAACTTGCTAAAACTTTATATGAAGTTCAGAGTTACATCCTAATGCAGTGCAGAATGTGGAAAATATGAAAGCTGAAACTTGAGGCATCAAGCTGAGCTTCTGCAGAGCTGCCTTCCCCTACCACACCAGAGAGGGAGTCCAGGCACTTACCCAGCAGAAATATTATGGATCTGCAAGAAAAAAAGGGATCTGGCAGCTGTGAGAAGAACTGGCAGTAGGAAGACTTGGAAAAAAAAAAATAATAAGTCCCAGATGAAAGAGAATTGAGGTCAAAACAGGAACAGATGTGCACTAAAAATAGAAGGACAAGAAAAAGATAAATGCAAAGGTCCTTGCAAGCAGACAGATATTTACCAGGAGGGAGAGACATCTTATTAAAGGAGAGATGGAAAAGCAGTGATAATACAAAGGGAAAAAACTTGCAGCTCAAATTAAGAAGCCTCTTCTTTTAATTTAAGTTATTCTTATTTAGCTCCAACTAAATCACCCCTTGAATCCTCAACCTGCATTATTACTCAGAAAAAGCAATGAACCTTATATAAGGGGCACCAGTGTAGATGCTACTGAGCACCTCTGCAAACTTGAGATAATGACATTAAAGGAATTAATAGAGTTAAAGTACAGCCTACATTTAGTTCTAATTAGACAAAAGATAGCAGCCAAATTGCCACTAAAATTTAGACAGAGAATTCAAACAAGTCATGGAAACTGTGGAGATATATAAATTCTGGGTTTAGTATAATTGCTTGAAATCTCCCAAGTTCTCCATTTTGCTGTTTGTTCCCAATAATTTGATATAGTCTGGGGAAGCAGAGCTCTGGCACACCTGCATTTGAGCCCCCAGCAGGTACCAGGCAGTTTTCATGTGGCACTTCTGGAGTGGGAAGTTGTTTCTGGAAAAAGGGACAGGGAATTAAAGTGAAGTTTCCTTCCAAGAGCAGCAGAAATAACCATAACCAACCCTGTCAAACTTCTTTAGCTTTTTCCTGCCACAAACACAGAAATGTGCAGCAGGAAAATACCAGCAGTGGATATATCGTGGAATTTCCAAGGATGGCTGTGCACTAACCAGGGACTACCAAGCAATATTTATTTATTTATCTTACAATTTCCAATGAACTCCTCAAAAACTGTCCTGGGATTCCAAAATCTCTAATTTTCTCATTTCACTCAAGTTGGTTTTTTTTTTTTTTTTTTTAAACAGAGCAAATCTTGAGTTACAGCCCCAAGAGCATTCCTACATGAGGGCAGCAGACTGACCTTGGGAATAGATTGGGGTTGCTTGTTGAGCAGCAGCAGTTTGAAATGATGCTTTGCATATATGCTTTGCATAGATAAATATTCTGTAATAGCAGGAAGAACAAATCTCTTTTTCCTCTGTCTTAATAAACATTGATGAACAAAGATTTCATTTTATTTCATTTCTATTTTTATCCCATGCTCGATTTTCTAAGAGCCAGAAGACAGTAGTCTTACATGGTTTTTTTGTACTCTCTTTCCATTATATTCTCATGTTTACAGCAGACTTTCTCCTGTTCTTCCCTCCAGCAGTTTTGTTGTTATTCTGCCTTTAAATTCCTTCAAGTGATTTTCAGTGAGCTGGTTGTGTGGTCTTTCATCAGGTACAAAGAGAGCACTTGGCAGATTCTCTGCAAGTAAAAACAACATTTTGGTTTTTATGGCAGCCCTCTAAAAATGTATATATATAGTGCATTGGTCCCAATTAACAAAATTACACTGGTAATTATCTCACCCAAATTGTTGTTCTAGATATATGTTCTTCACTTTACATGGGAAGGTTTTCTTTATTAATTCCTCTTTATTTGTGGCAATTCATTAGCAGCCAAATCCATAAGCAGTTTTATCCATTTCATGGACCTTATTTCAGGAGGAGGAGTAGACCACAGCAAAGGCTATTCATTATTTTCCTCTGCCCTGCTGCCTGAATTTCTAATTCCCTTTTTACTTGTCTCTGAGCCCATGTCATTTCCCTTGTATTAATGATTCCACAGCTTCTTTTAGCTGCTTTTGTATTGTCTATATGGAAAAAAAAGTGTGGGGGTGTAGTTATAGGGCAGCCCTCAAAAGTAACTAGTCCAAAAATTTGGGTTATTGGGCATTTGACTGTTGGCAAATATTTCACTGACAAAACTTTCCATATTTGTATTTCCATAATTGTATTTGTGTATATATATATATGTTTTTTTTTTTGTTCAGTTGGGCTAAAATTAATATTTTCAGTGTAGTTCCTCAGTGGAGAGTGTTTGTGCTTACCTATTCCTCAAAAAAAAAAAAAAAAAAACAAAAACTTTTTTAAGCTTTAGAGAAAGGTCACTGCTGAAGATTCCTTGTGTAAGTCTTAATCATATTTTTTGGCAGTGGATTCATCCTGCCTGCACTCTGGAAGCAGCCTCTGTAAAACTCTATGTACTCATTTGTGTTAGGAGAAAATTTCAGTGGATTTCAGTGGAAATTTTCAATGGATTTCAATGGATTATTATATTATTTTAATGGATCAGAAATGTCTGAAGTGTAAGGAAAGGAAGTTTAAAACTGGCATGCCATACATAGAACCCAAAGCTTCTGTGACAGCTGTGAGCAGACAATATTTAGGTGAGAAAACTCATCTTAAAAGAGAGTTAATTTATAGAGAAGCATCAGAGATTCATAGCTCACACAATATATTGCCATAACAATTCTCACAGATATATTTGTAGTTTTCAGTAGCTTGACTTTGCCATCCATCCACTGTGTAAGTTTTCATTAAAAAATTCTTTTAAAATTAAATTGTGTTCTGAAATATGGGTGGAGTTCTGGACTCATTCTCAATAACTGATTTCTGTGTTAACTGGAGAGAAAAAGCCTTTTCTTTCCATGTGCTTACCTGCAATTTGCATGCAGTCTCACATGTCTTTAATGTCTACATTCCCCTGCACTGAATAAAACCATCCTTGACACTGAGCAATCTGATTTTTTTCCTAAATTATGGCCCTGATTTCACTGAGCTACAGCCCTTGCTGGTTTGGCTAACTCAGTATCAGACCAGAAATTTGTGAATGTTTCTGTTAATGAGAAGCAGACAGGCACAAGTTTGCTCAGATCTTTAACAGAGAGAAGGAGAAATGATGAACAAAATGCATTTTAATTCTTCAATCAGAAGATTGGACTCTGAGCTCCCCAGGGAAGCTGTTGGATGTTTACAGCTCAGCTCCTGAGAGCAGAGGCATATATAATTGGAATTATGTTTCAGGGGGATCTGTCAAAGTATTTTTGGCATATGGAATAACATTCACTTAGTGAACAATTTGGAGCTGCTGTCTCTTTCATCCCATTAAACATCCAGATGTTCCACATGTTGATATTCTTCTTGCAGGGCAGAGAAACCCCATTGCCACTGCAGAATAAAGCATGGAAATGGAAATGGAAATGAGGCAGATTTTTTTTCTGCCTGTGTGCTGATTATTTGCTGTCTATTTGGTGTGAGATGGCAATGCAAATATTTGTAAGGAAGATAAACTTTCTATAAAATTTTTATATTTGTCCATATTAAATTCTCATCATGATCTGGTGGCAGAGTAACAATGAGAATCAAACTTTAGGATGGGCAGGCCCCATTCTTTCACATGCAAAAAGAATTATAACATAATTAATAATAATGCTATATGATGCAATATGCCATGCCATGCCATAATGTAATGTAATGTAATATAATATAATGTAATATAATGTAATGTAATATAATATAATGTAATATAATACAATATCATAATATAATATAATATAATATAATATAATATAATATAATATAATATAATATAATATAATATAATATAATATAATATAATATAATATAATATAATATAATATAATATAATATAATATAATATAATATAATTAATATAATGTCATAGCTGCTGAATACATTTTATATTTAGGTCTAGAAATGTCAGTAACTTGGATCTGTAGAGTGAAGAGTTGCTGGAGTCAGAATTCTGTCTCTGTTTTTTCCAAAGCTCAGTGGAGCACAGGGCTTAGAGGGTTTTGGCACACAGAAGGCAACAGAAGGCTTGATGCAAGGGAGTTTTAAATACATGGAATAAATACAGCTTTAGTAATCTAACAGTGAAGTAGGAGGCCCTAATTCCATATCTCTTGTTCTTATCTCACCTGAAGAATCCCTTCACTGCACAGTTCCTACCATAACAAATACCTTGACAACTGATGTCCTTGTAGAGGCTGTGACCTGAAAGTAGCAAAGCTGTTTTCCTGTTTGATACCTGATTTCACAGCCCACAGAATCTTCCAAACCCTAAATTTTGAACAGAAATGATCATACCCTAAATACTTCAAGTCCCAGTAAAACTGCCCCGTATTAAATATGAGATATTCTCATATTTAATTGCCTTCCTGGTAGAAATTTGCACCTTAATTCAGAGCTGAATTTCTCTCCCACAACAGCCAGGATATTGCTGGGACTGCAGCTGGCCATGGTCACTTTGGACTCTTGACAACTGGAAACAGCCCAGAGTAGCTCCTTCTCCTTCTCCTTCTCCTTCTCCTTCTCCTTCTCCTTCTCCTTCTCCTTCTCCTTCTCCTTCTCCTTCTCCTTCTCCTTCTCCTTCTCCTTCTCCTTCTCCTTCTCCTTCTCCTTCTCCTTCTCCTTCTCCTTCTCCTTCTCCTCCTCCTTCTCCTCCTCCTCCTCCTCCTCCTCCTCCTTTAATTTTCTGGCCAGCACACTTGTATTTGATCTGAATTTCTTGGAGGATTAGGACAATCAAGCCAGTATATCCAGTATTGCCAATTTAAGAAGATGATTGCTACTTGAAGAAATAAATTAGTTTTCTAAGGGAAGTTCTCTTTCTCAAAGGAAAATGTCAATGTCAATCTCTGTAGTCCTCATGCATTTAGAAAGAACAATGGGAAAATAGTGTTTTCTCCTTGTTATTACTGAGCAGATGTAGTATAGAAATCTGACTAACATTTTAGTTTGTATTAGCTGTGTAAAACCAAGCATTAAGACAAAGAGCAAACTTTCTAGTCCTGACTGATTAAATTTCATCACTAACAAGTGCCCAGTGAATTTTGTCTACCTGGTAAATAGGGGCAATATATCCTGTAAAACTGAGCTTCAAACTGATCTCAGCTCAAGACAGTCTGGCAAGGAAAAGCATTTCAGGGGCTGCATTTCTTTCATGCCAGTGATTACATAGGGCAGCAGTCTTGATTTAAACTTGGAATCACCTAAGTGAAAGACTCCTAAAAAATATGTATATACATATACAGGACTTGTGTGTAACTATAAAACAGAAAAAAAAATGTAAGAAATAGTTTTTTAGATTTCTCAGATACAGGGCTGGGCACATCTAAGATGTGCTAGAACAAAATGAAAGCTACTCATTTTGCTCTATGCTAGAGTATTTTTTACTCAGAGGAAATTTTTGCTGAATGATTTTATTGTAGCCAGCTATTGCAGGAATTCAGAAATCAGGGAGATTTTTATAAATACAAGGTGGGGCAGATATTGTACTGATATTATGTTATATATATTATACTGCCCAGTGAAAATGGATTCCCCATTTCTGCCTGAGATAATCACAGGAAAAGTGAGTGGTGGTGAAATGCCATTAAGTCTGGTGCTGCCACACACTGGGGATCTTGAACTGCATTTTTTTAACTCCATAGACTCAGAATGAAATCAGGGGTGCACTGTCTCAACAGTGGAAATAATCTGTATTTCTCAGTTGCTCTTGTGCTCAATAAAGAGATAAGGCAGTGGTCCATGGCAGATCCTGTTGTCAGAATAATGATGTGATTGTACTTAAGTACTGATAAATAAGCATATCTTTTATTCCCTCTGCTTTCCCACCCCTGCTGTGAGGTTCAGGATTCAGGGCTCTCACATTTTTATATATTTATATATAAATATATACAGCTTTATATATTATATGTCTAAAAAAGCTGGGCATAAAGTTATACAAAAGTGAATGCAGAAAACCAGCAAAAAACAAGACTCCTCTGAGTCTTAATCTTATTCTTTTTTCTCTTTCTGGACACCTACAGAAGACTCTTTGAGATGTTCCTGCTGCAGGTCAGCTTTTCATTCCCCCTCTCCTTCCATTCACCTCTTTTTTATTTTCTTTCTCTTTTGAAAAGATGGGAGAGGTAAAAGCCCCTTTGGAGAGTTTAAAATACTTGGGCTGATAAAACAGAAAAAAAAATTGAAGCAGACAAATCTTTCTTAGTCCTTGAGTAATTTTTGTTTATGTCAGTGACAACCAGAGAATGTGTTTGGCCTTTTAAATAGATTTAAGCTTCTTGAATTACAGGAATAGCACTTGATGAGACAAGGACAGGAATAAAGAAGATAAGGTCAAGAAGGATTGTACTTTATTCTTTCAAAGTGATTTAATTGTTTTAATTTACAAAAAGATGAAAGCTACAGTTTGTTCATTTAGATAATGAAATTAAAGCTCCAAATGAAAATCTTGAATGTATTGGCTGAATATGTTTAATATTTCCCTAGCAGAAATGACAGGGATTTCCAATGTTTCTTTAAATGTATTTTTGATACATCTATTTTACCTATTTTATTGTTAGCTCTTCCTTTTTTATTTTCCTTTTGTGTAATTCTTTAGATGGTGGGTGTAGAAAAAACTACTATACCCAGCCACATGGGATCTTAATTAAAGAAAAAAAATTCTTGTTCTCTTTGCAAACTTTCAAGATATCTTCCTAAAATAAAGGAGAGGTTTTAATGCTCTTGGCTATGAGCTTACAGCTGTCAGAAAAGCTCTTTTTATTTTCAAATGCATTGGGAAAAGGCAAAGCATACTCCCCTTTCCTTAAAAAGCTTTTGTCAAGCTTTTATTATCAGCTCTTATCCATTTTGTAACTTTTAGGTGGTACATTTAGCTCTGAATTATGACTAACATTGGCCTAAACCTTTGGATTTCCTCTTGTAAACCACACTGCCATTAAATAACAAAAACTAATAAAACTGAGCCTTCACTCTTAAAACAATTAAAGAAATACTTGACAAAAATATACCCCAGAAGCTGACAGCAATCAAGATTTGTCTTCATTAACAACATTTGTCTGCATTAATAACTAGTGCAATAAGAATGGTGCCTTGGAAAACAGGAAAGAGGTAGCCCAAATGAGCAATTAGGAGGCCAATAAAAAAGTGTGTTTCCTTCATATCTTTATGGGCTCATTTGCAGGCCATTAGGCTGCAGACACACTTATTTGGCTGGTGAACATTTCATGTGAAAATTCTGAACTTGATGAGCTATTTATTAAACTCATTCTTTCTAACTGGCAGTATAATCATGCAAGGGATTATTGTCTTTTCATTTATTTTTCTGGAATGATTAGCTTGTGGTGCCATAAAACTCATTTATGAGAGTGACTGATATTTATAATGTTTTAATTAAATTTGGTTTGGGAAGCAAATGGGAAAATTTACATTCAATGTATATGGTTGTGTCAGACATGTTCAATGGCACTTGTCTTTTTATTAGCTTAGAATAATTAGTTGGGGTATTTATGTGCTAATATTACCTAATTAACTCAGCAGCAAGGTAATTAATTTACTTAATGGCTGTCCAAGAAAAAAAAATAGTGTTGTAATATAGTGAGATGCTTTAATTTCACTAGATCCTTCTAGGTTAAATGTTTTTTTCAAATAGGTATTGTTTCTTAAAAGGATTCAGAGAATAGATCTGTTTTATTGGAGAGGGCAATTTTTGCATTTCACCCATGATAAAACAAGGTCCAGTGTAAATCATGCAGAGAGAGAGCAAAGAGGATTTGGATGTTCTTCCTTTTTTAAAAGAGCTGTTAGGTAAGGGGTGCTCCATCCATCAACAGCAATTGCAGTTATTCCATTGCTTTGAAATTCCAAATGCATATTAAAAAAAAAAAAAAAAAAAAAATCCCTTATTGCAACATTGCAACATCAGTGAATAACATATTGGGTGAGAATGTTGGGCACTGAGCAGATATTTAACCAAAACAAAACAATAAAAAGCATTCAGCACAATGACTTCCCAAGCTATGCATGGTTTTCCCAATTAATTCCTTTTCTGTAGGCTTGGCCTATCTCCCCCTGAATGATTTAATGAGTCCTGTGACAGTGTTTAAAAGTCATTCAGGTGTCACACCTGGTCTTTCTGTTTGTTTTCAACCTGAGCACCATGAGCTTTATGTCCTTTAATTCTTAGGGAAGGTGATTCCATCCAGTGGCTGAATAAAGGGTTTGTCCACGTAGGATGGTTTGGAGTGGGGGTTCTCCCCCTTTTTTTTGCTGTTTAAAGAGCATTAGTTTCTTTTTCTCTGCTAACAAATGTGCAAATTCCTGTCAGATCACTTCCTGAGAGTTCTGTGCAGAAAGATTTACTCACTAGTCAAGCAGAAGCAGTAGATAAGAGATTTTTGCATCAAATGGGATGCAAGAAAAGGAAAGGTTGGGAAAAGCAGCACACCCAAATGCCTGAAGGGTTTAAATTAGCAGCTGTCACTGAGCTCTGAAAAGTGGTTCTGTGAGAAGGATATGGGCATCTCTGGCTCTCAAGGACATCTGGTCAGTCTGGGGGAGGGTAGAACTATATCCATTCCTGTGATTGTATTGACTTTCCAGGCCAAAAGGTCAGCCCAGAAACCTGCAGATTGCCCAGTTAGACCTGAGCAGCTGCTTACAGATCCCTGCAAAGCTTTAAAAAAAATGGTTTCTGTCTTTTTCCAGCTGTGCCATTGTCATTGGGAAGGTTGCTGTCCTAAAGGAGCTCTCAACTCCACACTTTTATTAACTCACATAACCTCTCTCATACCTTTCCTCACAGATGTTTTATTTTTATTTTCCCCTGTGAATGACCCACAGCAGAGGCCATCTCTCTGCTTGCAGCTGTTTAAACACCATCCTGGAAGCAAATTGTGTGCTAATGTTGGTCTTTGATAGTTTATCATTATCAGAAAACCTTGTCATGCCTTTGTATTTGCAGCTAGCGAGTTCCAAATGATATATTTATATATCATAATAATTCATGCACCATCATGTCTCAGTGCCTAATTAAAAAACTGATGACTTAAATTCATCAGTGTTTCTGCCAGTCCCTGAAATACCCTCTCACTTTTGTCATTACTTAGCCCAGAAGCTCCTTGGTTGATTCCTAGACCTACTGCAAATCCAAGGACCTACAAGAGAGAAATTTCCATTTCTAATTTATTTAGAGGTGGAGAGATTGCTTTAGAGTGGCAAGGTTATTAATCAGGCTTTTCTTCCTTGAGACATCGGGGTCTTGTTTGTTTTTGTGGCTTTTTGTTCAGGTCTTTTGCATTCCAGATTTGGGAACTAGCTGCTGTCTGAAGTATTTTCACTGTTAAGGTGTAAAAAACAGGAATCAATTAATTCCATAACATTTCTGCAAAGAAATTTGATAAATCTAGTGTCCTAAGTCTTCCATTTAGATGGTCTTTTTATCTTATCTGGATATTTTTGCATTAAAAAAGAAATTTCTTCCCCATACTTTTTTCACTTTTCAAATTTTTTTTGTCATGTGGAAGCCAGTCCACATAACGAGGTGACAAATACTGCAATTTCCTTTTTCCTGCTTGTTATTTACCAGATTATACACAAAAGTCTGAATTATTTATCTTTGTGGATCATCTTAGTTAATAAGTTGCTGTTTCCTAAACCATTTCCAGGATTATTTTCTGGGGTCCTGTTCTTTGGATTGTATATTCCACATGCTTTGTTCCTAAAATCCAGGTTTTATATTTCAATGTATTTATAAACATCTGCAGTGAATGAATCAAACTAAACAAGTGATCCTTGCAGTACAGCTGATCTGTTCTTGACTTTCTGCAGCACACTGCCAGATTTTGCATCATATGAAAATTCTTTATCAAGATTTCTATGTTTGGTTTTTTTTTTCCCCAAATTGCTTCTATGGTTATACACAACTGAGTGCTGAGACCTCATTCTTAAGGAGCTGGGAAAGGAGGGAATCTGCAGATCAGAGCATATTATCTGTGTCAGCAAATTATAAACTTCCCTAGTATTGAGTTTGAGAACACAATTTTTTAATGTATTAATTTTAATAACAGTGTGATCAAAGATGCCATGTATTATTTATAATCTTCTAAAGTGCAAGTGTCTCTCATGCCAATTTTGTTTTGAATTTCCATATTCTCTTGTTAATAGGGAAATACCATTACCCCCACTTTATTAGATAAATATTTCAATAATTCAATGCACTGGAGCAGAGATTGTAGGATCTTCAATAAGTGGCAGCTCCAGGCATGGGTGGCATCTCAAAACCTTTTTATTTTTCCATACACACATTTCAGAAGTCTTCACCAGTGAGGCCACTGATTGTTGAGCAAGAATAATGCACCTTAGAAATAAATTACCCAGCATCAGAAAGCTGAGTTTATTTTTTTTTTTTGCTCTGGTGCTGCCAGCTCTGGGCTGGTGATGGAGAAATGATGCCACCTTTCCATGTTCTCCAGCTTGTTGATGGCTTTTTTATCTCTTCTTTGTTGTCTTGTAGCCACCCACTGGCAGAACATTTGTGAGAAATATAGATGTGTTATTTCTCCAGTTAAATTGATAGCTCGGGGTTATTTGGAGATTTTTTTGGTGGTTTTTGTGCATTTTAGGTGTGTGTGTGCATTGTTTCTTTGTTGTTTGGTTGGCTTTTTAGTTTTTTTGGTCCATATGCATCAGTACTTCATTGTTAAGGAGCAGTTGAAGATTTAAGATAGGGTAAATAGGAAAATAGGGTAAATAGTAGGAAAAATACCAAAGGAACCAACATAAGAATAAATAGATATTATTATTAAAATATCTTAGATATATTAAGATCTTAAAATATTTAGATATTCACAAACAGGCTTTACATCCCTTTTGCCCCACTGGCTTTCCAGATTTTCTCTCTCTTTTATTTATTTTTTTTTTTCTTTCTCTCACAGCTCTGATTTCTCTGGGGTTGTGGCCACCATCACCCCTTTCCCCACAACTGTGCTGTCTCTGCAGTTAAATCATTGAGATATTTTCTGAGGAAACAGGAGAGAGTGACATGATTACAGCATTAAATGATCTTTTGCCTCGGTAATTTTTTAATAAAAAGGTCTGACTTGAACCTTAGGTGCAAGGTACTTCTAAATATTTAAAGTTAAGCTGTCATTACCAGCCTCTGCTGTGACTGTGGCTCCCTGTCTTGTGCCATGAATGTGGCATTTTTGTGTCCCCTCAGCTTGTTTAGGTGACAGATGAACTCCCAGAGATGAACAGTAGAGGTTCATCCTTTTTCTGATTCCAGGAATGGTGTGGGTATAAAACAGGCAAAACTCTCAGAACTTATTTGTTGCAGAAAAACACATTTTATCCAGAAAATAAAGGGAAAGTCGAGGGCCAAGGCTGAAGTTCTCACTAATTCATCTTATCTCCTTTTCAGGTTTAAGCCCATGAGTGTCTATAAATATTTCTAATTGTCACTGGGAGGAAATAAGGTCACTGAAGTGGGTCAGAGCACTCGAGCTCCCAGCTCAAATGGGCAGATATCAGGGATTGCAGCTTCACAAGCTGGGCTAAAATGAGTTGCTGATGTCAACTTATTTTTTAAATAGTCGAGTATGCACAATGCAAATCTCATTATCTCTTCTGTTCTGCTTTCTGGGACTACAAAGGCTCCCCTGGCACTGGGGGTTGAGTTATTTCTTCACTCTGAGTGGTGCTGCCAGGTCTGGGTGTTAGAGAAATGATGCCACCTTTCCCTGTTCTCCAGCTTGTTGATGGCTTTTTTATCTCTTCATTGTTGTCTTGTAGCCACCCACTGGCAGAACATTTGTGAGAAATATAGATGTGTTATTTCTCCAGTTAAATTTATAGCTCAAGGTTTCTTTATTTCTTTTTTTTTTTTTTTTTTTATTTGTGAGTTGTTTTTAGTTTTTTTTGTGAGATTTTTTTTGTTGCTTGGTTGGTTTCTTAGATTGTTTTTCTGTCCACATGCATCAGTACTTCATTGTCAAGGAGCAGTTAAAGATTTAAGATAGGATAGCAAGGAAAATACCAAAGGAACCAACATAAGCTTCCCCTCCCCACAGGTTACATTAATTTCTGAGCTTTCATGGTTTCTTTTAAATCAACAGAATGATCTTTACTTGTGTCAGAGGCATGGTTCTCAATATTGGATATTTTCTAGAGGAAGATTATGAGGTGGGAGCAGAATCCACAGCAGCTGATCCCAGCAGGAGTGGTCAGTTGCTAAAACACATTTTTCTCTGACAACCAAATAACTTCTCAGGTTTTCTGGAATGAAGGAGTGAAAGAACAGAGAATTTACCTGAGGGAACATTGTGGACCCCATAGAAAGAATGGCTGCTTGTTGGGGAAAAAAAAAACAGTTTTAGATTAAAAACATGTCTGAACTATTGGTACTCCATAATCATTTGTGCAATAGCCTAAAAATAATGAATAATGAATATAAACTGTATGTTCATGGGGAGGAATTTTATTAGCCTCACTCTGGTGAAATGGCTGGATGTGGCTTCCCATCCCATTTGCTGTGTTTTCTAAAAATTATCTACTTTCTAGCAGCAGTGATAGGAGGACATGAAAACAAACTAACAGGAGTTTTAAGAAGATTTTGGTAATATTTGTAATTTCTCAGAAGAAATCTGCTGAGAGTGCTAAGATAATTTGGCTAACACACTCAAAGCAGCTGTCTAGATTCTCTTTTAGGATTTCCCATCCCTGAGAATCTAAGTCAGTCTTTAATTGTATATTGACTTGATCATCTCCACTCTAGTAATAAACATTGAAATCTGCAGGACAGTCTGGCCTTCAAACACATGAAAACTGAACATGAAATACACATATTTATATATATCTATATATGTGTGTGTGTGTGATTTATGTATGAACTTCACATATTTATATATATATATGTGATATATAGATACCATATAGATACCATATAGATTTATATATATATATATGTAAAATTCAGATATTTACATATTTTTCCCTGGTGTTGAATCTGTGCTCCAGTTTGGAATTATCTTTTCATGTTACTCTGGATCAGTACAGAATTGTGCTTTATAGATCTTTGATTTTGAAATCTGAGGCTTTTCTGAGAGATATATATTGGATACCTGTTCACATTAAAGTTCAAGCAAGAGTTTTATGGGGAGTAATAACAGAAATTATATTGATGTAGAATGAAGAATTCCAAATGTTTTATAGACCTGAGCTCTGGTAATTCCAGTTTCATTTCAATGAGTTTTCTGGCCCATTGGAGCTGTAATTTGTTAGACATGAATAATACTCTTCTACTTGTAATTTTTATGCAAGACTAAATATATAAAAATTTCAACTAAAAATTCATAATTAACTGCACTAAAATGTCAGCTCAAAACCTCTGATTATAAAACAAAGCCTATATATTTTATTGTTAAATTTATATGAACAGAAACAGCTGTCCTGGGGTACCTACAATTTATGTCTTATTCTCAAAGTGACAAACTTCTATATAATTTAATTTAGCTTGCTAGAAATATTTGATCTTTCAGATTTTTTTTTTTCAATGAAAATAAATTCAGATAAAAGCCAGCTGACACTGGCCATTCTTGGATCTTCTGGAACTCATTCCAGTGAGGGCCAATGCAGGTTTGAAGCTGTTAAAAAAACTTAAATTTTTCTGTGCAAACCTCTGCCTGTAGCTGGAGCAACAGTTAAATCTGATTAAAGATAATTAAAGAGTTACACTTGATTGGTTTTTCCCACTGGCTTTTGTATTTGGGTAGTCTGAGGACCAGAGGAACAAAGCTCATTCACAGCTCTTCAATATGTTGAAAATATTCTCAAATTGCACCCCAAATTAAACCAGATTGTTGGTGAAGGTTCCTCCATGCATTGTTCCTGAGACCAAATGAAAATCTCTTTGTAGTGACAGAGAGGAACTAAGATGCCTTGTTGTAACTGTAGGAATAATAAAATAATGAACATAATAAAAATAAAAATATAATAATAATAAAAAAACAAAATAAAATAAAAAAGAAATAATAACAATAACAATAATAATAATGATGATAATAATAATAATAATGATGATAATGATGATAATAATAATAATAATAATAATAATAATAATAATAAATTAATAGTAGCAAATAATGATCAGGCTACTTGTTCTCTGTGTCCATCCTGCCTATCCATGGGCTGTGGGAATAAGGCATTCAGAAACACCAGAGTTAAAAAATGCCAGAAGAATTATTTTCAGTCACATGCAAGGCAAAATGTTGTTCTCAAGAGAATGGAAATGGATTTTTTGATGGAAATGTTTTGCATTCTAAATGGAATCCTAGAGGAGGCTGACAGAAACATGTTCTAGTTAACATTTGATAATAACTGCAAGTGAAATGTTTAATTATGAGCATAAGACAACAGCTCTGTCTGTAACCTTTTTGCAGCTGGGTTGGTATCACTTTGCCTGTCTTTGACAAGAAAATTAATTGTGTTGCTGCAGTGTGAACTTAAAGCTGTTGAGTGTCCTTTGTTTTTCTGCAGCACTAGTTTATATTCTATATATCTAGTATATATATATATAAATAGATAGATATAGATATATAAACTAGAATATCCAGTTTAATACAACTGGATGAGATTTGCTGCAATTCTAAGCAATGTTTCCCATTATTTCTTCTGTGCCACAAGGTTTCTGGTTCCTGGTGAATTTGGGGTCCCCCAGGAGCTCTGGAATTGCTGCTGCAAAAGAACTTTCCAGCCAGTCAGCCCTGGTGCATGGGGTTGTTCCTCCCAGGGCACAGGACTTTGTATTTTCATTTTTTGACCATTGCAAAGCCCATTTCTCCTTCCCATTGTGTGACAGCAGGGATGGGCCAGCCACTCCTGTGCCTCTCAGGATTGTGTTTTCCAAGCACTGTTATATTCTTTCTCATGTTTATATTTTTTACATGAAATATTTTTTTTTGTGTAATACTCCTAGAGTACAAAAGATTTCTAAAGGATAGAAAGGATTACTCTTGTCTTTTACAAAGTGGTTGTGCTGGGAGAAAAGTACCTCAACGAATTTATGCAACATGCTGCAGTTTGAACAAGGTAATGTCCTGATGTGAGCTCTGTGGCTCAGTTTCAGAATTAACTCTCAGCCACATCTTTCTTCATTAAAATGTAATTGTTTTGGTCTTGTCTGCCTTATTTTCATAAGGTCTTAGGTTGTTTGTACCTCAAAACCCAAAAGCTGTTAAAAACAGGATTATTTCCACAGGAGATCTGTTAGCAGTCTGAAAATCAAGACTTTGATTTCCTTGTTGAAGATTTTTTTAAATTATGTTTTTTAATTCTCACACTCTCCAGAGTATCAAAGAGAGGCTATTCTGTTTTATTGCTCATTCCACCAAGAAAGACCTTTAAAACAAACATGGTTGCAGTTTGTAAAGGTCATCTTTATTTGTTCCCAGGAAGAGAGGGGATGTTCACACATGAGAACAGTTTACATTCATGAGGGAACTATTCAAAAAAACTCGTGTCCAGCACAAGAAACCAGGGAGGGCACCTTCAGAAATAATGCTGTGGAGATGATAATTGTGGGGTGTTTTTTTGGCTGTGCATTACAGATCTATTCAGTGGCTGATTTGGGGATATGTCCATTAAAAGTTTCCCACCTGTGTTGCATGGTGTGTCATTGTGTCAGGCAAAAAAAATAAATGATCCTCCACCCATCTGCTCCCTGCAGCTGCAATATACTCAATTGAAAAGTACAAAAAAAAAAAAACAAAAAAGAACCCCAAAAAGGCCATCAAAATCCCCAAGGCCCAATTACTCCATCCATGCAGTGTCTCTGAGGTGAGCCAATGGAAGCTGCTACTGACAAAGAGCTGGGAAATGAGCAATAACTCCAGGCAAGAAATGTCAAACCTGGTCACTTCCTGAGGTTCCTGAAGGCATCCTCAGAGTGGAAAGAGCCTTAGCAGGCTGCAGCAACCCCTGGATTTTAGCAAATAACATCATCCCACCTGCAGAATGGAATAAAGGGGGAAACCTCTCACACTTTTCTTCAGCAGCTGGGAAATTTTTGTCGTTGCTTCAGTTTATAAATATTTTTTCAGAGTGCTGTCTGTAAGTGGTGTCTCAGTCCATATGGATGCACAGCATCTTCCTTTGGTTTTGTTTTTTTGTTTTTTTTTTTTTTTTTTTTTTTTTTTTTTTTTTTTTTTTTTTTTTTTTTTTTTTTCCATTGTTGGAAAGCAGCCTTAGTTCATTGGGTGTTTCTGGAATGCTGTATCAAACAATAAGGGATTGTAATGCAGCAGACTAATATAATGTAACAACATAATAAACACTATAAAAATCAACATTACTGTTAAGTGACTGCTGCACTTAAACCCAGCAATAACTGAAATCCAGGGTCACTGGCAATTCTGAAGAAAGATGCCCTTAAATGAAGGAATGACTAAAAATAACCTTTAAAAAATCCCCATAAAACATAATTTGGGTTGAACAGACTTCAAATCAACCTCAAAACCTTCCTGCTCTTTCAGTGTTTGGTTACAGTTTAGAGTGTGCAGGCAGAAGAACATTCCACACAGAAAGAAGAATAAATGTGGTAAAAAGAACACTGGGGGATGTTTGCAGTCTTCCAGTCCCAGACCTACCAGGGCTCAATGTCCCTGAGCTCTTTTATGGTCAGAGGAATTATGCAAAATCACAGGAGCTGCCAACAAGTCAGATATTTTCTAATTCAACATATGGCTGATGGTTTTTTTTTTAATGCTCCTTCGGGTTTTTTTATGATGTTTGTTTTTCTACTCTTTTTTTTTTTCATTTTTTTAATTGGGAGGTTTATTTGGTTTATATGTATGGCTCATCACTAATGCATTTTAATCTTTACTGCATCATCTGGGAAAAACAGAATATGAAAAGCTCTGTAAATCTGTTTATAAACATGTTACTGAGCACAGCTCCTGGCCAAGGGGGAAGCATCCAAGATGTTTTAATTGACAGCCCAGTTGAAGCACACACATCTCAATAATCAATGTTCATTTTCATGAGCCAGGTACAACCTGATCAGTCACAGAGCAGAGCAAAGGGGAGCTTGTGTTGTCTCACTCAGGGAATGACCAGCTGTGGAAAAAAAATAATAAAAATTCAGTGGATTTTAAAAAGGTCAGAATAAATAAGTATCAAATTGAAGAGTTCAGCTATTTTTTTTTCTCAGACTAAAGGATTTGAAAGCTTTTTGCCTTTCTTCAGAGCAGAATGATCTTGAGTCAAATGAGGCAACTGAATATTTTAAAACTGTCAACAAAACACATTGTTAAGCATGCACACATTTGTTAGGATCTATGAATGTAACTCATTTTCTATTCAACATTCAACATGATTTTTTTCTTTTGAGGGAATTTTGCATTTAAATGTGATAAATAGCAGTTTCTGGGCTGACAGGGAAAACAGTTTTTTCGTTCATGGCAGAGGGATGCAGGACAAAACTTTCCAATGCAAAAATTGTGAAATACTGTTTTTGGTAAAATTTTTACTCACAGGAAAGCTGTGTTCCCAACTGCAGAGTTCACAGATCTTTTTATTTAACCAGTTCATTCTCTAAGGGAGAGATTTTCAGGTAGACTTCCATATGCATACATGTAACCTGACCATACAAACAACATTATTTACATGTATATAAACTCCCCATTGCTGCTAACATATCAAGAAAATTGACTCTGTGGGGTTAAGTACTGAAAATACTATTTTTCATCAGCCAAAGTCAAGAGCAATTTAATTTTTTTTTTTACAAAAAATGTGCTTGGCATCACTTGGATGCAGACATATGAAATTTGGCTGGGGATTTGGTTGGCAGGGTGCACTCTTCATGTAAGGCAGAGCCACAAAAACCCCACAGAGCTTCCAACCCAAGGCCACTCTCCCACATTCTCCTTGTGCATCATTCTAGCTGTGTGTCTCCACGCTGTTTAGATGCACAAAGAGACAGAAATGGAGCTTGCTTTTCAGTCATGCATAATATAGATAATCATCCTGCCTCCCACATCTCTTTTGCATGCTATTTAAATGAGACTATTGCCTACTTTTTAGTCAATTTGAAGCCAAAATATCTAGTGGCTTAATAACAGCTGTTTCTCTTTAAAATGCACTTAGAAATCCTGTTTAGGGTGTTAATTTGCTTAAGGATAGAGCCAAACTACATTTTCTGTTTAATAAGAGCTCTTTCTGCATTTTAATCTCCTCATCAGCAGTAATAGGCTATGGATGTATAGAGGCAGGGTAGTTTTTTTTTTAGAGAGGGTATTCCTAAGTACTAGTACATGATTTTGTAAAATGTGTGAAGTATTTTGAGGTGCTCCTCACCCAGTCAAAAAAAAAACCTGACTGACTGTGGCATCCATGGACCATTGGAATAGTGACTGAGCTCAGAGTGGCCTAAAATAAACAGGCAGCCCAAGACAGCCACATCAATGTTCAGCAGCACAATATTTGCATTTCCAGTGAGCTGGGATATTCATTCCACTTCTGTGGATTGTTTTGTGTTGGGGCTTTTTTTTTTTTTTTTTTTTTTTTTTTTTTTTTTTGTTGGCATGTTTGTTTTCCAAAAAGTGAGACAGTAATGGCTGTCTTCAACTCCCAGAAAACTGGAAAATTGGCCAGGGAGGAGATGGAAGAGCCTCAGATTCAGGCAAGGCTCCCAGTGTTGCAAGAAGCCCACGATTCTGGGCAGCTTGGCAATTTGGAGAGCCAGAGCATCAGCCTCATTTCAACTCCATGGCAGGGAGCCAGACAATCCCAAAAGTCATGGCTTGAGTGAGAAGCTGAGTCCCCATCAGGAGCATATGCAGTGTGCTCCTGGATTTGTCAGAAAAAAAATGAGGAGCAGCCTTTAAGAGCAAATTAAATGAGATCCCAAGCAGCTTGCTGGATGGGAAGCTGAGTGTATTTCCAGCAAAAGCTGCTCGAGTTTGGGAGGAATTCATCACAACAAATATGTGTTTCTACAATCTCTTTTGATCTCAGCAAATTAGTGTTGTTTCACTGGAGAATTGTCATCCAGCTGTAATGGTATTAACCCTTGATTTACCCAGTGTCTTGGACATTTTTCCAAATTCACTGTTCTGCTATGAACACCACTTAACAAGGAATAAATTACACTGTGAAAGGATAATACATAACATACTGCTTTACCATGGCTTTAATGTACTGCTTGAATGGAAATGCACTCTTCTTCTCCCTCCTCTCTTTCTGTTCCTGTCCCCTGTAGTGTTCATGGTTCTGGAACAGGAATCATGAACTTGTCACTCCTGACAGCAGCACATGGTTGTGGCTTTGGGTGACCCAGCAGAATCTCGAGTTTATTGTGCAAGTGACTCCCCCTTTCTGCCAGTCCCACCTTGTATTTCACAGCACAAGTTCTGCTTTGATGGGCTGGACTGGCTGAAAATCCCTCTGCCCACACAGGGAGCTGCTGGCCAGTGATGGGGAGTGAGGAATGCAGAGATGGTTTTTTTTTTTTTTTGGGCTGCTTGCAATGACCTGAGATGACTCCAAACCCACAGGAGTTTAACCAGGGGCTAAGGATGACCCCAAGCCAGGTTCTGTGAGGTGAAACCTCTGTGTGTGTCTCTCCTGCTGTTGGTGGTTGCAGCCCTGTGCCCAAATTCCCAGATCAGCTCTAAACTTGGTTACCTGTGGCAGCAAAGAGATGTGCAAAAGCTAATTCATCCTGCAGAAAGAAACCATCACCTGCCCTCACTTTAAATCCTCTTGGACAATCAGCAGGGACAAAGCAAGGGAATTAGGAAGGAACTCTGTTGCCATACCTACAAAGCCATTAATTCCTAAGTGGTTTCACATATAGAAACCTTCTTTCATTTCCTCTATACCAAATGTTACTGATTTTTGCTGTTGCAGCAGTGCCTTAAAGACCTGACCAGGGCCTCTAGATATAGATGTTATATTTTTATAGGGCTGGAAGGCAGAGATAATCCATGCCCTAGGCAGCTATCAAGTCAAAAAGCAACAGGATGTTAAAAATATCTGGGGAGAAAAGAGGAGTGATGAGATAGGTGAACCTGCACACAAACCAGACAAGAATAATACTGAAACAGGAAGTCACTAATTCTCTCACACCCCATGTGAAAATTAATTAATGGTAATCACTGCAGTATTATGGGATAAAGCAGTGATTTTAGTGCTTAGGATGTGGATATTTCATTAACAAAAGGCTGGCTTGTTCTTGCATCTTACAGCAGGCTCACCAAAAATCATCTTGTTAATCTGTACACACTGGTGTGTTTGCATCATGTTTTGGGATATTCATTAGCTCAGGCAAGGTAGCAGGGATAGCATTGTTAATGCTCTTGGAAGTGTCTAAAACAAAAAGCAGGAAATCCCATTTTATCCTGCACTGCAGCAGTTACTCAGAGCTGAAAGGGCTGCTTGGAGTGAGGCTCCACAGAGCAAGGCAGTGGAATTTGTCAGGGTTAATTCCAGCTAGCAGTATTGTTTTGATAACCACTCCATGTGGCATGTTTATACAAACCTCCCAGGTCAGATCCACTCCCCCTGGAAATCCCTGTTCCAGTTGTCTTTGCTCAGCAGCAAGGAGAGATCTGCACCCTTTAAACTCCTGTTCTTACTCTGCCTTAGAGCACTGGCATCCTGATTTTAATGTTTGGGTCTCATTTGTTCAATTAGTGTAACTCTATGTGAATATTTCTTCTTTATTATTATTTATTATTTCTTCTTTATTATTATTTATTATGTGAATATTTCTTCCTCCTGCAGTGCTCAGCCATGGAGGGGGTCAAGGCAATCAGTGAGTGGATCAGGGGTGGCATCCTCCTGCCTTGGAGTGCCACCCCAGAAAAATGCCACCAAGAGTGACAAGAGCCCATAACTAAGCCTCAGTTACCACTCCTGTGCCTGCTGTGAACATTATCTTTGCACCTCTATTTCATGCACAGGTTATCTGTGGATTTAGGATATGCAGAGACTAGATCAGGACCTGCAGATCTGCTGCATCTTTGTATTTTAGAGTGGAACATCTCAATATTCACTGATTCAGTGTGTTCATGGAATAAACATCTTCTTTTTATTTATTTAAAAATCATACCTTCCCATTCTTCTGTCTCACTTATTACAAAGACTTATCTTCCAGTTTTCATGCATGCTGTTTTCCACACTCCCATAGCAAAAGCAAGAATTTCTTATAAAAGTTGCAAAAAAACCCCTTGCTATAATAAAGAAAGGTAAATACTTGAATGATGACATTTATGCAGTGCTTATGTGAAGTGTAGTAGAAAGGAAGCCAATAATTTTCTGTTCATTATTGTTTGAAATACCATCGTGTGTGTGTGTAAACAGAGCCCTATTTATAAAAACAATCCAATAAAAGCACTCACAAATGCTGTAGTTCCTGATAAAATTTCGTGTTTATGCTACACAGTAGATGGGCTGAATGCATGTTGGAAATTACAGCACTTTAACTGCAGGTTAAAATGTGTTATTGAAAAGTTTATTTTATGTTGTGTACATAAAAGAGCCAAATTAGAACAGTAGTACTAACTTTTAAATCCTATTAATGGCTAGTGCTCTGTTATTTCATTAAACAGAGATCTGGTTCTCCTAAAATCATCTCTCAGGCTGTTAGGATGGTTATTTTCTTTTTAAGGCAATGTGTTAGAAGTACCATGCTGCACATTATTCTGCACAAGAGCAGCTGTAATTCAAGAGTCACTTCTCCATTGCCCAGACAATAAGAACTTTATGACAAGAACTTTGCCTCACAGATATGTGAGTATAATGAATAAATGACAAGTTCTTACCAGATAACAATGTTATATTCCTTATTGTGCTGGGGCCCTCACTTATAAAACAGCCAAGAAATGTCAAACACTTAGATAAATGAGCACTTAGTGAATCTGAGTTCTCTGGAATCCTGCACACAGAGATGAGAAGGAGTCCTTTACCTCTGTGAGATAAAACCCAGCTCACCCCGAGGCAGATGTTGCAGGAGCAATGTGTGGGTGATGAGATAAGGCTGCAGAAGGTGTTAACCAGTCCCATGCTAATTGATTAGTGCCATTGCTGACAAGAGATTGTCCTACAGACCCCCCCAGCCACCAGCTGCCTGCTGAGCTAGATGGAAATCAGTGGGATGGATTCAGTAGGGGATTAATTCAGGCATTTTGTTTAACAGTGACTCCTGAAGTTATAATGTATTCCAGAAGAAATTGTGCTCCAAAGATGAATAAGCAATTGATTATTTTCACTGAAGTTATTTTAAGCGAAGCTATCTCCCAGCAAGATGGAAAATCCCATCTTCCAGCATTGCAAGCTAATAATGATCTTGGGCTTCCTTCAATCACACCTTAATAATAGCAGCAGTAGCTGATTTTGAGAACTGGGTTTTCCAAGGCTAAAATCCTTGTAAGACTTTTCAGTTTCACAGCCTGGAATAAAAGCCTGAGTTTTTGGAAAAGCACAATAAATACTGGAGGTTCTACCTTCTCAAGAGAGCAAGGGGATTTATGTAAAAATACTAGCAAGTGTAAATTTGTGAGTGAATGTATCAGTGATTCCTGTTAGATGTGTCTTCTGAGACTTTATTTGTGTTCTGTGAGATCTGGAATTTAGATTAATAGATGGCAGCATGTCCCACTGCAATTGACTTGTGCATTTTTCCCAGTCTCTTTCTGGAATGGTCCTTTTCTGTCTCACAGAAAGCCATAGCAATCATTTCCCCAGGTATCCCTTTGAACTGAATGGATCCACTATTTCTCTTCCTTTTAAAATGTTCTGAGACAGATGTCAGCAATAGCCACAATACTTGTCTGAATCTTTCCTTTTTCTTCTTTTCCTCTCTAAATGAATCAGGGTGAAATCGTTTTTGAAGCTGTTCAGAGCAACCAGATGTGGCCTAATAAAAGGGAGACAAGGATGAGATCTTCAAGAATCTGTCATACTTCTTTTAACCTTGCTGGTTACAAATCTATTTCCATTTCATGCCTCTGCCTGGATGGTTCTTTGATCTTGACCATGGGTGACCATGATGTGGAACCTGACCATCTAAAAGCACCAAAAAATCACTCTTGTGAGCTGCTTAAAACATCAGTTTTATTTTGTAAGGAACTTTCCAAACACAGAGATGGATCCTGTCTTTGTGTCATTGCTAACAAAAAAAAAATCCATGGCATTTTGTTGATGTTTGTCTCACTTAATGCAGCCTCACATTAAATCCATGTGGCTGAAATTCTGCATTCACTGCAATACCCACAAAGCTCTTTTTTTCACCTTCAGTGTGTTGTTCTGGCAGAAAAACCTGTGAACATGGCCATGAAAACTTGCTGAATGTCTTTTTTCCCCCCTAGCATGTTAATGAAATAGAATGAGAAATCATGATGTTCGAATTTATTTTTTTTAATGATCATGCTTCAGATAATTAATTCATAAGTCATTTCTAGGCCCTGGAGGCTCCTGTGACACATCAGAGCTAATGTTGTTGTTAAGATAATGGAATTAAGTGGAATGGAGGTGATGTAGATTGTGAAATGCTGGCACTGTGCATTCATGAAGCCTCCCCTTGTTTGCCTAGGTAAGCAAACAGGTACAAACCCAAAACATGCAGAGTTTCAGTTCTGTAGGAATGAATTCTGTAAGAGCTCCCTGCTCAAGACTAGCAAAGGATCACAGCAGGAACAAGTGCCTGACCTCCTGCCTTTAATAAGGAAAGTTCTGTCCTCAGAAATGCAGATAAATATTTAAATCTGAAATTAAGGGTTGGACCCAAACCAGAGCAGAGTTCATGGTTAGCATTTATCTGAGCCTTGTTCCTCAAGGAACAATCTGGGAAAAATCCTGGGAAGAATCTAGGAAAAATCCCAGGAAAAACCCAGTCCATATCAGTCCATGGCTGAAGGATAGAAAGAACAGAAAAAGACTTTCAAAATGACAAAAGTAGTTGGAAAAAAATAGAAAACAAAATTACAGCCCACTATGAAGTCACCCTTGCACTGCACTGGGGCTTTTTGGCAGATACACAGAATGAGAAGAAACAGTGACAGCAGATTTTATTTGGCTACTTTTCAATTCTGCCTATTCAATTAAAAAAGAAAAAGTTACAGAAATGTACAGTACCTTGTTCTCTGTTCAGCCAGATTAACAGTGGCCAGTAGCATAGAAAAAATTACCTGATCTGGAAGTGATGGACCATTTTATCATTAGTGGTCATAAAGTTTCTGTGTCATAAGTGCCCCAAATGTTTAATTGAACTACATAAATATTTTTACTAGCTGATGCTTCACGTGTCTATGAAAGAGCCATTATACAGTGCATTCCCAGGACATTTTTTTCATGAGGTACTTCCTAAAATCAACTCAACAGAACGTGGACAAACCTGTATCTGCCACATTCACCAATGTATTCCCACTTCCATTGCCTGGAGTGCATTTTTGCAATGGATTGTGATGGTTTTGGTTTTGCTGGTTATAATCTCTCCCTGGAGGAACACCAGCTTACCTGTATGCTCAGTATTTCCCCAGATGCAGCATAAAATGTGCTGCTGCAGACAAATTGCATACATATATCAGAGGCCAAAAAAGGATCTTTTCCTAAGATCCAATCCCTAGTCTTTAATTTAGGTGAGCATTTGATTCAGGACTTGCCTTTGCAGCTGAAATAGAAAACCAGTAAAGCAGGCTCTCAGGTTTTTGGAAGAGAGACAGAAATAATCTTATCTTTGTACCATCCCTGCTGGTCTTCTTACCCAGAATCTCCCAAGAATGCTCAGTTGGGACACACTTCAAAGGAAAAGATGCCCTTTATCATTACCCAAATGTAAAACATTTGGGAAGTGTGGTGATATTTTCATCAAGAATGTTATTGTAGGAAATTCTTTGGTTAAGGAATTGTGAATTAGCTTGTTTTCCTTCAGATTTTATTTGAATGCTGCCTTTAAAGCAGCTATTAAGAAAACAATAGGACCCCTCACCTAAAATAAAATAATATAATTAAAAAGTAAATCACTGCTGACACCAAAGTGTATTTAAAAGCAGCTGCAGTCAATAAGATGGTTGGATTCTAGTTCACAAAAATGAAAGACATGCACCCACATGGGACTGATTTATTGGAGAAGAGATGTGCAGAGCAAAGCAGGAGAAATGTGGACCTGGAAGTAGAAAAAGAAATGTTCAAGGCTTTTTGTAGGTTCCTGTGGAGCCTTAGGAGGCAATGATTGAGACAGGTCTTTGAGAAGGATTTTGGGACTGGTCAGGAAGAGAGAGGCATTCAGAGCAGTTCAGAGATCCCTGCCCCTGGAAAATGTACAGAGAATTACATGTAAAACAGGTGAAAAGTAAAAAAATCCTAATTATTTCAGAAGTCTGATCATATCTTTTAAAGTGTCACGTTCAGATTCACCTGGTTGTGCTTATAGCAAGTAATACCTTCTTCAAAAAAAGACATAACTTTTGTATAATCCATTTATTTCAGTACTCAACTAACATATTTCATGAACAATATCTGCCCTTTCAAATGTTCCTGCCTGTTGTACAGAGCAATTCTGACTCAGAAAATGAATAATTGATAATGTGTAAGCCTGTGAGCAATTGGGATCTTTTCACATCTTTGAGGCAGAAGGAAATTTGCTTTCATTTCTAAAATGAGCAGAACATTTTGGAGAAATTGAAGCTGGGCTGTTCAGAGCATTAAACCCTGGCTCAGTAGAAGTGGGTTTTGTTCCCAGGATTTTCACAAATGTTTCTCTGATGGGAGGAAAGTCTACACGAAGAGATAATGCTTAAAATTGCAGGGAATTCTAAAGTTCAAACACTGACTGTGTTTAATTAATTGATCAGCTGGATCAGCAGGAGCTGTTCATCAGCACAGGGTACTGGATCTGAGTTCCCAGACCTTGAACAAATTTTGATTTTCCTGACCATCAGAGTAGATCTTAGTGTAGAGTGGATTTTTTTTTCCCTGACTTTAGGATTTCTTTCTAGACTGTATTCAATCTTCTCTTCCATTTCATTTGCAGAGTTCATGTGAAATGTTGTGTCTTCTATTTGGATTTTATAACAGCAAAAAGCTCTGTAGGAACTCTGCTGGTGTGCAGAAAACTTTGTTTTGGCTGTCAGGACTGAATGAAGTGGCAAAAGGTCACTTGTTTTCTGACTGGGGTAGAGATGGATGAGGGTGAATTCATAGCTGGAAAGAAATTTTTTTGAAGGCTGATTTTTTCCCCCAAGCATAGATTATAATGCAGTAAATCAAGAACAGGATGAGAGACAGCAGGTGCTCAGCTTTTTGGATGGTACTGGGGGAAGGAATTGTTTAAAATTTTGGTATCTCTTCCTTAGACAAGTGTCCCTGTTCATAAGCCAGTTCTAGTCAGGTACACATCAAAGGAAATCCATTTGCTTTTCAAAGCTGTGCTTGCTCGTGGTCTGGTTTACAGTGTGACTTTTAGGTTGCTTTTACATGGATTTTGGCTTTGTGAAAAGCATGGTTGGAGCCATAAATTATCCTTATTTGTTTCTTAGTTTGCACAAAATTAATGTAGTTAATGGGTTTCTCAGACAACTTGATTGTGCTTGTTGGATTAATCAATGTTTTAACCACAAATTCAGATTGATTGTGGATGGTTTGCATGTAGCTGCTTTGGTTTTCAGAGAGTGGAACAAGTCATTCAGTGTAGGAGAGACAGTTTGGTGTCCCCACTTTTACCTGTGCATTATTAGGTGTAACTTCAGAGTTTGTCACTGTCAGGCTTATTCTGTAGTGTCATCATGGTGCTGAGGTCAGTGCTGGGGCCTTGGCAGTCAGGCAGACAAACATTTGGAAAAAATACTGCCTGAACTGTAAGTGGTGTACTTGTCCTGCCCACTTTGCTGCAAACAGGAGAGCTCCAGAGCTCTGTCATTTAAAAGCATTTTAATACTCTTTGAGGCAAGGTGCCATGAAAATACAAAGTGTTATTAATTGGCTTGTAAGACTTGGGAGAATGCAGCAGTAATTGTGTGTTTAATGCACTCCCACCATTCACTGGGGTGCAGCAGCTCAGCAATTTCTGTTTGAGCAAACATTTCCTGCAGGGTCAGGAGAAGGCAGGAGGGGACAGCCCTGGGAATGTTGGGTGCTTTTGCTTTAGAAACATGAATAATGAAAATATTCATTCTGATTAGCCACAGCATGATGATGTGTTCTTAAAGTCACTCCAGTGCATAGAGTAGTAAGACATGGCATTTAACAGGTTTTGCTGCTCCAATTATTAACCCCTTTGGAAGTTATAACATGGCTGTTCTAATCTCTTTGGAGATTTATAAAAAAATAAAACACCCTAATTTTGTTTTAAGAGATAGCAAAGGATTTTAATAAGTGGCCTGACACCTGCAACTAGGACTTCAGTGGGAACCAGTCTGGCCTGGTGCTTTTTGTACAAATGAAATGGTGAATGATGGTTGTGTTCAGTGTTCTTCTGGAAATCCCTCTGCAGGAGCCTGCTATGAGAGAAAGTAAAAGATGAGGAAGATAAATGTCTGTACATAGTACCCCTGATTTAAGAGGACTGAGCACAATTCTAACACTGGACAATCCTGATCACAGAGTTACTAGAAAATAGTTTATTAGAGACCTAAAGGAATACAAATGAGGTGATCACATCAAAAATATGTACTTTACTATGGGAATGAGAGCTACCAAGGTTTATTAAATCTGCAACTGTGACCTTTTTTTGGGCTGAACGTGCTGTGGAATATTTAAAATGCTTTGTGGCATAAGAGTGCATTTCATGTTAACATGGCTTAACAGCTAAGCTCTGAAATTTAAACCTAATTTCAGATCATCAGCTTTAGAGATAAGCATATAAACAGGTCAGTGTACACATAATTTCAAAACAAGCATGTGCAATAAAGGATGGACCTCACAATAAGCATTTTTAGCAGCACAGTGGTATCTCACAGCTAAAACTGAAATACTTGTGTTTATCCTGACCTCAGTGCAGTGATTGTTTCTCACTAAGTTCTTTCTTTTAGGGCTAACATTGTGAGTACAGTGCAATATGGCAAATACACTTTTAGAGTGCAAGCCTCTGTTTGTGGTCTTTACCTTAGAACAATTCTAATAATAAAATAACTATAAGAGTCTGCACTCAGCAATTTGATGTCCATGGGCTTTTCCAGAGCACTTTAGAGATGTTCCTTAAGACAAACACCTTTCTTCATGTCTGGCTTATTACAGAGACAACATCAACCATTTGTATCTGGTTATCAGGATGACATGCAGCATTGTGGCTGCAGGGTTTAAACTCTTAGTTTTCTCTTCTGTTTTTGCATTTCTAAATAAAAAGTAGGGACCCAAACAGTACTTTTTATAGTGGAATTCATAGCTCTTCCCTAGTATGTTAATTATATTGTGTGCATCTCCTACAGTATTTAATTCTGCATTGTGTAATCCCTGTTTTGACATTAATTCTACTCAGTGGCTCATGTTAAGTGGAGTCATTAACTGATATAAAGATACTTGGAGCTCTTTAAGTGACAAATGTTGTGGGCACAAGGTAGGGAGATAACCTTCATCTCACTTCCCACACTGCTCTGGGGGAGCAGTTGGTGCTAAATAGCTTACAAAAACATGCAAACAAAACAGAAGCCAAACAAACCCACAAGAAAATGCCATTTCCCTGCTGTTTAACTGCTGCAAACCAAGAGTGAACCCTCATATTTAGATTACCCATTGCCCATGCTCAGACCACTGAAATTTCTAAGGAGCAAGGAAATTTTCAGGGCCAGTCTGACTTTCTGGATTTGCCCTTTTGGTTGTGGATGGGGAGATGCTCTTCTTGCAAGAGAGAAGCAACAGTATTAATATATTTTTATTATAAGGTTCAATGAGAAATTGCTCCAGTGGTTTAACAAGGTCCAACTGAATATTAACTGCACCCAGGATGGGGTCAGAACATGCTGGGGGGTAGGAAGGGATGGAAGGGATGATTTCCCTAAAAGAATATTGATTTCCAGACTACAGAAAATGTAATTCATAGTAGGATCCTCAATTCCTTAATTTGCTAAAAAGCTATATTTATGTTGGGTTTTTTTTGGGTTTGAGTTTTTTTTTTTTTTTTTTTTTTTTTTTTTTGGAAGAGATGGTAAAGGGTGGCTTAGACACCATATCTTTACTGAAGGGAAATTAAGCTGTTGTGATTGCCTCTGTACAGCAGCTAAACCACATTTAGAAAATTTTATTGTACATCCTAAATGGAATAAAACCCCTACAACGATTTGTCAAAGTGCTATCAAGGGTCAGGAAAGCTCACCTCCTGAGCTAATTTGCTGCTCTTATTTAAACCCCCTTGCTATTATCCAAATAATTATTTCTCCTCTCAGGCTCTGCATTTGGCTAATGTGTGAGCAAAGCATCAGGAAGAATAATTGTGACACCTGGAGTCTCACTGCCAGCATTTAGCAGGTGACAGGATTGTTCTGAGCCCCTTTCCCTGGGCAGCTTCTCAGAGCAGCCCCAGCCTTCTCCTGAGGTTTCCTGCTGATGTTTCAGCAGAATTTCACTTATTCCTAGCATGCCCAAGAGCCTGGCTCAGTGCTTTCATCCCTGACTGTTTTGCAAGTATTTCAAGGAACCTGAGCAAAAAAAAAAAAAACCCCAAAAAATAAACAAAAAACAAAAAAAAAAAGCTGTAGTTACACAGAATGTGCTGGATTGGTGTTGAGGGCTTTGTCCCCCTGTGGACACTGCTGGAGGCTCAAGGAGAAATCCAACTTGGATCTTTCCCAGGCTGGGGATTTTTCTCAGAGACAAACAAGAGAATGAGGAATGAATAACACAGATTAACACCTGGTGTTGGTCACAGAGCCCTGTGAGTGCCTCATGATGTTTTGCACGTTTTCAAAGAGGTGTTGCCTTCTTGGACCAATGAACCTTTTCTATTCTGTGCTGCACAATCTATCCCATATAAGTGTGATGCCTTTTCAATAAATCTCCTCTTCTTGCTGCTTTGAAGAGGTTGTGTGTGTGTGTTGCTGCATTATTCACCATTCCTAATCAGCCATTTCTTTTCTGGTGTCCAGTCTTTTGAGAGTTTAAAATAGCTTGATAGAGCTTAGGTTTAAAGGCTAGGTTAGCCTAAAGGATTGGTGGAATTGGGGGAGTTAAAACAGGAGGGGGTCAAAAGGGGTGTGTGTTGGATAAAGCTCTGAAGCAGAGGGTGGGAGTTGCACCACTTAAGGTCAGCTTCAGAATCTGGTTTGATCCCCTGCTTTAAAAAGTAGCCATTGTCAGCTGTAGTAAAAAGATTTTTCCCTTGGGTTTGGCAGAGTAATTAAGGATCCCAGAGTGTTTCTGTAGTGGCAGAGACAGCAGAGTGTTCAATGCAGAACAAAGCAGAATGTGCAGTAGAAAATCAACTTGCAATCAAGAACTGGATTCCTGAGGGAGACTCTTTTCTAAGGAATCTGCTCAGGCAGAGAAAATGAGAGCTCAGATCCTCAGAGCATACCTAGGGCTCATTACCACACACTGCTAAGCTTTATAGTGTGCAAAACATGAATTACTGCTTTATTGGGAGCACCCTGGATTATGTAACTGCACCTTCACGGAAATAAACCATCTGATTTTCAATCATGTTGCCATTAGCAACAGCTCTCTTATCAATTTCAGCCCACACTCACCTCCTGAAACCTGCACTCAGTGAAAGGGAACCCTGCAGGACAGGTAATGCACAATGTTGGTAATGCAAAGTGAGCCAGTGCTTCTGGGATATCAACTTAGATTAACAATGAACACACTTCTTTTTGCATCCCATCCCAGTAATTTTTTTTTAAATTATAATTCCTATAATACCCTTAGAAAGCTTATTTTAAAACACACAATGCCAGCTGGCATCTGTGAAATCACCATCCTGAAATGTTTTCTGAAACATTTCCATTTTCCTGAAGAATTTCCATATTTTCAGGGAAATATGGACAATACCCACATTTGGGGAAAATTCTCAGCCTGATCATCTGACAGAGAGGTTTTTCTTTGTAAAAGTGAATACAGAATTGCTAAGCATCCAATTGAGGAAAGCTTTCCTTTACAGCACAGCAGTTAAGCTGGGACTGTCTGAGGTGCTGGGTTATCTGCTCTCCTGGAGCAGGGATGTTTTCAGTTCAGAAATGGATTTAAATGCTCAGCTTTCCTTCTGTTTTTATTCAGTTTCACCCCAGCAGTATTTCTTTATCTGTCTCAAGCCCAAAATTGTGTTGTTAGTTATTAAACTGGTTATTATTAAAAGCCTGGAAATTCCCCCAGACTTTCATAATTAGTGAACTGAAAAACTCAGATTTTGTATTCCCTGAAATGACATTACCTATTTTTCAAGGAAAATAAACAAGTTTTTTTTTTTTTAATTAAGGAAATGGCTATTTGTACAGGAAAATATTGAATTTGTAGGTACTATGATCAAAGAATGAATTCTATTCAGGCATGTTTATATATGTGTGGTTTTTTCAGCTGCCACAAAATTGCTGTCATAAACATAGAGGAGTCAAAGTAATAGGCAAACACAATCCTGGTATAATTCCACTGGCTGAAATGGGTTTTTGCTGTTGCTTATGATAATTCCAAACCTGTGCTACTGGCTTTAAGTATGATCTGCCTAAATCTAAGTCACTCATATATTTAAACAGGACTTAGTTGTCATCAAATCATAAAATAAATCTTTGTCTTTAATTGTGGGTGTTTTTCCCTCTCAAATAAAGCAATTTGTGACTGAAAGCTTAACCTTTTCAAAAATGCTCTTTTGTAAGAACTGGAAGAAACCAGTAGTTGTTCATAATTTCCTAGAAACATCTCAGCACTGCTTTTATCACAGAAATATTTTGTCATCACACTAAAGCACTTACTTCCTTTTTCTTCTGAAGTTTTCACAAATTTCAGAGATGAGCCTACATCAGTGTCCCTTTTCATTCAAATACATCTGCAAAACTGAGGTAGGAAAGTTTTCTACAGATTTTATCAACAGGAGGAAACATGCCATACTTTGAGTAATGTGCCATGGAAGTCTGTAATCTGTTGAGCATTAATTAACCAGGTATTTTACATTAGATAATACTTTAAAGGCAAGATTGAGTTTTTATTCTTCTCTGTAAATTCTGTGTGTCTGCACACAGTGGAGGTGGAATAAATGCAATTTATAACAATCATAGAAGACTGATCAGGTTTTAAGAGCACCCAACAATCCCTCCAAAGCACTATATCATTCTAATTTTTATAGCTTTTGGTTCCCCACAGAAATGTGCAATACACTTTTTTTGTGCTCACTTTATCTCTTTCTCCTTTAATAACAAATTATTTTTGAGGGGAAGGATGATCCTGCAGGGGAAGATGCTATCCTGGAACTCAGATATGTAGGTAGACATTCAATTCATCATCTGGGAACTGAAGATAATGTTGCTTTTCCTAGTTTTTGAGAGTCTTGTGAAAATGAGCCCACTGTGGATAGAAAGGCATTCAGATAGTGTTGAGGAGTGTTGTGGAAGGAATTAAATGTTCTCTATTCTCAAGTAATGGAATGAATGCCAAGCAGCAGCAGTATGAAATGAGTGGAATTGAGCTCTGGCCCAAACCAGGTGTTTTTCATTCCCACAGCTCATTGGCTCTGGCTCTGATTTTGATGTCAGATAACACATTAATTTGTTTAACTGAGCTGAATCCTATCAACATTGCAAAGTGCTAAGTGATCTTCACAGTCATAGCTTCTAATGTTATTTGGCAGAGCTAAAATAAAAACAGTAATAAAACTTATAAAAATAGCTTGGAAATAGTATGGCATAGATGCTAATCATGTTGGTTGCCAGAAAGCAGCAGGAGCACATGGAATAACTCACAGGGCTTTCTGGATCCCACTAACCTCCCTTTCATCCCAGTAATTCAGATCATATTTAAAACTTTCTGCTGAAAGCTTTCATTACTTTTCTAATGGATTTTACTATTCTAACATGTTGTTTTAAGTCCCCTTGGTTGAGAAAGGCTTCAGATCAAGTTCTATCATTAATGCTGCCTTTTTGAGCCATGTCCCACTTTCTGTTCTTGAAGTGAGGAGATGCTTTTAATCCTTTGTAGGTGCACAGTAAAAGGTTTTAACTTAGCAGTGGTTTTATACCACAGGGTTCTGTGTGTTGCCATTTAATTACTTTATTCTGCATGACCATTCATTTCTACATTGCAGGAACAAATGGATGGGAAAAGCAAAGGTTTAATTTTTGCCAACTTCAGAGTAACAGTGAGGCTGCCAGTATCAGAATGGCATTATCAACCTTCTGAAATCATGCCATTAGGAGTTTTTGGAGAAGAGTATTTCATAGGGGACAGCTGTTGAGTCAAACACCCAGCCCCATCCTGAACACCAGTTTAAAAAGTGGGTGTGGAGAAAAGGAGGGTGGTTTCCAGTTTTTGCATGTTTGAATTAAGGCCACAATCCTAATTAAATGGAAGTCAGTCTGGAAACCCATTTGGCTCTGCTGGAGTTCTTGAGCAAGTTCTGTGCCTGTAGAGAAGGAGCCATTCTACTCCAAATGGAAGCTGGAATCCCATAATTGTACATACAGCAGAAATTGCAGAAGCAGCCTCAGGAGAAAGAGCAACTTTTGTCAGTGCTTGTCTCTAACCACACTTGAGGGATTTTCATCAGCTCCAAGCAGGAGCTTTGGTTCCCTTTTCCCTTCAGCTTCTGGCAGTGTAACATTTTGACACTCCATTATTTCTCAAACAATCTCCTTTTCTTTGCCAAAATGTAAGAGTTTAATTACTTTGAATCATTTCTTCCAAGATAAATACAAAATTGATGACAACTTCCAACACACCACAGTGAAACATCTCAGTTCTCTTTTCCATATTTTGGTGGGAATTGGAGACTTTTTAAACTTAAATTACTTTAATTAAAGCAAAACTTTGGGAAGGTGAAGAGTAAAACAGGTATATATAATATAATGTAATATAATATAATATAATATAATATAATATAATATAATATAATATAATATAATATAATATAATGTAATGTAATGTAATGTAATATAATATAATTATAATGTAATGTAATATAATATAATATAATATAATGTAATATAATGTAATGTAATGTAATACAATATAATATAATGTAATATAATATAATATAATATAATATAATATAATTATAATGTAATATAATGTAATGTAATATAATGTAATATAATATAATATAATATAATGTAATGTAATGTAATATAATATAATATAATATAATATAATATAATATAATATAATATAATTTATATATTTTATATATATATATATATACATACACACAGGTATATACATATACAAATATTTATATACAGGTATATAAATATAGGACAGCAAGCAATAAGAAATGTTAATAAAATTATATTTTTATTATATTAAAAAATAGTGGTGTTTTGTACCTCTGCAGTAAAGTCTGTGCAGTTGGGTTTTTCCAGGCATCCACTTTTCCTAATTTCCTTCCTTCTGCACTTACTACTGAGCTCTCAGTCATTGCTTGTCTACTCCTGGTGTTAATTTTTAATTCCAATAGCAGGTGTTGAAATGCTTTCAGGCATGACTGATTTTGATACCAGTGACATAATTACTGCCTGCTATTAGATAAGCAGTGCATGACTTTAATAAATGTAACCATCTCTGCTCATGACAGACTTTCACTGAGATATAAAATGCACTGTTAATAATTCTGAATGCAAATCTCTTCTCAAGGAAAGAAGATATGCCTGGCTGGAAAGTTTTAGGATATTGAAACAAGGAAAATTGAAAATTAAGGGAAATTTAATTGTTTGCAGAGATAGACAATGTCCTTTAACTTCAAACCTTTAATGTAATTCATTTAATCAGTTACTTTTTAAACCACTTTGAGTGGTAAAACTTTACTTTTGAAAGAGAAGGCTGCCCTGGATGAAGCTGGATTGTAACAGTGATGAGTGTTTTATACTATTTAATTAATAGTTTGTTTTAGTTTCTTTTGTTTTCACTTAAAACTAAAATTAAAAAATACATGAAGGAAAAGGATTTTCTTGTGTTTAAGTTTAGTTGTTTATTAAATCTTACTAAAAAGTGCAAAGCTTTCAGTAACACTTCTAGCCACCTGCTAGAAATGAGCAAAATAAAAACAAATCCAGCTGTTATAAAGTCTCTTAAAGCTAAACAGTCCAATAAAGAAATAACTTACTTATTCTTTTAACTCAGTAACTAATTTCCCATGATCCTGAGTGTGACCCTAACAAAAAACTACTACTTGAAACCATGAAGCAAAAAGAAGATGAACACCAAAAAATACCCACCCAAAATCTTTCATCTTGTTCCATACTTATTGCTATATAAAAACCTCAGATTTAAAACCCTTCACCATGTGAAATCACACACTTGTATTTGGCTACACACTCATGATTTTAACTCCATCACCCAAATTTGGAAGCCTTCTCCAAAGCCTCAGGTCAGAAGCACTGTTCTCCAGAGGCTCAATACCAAAAACCACAAAAAACTCAAAAACCCCCAGGTTTCTAAAATCCAGCACAGGATGTGATGGATCTCCCCTGCATGGACCAGGCTGGGGCAGAGTGTTGGGCTCACCCAAGGTGTGCCTGCCCCTGCCTGCTGACTGATTGTTCCCTTTTATCACAAAATTCTCTTTTTTCTACCGGTACTAGTAGTGTGGGAGTTTGGGAGCTTAAAGATAAAATACCTTTATGCTTGCCTTTGTAGAGTTGGATTTTCAGCTGTCCTAGCTCAGGACACTTCATGTAGTATAATATTTTCCCAGGCACCTGCTTTTATAAAAGTGATTTCCAAAAAGTGGCTTTTCCATCCACTAAGGGAGAGGTCATGTCACAACTACAGCTCTGAAAGCCTCCTGTGTCACAGAGAGAGCTCTGAGTGCTCTTGCTTTGGTTAAAAGAGGGGCTCAGAGCAGACTGAGAGTGGTAGAAACAAGCAGTGGAAGCTGTTTTCTTTGAACTGGGGTGTGCAGGGCTAGGGCTGGTCTGGGGTGTCAGAATTATTGCTGTCAAGCAAGAAATGTCAGTGTTGGCACTAAACTGAGAGGTCAGCTCTGCTGGAAGTGCCAATTACTGCTAACACAGGAAGGGGGTTTCTTGGTCTAATTGGGAAATATTTTTAAAAGGCAGTAGAAATCATGGGAGTGAGTTGTGAGCTTTGTGTCCCTCCAGGTGAGTTACTGGTGTGCATTCCTGAGGGAGGTGGGGAGAATGCTTCTGAAGGAGTGTGATAGATGTCTTTTGGGCACCTGAGCCTTGCTAATGCTCTCCTGCCTTTGTCCCCAGTTTATTGCAGCAATATGAAGTTTAAAAGTGCTGATGCAAGGATTACAGCAGGCTTTAGGAAATAATCCTTGTGCAGATGCTGCTGCATTTCACCCTGTGATTTTCCAGTGCAGAAATGGAGAGCAAAGAGAACGTGCTGCCAGTGCAGTGCCTCCACCTTGGAGCCTTCCATACATCAGGATAACAAATAACTCATCACACAAGCTCACAGGGTGTGCTCTGCTTTTTTATCTGCAGATCTTTCATGTATTAAGAGCAATTTTCCTGTCCTTGCTTTGCACCAAGCTGGTGAATTCCTCAGCTCACGATGCCAAACCACCATCATCCTCAAACTTCTGCTGGGGTTTAAACCTCGTGGCCACAGTTTGATCTAGTGCCTTGCACTTCTTTTTCTGCTGTAAAACATGTGGTAAAAATGTCCTTTGTCTCTTTTCCCAGAGCGATGAGGTTCTGACAGTCATCAAAGCCAAGGCACAGTGGCCAGCCTGGCAACCTCTGAATGTGTAAGTAAGTAGGGAATTGTCTGTCTCAAGAGCTTTGTGTTGGGCAAAGGAATAACCTAAACATTTGTTGATAGATTAGCTTGATGAGTTTTTCAACCCATTTGTTTTTATTTATTTTTTTTTATGGTGGTGTGTGTTTGTTTTGTTTTTATTGGGTTTTTTGTTTGTTTGTTTGTTAGTTTATTGTTGCTTTGATTTGTTGTTTTTTGGGGTTTTTCCCCCCACATCTGCTTCTCTCTTTCTTTCCTCTTTAGCATCTCTTCATTTTTAACACACTTTGCTTGGCTTGCTGCAGCAGCAGGATTATCCCATGGACAGGGAAGTTTATTCAGTGCTTTCTGTAATATGTTACACTGCTCTGCCTGCAGCAGCAGCATTTTTTTGGCATCCTGTCTCACACACTGTTACAGCAAACCCTCATCCACCAACAAAAAACTCTCAAAGGACTGAATCTTCACAATGCCAATGTGAAATATTCCATGAGAGCCTCCTGATGCTGCTGGTGCTGGAACAAAACCATGGTTGTTCCACCAAGTGAGGCAGGAATTTGCTTCCCAGGATCCTGACTCTGGGCTCTCCAGCACAAGGAGAAAACTCATTTTTCAGGGTGCTCTTGAGTTTCCCCTTCAGGGGAGGTGTCAGAGCAGGGGTGGTTAATTTATATTATAATTTAAATAATTATAATTTATTTATCTGGATAAATAAAATCTGGATAATTTATCTACACTTGGCCCAAAGTTCATGCTCATTATCCAAGCCCAAGTGAGTGAGACCTACAAGAAGTGACTAAAGATGAGAACATACTAAAAGGATCTGAGCTGACAGGAAATTAAATCCTTGGAGAAGCAGGGCAATGAGTTTACTGCAAGATTGTACAGAAAAATAATTTTGTTTCCTATTTCCTGGAAGCAGTTAGGGAAGCACTGTGTCTGATTTTGTCACCTCTATTTCAGAAAGTGTGTGAAAACTTGAAAGTTAGTTAAAAAAACAAAAAAAACAACAAACTTCCAAAAGAGGTTTCAGAAAACATCCCCTACCCTAAAGGGGTTTAGAAACTCTTAAGCAGCTTAGGATTTAAGTTATTCACTTTATCCCTTTCCCTTCAGCAAAAAAAAAAAAAAAAAAAAAAAAAAGAGGTTAGGAGGTGAACTCAGCTTAAATAGTGAAAAGATTTCTGGTAGCTGATCCCTCTTTAATCTAGAAACAACCCACAACCCAACAAACAAATGAAAAAAGAAAGCCAACACCAAAGTATCAAACTATGAAATCCCTCCTAGCATGGAAGCTGAGGAAATTCATGACCAGGAAATGGTTTGGAAAAAGACTTTACCAACCTTGAGAGCAGCTTACTCAAGCATCAGATGGATTTTCCATCACTGGAATATTCTTTAACCCTGAGACAGGGTTGTAGGCTCTGCACAGGAATTGCAGCTTGGGCCTTTTAGGCCTAATGCAAGAAGTCACAGCAATGGCTTAAATTAATGGCTTAAAATAATGGCTTAAAATAAATCCCTTATTTCTGGTCTTGTCCTGGAAGTTCCCAGGGTTTGGATTTAGTGATATGTGCCATGCAGCAGCTGTGGATAGCACTTTTTCCCTTGCTGCCTTCTTTCCATTCTCTCAAAATTAAGACTTTAAAATGGAAATTTTTTCATAGTTCTGCTCTGGTGAGTTCTCTATCTGAAACAAGCCATTTATTGTTTCACTCCATTCCTAAAGCAACAGCTGTGCCTGATGTTTCTGTTCCCAAGGTGAGCAATGCCACCTGGACCTGCCTTTGGCATAGAGCAGGTTTGGTTTGTGTTCACAGAAAGGTGGAGAGAAGAGAGGATCTGCTGCTCCAAAGTCTCAATACATCATCTTGAATATATTACATCACAACCATTAATGCTAATTAAAATGTGTTGCCCCAATCATTAATCCTAATTTTATACAGCCCCAAGAAACTTCACAAAAATCTGAGTGTGAGCAACTTCAGATGCTTTTTAAGGCACATTCTTTCACAGGCATGCCTGCAAATGTTTTTGAAACATCCTCCACATGTTTTTCCACCTTTTCTCTATGGCAGTTCTCACCTTTCAGTAACATCAAAAAGAATAAATCTTGGTATTTTTGCTTTCAAATCCTCTGCAGGGGTTCCCCTAACCCTTCACTTTACAGGCAGTGTTTGATTTTTTTGGTCATATTTTGACATGGCATCCTGCTTTTTTATTCCACTTAAAAATATGATCTAAGCTTTACAAGAAGACAAAATTTTCTGTATCCTTTAACTGTGGTAGATTTCAGATTTTTTGTAGTAGATTGTCCTTCCTGGAATTTAGATTAGAGCTGTGCAAGTATTGGATAATGACTCCTCAGGATAAACATTTTTTCTGTTATTATCACAGCACAACCATCTTACTAATCAAGAATTGACTGAAAGCCATGAGTATTTTATTTTTTGCATAATCCTTGGTTATGTATGTAATGGATAATAGGGTGTGATAGTGCCAAAGTGGCATTACAATGTGCCATGACAAGCACAGCAGAAAAACCCTCCCAAATGTGCTTCACAGCAATTATAAAAATGCATAATGGAATTTTTTTATGGAGGTGTGTAGTATCAAAAGTTGGAAAATTCAGGCTGCTCTCACTTCAAAGTTTCCCTCCTGATTCCATGTCATCTCCCAGTGTGACAATAATGTGGAAACAACATCCTGCCAAACTTCACTGCCTGTTTTTTTGTGCATCCTCTTCTTGATGTGCCTGCTCTTTGTCACTCTTTTCCATTTTTATTTTTCTTCCTATCACTCATCTCCATTATCCTCCATTCAGTTTCTTTACTCAGCATGCAGAAAACTCTCCTGAGTTTCTTTCCCACATAGGAGACAGCTTTGGGTGATATTTGTGGAGCAGTTTTGTGGCTCCTGACTGGAAGAGCCTCACTGGTAGCATGAGAGGGATGAGTGCCAGACTGAGTAATAAAATATTTTGCTGTTGCTCACACTTGAATCACCAAGTCATGTGTCTGAAATTCTGATTTTTAAAGTACTCTCAGGGAGTGCATTCTTCCTTGAGCACACTGGTATCAGTCTGCAGCACTCTGTCAAATCAAAGTAGTTTTTCTTATCTTTCTTGTATAAACAAGTGCACAGCTCAGTGCTCCCCTTCCTCAAGGCCATGTTGCAGGCAGAGGCAAATTTTATTTTCATACCCAGCTGCAAATCATTGGCCTTTGGCAGTATGAAGGATAAAATACATCAAAACCAGATAGTACCACTGGTGTCCAAATCTGCATGTCTGGCACCTGGAAAATAAACAAGCCATGACAGAAAAATGTGGGATAAAGAACTTTGAAAGACCTTTAAAGTTAATATGCATCAAATTCACTGGGAGCTTTTAAAACTTTTTAGAATTTTGTCTCTAATTCCCTTTCCTAAAATATATACCATCTTTTTTTTTCTTTTTTTTTCTTTTTTTCTCTTTTTTTGTTACTCTTTTATTCCTTTTATTTTAAATCTGGACACAAAAGGAATTGTGTGGTATTTGAATTGTGTTGTATTTGAACTGTAATTCTTGTTTCTAATCACTTTTTTCATACTCCCTGTAAACCAGGGAAGCATGTAGCCCTGTGCAACACTGTGGAATCTGAAATTCCATGCACATGTACAGCCTACCACTGATAAATACAAACACAGATCCCAATTACTCTCCAGTATGTAAATTTAAAGTTTAGTAGGTCAACCTATAGAAAACTTATTTCAATGCAAAAATTCAAGGTATTTTATCTTGGTAAGCAGCATGCTGAGAGTACTTGACATATATAAAGAGCTTAACTTTTATGAAGTGTACATTGGATTTTTCATACTTATCCTTTAGGTTTTTTTATTTTTTTTAATGCAAAAATTCTGTTTCTTTCCAACTTTTTTATTGCCTCAGTCCATGCTTATTTACAGCCACTGTACCTTGAAGTGAAAGGTGTTTTTCTTTGCTGTAATTCTGAACTTCCTGAAGTTCCCACTGCCCAGATCTGCCTTTCCTCACCCCTTGAAGCAGCTCTTCTCCATTTATGTTGAAATTACCTGAGAACAGGTATTTCCAGTAAGCTCCAGGTGAGCACTTGTGAAGCTCAGCAGAAAAGGAGACCTGCTCCTTTATAATTCCTATGGATAGAAGGATTTAGTCCAAAGTTTATCAATTAGTGTGGTTACTTCATCCTCCCCCAAAATTATCCCATCCACCTCTTTCTGTTCCAAGTTTTGCATGCCTGTTATCTCTTTTCTCTGACCACAAAGATGTTAGAGCAGTTTCTCCTGGCTTGCATGGAGGATAGCAGGAAATGGGACAGCATATTCCTAAATATGGGGGTTTTGGAATTGTTATAGGTAATGTGACTTAAACTGGTCCAAAAATCAGAGAGTAATCTCTAGAAAGGTGATGGAAAAACAGAAAAAACTGTTCTGATCCAATAGAAGTTTGAGTTGACAGATCATACAAGCCAGAGGGAAAATGCTGACATACTCAGCTGCATTTTCCTTCCTTTATTCTGGAATAAAAGCTCTTTCAATCTTCCAGAATTCTTCTGTCACCATTTGACAGAGAATGTCTGGTGTACAAAGTTCTGATGCTGCAGTGGGTTTGCTCTGATCAATAAGTTTCCATTGCAGCATTTCCCAATTGAAAACCAAGCCACAGATGTGTCAATTTGGGCTTTCTGGGTTGGTTTCCTTCTCACTTGACTTTTATTTTACATCAATTTTCAACTTTTGCTGAGTTTTTTCCTTACTTCATTTTTTTTGCTGCTGGTCCTGTGCCCATACAACTTTTCTTCCAACCAACAGCCCCACATTCTGCTCCTGGACAACAGAAATGTCTTGCTCCATTTCCACCTTCTTTTTCCTTCTAAACTCCTTTACAGTACTTAAAACAGAATGCATGAATTAGGTAAATTTGAAAAGGAAACATTTAGATTTGTCTCCTTTTTTTTTTTTTTTTTTTTTTTTTTGCTGTTATTTAGTGAATTCAACTTAAAACCTACAAAGTTGCTGTTTAAGCAAAGATGCACTTTTAAAGTAAATTATAATTTATTTACATCTAGTTGAAATTTGTTTTCTATTACTTGCCTCATTTTTCTCCACTGAAAATAGGAGAAAGTCACAACATTGACATTAAATTCAAAATAAATGGAGTAGTTCTTTAGAATCAGAGTTTCAAGAAGACATTTCTTTCTGTGGTGTCCTATAAAATAAATATGTGATTTGAGGAATCTTTTTAAGATTTCCTGAAAATCTGATAGAGTTAATCTTATTTTTCAGGATTTAGGTAATTGATTAATGTATCTGTCTGTCTGCAGAATTTGATAAATTAATTTTCCAATTGATCTGTGAGAATTACCTGTTTCTCTCAAAGCTGCATATGTGGATAAAATACATGCATATAAATCACAACCAAAGCTGGTATTTTCCTTTTAATAAGACCTGTATTTAAAAAAAAAAATTTGTAGGCTGAAATCAAAATCATTACATTGTTGTTCTCCCTATATTTGGAGTGATTTGTTTTGGAGGGATTAATGTGAACACTGTTGGAGGAAAAAGAAACAGATGTACAGGTGGATTTGTGGCCTTGATCAGTGATTTTACTGGAGGAAAAAAGATTTTTTTTTATCTCCCTGTTTAATTGTTGCATCAGATTTTGGTGAAACCAAGCTGCTTATTCCCTTGTATCATGTTTTAATTTTGAGACAGTCCACTGCATTTATTTATTGTAAATAAATTTTAATCAGCATTAAGAGGGGAAGATTCAAATCAATGCACCTTTCAGCTTTGATAATAGAGAGGCTTTAGACAAAAAAATAATGAAATACCCAGAGCCCTGCAGACTGGACACCTGGCAGTGTCAGAATTAATGTAATTAATTCTGGGAATTAGTCTTCCTAGAATGTCTTACTAAGGATTGACAGAACTATCCACAAGTTCCAAACCAAATTCCTCAGGGCTTGCAAACTAAAATTCATTGGAAAATTTCCTATCCATCCACTTGAAATATTTGAAAATTTGCCTTTATTTATTTTAAAATATTAGGAACTCACAAAAGTTTAGTTTTGCATTAGGTGAGTGAATTTTGAGGTTGGTTGCTCATTTCCAGTTGATGTAATCCTTGTGCTGTCCCATTAAGAGTGATGAAATTATTTCCTGGCTTGCCATGCAATTAATAAATAGCTGCCCATAAATAGGTGATGTTGATATCAGAATGTAATTTATAAAAATGTACAATAGAAGTGAGTAAATTATTCAGTTGCTCAATTAATCAAACCCTCAGACTACCCAAGAGAGATTTAAAAAACCAACAAAAACCCACATTTGAACATTCACACTAGTGTTTGAGTTTAAATGGCATTCAGAAAGGCAAAATACAGATGAACTGCAATTAACCAGCTGTGACAGGCATTGTCTGAATTATATTTGTTATTGTCTCCAAAGGAATAAGAAAAGCTCATATCAAAGTCCTTTAATCATCTCTGCACTGGATGCCATTAATAGTTGCTTATACAAATTGATTATAAACACTGTTCCACCTAATGATTTGAAAAATAAATCACACATGGATAATTTTTTCTTGTGTGACTAAGAGTCAACAGAGGGTTATGTAAAAACAAGGAAGATTATTAATTATTCCTCCTTCTTACATTCCTTACAATGCTTGGTTTTCATGCTTCTTGTTAGACATTTTCTCCTAGGTGAATACTGCATTAATCTGGTTCCCACTTCCTCTGTACTTTTAAAATAGTTAAGCTTGTTCATTTTCTTGCTGTCCAAGTTTTTATCTCCTTCCATAGCTGCATTTAACCCATTGAGCACCTTATTGTGTGCCTGTGGTTGAATTACATTGAAGTATATTTTAATTAAAAAATGAGTGTTAACTCTTGGTGTAACAGCATCACTCCTTAGAGTAAAGTGGACAGCTCCAAAAGAATAACTGATTTAAAACTAAAATATAAATCCAGTGCTAAGGTAGAACCCATCTATTGCCTGAAGGGAACTTTAATGAACTTTTAGGGATTCCTGGGGGCAAAAATAACCTTGTGTAGTAAATTGCAGCAGCAAAAGGTCTCTGACCCAGGGTGGTGAGAACATCACTTGGCACATGGTTGGGAAATCAGCCAAAAACCCCAAACCAGTCCCTGCCATTAGAGCAGCAGCATCTCTGTGCCTGAATTCACAAAAAAAATATTATTCCCACCACCAGCAGCTGCATCCAGGGCAGCCAGACTCCCAGCAAAGAAATAATGGCATGTGCACAAGCCCAGCTCCTGGAGAACAAGCCATCAGGAACTACTGAAACTAAAAGGAAATGCAAGTGCTGGCAGCCAGGGAGTGAGGAATTGAGGTGAGGAGCAGGCTGGTGCATTGTCTGAGCTGCAAACTCACTCTCATTGGAACCAGTCAAATGTGGTTACATTTGACATCTCGTTGGATTTATGTAATCCAAAAAGAAAATACTTTTTTTTTTTTTTTTTTTTTTTTTTTAATATAGAGTTATAATGTGGTTTTCTCTTGACAGATGAGTTGATTTAAATTTTGAGATGCTTAAAAGTATTTTTTAAGTTCCCTAAGTGGCTCTGTCCAGCTCCAGCTCCACTGTTACAACAGAACTTGTAATGCTGGATTGTATGGGCCATATTTCCCTTCAACAGGCACTCTGGGAATATTTTAAAAATATTTTATGTGAGATATGTCTTGTCTAAACCTAAACCCCTGCATGTTAAATATGCAGATTGAAATTTTCATGCCAAGCTGGAGGAAAATACCATGTTTGACTTGTGTTTAGAATGTTCTAATAGCTGCTTATTCATTGAGGGTTTTGTGTTGTCATCCTTTGGAAAAATGTCTTGACAATCAAGGAGTTGAAAAATTCCTCCAGCTCTGGGCAAGTTTAATGAATGCACAGAAATCTCAGGGTTCCTGTGATTGCTTGGTAACATCTGGTAGGACCTGAATTTATATAATATATAAATAATATAATATAATATAATATAATATAATATAATATAATATAATATAATATAATATAATATAATATAATATAATATAATATAATATAATATAATATAATATAATATAATATAATATAATATAATATAATATAATATAATATAATATAATATAATATAATATAATATAATATAATATATAAATAGGTGCAAATGTGAAAACCTCATTCTTTATCACAATAATGGTGTTTTCCTTACATCAGTTTAAATTAAAATAACCCCAAATTGAAACCCTAAAACTAAAAAAAAAAAAGGTTAAATTCAAGCTGGTTTCCTCAGAAACTAACTTACTTAAAGTAAAAGCATTCTCAGGGAATATGACAAAGGCATAAAGAAGCCATTTATCAGAGGAAAAATACATTATTGTGTTAAAAAAAAAAAAAAAGTACTTCAACTAAAGTAAAAATCTTGTTCAGATTTATGTGCTCATTATTTGGATGAGATCTTTTGCTGTGTGGAAAAACTCTTCCTCACTGGGTGTTGTGCAGTGATGATGAAAACTCTTTGTCTTTTAAAAACTCAGGTTTCACAGTCAGCTCCTCAGAAGGGAACAGGAGTGCAATCTTTAAAAATTAATATTTCTGGCTTTGGATTTTCTGTGGATCTAGTCAGACATGAGCTTTGGAAGCAACAATTAATACTCCCAGAACTTTCTATTCATCCTGTGGTACCCACTCCCATGAAAAGATATGTCAAGAAAGAATGAAAATATGATGTTCTAATAGCTCTGATCTTTCTGATGTCATCTTTTATGAATGTGGATGCACATTGGAACATTAAAAGTCATATTAACTTTATTGTTTCATGATACACATCCCAGGAATTTAATATAATGATGGCCTGCAAAGATTTATGTTTGTTGTCCTATAAATCATTGATATTTTTATTCTTGCAAGGCAGCATTTTGTTTCAGTGGTGCCACTAGAGCCTGTGTCTTTACTTTTTATTTCTGTGAATCTCTGGAGGGTCTTTTTTTCCCCCAGGAATCCTTATTTCTCTTGTCATCTCCCCCTGTCACGTTGTGCTGTCTGCCCTGAAATGGGGTGAGAGCCAAGATCTGTCAATCCTGCTGGAAATGAAGTTTCCTTCCCCAAAATGACAGAATGGTACCAGGGAACATTTTCAAAGTTTGGAGGCTTTGTGGACAAAATGCCAAGAATGAGGAGGCCAGACAGAGTCTCATGTTTCTATGGCAACACAATGATGTGTCTGGCTCAGCTATTTTCTCCTTTTATGATTTTATAGATAACTGGATTCATCCAGTGAAGTTTAATGTTGTCAAAAATAGAATCCCAACCCCCAATCTAATCAGAAACAGTAATGCAGAAAGGACAATCCAATATAAAAAACCCAAAATACAGGGGAAAAGTCAGCTGTGGCTTTTGATAACACAAAGAGAAATACATAAATTTCTCTGGAGCTCAAAATAATTCTGTGTGCTCAGCTCTGCATTTGGCTAATGCAGAAAATTAGTGTCAGAAAATTTCCTGTGCTGAAAATCTCCTCATTCCTTCACAGCACTTTTCTTACAAGGCTTTGACTTCAAAATGGAAGCTTTCATGTAAGAATTGGACCTAAATTTCTTTCATCTTGAAAAGATACATTCTGTTTTGTGTTCTAGGGTTTCTTTAAATATAAATTCTACTTTTTTTTTCTTCCACAAAATTGACATATTTGTCACACCAAACCCAAAAATCTCAGAAGACACATCTCAGCAATAACACATTTTTAAAAAATCCATATAGAATAACAGGCATTTTTATTAGAGATAGGGTGAGATTGGGCTCAAAGTGCCCAATGTATATGTTTGGATAACTAATGTAAGATAAAATCTTTAATCATATGAATTTCCATTTCATTGATACTTGGCAGGAGTGAGTGAACCCAACAACACACAACTTGGTTGCTCCATTTTAATGTTTCTACAAAGCTCCATTTAAATGAGAAAATAACTCAGTCTCTTATTCTTTTCCCAGACATCAGGACAAAACACTGCTGAGTTGTGTTTTAGCAGCTCAAGGTGACAAATTCCTGCCTCTCTTGGCATCCATGCTATTGTGAAGTACCTGAATCCATGTCAGCTGAGTGCCATTCTGACTTGTGTACATTTATTAAGTGTTGACTAAAAAAAAAAAAAAAATCCAAAAACTACATCACACTTGTGAAAAAGAATTGTCTTAAGTGCAATGGGTATTACTGAGACCTAGGGAAACTTCATTGTCTGACAGATGGTCTGACACCCACATTAAGAAATTCATAATCCAATCAAAAAAAAAAAAAAAAAAAAGAAAAAGTTCTAGGTAAGAACATATGTGTTTGTTGGAAAAGAAAAAAAATTGTATCCATCATGTTTTTGTCAGAGCAAGCACATATGGCAGCTCCATTTTCTGTCACCATTTATTTTCTGCTTAAAATTCAAATGTCACTAGGCAAGGAAAAAAGTTGAGTATTAAAACATGGAAAAGAATTAACTAAGAACAATCCCTGCAAGAACTTTCTACTCATTGTTCATGGAAATTAGTGACCATCCAGTTAAATCAAACTTCCTGCAAACACCTCATCCCTTGCTTTTTTTTTTTTTTTTTCCCTCTCCATGTTCCTCCCATTGGTAGTTACAGTTTTATGATTATGTCCCAACCATCTGCTGTCTTTCCTTGAGCCAAAATCATTTCCCTTTATAATATGGTGAGTAATCATTTCCATGCAATTACACGTGTACTCACTGATCCTGCCTCCCCATTCTTGTGAAAACACTCACTGGGCAGCTGGGATGGTTTGCCATTCCCATTGCTAGTGAGCACAACTCTCTTTGCAAAATTCCAACCTCCTAATTGTTGCCCCTTTGCATTTTGCTATTAATGAAATGATAATTAAATGTTTAGTCTAGTTCCCATCTCCAGACACCAGCATGTTGGATGAACTGGGATCTGCATTGTATTAATTAAGGTGCTGGGCATCTTCAGAGGTGGGGAAATGCAAAATGCCATTCCCATCTTAGGATATTTTCAAATTAAATGGTTTTGAGAAGCAGGACAGTATTACTTTAAAATTCTTTAAAGGCTTTTGAAGGAGTACCCACATTTTTTAGGTATTCCATTTTTTAGGTATTCCAATCAGTAGTCTCGTGGTATCTTTTGTTAAAAGGAGATGTTTGCTGTAATCTAATAGTCAGAAAAGTTGGTTGCAAATCAGAGTTCATTGCTAAGAAATCATAAATGGATCTGTGCTGTTTATCTAATGTTGTTAAGGGGGAGGAGAGGGTCAGACTTAGTAAACAAATCTAAGAAGGGACACAAAGCTCTTCTGAGCAGGAGTAAATATTACATAACCACATCTTGTTTGTGCAAACTGCAAAGAACACAAAAATCCACCCTTTCAGAAGCTGCACTCCTAACCTGAGGTACCTCAGGTTTTCTGCAGTGTGAAAAACCTGCTCACATTTGTTAATAACATCATTAAGGTATGCCCACCCATGAATGAAGGCATTCAATCAAATATCTGATGTGTTAATGAATATTTTTTTCATTATTATCTACAATAGCAGTGCAAGCATGCTAAGAGGACAATATAAAAAAAAGCCTGTGACAATGCCTGCACAAAGTCCCCTCCTTTTGTAATGCTGTCTACAAGCACTCAGATTAATGATATTTTAGAGCAGCATTTGTTCTGATGAGTGGTAATGATATAATCCCCTAGTTCAATCTGTAATCCCATACCCACCCCTTGGAACTGGTTATAGCAAGATCCTCATTTTCAAACCTGACACACAGCAAGGTAAGGAGTTGTCATGCAGGGGATTTTGCAATCCAAATGCTAAATGTGTAAGGAGTTTCCTGTCTTTCTCCATTCTTTCCTTGTGAAATAAAATAGCCAAACTCCTACTGTCACCTCCTCTGGGTGCTCAGAGAAACCAACAGCTTGACATTAATGTGCTTTTCAACTTTTTCTATGAATGTCAATCAAATCTCATTGATTCAGTGCTGATGTTATTGTAGCTTCCATTTCCCTGGCCCTTTTGGGACATGCAGATGTTTAAATTACTCATTACTAAAGTGCTAATCTGCCCTCCATTTAATCAACTAAAGATTCTCCCTCTCCTGTGCATAAAACCTGGAATTCTGGGTGCTGATCCCTGTGCATAAAACTTTGTTGTGCATGCAGTGATAGCAATTTCCATCACTTCCTAAATGGCTTTCTCAGTGATACAGCATCTAAATATGCCATCTAATCTTTGTAAGTTGCAGACTTCTAAGAGCATTTTCCAGTCAATTAGAGATCTTAATTCTCTTCCTTTCTTATTTTTTGAAGCTACTTCTCTTTTCAAGGTGTTCTGATTTTAAAGTGTGTTCAATAGAGCAGATGTTGTGTAGGGGCTGCTGGTGGAAGTTCAAGGGTGTGAAGTGTGTTTCCCATGCTCACAGTGGTATTTGGATCAACAACAAAAGGTCCTAAAGATGAGTAAATAGGAATGTTCACCCTGGAAATTGGAGATGTGATGCAGTGCAAGTCCCTAAAAAAAGAAGGATGCTGGTTTTGCTTACTAGAGGTAGGATGGAAACCCCATTTGGTATTTCTGAAGATACTCAATTTTACACCAGCTAAACATTTAATTTAAAAAAAAATAGTGTTTTCCAATCAGGAGGACCACTGAGACAAAAGCAGTGGCAATGTGGTTCACAGTGCTTTCAACCCTCTCTGCCTCTGATCAGACTTAGAAGAGTTTCTCTGCTTCCACTTTTTTCTTCCTGTTTGAAAAGGAAGATTATACTGCATCATCCTGGGCACAGATCAGATCCTGGTACACTCAAATAACTCTAAGTTCCAGACCTTAAGAATGGGGTTAGGGTGATTATACCTTAACAAAACTCTGTGAAAAAATCTGGAGAGGTGTAAGCTATTTCCAACAGCCTTGCACTCCATGTAGTTATTCAGTCCATGCTATATATCAGATTTTTCCCCCTGCATAAAATCTGTAATACTGCCTGAATTAGAATTGAATTTCAAACAGGTGTGAAATCTCAACTCTATAAATGGGTCTTATTCCCAAAAAAAAAAAAAAAAAAAAAAAAGGAGAATATGCTCTGCCTTTTGCTTCTTCTTTTACTTGGTACACGAAGTTTTATTCTCCCAAATAGAATTTTTGCTGTTTTTATTCAGCAACTCTCCACAACCACCTTCCTTATGCATGCTCTCTTACCTTTCTCATGGACCTCAGCAGAACACAACAATATTGATTCAACACTCAAAAATGTGTCTTGCAGCAAGCTGAGATTTCTGTTGGTTTGTCAAAGGCTTCCTTTAACCCCAGCCCCAGCAGTGATAGCAACTAGGTTGTCACTTAGGGAGAAAACTTGTGAAGTGAAATCATGTTTGTGCTTTCAGCCTTAAAAGAGACAAAAAAAAAAACAACAAAAAACCAGTAAAAACCTACAGCCCAAAACACCATAAAATACAAATACATAAAAATGGGGAGGAAAATAAACCAGGGGGAGTAAAAGGGACACATTTGTCTCTTGCAGAAAATGCACAAGTTATTTCCACTTTAGACTTGCTCAACCTGTTGCAGAAGAAGACTGTCTAAAATCTTTAAAGGGAAAAAAGATTATTCAAATTCCTATGTCATGCAAGGTGTTGGCAGTACAAAAAAGAAAAAAAAAGGTTTGGTTTAGGGAGGAGAGGGAAGGAGAGGAGAGGAGAGGAGAGAGAGAGAGAGGAGAGAGAAGAAAGGGAGGAGAGGAAGAGAAGAGAGAAGAAAAGAGAAGAAAAGAGAAGAAAAGAGAGAAGAAAAGAGAAGAAAAGAAAAAAAAAAAGAAAAGAAAGAGAAAAGAAAAGAAAAGAAAAGAAAAGAAAGAAAAGAAAAGAAAAGAAAAGAAAAGAAAAGAAAAGAAAAAAGAAAAGAAAAGGAAAGGAAAGGAAAGAAAAGAAAAGAAAAGAAAAGAAAAGAAAAGAAAAGAAAAGAAAAGAAAAGAAAAGAAAAGAAAAGAAAAGAAAAGAAAAGAAAAGAAAAGAAAAGAAAAGAAAAGAAAAGAAAAGAAAAGGAGGAGAAGCCTCCATTTGTCCTCTATGAGTTTTCAATTTCTGTCTTAACTTGTTACAAGATAAAATACAGAAATATTATCTAACTGCCCTAACAAAGGAGTAGAAGATAAGTGATTTTTGGCAAAGTGCTCTGAATTGGACAATTATGGCAGGCTAAAGTTGACTGATATTTAACACAACTAAAGGCAGAGTGAATCTCACACTGGAGTGTTCCTTAACAGGGTTTCAACACTCATCTAGTTATAATTTAAATACAGATATAAGTTAAATACACACGTTTTTGAAATTTATATTAACATCATGATGAATATTGTGTATATTATATGTCTCCATCTAAAGATCAGCTACACAAACACACATCTCTCTGTTATTTTTGCAGGGTGTTGCTTACCCTGTTGGAAATACAGAATTCCTATAGTGAATTCACAGAAACCCTTGTAATGCAGTAAATCCTTTAGCTACTTTAAGTAACTTTAAGTCAGTTAATAGGCTTTTTAAGACTAATCACAGCTCTGTGCTTGACAAATATATCAGGGTACTGCATTCACTGAGGGAGGTTGATACTGTCATTCATTATTTTGTGACTTTGCATTAGACAAACTGAAATCAGACTTCTATCTCCAATAGAAAAAAAAAGAAATAATTTGCATTTCTTTCTGGGAAATGCAGGATTAATGACATCAAATACTTAGCAACTCTTCTACTCAGAGTCTTTAAATCAATGTAAGATAATTTACACAGTAAGAAACAACTTCTAAAGACTCTGGAACAGAAGTGGCCAGAACATTTTACACATTAGCAAATTCTTCTTAACTTGCCTCTTAAAGGGGAACTAAACACACTAACTTTTAGATATCTTATTTTTGAAACTTTGTGATAAAGTTTCATTGTGATAAAAAATTGTCTTTGAGCTGTTCTGGTTTTCTTTATGTATTGAGAGTGCTTTGAGCCAGAAAAAACACAAATAAATACAACATTTTAATAAGCATTTATAGGAAGAATAAACTCCTTATGCCTACAGCAGAACAGTGTCTGTGCACTATTATGCCTGCATGGGCATTATTATTGGTTACCTAACTATAATAGGAAGGACAAATAAGGCTGTAAAAGCATCTCACATTTAAAATAAATGTTGTCTTTAGCTGCTCTGAACCAGTGTACTTTGGCATAAAGTTGAAAGGAAAAAAAAGCAATAAAACCTCGACTTGACTCTGTTAACCCAAGTCCTGTAGCTGAAAAAAAAAAAAATTGGGTTGATATCAGGCCAGAATTTAGAACAGAATTACCAAAATAATATTTTAAATAATTCTGTATTTGTTGTTTCTCACCAGAAAAATGCCATGAAGGGCTCCAGGAACAGGAAGTCTCCAGTGATTTTAAATAATAAAATGTATAGATTTCATTTATAAATTTTATAAAAATTCATATTGAGCTGCTGTCAGCATGGCAGGGTGATTTGGCAGGGGTGGTTCAGCAGATCCTTCCCCAGGGATGCCTGACATGGGGATGCACTCAGGCATTCTCACATCCTCTGCCAAACCTTGGCTGAACCCTCCAGGGTTCAGTGACCACCCATCTCTGAGCATTCCATGGGCATTAAAACTTTATTAATTCTTACAGTAGCACTTCCAAGAAATTTTGGTGTTAGAGTTCATATTAGCTCAGGGAGTGGGGGTAAAAAGTAACCCAGCAATCAAAAGTATTTCTCTGCCATTTTAGCCAGAATTTATGCAAGTGTTTCAACAGATGCTTTTATTATCATCATCCCACTAATGCACAAGCACACTGCTGCAGCTCTGTATTTCTGTATATATTATACTTCTATACCTATTATATTTCTGTATCTATTATATTTCTATATCTATTATACATCTATATCTATTATATTTCTATGTCTATTTTACATCTATATCTATTATACGTCTATATCAATTATATTTCTTTTTCTATTATATTTCTATATCTGTTATACATCTATACCCATTATACATCTATATCTGTTTTTATATCTATTATACGTCTATATCTATTATATTTCTATATCTTATATTTCTATATCTATTGTACATCTATATCCATTATACATCTATATCTATTACATATCTATACCTATTATATATCTATTTCTATATCTATTATACATCTATATCTATTATATGTATATATCTATTATATTTTGTTATCTATTATACATCTATATCGATTATATTTCTATCTCTATCTGTTATACATCTATATCTATTATATTTCATTGTCTATTATATTTACTATATCTGTTATACTTCTATATCTATTATACATCTATACCTATTATATATTTCCATATCTATTATATATCTATATCTATTATACATCTATATCTATTATATATCTATTTCCATATCTATCATATATCTATATCTATTATACATCTATATCTATTATATATCTATTTCCATATCTATCATATATCTATATCTATTATACATCTATACCTATTATATTTCTATACCTGTTATACATCTATATCTATTATATATCTATTTCTGTATCTATTATATTTCTATATCTATTATACATCTATATCTATTATATATCTATATCTATTATATGTCTATATCTATTACACATCTATATCTATTATATTTCTACATGTATTATATTTCTATATCTGTTATACTTCTATATCTATTATACATTATACCTATTACATATCTATTTCCATATCTATTATATATCTATTACACATCTATATCTATTATATTTCTACATGTATTATATTTCTATATCTGTTATACTTCTATATCTATTATACATTATACCTATTACATATCTATTTCCATATCTATTATATATCTATTATACATCTATATCTATTATACATCCGTATCTATCATACATCTATATCTAATATATTTCTACATGTAATACATGTCTGTCTCTATTAATTTCACCTGGTAAAGCTCAGAACTCCTCCAGGGTTCCATTCCCCTGGCAGCTCAGCTGTTAACTCTGCCCTGTGCATTTGCAGGAGAGCTGCTCCCTCTGCCGAGTTCTCCGTGGATCGCCACCGGCACCTGATGTCCTTCCTCACCATGCTGGGCCCCAGCCCCGACTGGAATGTGGGGCTCTCTGCCGAGGATCTCTGCACCAAGGACTGTGGCTGGGTCCAGAAAGTCGTGCAGGATTTGATCCCCTGGGATGCTGGCACCGACAGTGGTGTCACCTATGAGGTACAGGCACCATCCCTCATTTCTTCGGATCACAAAGAATCTTGTCTTTCCTCACCTCAGAGCAGTTTGAGTGATGCTGTCCATGCCTTTATGCTTATTACTCCACTAATTTCTTAAAGTGAAATAAAATTCATTTAAACAGATGTTACTTTGCTGTCAGTTGTTTTGGTGCCCTAAGTTTCAGCTTTCATATTTTCCACATTCTGTCCTGCATTAGAAAATAACTCTGAACTTCATATAAAGTGTTAGTAAGTTCTCCTCACAGCTCAGTCACACAAAACAATCCTTTTCCAACCCCAGAACCAAGGAGCAGATTCAGCCCCAGAAAGTGCAAACAGCAGCAAATTGAAGGAGAGAATCTGGGAGGATGGGACTGCAGAACCTGGAGCTGGAATTGGACAATTAACCCCAATGTGGAAATGGACCAAAACTTACAAAAGTGTGAAAATTTGTGACTGAGGGTCCATCTTGGGTGTAGCCCTGGCCAGGCTCTTGCACTGCCCAAGGTGAAACCTTTGAAGGGTTTTTAATAAATCCCTGCTTTATTCCTTTAACTCTGTCCAGTCTCTGCTCCAGGTCAGCCTCTCCAAGGCATCAGTTCTGCCTGAGTTCCTTCAGTATTAGTTTTGACATTCCCCTGGGGAATTATTAGCACAGAAAGACAGGATGGGTAAGGTTGGAAGGAAGCATCTGCTCCAACCTCCCTATTTAAGCAGGGTCATGTTAGAGCACATTATAGGATTTTGTACAGTTCTTTAATATCTCCAGTAAGGGAGGCTCTGCAACCACTCTGGCCAATCTTTTCCAGGGCTTGGTCACAGCACAGTAAATAATTTCTCATTTCTGTTCACTGTTTTCTTTTATCTGTTAAATAAACAGAGGGCTTTGATCACAGCCCAGCTTTTGGGTGCTCACCCCTTTTTGTACAGACCAAAGCAGTGCCATCAGCAGCTACATCAGCTCGAGCTTGGGGCTGTTTCAATCCCATGCCAACTGTTCTTCTTGGCACAGAAAACTTCAGCTATTTCTTACAGCAAAGCAGAGCAAAACCACCACAACAAAACCAAAGCAAACTAAAAACCCCACAAAAACAAAACCAAACAAATCCCCACACCAGTAAGCATGGATGTACCAAGTTCACCTCCCACTGGAAATTTGCTGTTCAGCATTTCAGAGAAGCTTTAATTACTGCTGGTTTCTTTTATAACATTTTTTGTTCTTTTTTGATTGCAGTCTCCTAACAAACCTACAGTGCCTCAGGAGAAGATCAGACCTCTTACAAGCTTAGATCATCCTCAAAGCCCATTTTATGATCCAGAAGGAGGATCTATCAAGCTGGTGGCCAGAGTTGTCATTGAGAGAATTGCACGAAAGGTAGAATATCTATAAGTAAAATTCTCAAGCAAGCAAAAATCCACTTTGTAAACCAAAAAAAAATCCCAATTCTTTCTCCACCTTCCCTCCCCAATCCACACTCTTCAACCTACCCACAGCAAAGATAATGGCAGAGAAAAATTAAGCTGTCTTAAGGTATTAGTTCTCCTAATTCTGGCAGTTATTTCATCTGCTTAATTGGAGATTTTCTTTATGTATGCCTAGGAATTCGAAGAGAAAAAGGTGCTGCAGACACAGCAGTGGTTTGACCCTTCATGGATGAGTTTCCTCTCTTCACAATCATTTTTTTTTTTGCAGGGGGAGCAGTGCAATATTGTTCCTGATAACATAGATGATATTGTGGCAGATCTAGCACCAGAGGAAAAAGAAGAAGGTATGTTTGAAATTAGTTTGTGTGTTACTAATAATTTGTATTTTGTTCCATTCCCCACTGTCATTTATAGATAAAGAACAAAACTGACTTAGGACAAAAATTCCACTTAAACAGTTATTTAGGTTTTCATCTCTTCTGGTCTCTTCTGTCAGCCTTCCCTTGAAAAGAAATTGCATGTATACCAAGGAGATGAGAATAACAATACAGGCAATAAAAGAGAGAAGACTTTTGGGGTTCAGATAATTTTTCTTAAAAGAAAGTTGGCAATTTGCAATTATTTTTTCTTCTGGGCAAAAATGGAGAAGATAGAATGCAGGAGGAAATAATGTGTCCTCTTAGAATGTAAAGTAATGATCGGCCAAGTAAAGGGAGGAAAAACAGAAGAGCATTTTTAATGCAATGTCTGTCCTCACTTTTCAGATGATACCCCTGAGACTTGCATATACTCAAACTGGTCCCCATGGTCGGCCTGCAGCTCCTCTACCTGTGAGAAGGGCAAGAGGATGAGGCAGAGAATGCTGAAAGCTCAGCTGGACCTGAGTGTGCCCTGCCCAGACACCCAGGACTTCCAGCCCTGCATGGGTCCAGGCTGCAGTGATGAAGGTAACCAGGAATGGAAGGAGAATTCCTGGTCAAATTCACTTTTCCTTCCGAGTTCTCAAGGGTGTGGGTTGCTGTGGTGTGGCTTTGGGTTGTGGCCATGAGCAAAGTGCAGTGGGACATGAGTGGAGGCTGGCTGTGGTGCATCCTGCATCTCAACACAGACACAGAGGGGAGGATGAGGGATGCACTGGGGCAGAGGGCAGCGTGGAAGTTCTCCACAAGTTCTGCCCAGCCCCCAGCTGGAATCTGTGTGTTTCAGATGGCTCCACCTGCATGATGTCAGACTGGATTACCTGGTCCCCCTGCAGCGTGTCCTGCGGGATGGGCACCAGGTCCAGGGAGAGATATGTCAAGCAGTTCCCTGAGGATGGCTCCATGTGCAAAGTGCCCACTGAGGAGACTGAGAAGTGTGTTGTAAATGAGGAATGCTGTAAGTGTTTCCTTCACCTTCACAAAACCCACCCAGCAGCAGGAGCACTGCCCAAATCATTTTTTATATGAGTCTCACTGGGGTCCCAACAGAGCCCTGTGCCCTTCAGTACCTTAATTAATGACTTGGATGCAATTGGAAGGGATACTAGGCAAATTCCCAGATGATGCAAAACTGGGAGGAGCTGCTAACTCCTTCCAAAGCAGGGAGGCCCTGCAGAGAGACCTCAACAAATTAAAGAGCTGGGCAGTCACCAGCCACGTGGAGTTTAACAAGAACAAGCACTGGATTCTGTATCTGGGATGGGGCAGCCCTGGGTGTTCAGACAGATTGGGCAAAGAGGGGCTGGAAAATGAGGCCAGGGAAAAGACTCCTGGTCCATGGCAAGCTGGATGTGAGTCAGCAGTGCCTTGGAACCAGGAGGGACATCCCTGACCTGGGGGATCAGGCACAGCATCACCAGCAGGGCCAGGGAGGGGATTGTGCTGCTCTGCCCCACTTCCAGTGCTGGGGGCAGTTTTGGGTGCCACAGGCTAAAAAAAAAGTTATGAAGCCATTAGAGAGTGTCCAAAGGAGGCCAGGAGGATGGTGAAGGTTCCAGAGGAGAAGCTGAGGGCACTGGGTCTTTTCAGCCTGGGGGAGAGGAGACTGAGGTCAGACCTCCCTGCAGTTACAAATTCTTGTAAGTGGAAGAGGAGGGACAGGCACTGATCTCTGCTCACTGACTCAGGGGAATGGCCTGAAGCTCAGTCAGGGCAGGTTTATTTTGGATATCAGAAAAAATCTGGGCACTGAAAGAGGTCCCCAGGGAAGTGGTCACAGCTCCAAGCCTGTGTGAGTTCCAGAGGTGTTGGGACAGCACTCTCAGGGACATGGTGTGACCCTTTGGGGATGCATTTCCCCAGTGAGGATACACCAGGAGCTGGGTCTGAGACCCTTGGGGCCCCTTCCCACCCAGCTGACCCTGTCACAGCCATCAACAGCTTTCTGTCCCCTTTGAACAGCTCCCAGCAGCTGCCTGGTCACTGAATGGGGGGAGTGGGACGAGTGCAGTGCCAGCTGTGGCACAGGGATGAAGAGGAGGCACAGGATGATCAAGATGACTCCTGCTGATGGATCCATGTGCAAGGCAGAAACCACTGAGGCAGAGAAGTGCATGATGCCCGAGTGCCGTGAGTGTCTGCTCTAAAAACATCACTTCTGACACAAAAAACACAGAGAACAGCTAAACCAGAAGCAATGCTGTCTTATTATATATATATTATATTATATTATATTATATTATATTATATTATATTATATTATATTATATTGCATTATATTATATTATATTATATTATATTATATTATATTATATTATATTATATTATATTATATTATATTATATTATATTATATTATATTATATTATATTATATTATATTATATTACATTACATTGCATTATATATTATATATTATATTATATTATATTATATTATATTATATTATATTATATTATATTATATTACATTACATTACATTACATTACATTACATTACATTACATTACATTATATTATATTATATTATATTATATTATATTATATTATGGTATTGGCTTTTTGCAAATATTAAATACCATATGTATAGAGTTGAAATAGTTTTAAGATGTAGTTTTCTTTAAATTAACATAAGCTAATAAAGTATTTTTGTAGTAAGTAAACTACCTGCTTGGTTAAATAAAACCCACTAAAAACATCTTCTACTAATATACCAATTACCAGCACCAACTGTCTATAAAAATTAAAAACCACAGCCCAAATTAAAACTAATTTAAAAGAAAATAAAACCGCAACCAAAGAACACACAGGGAAAAACAGACTCGAAAAATAACCATATAAAACAGTTCCTAAAATATAAAAAATAGTTTATAAAAATGTATAATAAATCTGTAAATATACAGTAAGCTAATAAATTTAAGAAGTATCTCCCAAAGCAGCAGGTGTGCTCTAGCTAAATGCCAGCCTGTATAAAATCTTAGCATCCAGCCTGTATAAAATTTTGCTTTATTGTTTGTGTTGTATTGTCTTTTATTAAACCTTTTAAAATCTGCCAGAAAGATAAACCTCATTTTTCACGTGACACATTGACACAAAGAACCCAGCTCAACCAGAAGCAATGCTGCTTTGCTTTGTCCTCCTCAAAATTCATTTTTTAGGAAATGTTGAATTTTCCTCAGAGAGAATTTAAAAAAATAATTTTGGTAGACTAACTATGGAAGCTTCACTTTTTGGACTAAATTAAGTTGACTTCTAGTTCTGTTCACTGCAACAATCCTTTTTTTTTTTTCTTTTTTTAAAACAGGAGTTATGATTGAAACATAGCTCCTTCAACTATTTATTCCCCAGATGCACTGAGACCCAGCAGAGGGGACTTAGATACAGAAAAAGATAGCAAAGATACTTAAATCAAGCAAACCTTTCAGTTTAATTTAAAGTTTTCTGAGCTTCTTCAGCAGCACCATTCAGTGACAAGGAAGTATAATTGGCTGATGACAGATAAAATACAGCACATTTTCCACCTGTACTATTTTCAAAATTTATATCTTCGTGATTTATTTCTAAAAAGGAATCTTGAAAAATTAAAAAATCCTTACCTTTTTTATTTCCTACCAGATACCATCCCCTGCCTGCTCTCTCCCTGGTCTGAGTGGAGTGACTGCAGTGTGACCTGTGGGAAGGGGATGAGAACAAGGCAGAGGATGCTGAAATCTGCTGCTGAGCTGGGAGACTGCAACGAGGAGCTGGAGCAAGCAGAGAAATGCATGCTGCCAGAATGTCGTGAGTCTGGGAAATTCCTGGGAAGGGGAGGCTCATTATGGGTCAAAAATCTATGGATCAAATCTCTAGCACCACTTTTTAAATAGGCAGGGTATCAGCTGTGCATTGTTAGAAATATTATTATTATTACTATTATTATTTTATTTATTATTTTTCACTTTCAGCAACTGAGAGCTGAAATATGACCATGTCTTAAATTCAGCTTGCCCTCTTCCAGCCCATGCTAATTCCCAATATTTCTGTGGGAATACAGCTCTGCATGTTTAACACACTACAGCTCCAGGCAACTCCCCAGGAGGAAAGAAATCAGAATTATAAAACATGATTTATCACTCAAATGCCGACTGTGTGCCAGGAAAGGAAGAAAGAAGAGTTTGAAATCACCTGTGTGATTCTTTTAGCTCAGAAAGAGCACAAAAGAGGCTTTCTCCACCTCTTTACACCTCTGAATGGTGTCACTTTGCAGCCTGCTACTGCATGGTGAGGAGGCAGCTGCAGAGAATTTTTTACCTTACTCCATTAAAATCCCCCATTTCTTGGGTAGGGCAAATTTCTGGTTGCTTTTCAGTCTTTGTGAAGTGTGATAGCCTAAGGCACTGCTGAATGAATGAGATATGATTGCTTTTAGCATCCTGTTGCCAGCTGGTCTATGAGGTTTTATCACAAATTACATTATTTTTCACAGGAAGTATTGGTTAAAAAAGGCTTTTACACTGTAATTGCTCATTCAGCTTTTGTTAAATAATGTGAAATATCGTTTTGATTATTATTCACTGGGGCTGCAAGTGTTAAGCAGTGCTGAGAGATGAAAAGTTTCAGGATATAATGGCATTAGTGAACATGGCTTATTGCATAACACTGCCAGCAAAGCCAGGCTCGGATCTCAGAGGCAGCAAATTCTTCTTAAATATAACTCAATTTTCAACAGCTTTTCATTACAGAACAGACAGATGGGTGGGGAGATTGAAGAAGGCACAGGAGAATTATTTATATGTTCTTTGTAATTTTAGTGATCTGCTAGCTCCACTCTTGAAGAAGAAATCGAAGAGCGTGTCAAATAACACTTCTGCTAGAAATGGACTCAGAAAATTTTGACATCCAAACAATTGCTGAGAGGATGGGAGGCTTAAGCAGAGTTCATGTAGTTGGGGTGTAAAGATTCATCAGCACATCTGTGTGTTTCTTGACCCTGTGTTTAGATCTCATAGATTTTGTGACTTTTTGGTTTTTTTGGTGTTTTTGATTCCCTGCAGCCATCGACTGCGAGCTGACAGAATGGTCCCAGTGGTCTGAGTGCAACACCTCCTGTGGCAAGGGCCACATGATCAGGACCAGGATGATAAAAATAGAGCCCCAGTTTGGGGGAGCAGCCTGCCCTGAGACTGTCCAGCGTGCAAAATGCAGAGTGAGGAAGTGCCTGAGGGGAGCAGGGATGGAAAAAAGGCGCTGGAAGGAAGCCAGGGAGAAGAGGAGGAGCGAGCAAGCAAAGAAGAATTTGGATAGTGAGCAATACCCAGGTGAGTGTGGAGCCACTTTTGGTGTGGGCATGGCTTTCCTGCATGGCAGGAGTCTGAAAGCATCCTCAGCATTTCAGTCAGAGAGAAGTTTTAGCCATGCAATAAAACTCAGCCACTTCCAGTGCTTGCCATCACCAAAATCAGCCAGCCTAAGCTTAGGGCACCACATCTGCATCCCAGCACTAAAAATAATTAGCTACTCCACACAAAAGTGTGAAAAGGTTTGAACTTTACACCTGGCAAAGGACTGATTGCAGTTCCTGCAGATCTGGGCAGTAGTCTTTACATCCCATTAGCTTCAAGCATTTAAAATATTTGTTCCTGGATCCAAATTGCTGAATTTCAAAACTGAGCTAATTTCCACCTCAGTAGTCTGGTTCAGACTCAGAGATCTACTCAAACTGCTTTTCCAGTGGGGGACAGCATCATCATCAAATACTGATTCCTCAAATCAACAAAAACTTACCTTATGCTATAATTAACATTATCTAGATAGGAATTACTGCAAAGTTGTGCCTCATGGTTGTCTGCCATTCAACAATTTCATAATTTTATCTGTTGTACCATGGACGTTAAATTTCTTTTTGCTTTTTCCAGTGTTTGACAAATTAGCAGGGGTTTCTACTGCTAAAAAATGAACCAAACCACTTACTTTTCCCAGTTTGTAGGCTGAAACCATGGACTGCTTGGACAGAATGCTCTACCCTGTGTGGAGGTGGAATTCAGGAGCGCTACATGCTGGTTAAAAAGAGGTCCAAAAGCACTCAGTTCACCAGCTGCAAAGACAAAAAGGAGCTAAGAGCATGTAATGTCCATCCTTGTTAACAAAACACAAGGTTCCAAGAGATGCACTCTGAGCTAAATGGAAAGTCAACCTTGGTTTGTTTTTTTTTACAACAAAAACAGCAACAAAAGATAAAGTGTATATTAGTTTTCATTTTTGCAGTGTGGTTTGCTTTTTAGTCTTGCTGGTGCAAGAAAAATATTTTATAAATATTTCCTCACGGATTTATGCAGAGTAAGTCTTTGGTACTCCAGCCAGCCCTTGATGCATAAAAATAGTAAAGTCATGGTGAGTTATTTAACTAAAATACAGACACATCTGTGGACATGGAATAGCCATAGAGAAATACCATTTGTAAAGACATGGGATGCATGCATATTAACAAAAGTTGAAGTGACAGAAAGTTTCATCTGTGGGAGGATTTCTCTCTAGATTTGATTTTGAAAATCCAAAGCAGTGCCTCTGTGATTATACAACTATGCCAAGGAGTAATTTCAGTAATGCTGGTTCAATAACATTAAAGGTGCATGCTTATCTTTTTACACTGTTGGATTAAGCTGATAGTTATTATTATTATTATAATAATAATCCTAAACACTTTTCTTCACATGGATGCTGTGGTCCATGCAAGAAGGTCTTTTTTTTTCTTCCAGACTTAAAAAGGAAATAATTTGTGCAGCTCAATAGTGATGTCTGACCAGCACACAATCACAGTCAAGACAGCTCATAAAACATGCAAATATCATAATATGTGTACAGTCCACCATTGCCTGTCAAAATGGACACAGAACTAGAAGGAATTGCTCCAGAGTGTTGCAACAGCTGTGCCACAGGATGTCTTCCACATGGGAGACACTAAAAAATTAGATTCAATTTCACAAGGATCTTATTCCCAGGTGAAGAGGGAGACAGGTTTATAATAAAACAAAAATGGTAGAGGAAAGGTGAGCCAGGCTCTCATGCATCCCTTAAACCTGAAATGAGCCTCTGCAAGGAAACAATGACAGTCTTTTAAAAAAATGATTATAGATTGGCACAAGATACAAAATACTATTCCAGCAGTGTCACTTATGTCTTTTTTTACTCAGAGTATATGGTAATCTAAAAATTACTAAATTTGTGAGGATTACCCATTTGTGGATATCCTAGCCAGGTTAAATGCCCTCCCTGACTACTTAAGTGATTAAAACCTGCCTTTCTGAGATTAGAAAATACCTCCACACTCTACTAATTGCTATTTTCCCCCTCCTCCTGCAGAATTTAGCTCATCCCTACAGAGTCAGGTGTAATCAGGGCCCCACTTGCTATTGGAATACAGGATTTCCCTGTGGTTTTGTTTCCCTGTAATAATCTGACATTAAGAGGGGAAGGTGATGGGTTACCTTTGGGTCCAGGCAAGGCAGCACACCCCAATGTCTCTACAGAATTAAGAGCAATGCACTGAAAATAAAGATTGTTGATGCCAACTCTTAAACTTGAGAGAAGTCAAAGGACAGAATTTGTTTTTTTTTAAATGGTGTGAACCCTGTCCTGCTGCTGCTAAATGAAATGGGTGCACACCCATAGCCAACCAAACCAGGTGAGGAAAAAAAAAATACAAGAAGATTTTAATGCTAAAACCAAACATGTCACTTTTAGCACAGCTTGGCTCACTTGATAATATTAATTCAGATAGTTTGCCTCCTTTTGCCTGTTCAAAAGTCGTGCAGTTTGTGTCTCTACAGCACTGCCATCACAGCATAGCAGCAAGACATAAAATGTGTGGCAGGGTGCTTTCAAAGGCTTTGAAGGATCTGTGAGCTGGGGCAGAGGGAGCAGAAGTTTCTCCTGAATGGAAAAAAATTCAGAAACTGTATTTATCTCATCAGCTCTTAGCTCTTGTTCAAGCTTATCTTGCAAAACCATGCCTGTATTTTCATTTTCACATTTGTTCCAGTTCATCAGGCTGTTTTGTCTACTAAATACTCCCTTTTCCAAAGTCCATAGTCCAAATACACTTACAGAAAATATCCAACACCTTCCTGAACATGCTCACAAAATTGTCCATTTAAACAATCTGGCATTCTTTTCTCTGTGCTTCTTACTAATTTGATTCTCCACATCTTTTTTTTTTTTTTTTTCTTCCCTCTCTCTCTCTTTTAGAAGGCTGTTCAGTGTGATCCCCAGTCATTTCTCCTAGGCTCAGTAAAGTTCTGAGTGTTGTTTTCCCCCCACCTTGTTAATAGATGAATGGCAAGGTAATTGCACCGGGTCAGAAATTCAGAAATGTGTGACCACTCCTGCTTATGTTTAGCTCTTCACACTTGTTTTTTCTGTTGAAGCATTTTCCAGATCACTTGTCTTTCTTCTAACTTGACACAAGAGAAACACTTAGGCTTGTTACATTTTGTAAAAAAAAAAAAAAAAAAAAAAAAAAAAAGAAACACGAACAAAAACAAAAACTAAAAAAAAAAGAGAGGTTGATTTTCTATTCAGAAAGAAAAAAATAAAGAAAGAGCTCTGATATACAATATGTAGAAGTCTTGCATTGTTACTGTAAACTTTCTAGTAGTGTAATAGGCACTGGTTATCAGTCAAAGAAGATAAGAACTGTTACCCTTCTGATGTCCTGAATAATCCTGCTGAACTCAAAGCACAGATGTCACACCCTTTTTGTAGACCTCAGCTACCAGATCTTAGCATTGTGAGTACTTTTTTTTTTTTTTTTTTTAAAATATACAAACGATAGAATCTTTACACATAATAAAAAATAAAAATTAGGGGCTTAACAAATGTACAGTAGGACTCTGTGCAACACATGAGTTAAACAAAGTTTTGTTTGACCACATTTTTAGATTTCCTTTGTTGTTTTTGTTTGCTGTGGAATTATGAAAAAGCTACCATGAACATTTCTTACCAAAGTCTTGTGTAGATGTTTTGTAGCTGTCTGCCTAACACATCATCATTATTATTATTATTATTATTATTGTTATTATTATTATTATTATTTTGGAATAAAAACATCTTTACTATTAATTTTACACTTGTATGAGATTCTGTTCAACTAAAATGATTATGTACATCAAAAAAACATTTAATAATACAAGTTGGGTCATGTTCTTATTTACAATTTACTCCTGTTCAAGGTAACAGGGTATCAGGAGTGAGTAGATTTTACTAGAACCAGTTGTTCTTTCTACTTGGGAGTTGTTTGCATCAAATAGTTTGTTCTTTTGAAATCACAGGGTAACTTAGGAACATCACATAATGCATTTGTGTATTACTCTCATGTGGGTTTTGTTGTTGTGGTTGGTTTTTAATAAAAGAGAAACTATTTAAAAGAACATATTTTAAAGCCTGGTGGTGCACGAAAGGAAAAATCGTTAAAAATAAGCTCAGAAAAAGTCTGAGATTTTTGTGAAACTTTCAACTGATCTTTTGTGCTACTGGAAAACTCTTTTGGGACACTGCAGGTCCTCTGACCTCTGACCACCACGTTTGAGGCACTTGCTGATCTCTGCTCCATCTGCAAACCTATTGAATATTTTTATTCCAACACTTTGAACCGTGGGGCTCATCCCCTTCAGGTAGTGTTGTGCAAAACAAATTATGTTGGGTTGAATGATGCTGGGTTCTGTGTCCTTGTCCTGGTTTGAGAGACAGGTGTCTGCTAAGAAAGGCAGGAGCCTCTTGAAATGGGAGGTGTAAATCCCTCCATCCAAATTATTATAAATTTGAAATAAAGGGGCTCTCAGGCAAAGATAGGGGAATTAGGAATAACAGTTCTTTACTAGGAAAATTAAAATAGAAATGCAGTATTACAAAGAACAATCCCAAAACTCCTTAAGTAATCTCCCCAGATACAACTAATGAGGCTGGGGTTAGGATTTATACTTCTCCAAAAACCTTGAGCCAAGGGAGCTGATAAAAACACAAATAGCAGATCCCACACTTCACTCATAAACCTCGAGGTATCACATATTACTTTATCCACATAAGTTAAAAGAGGAAAAAACAATAATTTTTTACTTACAGTATTCTTAAGACCACTTGAGGCAGTGAGGGAACCAAAGCAGTGTCTAGAAAACACAGATTACAAGTCTATTATTTCAATTAAAAAACTGAAAATAGTCCATGTTATGATTTCATAAAAGGTTATGAATGGTAAAATATAATTTTATAGTACTTACATAAAAAGATACACAGAAAAATAAAGGTGCACAGGTATAGAAACAGTTCTCCCAGAGCAAACAAGCAGCTGTGCTATTTAAAAAATCAAAATATTTGTACTCAAATCACTGAAGGAAAAGAAAGTTTTCTCAACCAATCTACTTGCAAACACAGAGTTCTATATTTTTTGCTACATTTCGACTTCCAGTTCACATGCACCTTAAATGTCAGAAATGAGGACAAATATCTGGGAATGGGTCATCCCTGGAGGACATAGCAGTGTGCAGAGAGGAACCAATGCCTTCACACTCGAAATGCCTTTACTGGAGAAATAAAATGACATCCCACTAGATGGCACTGGCAGCCAACACATTCAGCTGTGAGTAAAAAATTAAAAAAAAAAAAAAAAAAAAACCCTAACAAAATATAAAGTCCAAGTGAGCAGAGATTGAGTGCAGAAGGAGAGAATTTCAAATTCCAAACACTCCTGGGAGGGTGAGGAGGTTTGAAACCAACCACCCTGAGTTTTTGTGCCAGGGTGAAGGCACTGGTGACCCAGCAAGGCTGGGGGCTGCAGCCAGGATTCCCAAGGGCTGGAAACACCTGGGCTGAACCCAGAGTTAGAATTACAGGTGGGATTTTGTCCCTGTGACTCACAAGTCACTTTGCCTGGTTTCTTCTCAGGCAAGGTTCCCAGTACTGAGACAGCAAAGCACCTATCCCAGCATAATATACAGATATTATTTTATTCCCTGATATTCTATAAAGATGAACACTTTTGAGGTGGAAACCTTTTAGAACTGCCAAGAAATGTGAACATCTTGCTACAGCCTGTGCACAGAGATGCAGCCCCAGCCTTAGTTTGAGTGCAATGGGCAGCTCCATCACACAGCTCAGATAAAGCAGAGCTTGCAGAGCTTTCATTCATTCCAGGAAAAAAAAATAACTGCAATTAACACCTTGAATTCCTTGAAGCTGACAAAGTTTGTGTCACAAACTTTGCTTGTGACACAACAAAACCTGTTCCCTCTTCCCTCAAATCCAGTAAGACCAGAATGCTCCAAAAGCAAGAACCAGGTTGCTATGACTACTATAAGTTAACATTACCACTTTCTCCTTAACAATTTCCCCCTTCAAAGTCTAGTTTCTGGTCACAGGAGCATTCATCTAAAATTTTCTGTCATGGTACCAATTTAAAACATGTAGGATTCTTCAGGTATTCCAGTAATTCATTTAAGAGAACATAGAAACAGAATTGTTTACCTTGGGGAAGGTCTCTCAGATCATCAGGTATTGCTTTGCTCACAATTTTTACACCCCACCATGCATTGTAGCAGGGACTTAGGATTTAGCAGGGAGAATTCATTTGTAAGGGATTGCCAACCATTTCTTTTCCCACTTTTTTTTTTGCCTGCTGAGGAGTGGGTTGGATCAGGCATTGTTCTCTGGTATGTAGATTATGTAATAAGTTTTTACACCCTTCTTGTTCACTATGGATTTAATAATAACAACAACAACAACAACAACAACAACAACAATAATAATAATAATAATAATATCTGAAAACCTCTGCCAAAAAATGACCCTTCCCTGTAGAAAAGAGCACTGACAAAGTGAATTGGTGATACTTTCTCCCCCAAAACAGGGTTGAGGTTCAGCATGTTTGGAATCCTGTTAGTAAATTGCATTACATCATCCCTGTTTGGTACAGTGACATTGCAAATTAAGCCCCTTTAAAAGTGGGTCAGCTCCCATCACCTAAAGGAGCAGCACTGTGTGATCAATCTTAATATTGTTATCAAGTAATCTGCAGGAAAGTGCTTGCCAGACTCTGACTGCTGCCCAGGGCTCCTGCTCTGTGATTTATGGGGCTGCTATTCCCCATTTGAGCCCTGAGAAGTTACACCTGTCCTCCACTTAGGCAAGTCTCACCTGGAGCTCATGGAAGCACTAACAATCACCAAAAGCCAAAGGACAAAAATAAAAAAAATTAAAAAAAAAAAATCTCAGCAATTACAGGAAAAGTTGCTGGAAGTTCACATTTCCAGTGTAATGTCTTCCAATCCTTTTTACATGTACTCTGAATTTATGTTTGCCACAAAAGCTGATTTTTGCTATTATATTATTATCCAATTTGACAAAAGAACAAAATCTGTTGTCTGAAGATCAGCCTAAGTTAGGCTGCAGTCACCCAAGCCCTGGCTGGTAAATCTGTGTGCCATGTGGACAGTGGAGATTTGTGTGCCACTATTTATTTCAACCGTGGGTTTCTGGCCCATAATATTTTCTGGGGAGGTTGCTGGCTGAATCATTGTTGATTTGCTGCCATATGTGAGCCATCTCCTGTGAGTGCTGCAGAAGGGCAGCAGCAGGCTCTCAGCAGCTCTGGCTGCCCTTTAGCTGGGCTTTGTACATGGCAGGGGCTTTGTTTGAAATGCAGCTGTAAATATTTTTAATGACCCACACCATTATGAAATAGTTCCTTCAGTTTGTTGTTTCACATCAGGAGATGCTGGCTGGATGAAAAGGCTCAGTGACCTTGACACCTCCTGGTTTTTGACAGCCCACCCCAGCTGGTACAGCATTTTTGGGGTTCAATTGGGTTCTGGGCATCACTCTGGTTTAAAATGGAAGCAAAAATTGAGGTTGCTGCCCTGAAGCAGGGACAAACTGGGCAGCACCAGGAGTTTTGAGCTGATATTGCCCCAGAACACCCTGCTGTGTGTATTTTATATTATTATTTATTATATTTTAATATATAATTAAATATATATAATATAATCGTATATATAAATAATATATATATTATATTATATTATATTATATTATATTATATTATATTATATTATATTATATTATATTATATTATATTATATTATATTATATTATATTATATTATATTACATTACATTACATTATATTGTATTATATATATAATATTATACTCTATGTATTATATAATATATATAATAATAATATAATATATATAATATATATTAATATCTAAATCTATAATATAATATATATAATATATTATATAATATATAATAATATAATATATAATAATATATAATAATATATAATAATATATAATATATATATATATGATATTATATAAATATATAATAATGTATATTTATATATAAATATTATTAAATTATAAATGTTTATATATTTTTATATAATATATTAATATATAATTAAATATATATATATTTCACATATATATTATTATATTATTGTATTCTTATATTTGGATAACACCATCGTGCAGAGGAAGAATTACAAACATGCAAAATACAACTTCCATAGAAAATATAAAAGATACAAATATATAAAACTTCCATAAAAAATAGAATTTCCATAATAACAAAACCCCAGAGCTGTTTGCCCCATCCACTCCAGCACCTGCAGTAACAAAGGCAATGAACAATGCAAGGACAGGAACAGGGAGGAGTTTTACCTCATAATTAAATTCTGAAGCATTATATTGTTATGCACAGCTGCAATTTGTTTTATTTTCCTGACAGAGATTATTTCCTGATTGTTTTTTATTTTTTTTCCCAAGCAGCTCACTGGCTGGTGCCACATGCTGGCATTTTACAGTTATAGACACAGAGGGCAGAAGAGCTCACACATTCCCTGCCCTCCTAAAGGCTCTTTTAGAATAAAAATTGTGATGGTCCAGCTCTGGAAAAAAAAAATATTTCCTCCAAAATCTCACCAAGCAAAATAATGGCTGGGTGTTTTCAAGGTAATTTTGGTGTTTTCTCAGGCCACACTTGGGTTAATGCTCATAACTTTGTTCAGTACTTTTCCTCCAGGAGTCTGTGGAAGCCAAACTGCTCAGTGACTTCAGGAAGATTTCAGTGTCTAAGAGGAAATAAAGACCATTTCTTGGGCTTTTTTTGCCCTTTCAGAAACTTTTTAGGATCCACTCTTATTGTTTCTGCTTTTAATATTGAAAGAAATGTTAATCAATCTTTCTGGAAACCCTATTATACTGAATGTTTCCAGCTGGAAAAAAAAAAAAAAAAAAACCAAAAAAACCAGAAATTGTATAAAAACATAACATTCACATGGCTGATACTTAACTTTTGAACAATTCCATAATTCCTAATCTTTCCAAGTTACACATTTGCCCCAGCCAAGAGATGACTAAAAGGATTTGACTGAATTTCACAACTTTGCAGATAATATCTGAGAACAGCAGGCAAAATTGCAGCACAAAAAAAAAAAAAATCCAAAAAAAAAAAAACAAACAGGACTTCATCTCAGCAGCTTGCCACACAAAATAAACAAAAAAACCCAGCCTGAGTCTTGTGATTTTTAAATCAAGGCATGTGAGGGGTTTGTTTTTGCTGATCTAAATCCACTGCTGTGGTTTTTATGGAACAGGAGCACCCTGTGGGAAGTTCTTGCTGTAGCATTGAATGGGCTTTGCCTTGTGTGTGCTGGAAAAGGGGGTTCTAAATGCACACAGTGGATAGATTCAGGAGAAATTGGAGGTCAAAAATGCAGAAATGCAGCCCCAGCCCTTCCCCTCCCACCAGAACCAGCACATTCTGCACATTTCCCCCATTCCCAGCCCAAGTGGAGTTTGGAAGGTCTGGAGGAGGGAGGGGAAGGAGGCAGGAAATCCAAGGAGAAAGGCCCAGGAGGGGGCTGAGCTCTCCCCAGGACTGGGGAAAGGGCTGGAGCCACAGATGGAGGAAGGAGAAGATTCCCTGGAGTGGCTCCCTCATCCCATTGGAACCATCTGTGCCACATCCCCACAGCAACAATCTCCTGCTTTAGTTGGCCACAAAGCTGGAATCAAACAGCACAAAAAAAAAAAAAAAAAAAAAAGGGATAAAGTGTACCAAAAGCCAAAAAAGTGACAAAACAAATTTAAATGGCTGGGGGAAACAGAGCAAGTGCCTAATAAATATCATTTTAATGTCTCCTTGCACCAGTGAATTGACAGGCAAAACCAGGGATGACTCAGATATTTCTCTAAAATTTTTAAAAACCAAGCTGTTACTCACAAATCACTTGATTTTATTTTTCTGGAGGTCCTTTGGTTTTGTTGTGTTGTGCTTCACACAGGGATGGTTTTATTTTACACAGAAGCACAACAAGGTGCTGAGCCTTCCCATGATCTGCTTCTACACCCTGGGCAGTTTAGGTGGCTACAAAAAGGGTTTTATAATATACTCTTTAATTTGTAACTAGGGAATTTTTCTGGGGGGAAGAAGAGTTATTTCTTTAACATTTTTCCAAGAAAAAGTAGTCCAGGAGATCTTATTGCTCTTCTATATTTCCATCCTCCTCCCACTCCAGGACATTTCATTGTAAATATTGGACACTTGATTTTTTTTTTTGTTGTTCTTGGAGGGGTTTTTTTGTTTTGTTTTAGTTTGGGTTTTTGTTTGGCTTGTTTGTTTGTTTTTTGGGTTTTTTTTTTTTTTGTTGTTGTTGTTGCTGTTGTTTGTTTGTTTTTGTTTGACAATTTAAAGTTTAACATCACAATAAGGTAAAAGAAAGTTTTGGCCTTGTGGGGTAACTTCACTGACTCCAGTGGGAGACCAGCAAAGAGTAATCTGTTTTACAGCATTCTTAAAAAAAAAAAAACAAACAACAAAAAACAAAACAAAAAAAAAAAAAAAACCAAAACCAAACAAACCCAAAAAAAAAAAAAAAAAAAAAACCAAAAAAGCCCAAAACCAAAACAAACCAAACCCCAAAAAAAAAAAAAAAAAAGAAAGAAAAGAAAAATACCCCAAACACATAACTTTTATATGAGTTGTAAATCCAAGGTACTGTATCCCACAAAAACCAAATTATAAAAGCAGGAATTATGTAAAACCCCATGAATCCTGATATGGGCTGTCATTCCAAGGTGGATCAGGCACAGCTTTTTTTTTTCCTGAGATTTCAAGTCTGTTTTTTCATTTGAATTCCCCTAGGACAACAGAAATACTTTTTTCTTCTCCTCTGCTTAAACTGTTTCTACTTGTCTTCCCAGAGCTATACAAAGTGCAGAAACTGGACCTTCTTTATTAAAAATAAACAGGAATTCTCTACAATAATAGAATTTCCCTTAGAATAAAACCTTGGAATAAAATTGCTCCTTCCTGTTAGCTGATACTGCTTTGAGCACCCTGCTCTGGTGCAAAGTGGAGTGGAAAAAAGTGAATTTTAAGGTCCCTTGCAATCCAAGCCATTCTGTGATTCTGCTAAGAATTAGAGAACTGGTACATTACATCCATTTCTGTCTTCTGCCAGCTCTGCTCAGTCCATCTTTTGACCCTGTATATTTTATAAACACGTGAAGTTGTGAGCAAATGTGGGTCATTTAATGGTCCACTAGCACAAAATCAGCCATCCCAAAAAAAAAAAAAAAAAAAAAAAAAAAAAAATGGGAAGAGGAAAGAAGAAGGAAGAGAGTCTGGGGGAGGAGGTGGTGGAGATGCTCTGCTTTTGGATGATGGAACCACAACAAAAAGTCAACATTTCAGGCCACCCACTCCCTGTCTCTGACCTGCCCTGTGTGACACCAACCTGCATCTGTGTCAGGATGTATTTTTAAGCTGTCCTAGAATGATGTCATGCAATAACCAGCCCCCTGTAAATATGGTTCTTGTCGTCATCAAAGAAACAAAATTAGCTTTTATACCAGACAAGAGCTTTTAACCCAGCCAGTGATGTGATCAGAGGGGAAAGGAGAGAATAAATCTTGGGCTCTTCAATTGCAGCACAGGTTTAAGTGCAAAGCTTGAGTGCCTTAAAAGCAGAACCACAGCTTACATATTGCTGGAAAAAGATTTGGGAGGAGGGAGAATTCTTTTCCCAAAACAACATCAGCATGGAGACAGTGTAATCCTGGAAAAGGTAATGGGGAAGCACTGCAGGAATAGCTCATAGCTCTATCACAAAAAAAAAAAAAAAAAAAAAAAAAAAAAAAAGGCAGGTAAATTATTCTTTTGGTGCCAAATCCTAGATAAAACTGGATTCCATCCATTTGTCTCCTGGCATACTCAGGCAGCAGTGGGTTCACCCTCTACACTTTCCATCACTTACAGCAAAATGTTCTCCTCTTGCAAAGAATTCAGGTGCTGCAAGGGCAAGGGAGAAGAAGGGGAGGATTATGCTAAGGGGAGCATAGAAAGTTGTGAAGATTTTATTTTCATATCCATAGAAGAGCATAAAACAAGCACTGGAAAACAACAGAATCTAAACCACAGCTGCTTTATACACATCCTGCTGTTGTTTCTCCTGTGAGGGTGGTCCTGATGTACTCCTCATCTGCTTCACAGATCATTTTAATTAGAGCATTCATAGATTTCAGACTGTCAAAGCCAAAGTATCTACATCCAGCCCCTGTCAAATCCAGAAAAATGGATTTTGTAGCTGTCAAAAACTACCCAGCTGCTCTGTTGTGTTTCCCCAGCTGCTGTTCCAAGGAAGTTGTGTTTTCCCTCTAACCCTGGAATGTCTCTTGCAGTGCTACAGAAAAACATGCTCAGATGATTATCCTCATTTTTTTAAGTACATGGGAATCCTCACATTCTGCACATTTCCCCCATTCCCAGCACTGTTGGATTTTGGTGGGTGATTCATATAACAGTGGCTTCAGCTTAACCCCTTTGAGTGCATCCATCATTTTGGGCAGGATCATAAGCAATGGTGCCTCTCAAAACCTAAATAACACACTTGAGTGAGACACTCATCTGTTGTGTACATGTTTTCCATCCAAACAGCTTCACCTAATAACTCATGAAAGCCTTTAGAGGGAAATGATGAGATTAAACATGATGTTTTTGATACACTTGCTCCCTCCCATCTCAGAGGAGCAGTATTAGCTGAAGCCATTCATTTTTTCTAAAGGGATCTCTAGAATGCTTCATCTGCTAAACAATTTCATTAAATTCTCCATCCCTGGGAGAAATGAGGTGCAATTTGAAGCAGCCAGGGAGTTTTAGCTGCCCTTATCACTACAGGGGTGCAGCAAATCCATATGTATTGAGCCTGCCATCAGTGGGGTGATGTGTGTGTTACAGGACCTCCCAGGATGTGACTCATGAGGCTGAGCTGGTGCAGAACAAAGTGCTGTCCTCTCCCCACTGCCATTTGTCACAGGGTTGGCAAAATGCTGGTACACACAAGTACCAGCAATAATTACAGCTGCATAAATGAAAAACCATTTCAACACCAGTGTCAGCACAGAACCTCCAGCCCCACTGCAGGGTTTGCTCTTTTCCAGACACTGGTTTCAGAAGGCTGAAAGGGAAGGGAGGAGGCAGCTTTCATCACACCAAGCAAATTAGGGAAGGCTTCTCCTGCCAAACTGAGAATGCAGAGGTGGAAAAATCTCTGCTGTGGTTCCTCCAGAATTCTGGAATCACCAACCTCTTCAGAGCTTGGAAAAGGAGGTTATAATGTTGGCTAAGGAAGGCTCAGGAGGCACTTGCTGATGTTTTTGAGGACAGTGTTAAATATTGAGACTTCCATAGACAACATAGGAGTAAACAAGTGACCCTACTCCAAAAAGCAAGGTGTGCTGTGCATGCATCAGAAGTTAAATCTTACTTGGCTGTGAAGATAGTGCATCCTTCAGCTCATAAAGCAGCAGGAAACAATGTGATCTGGAAAAAAAAATGGGCTCAACAGACAGAGGCACTGTCCTTAGGAGTGCCATGGCACAAACCAGGGGCACTTTTGGAGTCAGGACAGTTCCCACTCCTCTCATAAAATCCAATCCCTCAGCCCAGCCCCTTCACCCAGCTCATTCTCCTGGTGCTTTGCTTTCTCCTGCATCACTTTGGGAGGCAGCAGAGGGATCAGCTCCCCACCAGGATAGAGCAGCTGTGGATCAGAGGAGGGAAAAAAGAATTCTGCTCCTGAGTTAAAATCCCCTGCAGGGTCTAGGGCTGCCCAAATATTCCCATACCATTGCTGCAGGGCCTGTTTTGGGGTTTGCTTTTTTTACCTCCCTTTTTTTCCTTTCTTTCTGTAAATCAAATGCATGTCTTCATCTCTGCTTCCAGTTTGAAGTGCACAGAAAGTTTTCATGATGCCCAGACAAACGTTTCCATACTGAATATTTAAACAGAGGAGCTGTACCCACATCAGATACTACAGCAAACCATGCCCTCCTGAGGATGCACAGCACCTCAGGATCCAGCAAACAAAATTTCTGCCACCTTTTATAAAGGATGAAAATTCCACACCAGAACAAACAGTGATTTTATTCTAATGAGTGCCCTTGGCAGTGGGATTTAACCAAATTCTGTGTCAGCCAGAGCTGCCCACACCTTCAGCAGCCTCCTGAGTGAAGGAACCACTCCTACCCACCCATGGACAAAGGGCTCTTGGGTTTGAAATGCAGTGTGGCTGCACAGCTGAGCAAGAGCCACCCCTGAGAGTTCTAAAGGTGCTCAAGATAAATAATTCCAAGCAGGGATTAGCCACTGTGTGTTTCTCAGTGGCTGAGTACAGCTGGGGAAATGTGGGTTTGGGGGAGGGGGAGTAAATCCTGAAATAACAGAATAAGGAAGTCTTTAGGAAAGCTGAAGACATGACTGGAAAAGATTCTGAAAATACTGAAAATGACAGAGTTCAAGGAAAGGGGAGCAACAAGAGTGGTGCTGTGCATTTGCACACACATTTTCTTTTCTGAAACCCTCAATCTGGGGAGAAATAACTATTCTCAACAAATAGTGTTGACCACTGTCCTGCCCTGATTTTTAAGATGCTGGCTGGAGGTCAGCATTAAGCAGGGCACTGTGACACCCAGAGCTCCAGCCAAAGGACATTCCCACTCTGCAACTCAGTGCAATCAATATTTTAGTTTGATGCAACATATGATATTATGGTACAATTTTCTATCTTCAGCACTCCTGAAACATTATTTGACATAGTTCTCCTGTATTTATTATCTGTCCAGGATCACTCTCTCTTTCCCCATACACATCATCTTGCAGAACAGGTTTCAGAATCAAATTCTGGTCTCAGTTTGGGTGTATTATCACTCTGTACAGAACAGAGATGCTGTTTGGGAACACAAGAGAGGCTCCTACTATAGCTGTACCACCTTCACATCCTGATTGATCCTTTTGACCAGAAAAATCTGCAGAAACAGCTTTTCTTATGCAGGTGCTCCTATTTCCCTGAGATCCCAAATGCTGAACCTGTACCTGAGGGCTGACACACCTCTGGCACAAGGGTGAGCCCCAAAACACAGCATCCTGGTCCTTTTCCCACTCAGCAGCTTTTTTTTTTTTTTTTTTTTTTTTTGTTTCTGAAAGCTTTCAGACCCAAATTCATCCTCCCCACCACCAGACACCACAAGTTACCCACCTGAGAAGACCCAGGGAGCCCAGGAGTGTCCAGGCAGGGAACAGATCACGTTCTGGAATCAGCTCATTCACATTCCAAACTCCCCAGCCCTGGCTGCAGCAGCCCTGGGATGGGGAATGTTCAGCCCAAGCTCACAGAGCCACCAGAGATGCCCTTTTTGCACCATTCCTGCATCCCTGTGCCCAGCCCCTCACTGCATCTTCTCTTCTGCTCTCTGTTTTTAACCTTCTTTTCACCATTTTCTGCTTTATTCCATGAGCCACCCTGTCCCATTCTGTGTTTCTGTGTCCAGCTGAAGGATGAAAACACCCCTAAAACATCAGGATCTTACACTCTGAACCAGGGCAGTGTCTTCCAAGCTGTGTGGTGTGTTTTTCTGGACCAGATTTAATTATATAAATAAGATTGGTACACATGTTTGGTGTAATGCAGCAATGAAACCCCTGCCTCATTTATTAACACCCCTTCCACTCACTCTTTCTGCTTTCCTTCCCACTCTAGGTGGAGAAAGGAAACTGTTCTGGGAATGGTTTTTCCTCCTAGAGAAATCCAGGTTCCATCTGCATAATTCTTCTGTCTTTTTTTTTTTTTTTTTTTTGGGCAGATACTTAAGATAGCAGAATTTATATCAGTCAAAGCTCTACAAAAATTCAAACTTTCTTATGTGAAAGAATCCCACCTAAATGGAAGCCCACCATGTAAATCTTCAGAGCAGTGGGATTCCCACATTTTAAACCCTGAGTATTTTCTGAAAGCTTTCCTCTCCTTGGCCAAGACTCACAGAAATGGTTGAATTTACAGAAATGAAGCTAAAACACTTCATTATTCCTCCTGGGCACTGTTCAAACACCAGTATTTACCTCTGAGGCTGTAACAAAATTCCATCTTTCTGCCCTGGCAGGAGGAACCTTCCAGAGTCAATATTCATATTGCTGTGGGGAAACACATTTAATCTCCACATAAGCTCTCTGTGATTTTATTATACTTATTTATAAGACAATGTGTTGGGTAAATAGCAGCAGCTCCATCTAGGTGGGGGGCTGCACCACATTGTGCCTTCTCTCACTTATTATGGACATATTTTTATTTAAAGTTTTTCATTTTCATTTTTATTTAAAAATATGATTTCTTTTTTAAATGATAGGCATAAATTTTAGTGAATTCAAGCAAGGATGGGAGGGGTTTTGATTTATTGATTACAATGCACAAGCACAGAGCTGGAAGAAAAGACATTTTTCAGAATTATCCAGGCCAACAAACCTGGGAAAGAATTGGAGGGAAGAGTGGATGCCACCCAATTCACTCACACAAATGTGTAAAAGTGAAGCTTGCTAATGGCTTTACAGACTTCTTGAGAGAAAACACTGATTTATTGACTCTTCCTGATGGTGATATCATATTAATCATATCCTTCTCCTCCAATTAAAGGTTTTATATTGCAACAACACTGTAATCACAAGTAAAAAAGAAAAAATTAAGGCCAGCCTGCTTGGAATGCACAAGAAGATAACCCCTCATTATATCAATTTTATATAGTGGGAGTTATTAATTTGGCAATTCAATTGCTCAGGGGCTGTGCCATTAATAATCAGGTGATTGTTATGAAACAAATTCTCTCACTTGTGGAGTTAAACAATGCAACAGCCCTGAAGTGGAAAAGCAGAATTATAATGTTTATATTTTCCTCAAATTTCTGTGATAAAGTCAGTGTGTGGACTAAATTTTGGTAGCAATTTCTTCTTTTATATCTGTTTCAGATGTGCCTGTCTTCACTTTTTATTATTACTGTTAAAACTACATTATAAAAAGGACAGAGGAGAAATAAAGCTGGAAAATTTGATGAAGTACAAATGACATAATTTTGCTTTCAATGTCTTATCATCTTTAAAATTAAGCTCTGCCATTAAACTAACAGTCATTGCACTGCCTTAGAATAATAAAAATATACAGAGGAGCCATCACTGCTTAATTATCCCACTTTCCAAAAAGCAGCCATGGTGAATTTAAAGAGCAGAATTTAAAACTCCAGCAGGCTTGGTCCCCATACTTAGAGGGATGAGGGATTTTTTTTTTTCCTGCTGTGATGTCTCAGAGCCTCTCTGTTTGGGAAACTCCTCTTTCTTTTCAAATGTGACAAAAAAAAAAAAAAAAAAAAATTTAGAAAGCCCCACAGATTCAATGCACTTTCTAAATATGCCAGGTGGAGTAATAAAATAAAGAATCTGTTAGAAAGTCACTTAGGTTGGAAAAGACCTTCAAATCCCCAATAAATCAATAAATCTGACCCATCCCTACAGCCTTCCCTGCTCCTGGATCCTTTGACAATATATGCAAAAGAAATATTATATATATATAATATATATTTATATATAATATATAATATATATTTTTTATATAATATATAATATATATTTTATATATATATAAAATATTCTCTCTATATATATTTGAAAGACAATATAAGCTCATATAACCAATGTCAAAAAATATTATATTTTATAATATATTATAAATATAATCTAAGTTATATATATATATTTATAATAATATAAAAATATCATATTCATATATTTAAATAAATAAATTTAATAAATAATATATATATTATAAAATATATAAAAATATATAAATATATAAATATTATATAATACAATAATATAAATATAATATAATAAAATATATAAATATAAGAAATAAAATAGATTTATAATATAAAATATAATATTCATATATTTAAATAAAATATATTTATAATAATGTAGAAATATAATATTAATATATTTAAATAAATATATATTTATAATATATAATAATATATTTATATTAATTATAAAAATAATTTTGATAAAAACTAAATCTTTAATCTCGCTAAGATTTGAACAAAACTAATATAAAAAGCAAATATATTTATGAGCCTTTACCATCACTATTGTCTGCCTCTTTTTTTTATGGAATAGGGACATATTCTTCCAGTTTACAAATATAAAACTTCAAGGAAAATCACATCAAGAGCAAAGAGCAAAACTCCTGGATTCTTGATTTAATTCACCCATTTTTACTGGGTAAGGGGCAAATAGGGGGTGTCCTTCTAGCAAAAAAAAATAAATCAAACCAATCATCTGTTCTGGGTTGTTACCCCTCCTCAGGAATAAATCTAGCATAAACTAAACAGCTCAGCAGAAATTAAAATCTTACACAAACAAAAAAGGATTTGGATCACACCTCCAGACTTTTGTCAAATGACAAATGAGCCAGTTTCAGAAGGCTGGAAAAGCAGAGGGAAACACAAATGCTGAACAATCCCTGAGACAAAGGAAGCTAAACTCAGATTACTTCAATTTGCTGAAAGGTTTCAGCAAAGGTTATACAGGATTTCAAATAGAGAAAGTAAATAGGACAAGAAATGGCATTATTGCTGGCATTTCCAGCATTTGCTAATTTGGGTGTGCAAACACTGGGAAATCTCTGCATCATTTCACTCTTTCAACCCATTGATGGAAGGTGAATTGACATTTTTGGTCAGCCAATTTGCTTTTAGTTCAGAAAAAAAAGGTTTATTCAAATTCTGCTAAGAACTGCAAGGGGGAAAATGGAGGAAGAACAGATAATTTATGATTCTGCCTTCTGTTGGAGATGGGGGATTTTTTTCCTACTGGGAAAGAAAAAGAGAAGATGATAATGTTTAGAGCACACAGCAGTTACACAGTGCCAAGGTCCTTTTTCTAGATTTTTTTGGTTGGTTTTTGGGGGTATTTATTTGTGGGCTTTTTAGTTTGTTTGTATTTTTAATTGGGTTTTTTTTTGTTTGTTTTGTTTTTTTGTTTTTTTTTGTTTTGGTTTGGTTTTTTTTTGGGTTTTTTTTGGGGTTTTTTTTTGTTTTTGTTTTTTTGGTTTTTTTGTTTTTTTGTTGGTTTTTTTGGTTTTTCTTTTGTTCAGTTTGGTCTTTTTGTTTTTTTGGTTTTTTGGGGGGTTTTGTTTGTTTGTTTGTCTGGTTTTGGGTTTTGTTTTTGGTTTTTGAGGTTTTTTTGCTTGGGGCCTTGAACAAGTCACCATCGTGGTGTAGTTCAGATATTTTTCATTCCCATTTGGGAGGTCTTAAGTAGGACACCCAAACACAAGAGAACTCTTGGAATAAGAGCTCCAAAACCCCAAAATCTATTTGTTTGTTACATTCTTTCCAAAGGCAATAGCTCACAATACATGAAAACTAAGTGGAACTAAAATTCCCTTGATGCTAAGGAAAAACAGGCAATGTCCTACTCATTTATTAAAAAAAAAATAACCCAGCAAAACCAAAATTCTGCCAAACCCTATCACTTATACAGAATGAGGCAAGTTTTGTGGAGTTTGGAGATCAGTTGTGTCAGTAATGCAGAGTTCATTGTCTCTCCAGCTCATAATTTTAAAAGGTCATTTTGGTGATTTTCTTTGATCTCTGTAGATTGTCCCTCATTCTGTAGGAGCCTACTGGAAATTTCACTGATGAGATAATTGTAGAATTAATAGATTCAACATGAAACTTGATTAAAAACTGCCCACTGGATTTCAAGAGCAGAAACACAAGAAATACTCAATTGTCTGGATGGAATTCATCTAATTTAAGGGGGATATACTTTGTATATCAAGGAAAGGAAAGGAAAGGAAAGGAAAGGAAAGGAAAGGAAAGGAAAGGAAAGGAAAGGAAAAGGAAAGGAAAGGAAAGGAAAGGAAAGGAAAGGAAAGGAAAGGAAAGGAAAGGAAAGGAAAGGAAAGGAAAGGAAAGGAAAGGAAAGGAAAGGAAAGGAAAGGAAAGGAAAGGAAAGGAAAGGAAAGGAAAGGAAAGAAAAAGGAAAGGAAAGGAAAGGAAAGGAAAGGAAAGGAAAGGAAAGGAAAGGAAAAGAAAGGAAAGGAAAGGAAAGGAAAGGAAAGGAAAGGAAAGGAAAGGAAAGGAAAGGAAAGGAAAGGAAAGGAAAGGAAAGGAAAGGAAAGGAAAGGAAAGGAAAGGAAAGGAAAGGAAAGGAAAGGAAAGGAAAGGAAAGGAAAGGAAAAGGAAAAGGGAAAAGGAAAAGGGAAAAGGGAAAAGGGAAAAAGGAAAAAGGAAAAAGGAAAAAGGAAAAAGGAAAAAGGAAAAAGGAAAAACTGAAGTAATCCCCAACATTTTCAGTTCTAATTTGTCAGATTATCTTGGCACAAAGCAGACTATAAATCATGACCCAAAAGTTCTTTTTCACTGAAGATGCCTCTTCTGAAGGGCTCTTTCCTTCTGATTAAAGATCTGCAAGTTTCAATTGCCCTGATTAGGAGCTGCCAAGGAGCTCAGGAACCAGAGCATCCTCCAGAAGTTGCTCAGCACAGCCACAAACCCTGCAGGAGGTGACAAAGGCATGGGGCAGCAAAACCCAGACAAGGCAGAGCCCATTTCCCCTCCCAAGGGCAGCACCTTCAGCTAAAAGAGCATTTGAGTTAATTCACATTTAGCTTTAAATCACACAGCCTCCTCTTCTCCAAAGGGGGATCATCCCTGTGTGCTCTGTGCAAGCTGGATTCCATGAGGCAGCTCTGACACTGATGGCAACAAAGACAATAAATCCATCTTTCTTCAAAAAGCACTTCTGGGAAAATTCAGAGAGGCTGTTCCTGCTGGCTGCAGCCTCCTGTCCATGAGCCTGAGCTTTCCCCTTCTGCTGGCTCTTTATCAGCAGGAATGCAAGCAGGAATCACACTGGGAGCAGCCTGGCTGCTGCAAGTCTGCTCTGCATGTTCATACAGAAAATACAAATTACCATGTGATTCCTCTATACATAATGGAAGCAAATTGCCTGGAAGAAATCCTGCAGCTACCCACTTTACAATTTACTTAAGACAAACATTTATTTCCAGTCAGAAACAACACAGGGATTTTTTGACAAGGGTGACTGTGGAACTGCTGGAGTCTGTACAAGGAAAAGCTGGAACCAAAGAAAACAAACAGAAGGAACCCTGATTTTACAGCTATATAAATTATGGAGTCTCAGTATCTGGGTTTAACTGTTGTAATACTTTTGACACCACTGCAACTTTTGAAGAAGCACTCTTTTATTAAGAAAAGAACCAAAATCATTTTAGTCCCTGGAAGAAAATTAAAATCCTTTTCCAAGCAAAGTTTCCTTTGAACAAAAAGAAGAACAAAAGGCTCCATAAACCCTCTCAGGGATTCTGTTTCTGCCAGCCTGACTTGCAGAAAGGCTTTCAGACACCCCAGCCAGGCACAGACAGCAGAGGGGAAGCAGAGCAAAGATTAAGGAGGTCCTGGAGAGTTTGCTCCCAGATCCCAGCAGGAAAACCACAGCACAGTCAGGATATTGTGTGTGCTCAGCCACAAGACTTTGTATATCTAGTTTTTGATCAAGCAGGTTTACTCTGAGTTCAGACCACTTGAGCCACACAAAAAATATATTAAAAAAATTTTTAAACCCAGCCAATCTCAAAACCCTAAAACCCCCCATTCAAACTCATTTAATATTTTCACATATGACTGTCCTACTAATAAATACATTTTTGAAGGGACAGTTAAGGTAAATATTACCAACCTTCATCTCTATGTGCTGAATCATATACTCCATTTTTTTTAGATTGAATTTTAGTGCAGATCTGTAAGGGAAAAATTGGTAAACACAATTAGCTGTACAGAAGCAAAGAGGAAAAGGGATTACAGTTTACTGTCACATTAGCAACCATCTGAGCACAAGCACATTAGAATAACTATTCCATTATATCCTAAACCCATCCCCTCCTGTCTCCTGCCCCCAGGAATGGGAGAAATGTTCAGGCTGTGTTAATTTCTCCAGCACACCCTGCCAGCCTTGCCTGTGCAACAAGGAAAAAGAATAATGGCATAGCTGGGCTTTCTCTGCACTGACAAATGACATCTTGGGTTTAAAATGGGAATATTAACCCTGTTTTTTTGCATTTCACACCTATTCTCCCATATATGCACTTGGAGCAGGGTCCCAAAGAGATGTGAGCTGTGAGTTGTTAAAACAGAACCTAATTTTTGGATGAAGGTCAGTATCTACTCACAGGCTGTGTTTCAGCTGGAGATTCAAAGGTATTGAAAATAAAGAGTTGATCAACATCTCAACTCAGGTATCAGTCTCAGGTTTCATCCATGCAAAGGTTAGTATGTTAACAGGGGCCAAGGAGTAAAGATGAAATCCCCCCTGCCCAAAAAAAGCAACATCACTTTCACTAAACCAGGACAAAACTCTGCTTTTTGACTTGCCTGGTTCTCTTTGGTTCATTTTCAGTTTTAAAACACTGCAGCTGAAATTTATACATCATGTCACATCACCTCAGGGAACCTGGGAGGAAGAGTGAACATGAGGAAGTTTGTGAATTTACTCATGCATCTGTAAAGCACTGAAAAACTGCATGATTATTTAGATGTACACAGGCAGAGGGGTTAATTTTTACTTATTTTCTCCTGCTCACTCATCCCATGGGAATCTCCAGCAAACTACAGATATGGGCATGGACACAGCCCAGCAGGCAATAGGCTGGAACCTCAGAAATCAGGGTAATCCTGAACACAACTGGCCAGCACCAAGAGCAGAGTTTTGCACAGGCTGAAAGGGTTCCTACCTGCTGAACCTGCCAGCAGCCTGGCCAGGGCTGCTGCTGACAATTCTCAGCAGCAAAAGCAGCTCTTAAACCTTGAATTGGTTTGAAGACAGCCTCATTAAATTCAGAAATGAGCTACAAAGATGTTTTCAAAGAGGACGAGCAAGTGAGTAAATTTTTAATTACTTATCCAGGAGGGGTTTTCAGTAGAGGTCGTCTTTGCAACTATGCAAAGCAATAAATATAACAGATTTACAGCTGGGTTTGTTTTCATGGCAAACACCCAGGATTTGATGGGAGTACAGAGATCAAAAATGGCTTGCTTTGACCAATATTTCTGTAATATTCTGTCTTTCACCACACAGACAGAAAAAGACACAAACATAACATTCTCATCTTCTTAAAGGAAATAATCCGTGTATTTACATTCAAACAAAAATAATAAGACCTTCTGTTCAGGCCATCCTAAACCTTCACTCCAATCTTAGAAAGACAGGTTTTGATCAAATTCTGGCACTGGCACTGCTGGAAGATTCTGCAAGTCATTACTTGTAGCTCTCCTGGTTCATTCTCACATTTAATCTGCCCCCATCGACCCAGCGAGAGCAGATCAATGGGGACAAAGTGATGGACTGAAATCATCCCTGGGGCCACAGGGTTTTATGGCACTCAGTGCTGCAGGTTCTGCCCTGCTCTGGGCCTGGAGCTCACCCTGGCTGCCTTGGACCTGGAGTGATGCCTGGAGAAGCTGCCTGGAGCAGAGGCTGGACAGAGTTAAAGGAATAAAGCAGGGATTTATTAAAAACCCTTCAAAGTGTTCACCTTGCACAGTGCAAGAGCCTGGCCATGGCTACACTCAAGATGGATTCCAGTCACAAATTTTCACACTTTTGTAAGTTTTGGTCCATTCCCACATTGGGGTTAATTGTCCAATTCCAGCTCCAGGTTCTGCAGTCCCATCCTCCCAGATTCTCTCCTCAATTTGCTGCTGTTTGCACTTTCTGGGCCTGAAGCTGCAGTGGTGTCCTTGGTTCTGGGGCTGGAAAAGGATTGTTTTGTGTGACTGAGCTGTGAGGAGAACTTGCTGACACTTTCTATGAAGTTCAGAGTTATACACTAATGCAGAATCTGGAAATATGAAAGGTAAAACTGAAGGCATCAGGAGCTTACCCTGCTCTGTGAGCAGAGGGCACTGCCTGGCAGGAGCAGTGGTGCTGGATGAGGCAATGATGTCCACACCACCTGCAGTGAATTTTGGGGTGTGATTTCCTCCCCCCACCACCAGGTAATTCCTCATTTTATGCCATGGACAGTCTAGAAATCCTTTACCCAGTCTGAAATCCCAGCAGTTCTCCCTGTGATCAGGAGACTTTAATGCACCCTGAAATGTAAATAATGCACATCACACAAACACCTTCCCTCAAAACCTCGGGTCTGGCTTTATCAAGGGCCTCCAGGACACCACAGATAGCTTTCAATGCATTTCAGTGTGGCCAGAGCAGCCACTGAGCCCTTTACACAGCCATCAGCACACGACCTGATGGCTCTTGACCTCCAGCACCAAACTTGGGCTGCCACAACCTGCTCTGCACAGGCAGCAGAATAAACCAGACCCACCACAGAGCAGCCCTGTGTGGCTGCTTTCAGCACAGGACAGGGTGTTTTTATTCCCACTAGAGCAGAAAATGGAGATTTTGAGGCTAAGAGAAAGCATGTCAAAACGAGAACCTTTTGCTTCTGAATACCTCTTTCTGCTAAAGCTAGATCAGCTTCAATAACAAATAACCAGGGAAAAGAGACTTCCAGCAAAACCTAGGAAAGATGTGACATGGCACCCCAGCAGAGGAAAGGAAGTGATCTGTGAGAGGATGGAGAAGGGAACATTTCACATTATTGCATGTTATTATGGTACCCATCCATCCTTACCCCATTACACAGCTGAGCTCCCTGCCTATGCCAAAGTGGAGTTTAACCCCCAATTTCAGTCCTTCCCTCTTTTGGACATGCAAAGGATTGGTATCTTTACTCCAGAGCATGAAATCTGGGTGTAAATGCTCCTATTCAGCAGAGAGATTGCAGAACATGTCAGCACCAGCAGTGTTGTCTGCCACCTTGGTGAAACATCCCTGCTTATTCTGAAATGCTCTTCCATGACAGACTGGCTTGGCAGGGACAAAACCAGTTTAGTTGATTATTTTCAGTACATATTCCCCCAGCACTCAAAAGATTTCAAAACCTGACAAGCCATTACTGAGAAGTATATCCTTTCTGATGGGAAGATCTAAGACTCTGGATTTGGAATTTTTTCTGCCTTACTAAAATTAAAAGCATCGAGAACGAAACGCTTCAATTAAGTCAATCCCCAGTTCAACATTTCACATTGTCAATCTTTGTACTCTGAACCAAAAAATGTGACAAAATGAGTGTAAAGAAAATAAGAAAACAGTTAACTAGCAGAACTTAGATGTAAATACCACACCAATATGCAATGCTCCTGTGGTTTGGCAAATATAATCTGTTGTTTAAATTCTCCCTTATGAAGGAGTCTGTCTGAAAAGTGATCAATTGAAGAACATATCAATAAATAACTTTTAAAATATTCTAATTTGATAACTAACTGGTCACTGCTCCTCACTGCTAGAAGAAGCTGCCAGAAATCAAATACACTTTTACCCTTTTGAGGGTGGGCTCTGCCATAAAGAAGAGTCATCAGGAGCAATTGTTTTTAATTTTAGTGAAGTATTTTTTAATATAAAGCCTCAAACTTGGAGTATTTCACATTTCATTCTAAATGTTTACCAGGACTCTGAGATTTTTAGGTTCAACTTCAAAGACCAGCACCAGTTTTTAAAGCTTTTTAAAGCATCATGAAGCTGCATGATTTAGGTGGGTGAGGAAAGACCCCAGTAAAAAAAATCAGCTTTTGAGTGACACTGGAAGGAATCAACTCCCAGTTTGAATTTCAGACTTTCCAGGTATCTAAACTTGCAGACTCCCCACACCCCCAGCACTGCTTTTTGCTTTTTTTTTGGGAAAACCAGCTTGACTATTCCTTGGGCAGCACACAAGCAGGGAGCTGGAGACTGCTGAGGCACAGGACTTGCTCAGTCCTGGGGGATGCTTTGAGCAAAACTCTCTCTCTGTAGGATGCATTTCCCCACTTCAGGTCTTTTGATCCTGCCTTGCCATGAGGACACAGCCCCAAGAGCTGAAACACAAAATTCCTTCCCCAGCCCCTTCTTCCCTCCCACTCCTGCAGGTGGTGGAGGGAGGGAGGGAGGGAGAATTATCTCCAGAGGAGCCTGCTGCTCTTCCACTGCCTAAACCCAGGCTCAATCCACTGAGCTGCTACATCAAAGATCATCCCACTACCTCCACTTTTACTCCATTTATGGAGAGTGCACTCTGTGCACTTTTTTAACACAGACCAAAGGTACCAAGCTCCAGCAGATGGCACAGAAATATGTGCACTCCCAGAGCACAGAGCCAGGCTCCTGGGGCTCTGATTCCATGGCAATGAGTTAATTTTCATTCCTGCTCTCTCTCAACTCATTCAAAGTCAGCACTCACAGGCTGCTCTGCACTCCTGATGCCTTGAAATGTTCCTCAGATGTGCCTCACCTCATTCTCTTCCACCACAATTTGAGTTCATGTGGAAACCCTCTCATAGCCTGTGTTCTAAATCTGCATTCTGGGTTGCTTCTACAAGCAATACTTAAATTCAGGATAACCTGGATTTTGGTTTTGCCTCCGTGTAATTATTTATGTTGCAATATAAAACTCTTACTTCAAAATACAAGAAGAAGAAGAAAAGGCATCTCAGTTAAAAAGAAAATAGCTTACTTATGCTTATTAAGTAATTAATAAATAACTAATATATGTTGAAAAAATAAATAAATAAATAAATAAAAATGTTGTTGTATTTTTTCCAAACGTATCCAGGAATGTGTCAATTCAATTTCTAACACCAAATCCACCAAGATATTTAAATAACTGCACTCCAGTGTTGCAGAGCACTCTGGATACTGGAGCATTTGTGCAGAGACTGTCTATTTAGTTCTGGTTTGGAAGACTCACTGGAGGGAATAGCAAAGTCATTCCAGGGTGTGGTTTGATAAATAATGGAAGGAGATTTCCTATTACAGATCTCTATTATTCCTTCAGCATAAAGTGCAGCACAGGAGGAAAGCTGAGAACACAGGGAAATGAGTTTTTCCTGGTGGAGAGACAGGCAGATTGTCTCCTCCAAGGGGCAGGACTGGGGTTTGTAGCAGGGCTCTCATTGCCCTGGCCAGCCCTGCACTCCAACACAGCACACAGCTGAGTGATTTCACCTTGAAAAACATTTTTCATTTTTTGTAATTTCATCTGAGAAACAAACCAATGGATGAAATGGCATTGCTCTTCTGGAGGCTCCAAGGTTCAGCTGCTCTCAGGGCAAGGAGCTGGAAAAGGAGTTTTTGATGGGAATGAAATGCACTCAAGAGCTTTAAAAACTTTCCTTCGTTCAGTTCTGGTTTTGTAAACCCCCCCAGGGTTCAGGCACTTGGTGTTTTGCCAGTTCTACCCCTCCAGCCACCTACCACTGTCACCAGCTTCATTTTTGAGCTGGGGGGTGTGATGGAACCATGCACTGGAGCTCTTTGAACAACTCAGTGCTGTCTGGGTACCCCTTTGCCATCTATCATCCAGCAATTTATACTGCTTTTCAGATCAATCAAAGGAATTACAGCTCTTCAGGACATAATTTCTTTCCCTGCAATTTCTTTTCCTGGCAAAAGAAAGAAGGAATTCAATCTGTTTTCGCTGAAAGTCCAAAAAAATATTACACTACACGCTCATGCTCAGACAGCTGAACATAAAGGTGTCTGGCTCTATATATCTTAATTTTCCTCTCCTGGAATCAGGAACAATCATTGTATGGACACAGTGTAGCTGTAAAAGCAAGTTCAAAGGGAGCCTGGGCTGAGGCAGAGATCATTTCCTTTTGATGCAGTACAATGCAATCAACATCTGTGGGAAACAAAAGCCTCTGTCAGGGCCTACAGAGCACAAACAAAGCAGCAGCCCCAGGGGCAGATAATCAGTTTACACAGAGCTCACTGCACCCTGTTATTGGTGTGATAACTGAGAAATGATTCGTGTTAATCACGGAAGTTTTGGAGTTAGTATAAACCAGAATACTTAAAATAAGAAAAGAACATGGACCTAGATAAATATGATTAAACCCACTCTGTTTAAATCCTCCTATTATGAATTTTGTATATTGAACATTGTATACCAATTTGTATAAGAGACAAAAAAGGGTTTTCCACAGTCTGAAAGGTTTTTTTGCAGAATCAGATTTCCTGCCTTTGTGTGATCAATCACAAACTCTCTGCCAAAGATCAAACTTCCCACTTCTCCTGTTTTAATCCACCAAGACCAGATGGTTCCATGACCAATTGTCCCAAGAGCTGTCCCACGGGAGTTTGGAAGTTTCTCTGCCCACCACTTGCAGAATTACTACAACAAAACAACAGCAATTATTGATTACTACAAGGAAAACCAGACTATAAAAAGGGAGCTGCAAACCAAGCTGGGTGGAAGCATGGAGTGGGCAGTGACCCCTCATGTTCTCCCCAGCTCTGGCTATGTAAAATAAACCAATCTATAGCAAATAAACCAATCCATATAAAATAAACCAATCTATATAAAACAAACCAATCTAAATGTTGCTGAATATCGAGACTTTGTTTCTCATTTATAACATCAGGATGGGAAGCAGCAGGAATCAGGCTGGAGGGAAATTCCATTTTGGGATTGCTGAGTGCATGACCCAAGAGGGCACACTGCACCCAAACCCATCCCCCTGGGCAGGCTGCTGGTGCCACTTGTCACCTGGGCAGGAAAAGGGCTGAGCAGGCACTGCCAGGTCCCTCTTGTGTCACTTGAGCAGCCACAGAGTCCCCCAGGAGAATCTGGTAGCAGCTAAAAGGACCTGGAGGATGAAGCACTTTGGAAAGCGCCTGCAAAATGTAATTTGAAACATTCCCAGCTCATCTCCTGCCTGCTGCCACCAGCAGCACCTGGGTCTGTCACCAGCCTGGTCTGGTGACACTGATGCTTAAAGAGGGTACCTGGAGCAGAGGCTGGACAGAGTTAAAGGAATAAAGCAGGGATTTATTAAAAACCCTTCAAAGGATTCACCTTGGGCAGTGCAAGAGCCTGGCCAGGGCTACACCCAAGATGGACCCTCAGTCACAAATTTTCACACTTTTGTAAGTTTTGGTCCATTCCCACATTGGGGTTAATTGTCCAATTCCAGCTCCAGGTTCTGCAGTCCCATCCTCCCAGATTCTCTCCTCAATTTGCTGCTGTTTGCACTTTCTGGGCCTGAAGCTGCAGCAGTGTCCTTGGTTCTGGGGTTGGAAAAGGATTGTTTTGTGTGACTGAGCTGTGAGGAGAACTTGCTGGAACTTTATATGAAGTTCAGAGTCACACACCAGTGCAGTGCAGAATGTGGAAAATATGAAAGCTGAAACTTGATGCATCAGCATGGGGACAGCAGAGGAGGCAGAAGCAGAGTGGGCAGGGTGGAGCAGGGCAGGGAAGGAGCTGGAATTGCTGGTGATGGATGGAGAGCAGTGAGCCCTGCTGGGAAGGGTTCTCCCATCCACAGCACCCAAAACCAGCAGATGAGGGGCACTGGCTGGCTGGTCCTGCCTTTGGCTCCACAGAAATGCAGCTCTTCAATCAAAAAGTGAAGTAACTTAGAGTAAAAACTAACCCAATTTTCTTTTTCTGTTCCGTCTGAAATGTAGAATTTATTTCTGAAATCTCATTTTGTTTAACTGATGCCTCTTTTCACCTTTAAAGGCTAATTTTGGGAGTATTAAAAATGAAGCACAACTCAAAAGGAAAAAAAATTGCATCCTTGTGAATCATTTTGGTTCAATAACAATGGCTTTTTGTTAATGACCTAAGCATACTTTGTTTAGTTAACTATTTATCCAAAATAACTTCCCTGGGTCTAGCCATGGTCCCAGGGCACTTCTGTGCTATGTAAAGCTCTAAAGTACCATCCTCTGCCTGTCCCAATAGCATCACATCATAAAAATACAAAACTTTCTACTACATTTTCAGTGCTCAGCCTTTTTTTTTTTTTTCAAACCATACTGTGCCATAACATGAAGCATCTTTTATTGCACCAGTCATAAAAGACCTCAGAGATTTGTAATAGATCGAATGTTACTAACCCAGGCTGACATCAGAGGAATGAGGTCTAAAATGTTTCCTCAGAGGAACAAATGTCTGTAAATAACTGTATTGTGTTAGAAGGTCTGGGAGCAGCCACTTCACAACCTGTCCAGTGTCTGCTTTGAATGTGCTTCCCTATAGAGACTCCAACAGCATTTTATATATTTAAGAGTTACTATGGAAAGAGATTTTTATCCTGCAGTAACTGCTGTCTGGAAGCATTTGTTTGGAATATACTTAATTTAAAATTTAAAAAAATTTTAAAGCCTTAGGAGAAATAGCCCCATTATATTTCAAAACCAATTATTTCTGTTGTAATTCTGCTGATACTTTACCATGGGTTGCCATTTCACCATGACAAAATCCTCACCCTCCACACTTGGTATTCTTTATTGCCATGACCAAAGTAATGAAGCATCTGAGATGAAAGACAGTAAAAAATTCAGTATCACCACTATGGATTCTTCTGTTCCAGCTGCTTTGCTTCTTGCTCCCAGTTACAATGCTCTGCATAGCCACAGCATCCTAAGCAATTGCATCAGAAGTGATTAAGATATTACAAAAATGAAGGATTATCAAACTGAGGGAATCCTGGCTGGAGGGCAGAGATGAGCAGATGAGTAATTCTGATCCTGAATGGAAAATAAAGAAGTAAAATACATGTCCAACGAAATAAACTACCAGCTGTGACACAAATTAGTATTCCTCTCTTGGCTTTCCTGGAGCTATGCAGATTTACATCAGGCAAAGATCTTTTGCCTTGTCATGTATCATCAGTAACTTCTTGGCAAATTATTAGCTGTGTGCTGGAGGCCAAGGAGGCCAGTGGTGTCCTGGGGTGCATCAGGGAGAGCAGTGCCAGCAGGTCAGGGAGTGGCTCCAGGGCAAGGTAACAAAAATGGCAAAGGGACAGGAGCATCTTTTATCAGGAAAGGCTGAGGGAGCTGGGCCAGTTCAGCCTGGAGAAGAGAGCAGAGAGGGCACATCATCCCTGTCTGTCAGTGTCTGCAGGGAGGGGCCAGAGGATTGCCTTGGCTTGAAAGACAGGTGTTAAGAAAGGCAGGAGCTCTCTTGAAATGGACAAGGTAAATCCCCTCCCTCCAAATTATCATAATTTTGAAATTAAGGGGCTCTCAGGCAAAGAGATGAGAATTAGGAATAACAGTTCTTGACTAGGAAAATTAAAATAGAAATGCAGTGTTACAAAGAACAATCCCAAACCCTGCCAGAGTCAGAATCCAAGCTGACACCCGTCAGTCAGTCAGGGTGTTGGCACAGTCCCATTCCATGGTGGCTGCATCCTCCTGCAGTGGCAGATGTGGCTCAGCTGGAGCAGTGCTCCTGGAGAAGGTGCAGTTTCCTCTGAAGGTGCAGGGATGATGTGGCAGGGTCTGGTTTTCCTCTGGGATCCAGTGGCAAAGGCTGCTCTGCTGTTCCAAATGTCAGTTTTTCTCTGGGTAGGAAAGGCTTGGCTCCTGCCCTGGCTGGAGCATCTCCCATGGGATGATGGAATTTTATCAGCCATGCCCTGGGACTCACTGGCCATGAACAGGAGATCTCTCCTGGAGGGAGGATGGGCTGTGGGAAAGATAAAGAACACTGCCCCACCTGTTTTTTAACAGATGGTGATAGAATTCATATTTTGGTTTCATCCTGCGTTGCAAGCCAAGACAAGGATGGACCAGGCACTTCTCAGTGGTGCCCAGCAGCAGGACACAAGGCAATGAGCAAAATCTGATGCACAGGAAGTTCCACCTGAACATGAGGAAGAACTTCTTCCCTGTGCAGTGATCTCACACTGGAACAGTGCCCAGAGAGGAGTGTGGCTCCCTCACTGAGATACCCCAGACCCACCTGGGCACAATCCTGTGCTGTGTGCTCTGGGATGGCCCTGCTGGGGCAGGGAGGCTGCACCTGGTGTCCCCTGTGGGCCCTTCCAGCCTGACCCACCCTGGGATGATTTTCTGTGTTTTTTCAGTTGTCTTTTCACTGCATCAGCAGCAGCACTCTTCAACACACAGCCAGCCTCCCCCCTGACGTCCTCAATTTCAGCCTTATCCCACAGTGACTGTCACATCAGACAGCCCTTCCTGAGAAACAAAACACTTCCAAAACAGAAGTTATTTAGAGTTATACCAGTCATTCACTGAGGATCTGACATATTTGCTTTAAATAACTGTTCTCCCTCTTCTAAACCATTTTGGGGTTTAACACATTTAGGAAGCAATACATTTTCAAAATTCTCAGACTCCCTTTTACCTTCCTGTGTCTACCAGTTCATGCTGCCACACAATGAGGCTGTGCTGTCCCTGAAAATGCTCCAAATAGCAAATGACAGCCTTTCACCTCTCTCACGTGGCTACCAGACTTCAGTGTGCTAGCCAAAAAATGACTGCACATTTACCACACATTTACACATTGAACCTAGGCCTGGGTATTTTTCTCTCCAGGCTGACTGGAGAAACCACAAGGCAAGAACAGCTGTAAGGTAATAAACTTAAATCTTTGAGGCCAATGTCACCTTTTCAAATTCACATATTCAATATTCTAATCTAAGTAGCTGCCTGCTACACACAATCTTCTCAGGAGATCATGCTCCTGCAAATGAGCTAGCACATGCTAGGGGGACAAAGAGCCACCTTGAAATTTTATACATATTTACTGTGAATGACAAAAAGTAATTTTGGTCATCTACCAGCCCGAATTACTCCATGTAGACTTTTGAAAACATGCTTCCTATGCTGCCTAAATTGTTGAATAAATAAAATAAATGAAGTAAGCAAAAGTGAAAAAAACTCCCCTGCTCCCTGGTATGAATGGACCATGCAGAAAAACAGAAGGCAGGAAAAATGAAGTTACAAAGCCTTGCTTAAAGCTCAAAACACATCTTTGGACTGGTGAGCAGCACCTTTTACCAAACCTGGTCCTGCATGTGCACTGAGCAGAGGCATTCCTAGTAGAAACCAAAGCAAGGCATTCCTCACTGCTGCACCACCTCAACACCTCAAATTTTATCATGAAACACAAACACCATCCAGCAAAAAGCTGCTTTAAATCAAAGATCCCTCCAGGGCTTGAGGGCTGTCAGAGCCATTGTCTTGGTTCTGCATCCACCACTCTCAGCCCTCACCAGTGCCAGGTTCTGCAGGTGGCACAAACCCAAGGTGCAGCTCACCTGTGAACCACTCACCCAGATGTATCCTGTGACATTTCATCCTCATTTCTGTCTTTAAGGGCAGCAGATGGAAAAAATGGATGAGCATTCCCATCCTGTTCTTCCCACTGGACACAGAGGCTGACAAACACATGGAAAGTAAATTCCTACATATTGTTAGACAAAGCTGAGTCTCACCACAAACAAGCATCAAATCTTCTTCCTTGCTGCCTAAAGCCCTGAACCTCTGAGAAAGAAATAACAAAAAATAAATTATCTAGGTAGGAAAGGCTTGGGTCCTGCCCTGGCTGGAGCATCTCCCATGGGATGATGGAATTTTATCAGCCATGCCCTGGGACTCACTGGCCATGAACAGGAGATCTCTCCTGGAGGGAGGATGGGCTGTGGGAAAGATAAAGATGAATTACAGCCTATTTAGAGGCCTAGTGTGCAAGGCACTGCCACACAAATAAATATGATGAAACCTACCCAGAAAATATTTTTTTCTCTCTGTTTTCAAAATGGGCTGAGGTAAATGAGATTGTTTTGTCTTGTTCTGAGCTGAAATGACCTGTCTCAACAATTCCTCCAGAAATATCTTGCTTTTGTCTATTACCTTTCACCTGCAGTAGAGCTGCCCTCCTACCCATGTTTGCAAGGGAAATTAGGTGTGTTACTGTGGTTTAAAAATGACAGAATTCTGCAACAATATCACCACCCCTGACTGAAGCTTTGAGGAATTTCTGCCTTTTTCTCCACTGAGCACAATGCTCACATTGTGTGCTGCACGTACATGGCAGCTGCCATCCCAAACTCTGAATATTTACTGTGCTTTTATCTCCCACTTTGGCTGTGTCTTCAACCCCCCATTCATTTCTCAGCATCTGAGCAGGCAAACACACCACAGCTCTTCTGGATCATCACTTCAATCCCCAATTCACCAGCTAGCTCCTCCTGCTGATTTACAGGCTTAAACCTCAGCACCTACCACTGGGTTTGCAATTTCTGAAGCAATCTAATATCAAAGGGAGTCATTACATGAAAAAAGAAAAAAAAAAAAAACAAAACTGTGCTTCCTACAAATAAAACCCGAGGTTATTCAAAGATATATAAATACAAACTCGCTCCTGGAGGAGGCAGAAAATTAATTTCTGATATACACATATTTTACCTAAGCTGCAGGATGACAATTTACACTGGTGCAAGATTGGACACTCACCCATTATTGTTGCTGCTTCCAGTATCTGATAATTTCCTCCCCAGCTCGTGCTGCTGGTATCCATGGCAGCTGAGCATCCCACCAGGGGCCAGCCAAAAACACCCTCCCAGAAGGGACACACAGAAAGTACAGTCAGAGGGCAGAGGAAAGGAAATAACACTGGGTTGGGAAGGCAAAAGGGCTGCACTTTGATATTTAATCAGGGAAAAAAGCATGTTAATTAGAGATTTCCAAGAGTGAAATAAGTCAGAATACATAGATGTAAGTGATAATTAATGTATCACTAAAATAAATGCTGGAAGGCAAAACCAAAGCAACCCCCCAAACAGTAATTCTGTCAATAATGAGTAAATAATGAATCCTGCATACTTTTTATGTCCTTTTCCCTGCATTCTCCTCACATACAGGCAATTACATCATTAAGAGCCAGCCCAAAGGAAGTTTTTGCCCAGAGAGGAAATGGAGAAGCAAGAAAATCCCAGGTGTTTTTTCCAGAGACTCTTCCCTTTATTCTAGCCACTATCAGCTTTCCCTGAATACAATTCAGTCATACAGAAGGAACATAAAATTTTGCAGAAATGGGTTCTGCCAGGGAAAACAATGATTTAAAAGTCAGTATCTCATGCAGCAGGACCAAAGGGACATGGGGGTCAGGGCTGGCTGGGAGTCAGACTTCAAGCATCACAAATTTGAGGATTTGTTGGGGCTAAGGAAATGCTACCATGTCCAACCAAAACATTTAACAGCAGCATGTAAACCTCCCAGAGGCATTCCTAGTACAAATCAAAGCAAGGCACTCCTCAGTGCTGCACCACCTGAGCACCTGTGCTGTTCATGTTAAAGGATAAAAAATCTTTCCCCAAAATTTTATCATGAGACCCAAATACTATTCTCCTGAAGCTCCTCTTGCAGTAAAATCTAGTGGAAGGTGTGAAAATAAATATCTGACAAAACAGCCACCTTATAAGAGGCCATTTAAAACCTTGCCTAGTTCATAGAAAGAGACCTGTGAATTAGAATATGTGATTGATCAAGGCCCAAACCAAAGCCTTGTGAGGATATTTCTGCCAGATATCTATTTTTGAATCTTCCACTAGAATAAACTGCAACAGGAAAATTCAAATTCTGCATTTCATATGTGAGGTGATTGAGGAGTTCCAATCAACACAATCCTTGAAAACCACTGAAAACTCATCAGTAACTGGGAACTTCTGAGAAAATAAAACTGGGTACAGCAATTATTGGTGCCACTACTTAGATGTAAAGCAGGAATTTGATGGAAATGATTAAGAACAAAACAAAGCAAACATGTTATCACAATGTTTGAGGGAGTGAATTTCTCTCCACTGTATTATTTCTATTAATAAACAAGACCAGAGAGAAAATGCACTGTTTGAGGAATTATCCTGATTGTCCAGCTACTTTTAAACTCTGAAGAAAAATGCCCCTGCAGTTCTTCTCATGAATGCTAATTAATTTTCTGTAGAAAATCTCAACAGTTCTACAGGATCCAGGAGCAACTTGAACCTTTTGAGCTGGAGCAGACTGTAAACCCAAATTCTTGTCAAATTGCTGTTCTGGAAACCCCCCATCCACCCAAGGATGGGATCTGGTGCAGTCCCAAGGTCCAGGAGTCCTTGAGTCCTGCTCTTCCTTCCAAGGTGCTCATTAGAAAATGCTAATTCTTTTTATGGGGAGGCAGCAAAGTAAAAGGAGAGCCATTACTTTGCTGCTTCCAACAGCTTTACTACTAATTTTTGCATTCCCTTTTCTCCTATTTTATTTTTATCTGTTTTGAATTGCCCATGATTAAAGCAGTGAGATCTAAAAAAAAAAAACCCCAAAAAACTTAATTGTGTTACAGAAAACAACAACAACAAAAAAAATTCACAGCTCAACCAAACAAACAAAAAAAAAACCAACAAAAATTAAAAAAACCTTTGCCTGAGAGGAAAAGTGCTTGGTAACACCTGGAGTACAGTAAATGATTAGCCATTAATTATCTATCAATAATAAAATTGTTTTTATCATCTTAAATGGGATGGGTGCTTAAACTTGGGAAAAGCCTTTTGGGAACAGTACCTTATCACCAGAAAGTTTAGGGTTGCAATTTATAATCTATTAAACTAAGGCCAGCATTTTCTGCCCTCAAAATAAGAGAAAATAGATTTTTTTTGTTCCCCTGTTATTTCAGATTCTGAGATTGTACAGCTCCTCTTTTATCTAAAGCTCTCCCTTCAAAATTTGAATGGTTGGACTATAAACCAATCAATAGCAATGTTTCTGCTCCTTAGCCAGAAAAGAAGAAACTCCACAGTGAAGCCCCTAGGGCAAGAAGCCAGTATAAAGCAAATTTAAAAGCCACCCCTATCAGGGCTGAATGTATAAGCCAAAAAGTTCCTTTTCTGTGAGCTTTTCTGACTGAACTGAAATGTTCAGTAAGTCTTGACACATAAGAATATGTTGAAACAAACTTATTTTGAATTCAAACAGTTGAACAAAACCCTGCATCTTATGTGGCTTTTTCCTACCTGCTTTTGTGCCACTGGAAGTTCAAGCCTCCTGGGAGAGGAGATCTTTAATCAATTAAACTCGAGTAATTCATCTCGAAATTATGATGCAACAAACCAAGCTGCAACCTTAGGTTAAGTTACTTGGATTGTATTTGTGTGTGAAAGTATCAAATAAACAACACCACAATTTAATACTAAAAAGCAGCACAGCTGGAGTTATTGCAGCCTGAGGTAACAGATAAACAATCAGTATTTCACCTAAACTCATGTAGTCTGGTAGAATTACTGAAATTACAATACCCAATGCTGTTCTTTGGAGAGAACTTTAATGCTGGGGAAAATCTTTTTTACACAAGCACTGCCTTGTCTATAAAGTTAGCACAAACAGCCTGCTCAAATACATCACCAAATATTTTAATCAGATTCTCCAGCAAACCACCCCCTCAGCCATGTATATTATACCCAGAGACTGCCCTGATAAGTGCTCATCACAAAATGCTAATTGCATTCCATTAAAAATACTCAAACAGCCATTTCAAATACTGCATGCCATTTCTATCTAATTGGTCTAAAAGGAATATTTTCCTTTACCTTTGGTTTCCATGTGAACTTCAGAATTGTTCTGGAACTTGACAAAGACAAACACTTTGATGTTTCTTTGCATTAGGAAAATCTTTACCCAATAAATTACAATTATGTAAATATTAGCCCCCCTGAGGTATAAGTTCCTCTTTGAGGCATAAGATGATTAGAGCAGAAAAATTATTAGATTTGTCCATGACCATGCTATACTTTCCTTCCTCAGGAAATTCTGTTATCAAAGACTTTAATCCTATTCCCACTAAAGCAAGTAAATTTGACCACAGAGTTAAATGGAAAAAGAATTAATTTCACCCATTCAGGCAGTCCCCTAAAAGCCTGGATGATAGTAACATCCCCAGCATGAATATTCAGCTCCAGCTTTTAACACTGTGCTTTCACAGTCGTGAATGATTCCACTCATTCCCCTTTGTACTGACAGGAAATCTCAAGTTTTCCCCAAAAACTGCAGGATGCTGCTGAGGGCAGCTGGACAGGCAGCAGGGAACAATCCCATCCCCAGGGAGGAGCAGGGGGATTGCACACAACTCTGCTTTTGGCAGGAGTGCTGGTTGGGTGATGGCCTCATCTGATGCTTGGAGGAAAACAGGTTGGTTCCTGCAACCCTGGTTACATTCACAGAATTCATAGAAACACAGAATTCACAGAAATCACAGAATTCACGGAATTACAGAATTCACGGAATTACAGAAATCACAGAATCACAGAATTCACGGAATCACACAAATCACAGAATTCACGGAATCACAGAAATCACAGAATTCACGGAATTCATGGAATCACAGAAATCACAGATTTCACGGAATCACAGAATTCACGAAATCACAGAAATCACGGAAATCACGGAAATCACGGAAATCACAAAATTCACAGAATTCACGGAATTCACAGAATTCACGGAATCACAGAATTCACGGAATCGCAGAATTAACGGAATCACAGAATTCACAGAATCACAGAAATCACAGAATCCACAGAATTCACAGGATTACAGAATCACAGAATTCACGGAATCACAGAATTCATGGAATCACAGAATTAACGGAATTCACGGAATCACAGAATTCACAGAATCAGAAATCACAGAATCACAGAAATCACAGAATTCACAGAATCACAGAAATCACAGAATTCACGGAATTCACAGGATCACAGAATCACAGAATTCACGGAATCACAGAAATCACAGAATCATGGAAATCACAGAATCACAGAAATCACAGAAATCACAGAAATCACAGAAATCACAGAAATCACGGAATCACAGAATTCATAGAACCATAGAATTCATAGAATCACAGAATCACAGAATCACAGAAATCACAGAAATCACAGAATTCACAGAATTCACAGAATCACAGAAATCACAGAATTCACAGAATCACAGAATTCACAGAAATCACAGAATCACAGAATTCACAGAATTCACAGAAATCACAGAATTCACAGAATGATTGGGTTGTAAGAGACCTCCAAGACCTTCAAATCCAACCCTTGCCCTAACACTTCAACTAACCATGGCACCAAGTGCCACATCCAATCTTTTTTTAAACACATCCAGGGATGGTGACTCCACCACCTCCCTGGGCAGACAATTCCAGTATTTTACCACTCTTTCCATAAAAAACCAACCCTCACCTGCTGGAACCCAGGAGTTTTGAGCATTCTGTGCTTTCTGATACTGATCCCCAGGAGAACACTACTTTTAACTCAAAGCCTTAAAGAAGGCTTCCAAATTTGAGTGATACAACCAAAATCACAAGTGTGCAGTTAAATAAATGTGTGTGGTGTCACATTGTCAAGGTTTGGAATATGGAGTTTTTAAAATACACTAATAAATATGGGACATGATGGAAGTGCTTGGGTGTCACCCCATCTTCCTTTTCTTGTTCCTTCTTCTTCACAAGTTTCAAGTAGTAATTTTTAGTTAAATAATTAGTACTGCACTATGAGTCACAAGTGTTTAGTTATTGGATCAAAAGTATGAATAATATAAGTGTTTGCTCTTTATTGGACTGTTTAACTTTGAAAGATCTTGTAATTAACTAAATTCACCTCCTTTTTGCTCACTTTTAGCTGGTAGCTAGAAGTGTTGCAAAACTCTCTGTACTTTAAATAAGATTTATTAAACAACCAAGTCCAAATAAAAAATTTTTCTCCTTCACATTTCTAATCCTGATCCTAAGTAAAGACAAAAAAATTTGGAAACAAGCCACTAATAAGTGGTGCAAATAAACCCCTGCAAGTCTCCAGGAATGCAAAGGAGGACAGAGCCTCTTACCAGCAAGTGGATTTGGGCTGGTTTGTGACACACAGTGGGGGGAGGAGGAAACATTATCTGAAATTTAAGGATTTATCTTCAGAACCCAAGGCCAGACAATACAGACTCCTGAATAATTCACATGAGAATGTTCTGAAACACATTCAGGAGGGTGAATTAGGCTAGAGATCAGGGTGGAATTTTTAAGAGAGCTTTTTTTCCTATACACAGAAAAAAAGAGAAAGAGAATGGTGTTTCATGTTCATGTTATAACACAGAGCACAGCCACTGTGCCAAAGGGTTATGGTAACTGAAGTGTCTAGCACAGAAATAGGACAACATCCAGATTCCAACATGTTGAGAAGCTTTTGAACTATTTTCCAGGAGGGACATTACTATGCCATAGTTTTCAAGGTTTTGTCACCTGCTCTCAGCCCCTAATACCTGCTTAAAATACTTTTATACATACATGCCTGCATGAAAAGAACATATTTCTTTAGAAGCAAAAAAAAAAAAAAAAAAAAAAAAAAAAAAGAATTTATCTAGAACACAAGTTTCACTTTTTTTTTCTATTACATCTGCATCATGCTACACACACACTAATATGTGTATATTAGTGCTTATTATGCAACACAAAGATTAATCTTGTTTCCCCTCCCTGTCCCTTCATTGCTACATTATTTTTATACACAAAATTGATATTTATGAAGCTAATTAGAGCTCACCAGTATTCACATGAAAAGATTAAGCCAGTGGTGTCTGCTGACTTCCAATGCAACCCCTGAACCTGGAACTCGCCATTCCTGGAAGTATTACCTGGATATCTGAGCAGAAAGTTACACTTTTTGTCCTGGTTTTCTGAGGGAAAATCCTTTTTCAGTAGAGAGGGATAGTTGAACTCCCAAAGGCTGCAGGAGAGCTCAGGAACAAGGATATTCTCCTGCTGCCAGTGCTGGGCAGGTCTGGCTCTGCCCCAGCCCACAAGCCTGCTGAAGTGCCCATTGTGACTGATCCATCCACTTGAGTACAAAGGAGATTAAACTTTCTTTCTGGTCTACTGAATATGACTCAGTCTCTCAGCTTTTTTTTTTTTTTTTTTTTAAGGTTTTGAAGAGAAAGAGTACAAAAGCTCTGCCAATCATGTTTGCTTTATCTTATCCCATGCCCTCCTTCATACAAGAGAAGCTGCAGAATATCCTTTTCAGCTTGTTTACCTGAAGTTTTACAAAATCCATACCATCTTGAAAGCCTAAAAGCATTTAAGGAGAATTTCTTTGTAAAGCATTGCTGAAGAGTGCAAATAAACTTTCACAGTGGCCTGTAAGTACCTTCCTTTACCAGGTAATATTAGCATGACAAATGTCTTAAAAATTTGGTCTTGACAGCCCTTTCTTAGGTTTTTCACCTTTCCTGTGCTGCAGAGGGAAACAACTATCCAGGAGAACCCTGCTAACTTTGAGAAACATGGCTGGGCATCACCCAGAAAGGATTTGTTCTCTTCTGGAGAGATGGCTGTAGGCACACTCAGATATTTGTACACCATTCAGACAGAGAATTTGTTCACTCTTATTACTGAGTGATAAAGCTGAGATTACAGCTCCAGACTTTGGCCCAATCAGTCCAGCACAGCACAGAAATCCATGACATGCACTAAAATAAACTGCACACTGCCATTACTGCTGCTAATAAAGCTGCAGCTTAACTCCATTCTCACTGAGGGTAACACATTATTCTGGAACTGATTTCAGCCCATTCCAATGTGGCCATTGTATGTTAAGGCACGATTCAATAGGGTTAGGGGGAGGAAAATGAGGATCTGCTACTTATTTTGTGCCCTTCATTAGCATCTCAAAGAGAAGCCAAGCAAAACGAGCAGCTTTAGTTAAATAAAATGTTTGGAAGTGCGTTTTGTTTTTCCCATTTCTTCTGCTTGATGGGCATTGCACTCTAACTGCTTGAACATGGCCTCTATTAACAAACTGCCATTAATTTTAACCTTCTCAGCAATACTATCACATGTCTAAATTGCTTTGGAGGCTCTCCAATTGATTTGAATGGTATCTGGTCTTTATCAACTTTTCTTACCTTTATTCAAAGAACTGGTACTGTCCCAGTGTAAAAAATTGCAAACATTGTGGCAGCTGTTTGTTTTCTTCTTTCACAAAGAAGAAAAGGATGCATATAGCCAGCACATATTTCTAATTCGTGGTCTTCATCAAATCAGCATCAAAAAATATTAGTACAAAATTAAAATAAATAAAAATCAATTATCTCCTTTATGGCTATTCATCCTTCCTAAGAAGTTACATCCTCACTTATCACTCACAAAGTTTGGGACCTACCTTCTAAATGTCAAGGCCATTCCTCCATAATTTTCCTCTCAGCACTGCAACTTTTCCTCTGGTGGTGATTTTCAGGTACAGCAAAATTCCAAAACTACAAAACTAAGAAGAGCTGGTTCAGACTCTATTCTCTCTTTTCCTCTTTACAGACAACAGAAGAAGTTTGACTTACAATTTTCTCTATCCTCATATATCTAGTAGGAAATCTTTGTTATTATAATTATCTCAAGACAACAGACCAGTGTAGGGTAATGAAAGAAATAATTTAAGATCCTGCTGGAAGCAGACAAAACTCAATTCCCCAGTACAGGCAGGTAGCTAAAAACCTGACAAATCACTGCTGTATCACATATCTTTCTTAAAATTGGAAGAGAATGGACCAAAAGCAGCTCTAAGAGGGCTGTTGTGATGCATGAGTTGGAAGGAAAAACAACTACATTAGAAATGTTCCAGATCCTATTCAGCAGTGGAAATTAATGGAACATTGTCAATTAGCCTGAAACACTTAGCTTAATGTATTTGGAATTTGCATGATGGATGGTTTATGTAACTCCATAACAAAGCCCAGCACAAGAAAATTGGTTTCTTCAGCTTCTGAGACTGTGCTCCTCACATAGTGAAACATAAAAAAAAAATCCATATGTACACATCCATGTAACATTTCCCAGGGATAAAGTTGGGCATTTCCTCCTGCATTTAGGCTTTCAAACATTATCCAGAAGTAAAGTCCTGGCTGAAAAGGCCAAAGGAACAATGTGAGGAGCAGTTTCACAGCAGACACCTCCCAGCCTTACCTTACACGTGGTTGCAGCAGTCTGGGGAGTGGATTTCTGATTTCAGAGCCCCAAGCCTGCATCTTTCTGTCACACCTGCATGAGCTGCAGGTGCCCTCTGGTCATCCCCATCCTGCTCTCTGCAGGCAGAGCCACAGAAGAGGAGGGATCAGGCAGGGCCACAGGCTGCACTGAGGCTGTAGCCACTGGGCAAAGGGCCAGCATCCCACCCAGGAGCTGCTTCTTGGAAAGGAAAGGAGAAAATCCCTTGCTTATAACCCTCCCTGTAAAACTACAATAAGAGCCCACTTGGTGGTGGCTTCTCCTGGGCTAAAAATTGGTTTGTGCAATGAAAATCACTTGTGAAGAACATCTCGTGACCCAAATGCAAACACCTGAACAGGGGGTTGTTTAGTCTTGTTCTGTTGGGTTTTTTTTTTTTTTTGGTTTTTTTTTTTTTTTTGTTTTGTTTTTTTTTGTTTTGTTTTTTTTTTTTTTTTTTTGTTTTTTGTTTTCTTTAAGATTTGGGATACAGGGAGCTTTAAAGAAACCCCTAATCATTGTAGCATCTCTAGACAAATTTAATATCAGCATATTCCCCTGATGCAAGTTCAGCCATCTGTCAAACTCCTCATGGAGTAGGAAGGCAAATGCATAACACATTTTAAAAGTATAAACTATTCATCAACAGCAAGACCTCCCTCAGGTTGCTCATTAAGAAGACTCATACTGGCACAGTTATAGAGTGGTAACTGCATGTCTTGTCTCTACTTTGTCAGGATTTACTTTAGCAAAAGATTAGTTGGAATTAAGCCAAATTTACATTCTTACACTTACTCCTGCTTCCTGTTGAAAACAAACAAACAAACAAACAAAAAAAACCAACAAACCCCCCCACACTTTCTTCTCTGACCCAAGTTTTATGTGAGTCCCTAACAAATCCTTTGTCAAATCAAACTTATTGAGCATTTGGAATTTGTCACTGGTGCAGCTCCTCCCTTTTCATTAATCCTGTGTCAAGGATAAGATGAACTCTGTGCAGTCTCTTGAGCTTAGACCTCCCCCTCCAAAAGTGATCAGTGACCTGGAAAATATTAGAAAACCTAGAGAGAGCTACAGATGGCACTTCTGTGGCAGTCCAAAGTGTTTAAAATCACCCTCCTGCCAGAGCCAAACACAAACAAAAAGAAATAAAGCATCAGATGCCGTTGCATCTATTGGAGCTGCACTCTCAGTTTTTCACCTGTATTCATAAAATTAAATCACAATCAGCACTGGGAGGGTGTGGGAGGAGTTGCCAAGGGGTGGGAGGACACCAGGAGAGTTTCAGGTGGGGAGAAGACAGTGATCCAAGGAGAAGGTAGGTGGGCACACCTTGGCAAGGACCCTCCAGGGGTGGGGAAGGAGGAGCTGGAGGAAAAGAGGCAAACACTGAATTCTAGCCAGCTTCAAATTCAAACATATAATCCTCTGTTTGGGGTTTTTTTTTAATTTTCTTATCTGAATACAATTAGAACATCAATCATCTCACTTCCAAGGGAATTTCAGAATCATGGTTTACTCTGGACAAGAGCCCTGCTTCCAAAGGTATTTAGACCTACATAAATTTGGTATGGCTGCTGAAAAATTCATTTTCTAAGACTTCACTTCATAACAAACATTCATAATGCACTCCCTCCAAATGGGCCCAAAAGATGATGATGGTACTGTTTTCTCAGCTGTGGTTTTGAATTCCATATTTAATAGTGACATTTATTAAATATTAATTGGAAAATACATAATTTATACCAGTGGCTAGCATAGGTGAATAGTTCTGTCACTCATGACCTCTGCTTGAGCACTTATCACTGTTTATACTCACTTAGTCAGGTGAAGGTTTAATTTTATAACTCTTCATTGTGCCCAAGTGTCCCAATTGATTTAGCACCCACTCAATTGGTGCCACTCTGACCTCATCTGGAAACTGCCCAGGGCAGAGGGAAACCTGCCTCTCTCCCATTCTCATCTTTGGAGACTGAGTAGGGCAATGGAAAAACCTGCAGGAATTCATGGCTGAGCAGCAGTAAGAACAGTTTCTATTCCAGCATAAAACCAGAACTGGTTTTATGAATGCCCCAGGCCCATTTCTGAACCACCATTGGCAATAATTTATTTTAATCTATTTGATGCTGCATTGAAACCCCTGACAATGGTCATTCTGACAGCAGCTAACAAAGGAGTTGAAAAAGTAGTTTTGCTCAAGCCAATTATTTCTTCTCACTTTGCAGTTACTGAGGTGTAGAAGACAATATGGGACATGGATTTTAGAAAGGAATTACCAGGAGGAGAATATGTAAGAACTGACTGGTGCAAAGGCACTTATTGAGCTGCAGATGTGCATCAGTAAACCCACAGCATTAACCTGAACAAAGCAAGAGAGAGATCTGTGAGCTGCCTGGCCAACAGGATCAGAACTGCAGAAAATTCCCTGGCCTGCACAGATCTCTAAATAACTGAGAGCTCCTGCCTCAGGTCCTCCTGCACTTCTATATACTGTTGAATAGAATAGAATAGAATAGAATAGAATAGAATAGAATAGAATAGAATAGAATAGAATAGAATAGAATAGAATAATAATATAATAAAAATATTATAATATACAATATTGTGACCAAGACAATATTATTTCCTTACATTAGCAGGTGATGCACAACATTCATATTGGATTGAGCACTGAAATCAATGTGAATTAGGAATTTCCAGTGTTTTATTAAGGTGAGACACCCTGAACATGTTGAATAGGTATTTAAATCTTGTCTTTAGTCTTGAGGACATATATATATATATATAAGTATACACACACATATTTATATTTATATATATATATATATATACACACATATTATATATATAGTATATATAGTATATATTATATATATAGTATATATTATATATATAAATATATATATAAATAAAAATATATAGTATATATAAATATATACACCCACTACATCTAAGATATATATATATATATATATATATATATATAGTTAAAAGCATACAAACCAAAAGTATTCCCAGTCATTTGCTTCTAACTGCAGTACAAATGAACAGATTAAAATTGCACATTTTCCTCATTTAGTCCCTTTCCTACAAAAATCAAGGAAAACACCAGGAACAAGCCCAGCAGCAGAGTTTCATTTACAATTCCCAGCCTTCAAACTCTGGTACTACAGACACAGAACAAATCTCAAAAAGGGCCTGCTTAATAACAAATTGTTCAGTTTTAACATTTTAAATGTTGCTATCTCCCAGTTGTAAGGCAATTATAAAAGGCAACTGAGAATATTTTTTCAAAAGTGTTTTTGAACTTGTAAGCAGTTACACTGACATAAAACCAATGCAGTGCCACTGAAATCAATTAAATTTGATGGGCATAAAGTTGGAGAAGAATCACAATGTCCAAAAGTTAGCAAGAGCCCTCTTATCATCTTATTCAGCAAATATCAAGCATTACCTTAAACCTTTTTTATTTCCATTTCCAAAGTTTTAAAAATACTCTGTAGCATGTGGCAAATGATCAGCTACAAGTGCCTCGTTCCCAAGAAGCCAAAGAGTTCAATTTCATAAACTCCTTCATTCAAAATTAACAATCAGTGAAAATGGATCATGTATTCTTAACTTCAACTGCCATAGAAAAATTCCTGTAATTTCCACATGAAATGTTGTCTGAAGGATTTGCTGGTGGTTTCAGAGTCACTTTCTGCAAGCTGAAATTGGAAAACCACCAATAGCACTAATTTTCTTCTGTTTTCTGTCTATAAAAGATTTCCATCCATACTGGATCAAGAAAATAATTTAAGTACATCTATAAAAGCCCTAAACTAGCTGAAATATGCAAATGAGTGCACAAGATAAAAACAATTTTCTTTTAGAAAGTGTCTGAATATGCTCATTTAATTCCTATTCAACCCTTTTGAAACATCACAAATCTGAACTTCTGGCCTGTAGATTTTAGCCTGAATGTTGTGCAACTCTTCTCAGAAAACTGAGAGCAGAAGGTGATAGCAAGAGTTCAACATCCTCTTCCACTCTGTACTTTACATTACTAAAATATAAATAGGAAAATTAAATATTTTGCTGAACAGTATGTAACAAGCAGAAATGGGTCCACCATCTCTGACATACTCTGCTCCCTGACTTCTACAAATCTCATCTAAGACATAAAATATGTAATAGGCAAATATAGTAAGTGATGAGGATCAAGGGAATAGTAATTAGATTTTAGTGGAGTTTATCTGCATCTAAAATTCCCAAGCAGTTCCCTAGTGTTGAGTAGTACAACATTTATTTGGAAATACAGGCAGTATTGCTTTAGTCATGGAGGAGAGCTGCTTGCTCAGTCTTTGCAACTTCTTCCACAGCAGCCAAAAATTATTAACATAAAGGTAAACTCTAGGAGAGAAGAGAAAGAGAAAGAGAAAGAGAAAGAGAAAGAGAAAGAGAAAGAGAAAGAGAAAGAGAAAGAGAAAGAGAAAGAGAAAGAGAAAGAGAAAGAGAAAGAGAAAGAGAAAGAGAAAGAGAAAGAGAAAGAGAAAGAGAAAGAGAAAGAGAAAGAGAAAGAGAAAGAGAAAGAGAAAGAGAAAGAGAAAGAGAAAGAGAAAGAGAAAGAGAAAGAGAAAGAGAAAGAGAAAGAGAAGAGAAAGAGAAGAGAAAGAGAAGAGAAGCTGTGTAAGCTTTCAGAATTTATGTCACCTTATTGGAAAGGTTTCCACTGCCTGATAACACTGGGTGAAGAACACAGCAGTAAAAATGAAGATTAAGTTTCTACTGTGGACTTATTTTCTCTGAGTGTTCCTTCCATCCCTTGATCATCTATCAGCTTTACTCTCTAGCTTCTTAATTCTGATGTATTTGAAAAAAAAAAAAATTGATTTATTATTCACCTTTCCCCCTTCCCTCTCTTTTTCTTTCACATTTAACCTGCTGGAGTGCACCAGCCATTTTATCTTCCCCTTTGAGCACAGGTTCACCTCTTGGCAAGGTATTTTCCTGCTTCTTACAGCCCCTTTATTCTGTTCTTTAACAATGCCACTTTATTTCTGGGGTTTGCTTTTCAAAACATTTTGATAAGTAGGTTAATTCTGTTTTTCTGGTTCAGCATCCTTGGATAGTCCCCATTCTGCCTACAAGATTTTTACTTTGGTTTAAAAACAGTTCCACATCCTTTTAAGTGTTAAGTGTCAGCATTTTAATCACTTTTCTGAATTCAGATAAGCCTGTCCCTCCTGTGTAGACTTCCACTTCTGCAGGGAATTCTTTAACCTGGATGAAATTGTTCCCCTCACCCTTGTGGGCTCCCTCCCACATTCCCAGCTGCACAAGGAGCTTTTCCTGCTTCATCTCCTCACCTGTCTTTACTTCCACAGGCTGAACACTGCAGAAAAAAAAGCCAAGTACAGCATGGAAATCTCATTTCAATGCTCAAGTGGCCTGTGATTACAGGGATAATCCCAGATTAACCACCCCAGAGCAGAATTAGCATAATTTGTGTGAGTTTGGTCAAGCCACTGCACCAAGAATTGTGAACCTGTTAGTGACAACTTTTTCCTGCTTTTGGAAGATTTGGGAAGCAAATCTTAATTCTTTTTTTTTTTTTTTCCAACCACCAAGCCACAACAGCTTCTGAAGATTTATCTCAAAGGACTGCAAATGTGTTGTAGTCCACTAAATATGACATTGTCAACATCTCAACCTACCAGTTTTATAGGGAAAAAAAAAAGATAAAACAGAGTAAAGAGCAGTTTGATGCCTGTTAGAAACAAATCACACTCTGACCTACAGTTCATGCAACAATTCAATCAGCAGGGAATGTGATATAATTAAACCCCAAGTTAATAAATATTAAGCAATCTTCCATTTGTTTCAAAACAGTGGCTTTACCATCACTTTCATTGAAGCAGATCATTATTAAAAATATTGCTCTGTATTTCTTTAAAACTCTGAAAATACCCAGTGCTACAGGACAGGTCTATAGAATATATTTTCCCACCACCACATCTATGAATTTTAGACATTCTCATCAACACTTTGTGCTGATTCAACTGTTCCTAAACCAGAAGCTATCCCAAACTCACCCTGCAGCTTTGAACAGAGCTATTTTCACATTCATTTCAAATGAGCTTTCCTTAGGCAATCACTACAAATGAAGGAAAAGATGGAAGAAAAGTTCAAGCTCTCATTGATTTTGATTTAATGTGCTAGAAAGTCTCTCATGATACATCCCATGTGTGAGCAGTGATTGGAATAGAATTGGGGTAAATTCTCCCAGCCAAGTGCAACATTTGGTAGAGACTGATATGGCATTTGTGAGGGAGCACTATCAGAACAAAACACACACAAAGGAAAAAATGGGGGGAAAAACATCAGGGTCCCTGCACACAAAGTAATTTAATGTATTTGTCCTCTCCATCTGCTTTACTACAGCAACAAGTAGCTGAGTAGGCAGAACTGTGCTGTGCTGCTCTTATCCTATTTTATTTTATATTTTATTTATTTTGCTGTAATTTAAAGGTCTGGCTCAGTGCACACAAGTAGCAGCAATGCCAGTAACACTTCCTGCCTAGGTTTTAGTCCTGTCAAACTTGAGCAAATTCTTGCAGTGGGTGCTCCAGATTTCCAAAACATTAAATTATGCTGAGTCTGTGCACAGCAGTGCCTTTCCCTCCATCCTCTCATGAGTCTCACAACATCATTTTTGGCACATTTTTCTTACTATCAAGAGATTCACATTACTTTTCTGGAATAATACGAGTAATACAGAAAGAATTCAAAATATCTTAAATTCAAAAGGACTTCTACAGTTCTCAAAGAAATTCCACTTCCTAAAATTTTCTTAGGCAGTTCTCAAAAAACATTAGAAGAATATAAAGGAAGCACAAGCAGATGTTGTGCTGGAGCCAAAGGGCTCCTGCAGAGCTTGTGCTCTATGGTTTTCTGGGATTCTGCAATAAATACAAGTTAAAAAACCCAAAAAGCAAAGGTTAGATCATGTACAGCAAAATGCACTGCAGAAATAAGGACCCTGGTATTACACCCTGAATAAAAAGAAAAGAGTAATCTTTGATCTATTAACCCACTCATGATGAGTCTACTTTCTTGTTCTGAATTTTTTTTTCCTGAACAAAAGTCCTGCATCCCCAATAAATCAAATACCTTTGAGTCTGTTCTAATTCAGAATATTTTTGCCTGTTTTTTTGATTCACACCTCAAGTAAACAGGTTTGTTTTCATCATGAGGACTAACTACAGTCCCAATTAACACAGCCTTTTATGGGCTAAACACAACCCTCTGCTGCCATTCAATATTATCTGTTCATTTCAAATAATGAATACAGCTCACCTCATGTAGAGCAACTTTAAAATGCTTTATTACTCTAGAGGGCTTTGTAATGCACTTAGGAAAAAACAAATCAGAGTGTAAAAAATATATATATATATATGTATAAAAATATGATGCTCCTTTCAATATGTATTTCTATTTAACAATTCCAATACTTCTAGCAGAAGAAGCCTTTGATTATTTAATTAATAATAAAAACTCAGAAAGCCAAAGCATTTTTATATGATAATATGTGCCTATGCTGTGCTGAAAAGATGATTAAAAAATGATTTTTCTTGCTCACCATAATGGTTTCCATTGGCTATTCAGTCACACCTGTAAGTATTTTATTTATTTAGAGAAAGTATCAGCATGTAGTGGCATTGCACACAAAATGCATGTACATTTCTTTCTTTCTTACAGAAAGATCAAAAAATAAAGATTCCTCCTGGACTTTACCTTCTCCCTCTTTAGCTCTCCAACTCTCTGGGATTTTAATATCAGGTTATTTTCACAGCTCATAACAGAAACAAGGTTTAAATGCCTTTTCACCCAAACATTAAGAAAGCCAAACAGTTTATGCACAACAGGTTGAACAATTTTTATGAGACCCAAGTAATATTCTTGAATATTGCACTTATTTGAGGCATGGTAGGCTGCAATAGATCTGCTTCAAGTTAATAAAACTGAGGGAACCAGATGTCTTTGAGATTTTTGCAGATTTTCACTTCACTCATGCAACAATTAAGTCACAGCAGGGAACTCATGGGGTAGGAGAAGACTGTAAAATTAAATTTCAAGTGCCTACAAACTAATCATACATTTAAAGCATACTTCACCAATATAGAATTGAAATCATTGTTCTGGCATATTATTTTTTTTTTCAAAGAAAATACAGATATCTGATGAAGAGAGTTTTAATTAAAAAATCTTGGCAAGACACCAAGGCTTAGTCCTTCAAAAGAGTATTCTTTAAAAGCTCAGTCTCAGGCCAAAAATGTCACCACAGAAGGAAAAGAGACAAGCATACAAAGCTCTTAGTATTTTAGGGAGAATCTGAGAGCATGTGGGCAAAACTGGGGGGGATTTTTAAAAAGCCCAAATTAAAAATGTGTTGCCTATGAGAGAGAATCAGTCAGCAGTTCTCATATTCAGAGACACTTCAAATATTCCACAATTAGAGCAGCCTTTGCTTTGAAAAACAAATGCAAACTGTCCAAGATTCAGCAGTCTGATAGCAGAGCACCCTTGTTTTCTAGGAAAAAAAACAAATAAAAATGCACTTTTGGGTCTGCTCTGCACCCCCAGCTCGGGGGTGGAGCTAAAAGCAGCGCTGTCCGTGGTGCTGAACTCATTTTCCCAAAAACTCTGGATTCCAGTTGTCAAAATTAACTGAACTTCTGTAAAAGTTCAGTTCTGCAAAAAAAAAAAAAAAAAAAAATTAAAAAAAAATTAAAAAATAAAGGTGTCCTCAGACAAATTTGTCTCTCAGATGCTGGGAGCTTGTAAAGAGACTGATATATTCTACACTAATGGCCTTTCATCAACAGAATTATTGAGCCTGTTAATATTATAGAAAAAAAAAAGTCATATGGAGAATTACAACAGCCTTCTATAAATCCAGCATTTTAAGGATCACAAAGCCAAACAGCACTTCCATCAGAAATCTCCAGGAAAAAAAAAAAAAAAAAAAAACAACAAACTAATTTAGCTAATTTCATTATAGTCTATGGGCACAGGAATTGGAATAACTGTATTTTACTTCAATGTTCCATTTTGGATGCCATTCTTAAAGGGGAAATTGTCTTAGGAAAAAATCTTAAATGAATTTAAAATAAAAATATCAACAAATAAGCTTTGTTGATATTCCTAAAAATTCCTAAACTGCCCAAAAGAAACCCCCCAATGACCACTATCACCAAATATATAAAGAGCAATAAATAAGGTGATATTATTTAAATTAAAACCCAGTACCTCAATACAGACCAGCACAGTCTCTCCCAAATATTCTTTGGCACATTCCCCTGTTTCTGCCTTCATAACACATTGATTACCATAGTGGCTACTTTTATATTTCTGATTAAAGCAAAACCCTTTGCACAGTTTTAAACAAATGAGGCTCTACCTGAGCAGCAGGATTTGTTGCAGTGACAGTAATTGCTACTGCCATTTAAAAGAATCAGGCTCAGCTGGTGCTTTCTATTAAACTGTTACAAAAGAAAATCTTTTTCTCATTTAACCTTTAGCTCTTAAGGCACAGTGAAATTTGTTTCTTAGCCAGATCTGTTAAGGAAATGGGATTTATGCATTGAAACTGCATGACTTATCCATCTGCAATTTTTCCCTAAATGCAATGGAGATGTAAAAATCCCCAGGTATTGGAAGTGTTTAGAAACTCCATAACTGTATATGTTAAAAATTGTGTATGGACCACCAAGAGCTTAGACTGCATCCACCAGGTGTTTTCTGGACAACCAGAGGACTTTTGCCTCCAAAGCTTCTTGCCCACCCCATCCATGAGCACTGGATGTGTTTCAATGCTATTTCATAGGAAGGTTCACCCCCTTTACAAACAGCCCAAGTTGAAATGTGAAGAGCAGAGCTCTTGTTTGATGTCATTTCATCACAAGGAAGAAAATAAATGTTTCATTGAATCAGGAATCCAGGGAGCTACCCAGGTCCAAATCAGCACCAGAAAGAAAATGACAGTGGATCTGGATGCACTCTTCACCAAATAACTTCTTTACTATTTTCTTTTAAGAATATAACTGAAAGACTAATTTTCTTTTAATTTATCTTTGAGTAGAGTGAACAAATTCTGTCACAGACTGTACAAAGAAAAATCCCTCCAGTTTATCCTCAAAAGTCAGAGGAAGAAATGTTCTCATATGTGCACACAGTACCAACACAAACATAAAATGGGAAAATGAAGACAAGAACCATCAGAACTAATAAAGCAGCTCTTGAAATTTGCTTTAATTGCAGCACAGGTTAATTCATGGATGCTTACTAGAGAAGTCCAGTTCTCTTTGGCTTCTCAGGATCCAAATATCTGAGCCTAAACATGTTGTAACAGCTGCTGTCAAACCTGCTCTGCTGCACTCTGCAGCCAGAACTCAAAGAAGGCAGCAAAGTCACATCCAGAATGGTCATTTTCCCTCCAGAAAATGCTGTCCCCATGCCCAAATGTCTTTGGAAAAGGAATTTAACATCCATATTGAGATTTTCAAAGTGGTTTTTCCATTACAACTAGTAAGGAACAAATTTCAGATTAAACATAGCTGTGAGCATAATGGGGGCTGGAAGAACCACACTTTTTTTAACATTGCAAGAACCACACTTTTTATAACATTGCAAGAACCACACTTTTTATAACATTGCAAGAACCACACTTTTTATAACATTGCAAGAACCACACTTTTTATAACATTGCAAGAACCACACTTTTTATACCATTGTAAGAACCACACTTTTGATAACATTGTAAGAATCACACTTTTGATAACATTGTAAGAACCACACTTTTGATAACATTGTAAGAACCACACTTATGATAACATTTTAAGAACCACACTTTTTATACCATTTTAAGAACCACACTTTTTATAACATTGTAAGAACCACACTTTTGATAACATTCCCATATAATGTCCTACACTGCAACAGAGACTAAAATTGTATGAACACTTAGCTTCAGGAGCCTTAATGCAAATCTGCCTCCTAGAAGTATCAGTATCAATATTCAGGTTATTAATAATGTTCACTGCTGATTGCCCAGGAGCATTCACCATGGCAGCTCTGCATGAACAGGTTTGGGATAAGGCACATTAAACCCCAAATTAAGCAAATATTCCTCTACCAGAAACTGCACCCCAGGGCAAAGTTCTCCACAAAAACTAGTTTTTGTTCTTAAGTAACCTAGCACAGAAAAAGGAAGTCTGAAGCATTAATTTCAAACATTTAAGAGCTTTACCTGCTTCAGCAGCAGTTCTAGATGCTAACAAATATTTAGTTAATAAATAAAATTTGGAGGTCATCTATAAAAAGATTACATATGACACAGTGCAAATTCATCTAAATGGTTAAAGTTTATTATGAATTGATTAAACTCAAAGAAATATAATTTAGTTTTTGTTTTTTATTTAATAATAAAAATATTTGTGCTGCAGCAGCAGCAGCAAGGATTCAATGTCTTAATACAGAAAAAATAGAAGTCTAATATATCTGAAGCCAGGAACATTTACTGCAGGGTTGTTCAGAACACAAATTTAAAAATGTATTCCTAGCAGCATTCCTTTAAGCCTAGACACTGTATTTTGCTCACTCTCTCTCACACAATTAACCTGAGAAAACATTAGTGGTTTTGTAATCCTCCACAGTTTCTTTATGTACCAATCTATTTCTTGCTATTGGCAGTGTGTGAGGCCAGTAATGCATGTTCAAAGGAATAAAAGCTATTTTTAGAAGCCAAAAGGAACAAACTGACAAGGGGAAAAGCTGCAGCTACAAGAGAACTCACAAGAACATGTGCACTGTGGAACAGCAGAGGTCATCCTTGCTGGAGTGAGTGGTAAAGAGGAGAGCAGAGCTTACAGGAAAGTCCAAGAAATTAGACTGATGCCTCAAGTTTCAGCTTTCATATTTTCCACATTCTGCACTGCATTGGTGTGTGACTCTGAACTTTGTATAAAGTTTTAGCAAGTTCTCTTCAGCTCAGTCACACAAAACAATCCTTTTCCAACCCCAGAACCAAGGACACTGCTGCAGCTTCAGCCCCAAAAAGTGCAAACAGCAGCAAATTGAGGAGAGAATCTGGGAGGATGGGACTGCAGAACCTGGAGCTGGAATTGGACAATTCACCCCAATGTGGAAACAGACCAAAACTTACAAAAGTGTGAAAATTTGTGACTGAGGGTCCATCTTGGGTGTAGCCCTGGCCAGGCTCTTGCACTGCCCAAGGTGAATCCTTTGAAGGGTTTTTAATAAATCCCTATTTATTCCTTTAGCTCTGTCCAGCCTCTGCTCCAGGCATCAAGATCACTAATTCCAGAGAACATGCACACTGAGTTGCAAGATATCAATTTTTCACTTTTTGAAGTTTTTTACACATCACAGGATTTTTAAAATTAATTCCCTAATTTCAAGCTGGTCCCCACAGCTCCTTTTGATGCCTAACAGTACCACCTTTCTTTAGTTTTCTTTTTCCACTTTTCAGCTGATTTCTTGAAACATCCTCAGTTCAATTTAATTTGATTTCTTCTTCATATTCTCTTCATTTTCATACTAATACCACATCTCTGTATTTAGTCCTCCCCCAGCTGCCTACATTACCTCTTTTATCATGGAATTTATCTCTTCATCCCTAAATCTACAGATTTTCTCTCTAGCTGAATTCCTTTTTGCTTTCTGTGATGCAGCCTGACCCTTTTATCAGCTATGCCATCACTTTTCTGTCATTCTTCTCTCTCTAAAATGCCTCCTGAGAGGCTGCAGACCTGAAACAGAGATCCCCTGAAGATCATCAGTGTCTGGAGAAGAGAGAGATTACATTTTGACACCAAAAAAACACCCTGTTTCAAGGCTCTTCCCTCTTACAGAGCCAAAAATTTCCCAACACCGTGCCAGTGCTCTGCTGTCACATTTGATATTCTTCTGGGGGATGTGAGGATTTGAAAATCTAAGTAGTTAAATGATGAGGGGTGACTCCTTAGCCTCTCACAGGACACAGGAGGATCACAGGAGGCTGGAAGAATAAGGAAGAACTCAAAGAAAGAATGCTTGTCTGCCATCCTCCAAAGCCATGGGCATGTGAAAGCCTGCCAGTCAAATGGGCATGAGGAATGTTATAAACAAGCTGAGAGTGGAATTGCAGTGTACAGCCATGTGAAATGTGTCTCCAGCTGCCATAAAGCCAAAATCCAATAACAAGCCTCAGAAGTGCCTTTAAAGAGAGCATATATTTGATATTTCAGTGAGTTATGGATATAACCAAAGTACAAAGAGAACATCTTTTGATGACTTAAGGTATATATTAAATTATAAATTTATGGATGTCAATGAATATTTTCAGAAAATACCTTCAGTATCAATCAAAGCCATTCTGAAGGGATGTTATTTCTCAGCACTGAGAAGAAAATCACTCTTAATCCTCACCATAGCTTCCACAACTCAGCTGTTAATCACTGTGTTGTGACATACATCTCTCTATATGAAAGGCTGAAGTGTTGAAAGAAAACAAAATAAAAATCACAGTTAAATGCAGAGATCTGCTTTGAAATATCCCCACTTGAGGTCTAAACACAACTGCACTTGTCAGTCAGCTTTTTTCTCTTATTTCATGGCACATAACAGCTAAGAATCCAATTCTTTCAGTTTCTCCTCTGGCTGCTCACTGTAAAATCTTTTAAAGTGACACCCATAGTGAACTAGGGGTACCAAAGTATCACTTGCTGCAGGACCCAAAACACCATTTGGCAATTTTCAACTTCAAACAGAGCAAAGCAGATCCATCTTGGGCACTGTGAACTCTTGCCAAAAAGTTAGGGGCCATTTTTAGTTTTTATAAAACCAGGAAACCTAAAAATAAAGTGAAATGTTCTGGGGAGAGTGAAGCTCTCCCAGTGTGCCCCAAAGGCAGAGCTTGCCAAGGAACCTGCAAAGGGAAGAAAGCCTTACAAATATCATCATAGGCTTTGTTCTACACCATGGAGTCTGGTACATCAGACAGAAAAAAAGAGAATTCCTCTCCAATAAAAGAGAGACTCAACTCCCCTCAGAGCTCCACAGTCTGAAACATCCAGTCTACCCCAAAAAGCCACTGAAAATGAATTTTAATGATGCTCACACACATATCTACTTCTTCACAAAATTAAACAGCCTTAAAATAAAAGCCCCATTAAAACTGCTTTCTCTAATCAACTTGTGAAGACAAGAGTTGCTAATACTTCCTTTATTCTATAAACATCATTCTTAGTTTCTTCATCTTCCAAAAACTGACCCAGACCTTTCAGGTTATTCCCCAATGGAATAAGGCAAAGCATCCACAGCACATTATGTGAACACCATGAAGTTGTCACTGTTAAATACTACTGACATTGCACTGCTGGTCATACAAATATTAATTATTGAATGAGAAAATGCATGGATTTTATAGTGTATGGTTACTATTTGCTTTAAATAAATGTTTTAGTACCGAGTGTTTCAGAAAAGGAAAACAGGTAATGCTACTCTAACATAAGGAGGAGTAATTTAGGATATGGGATAAACACCCAGAAAAAAGCCTTCTGTCAGGACTTTCTGCAGTAATTTCTGTCCCCAGATCCATACCATGATTCTGGGTTTGTCTCTCAGGCTGCAGTGTGCTTTTAAACATCCTGTGAATGGGGAGAAAAGTTTTTATTGAATATTCTTTCAAACAGATGAAAACAATTCCTGTTAGAGGACAATTTTTGATCCATGCATAATTACCCACGGTACTCCCAAGGGGTCAAGTCTCTAACAAAAAAATTACATCTGTTTGCTAATATTGATTAAGTGCATACATTGATTTTTGGGTTGATTAACTGACAAACTGTTGGGTTAGACAATTCACACAATGTGGAGAAAAACACTGCAGCTGTTTTTCTACAACAATTGAGCAGCTACAACCCTTTAAGTTCCACCCATAAGTTTCTCAGGATTAAGAATAATTACCTTGTAACATCTTGACACAATTTCCCCACTGTGCAAACAATCTTGGCATGTTTACAGCTAAAACATCTTTTCTCACGTGGACTTCTGTGTCACCACCTGTTTTGCAGCTAAACCAAGGAAAATGGTTATTTATATGAAAAGTCTCCTTGAAGTTTCATGATGAGTAAGAGGAAGATTGTGTTACTTTTTTTTTTTTTTCTCTCTTTGCATTCAAACTCCTTAAAGTATCATGTTTTGAAGAGGCTTTTAACCTTCAGTTGGGGTTTCATTGTTACTGCTGCCCACTGGATTTTTCAATATGCAAAATATTGCATTTACTGCTTGCATTATTGCATCCTCTGAGCACACAGAACTCCTGACCCAGTGATCAGATACAACAGAGCTGAAAGGACTGCAAAAGCTCCCTGTAAAGCTGCCTGATCACTGCACCATCTCCTGAGAATGTCATAAGGATTCCCTGTGAGCTGCAGGCAGAGCTCCCTCCTGCAGGAATATCTCCAAATACAACATTGTGGTGAGCAGAGCTGATCACTTGTAACACAAGTCATTTCAGCTGCAGCCTTTAAAAATTACACACAAAGAGAAAAGTCAAAAAACCTGCCACCAAATATGGAAAAACTGGAAGATATGAAACTGGGAGAATTAAGGGTAGGGGTACAGAAATGTGCTGTATCTGGGATTTAAAGCAGAGAGTGCACCCAGGGAGGGATCTGGCTGTAGTAGCTGTGACACAGAGGAATAGTTGTGCTGTGACACAGAGGAATATTTGTGCTGTGACACAGAGAAATAGTTTAGCTGTGACACAGAGGAATATCAGCTGTGGCACAAGCACAGGGCTCCCACAGACCCAGCTCCATGGAATGAGCACACTTATGGTCCTTTTCACCTCCCAAAACTGCAGCTCTGCTGAGGAAGAGGCACATTCAGCTGTTTATAATGCAATGCTTACAGTCTTTATAATACAATGTAAGGGATTTCACAACCAGCAGGAAGTCATTGAGTAGCAATACAATTAATTCACAAATGCTTTCTGTCCTTCTCTAGAGTCACTGCACATCCATTCTGCTTTCATCACCCATCTGAACAACTTTTATGAAAAGTTGCACACCCCACATGCCTCTCAGGGGGAACTTATGCAATCAGCATTTCACCAGGGCTAATTTCCTTCTTTTTGGAACAATTTCAGATAACAATTAGACCTCTCTTTCTCTGAGATAGGAGCTCTTCCCAAAGGTTGCACCTGAATGGTTTTCCTTGGCAGATGTGACATGAAACAACTAACCATTAAAACCTAAATTATTTTACCTGTATTCTTTCTTGCCTCCAGCATTGGACTACTTACCCAGTACAAAACCATGCTGCAGCTCAGAATTTTTTTCCTACCTTTCACTATCAGCCTCCCAAAGAGAGAAGCATAACACCCTAAAAGCATGGTCTCTGTACATTCATAAATACTGAAAAGATGTTTTCTACCCTTGGGGGTGCCCAGAGATTTCAAATGTGTGGTGCCTCTTTCACTTCATTTCACTTCTTTCATTTCATTTGTTAGCATTACCTGTTGTCACAGTGTCTCTTAAAGATATTTAAGTTTCAGCATGCTTTGCAACAGGCAAGTGGCAGCCTAGCAGAGGATTGCTGTTCTCTCTGTTGGTTATTTCCCCTCCTTGCTGCTGCTGCTGGCAGCTCCAGAAGGGACAGCCTGGCACAGCACAGCTGCTCCTGACAGCCCTCCTGGACCCATCTGACACAGAAATTAAAACAGGGCAGTGCAGAGCAATGCAGAAAGCCATATGCCTCTTCCTATCCCTAAACAAAGGACATGATCGTTTTCAAAAAGCCCTTTTCCAAATCTGCCTGGCTGCTGGATGAGCAATCATTCATGGGTAACTTCTGGATGCTCACAGGTAGTGCAAAAGCATTGGAGAGCTGCAGGGTTCTGTGTGAAGCCCATAATTAAGCAAGCTAATGATCTGAGATGATGATCCATGGCAGAGCTGGTTTGACTTTATTTTTGAACTGGCTTTAGAATTCGCAAAGAAATGTTTTCCATTAGTGGATACAAGGCCCTGGTAAGTAATTTGTGCTTGCTGATAGATGTTAAATGGCCCTCAGAAAGCACATAAGGATTCCCTGAAATGCTACAGATTATTACAGCCAGCATTTCTTCCAGCTCTTCCAACCAACAGCAAAAAAACAGAGAATAACTTTAAGCTTGAAAGGGGCCTTTGGGCTTTATCTGATCAAACCCCTAACTTTAAAGCAAACAGAAGGTTGTCAGTCAGGACCCTGGAGCAGCATTTTCACTCCAGCCACATCTCTGGCAGGGCTGGAAACAGTGATGTGCACAAATCTCAACCATGGGTTTAAAGGCACAGGATTTTCAAACCCTAAAAGAGCTTTGCCACATTTTGTGTGCCATTACACATAAAGAGCCCCAGCCCTTGCAGCCAAAATCAGGATGTGAAGAGCAGCTGACATTTTTGCTCACACATTTAGCATCACTCAGCACTTCTGAAAGACTTGAACACCCTGGTTAGAAATGCCCCAGCTGTACCTCAGCCTCCCCCTGGCAGGTAAACTCTGCCTGCCCCAGGTTAAACACCAACAGCCACACTGCACACACCCAGCAAAAATACCTGTTCTTTCCAAGGATTTATTTCTGTGCAGCATTTCTGCAGTGAACAAACACTCCTGATGGAAACTGTGTCAGCAGTGCTGTTGAAAAATGTTAGACCTGATCACATTTTCCAACTCCTTTATGCTCTTTTTTTGAAAAAAAAAAAAAAAAAAAAAAAAAAGAAGCTGTCAGGATTTATTTGCCATCTGATTGTTACCTCTGTGTTAATTTTTACTTCTTATTTGGCTTAGTTTTAAATTTTCATTGAAACCTATTCTAGGTGGAAACACTGTCCTTTGAATAGTCATAATCCTGAGGCAGAATATAAAATAATGTTTTCTCTAACATCTCCCTTTCCCACCTGGATGCTCCTAAGCAGGCTTTACTTCCATTAGAATATTCATGGGGTATAAATAATAAAAAAATCATGAAAGCTGCTGCAGTGTAGGTAGAAAATTTACTCTCCTTGCTAGCTCTTAACTTTCACCTAACTTCCTTACAACTGGTACAATAACTTGAAGCAAAATCTGTCCTTTGAGAGAAACTTCTAAGCAGTTAACAATGTACTCCATCTTCTAAATCCACACACTGCCACAGGATATTAATGCAACAGTCCCATCTCTGATAATGTACACTGCTGCCTATTAAGAGCAGGAGCTGGGGAAGCTAAAGAAATATTTTTCAAAATTAAGCAAAGGAATTTTTTTTTTTTTTTTTTTTTTTTTTTTTGTAGCAGATAGGATGCACAGAAATTTTTAAAACCAACTTATTTCCAGTCTCTCCCAGGACAGTTCTCTCCCCACCAAACATAGCCTATTATCCAAAATATTGTTCTCATTTACCTTTCATTTACTGAGTAGTTTTCCACAGGCTCTTGAATTTCCTTTGAGCCTCTATAGATATTGTGCATGTAGTAGACAAAGTCTTGAGTTAAAAAACCCAAAACCACGACAGCAAGAAATTAATATTTATGTTCCAAAAGCTGTGGCTCATTATTAGACAGTGTTTCCCCTAAACTGTTGAGGTTTATTTTAGTAACTAATCAGTAGACATATATTGCCTCATAAAGCATTACTACTCCATCTGCATAATTAATAGTATGCACAGCATTTTTAAAAAAGCACAACTCAAGGTGCATTCACTAACATTTTGTGAATCATTTAAGCAAGGGCTCTTTCAGTTGCATTGTAGGTTTGCTATTTATAGCAACAGGAATTGAAATAACACAGCTTTATTTGAAGTTTAATGGCTATGTCTCCTTTACTAGCCACAGAATTTTCAAAGCAGCCACCAAACACTTTAATGAAGATCTGAAAGAATTGGAATATTTCAAAATTCCTCTTTGTAAACTTATTTTGCTTCATGAAACTTTGATCGATGTACCCTCTTCAAAGTCCCAGAGCCTGGCTTTCAGAAGTAGCTGTTAGCAATTTACTGAGGTTATTTATGCTGTGGATATTCTTTCTGAGAGATTTTGGAAGTTGACTGTGCATCTAATTCACAAAACTTCTTCTGCAAGACTGCTGGTGAATGTTTTTTGCCATGTTTGACTCTTCCCTGGCAGATCCAGCCCAGCAGGATGTGCTATTTAGTAAATTAGTCATCTTGAACATCTTTGCCTTTCAGAGCACAGAACATTCAGCTAAACTAAGCTTGCACTGAAAAAGACACCAGGGTTTCACCAAAAGAGTTTCATAAGATGCAGTCAACACTTTACATTATTTGTCCTTTCTTCAACTCATGTTCTGGCACTATATTGCTACAACAGAACCAGTCACCCACACCTATTTTAAGTTACCCAAGCTTTGAACCAAATGACTCTTCCATTTCTACAGGCTCTTTTAAACATAGCAACAAGCAAGTGTACTATTAATTCATTTTAATAAAAAAATCTGCTTTCAAAGCAGTGACCCAAATTAATCAGGTAAATGGAAGAGAATGGTAAAAAAAAAAAAAAAAAAAAAAGAATCCCTTCAAAGAGCAGGGATGGCTTCAACCAGACCAGGTTGCTCAGAGCCCCATCTCCTTGTTCCTGTGCTTCACACCCCCCATTGTACAAAATTTCTGCTTTGTATCTAATCTGAATTGACCTCTTTCAGTTTGAAACCATCACCCCTTGTCCCATCTCAACATGCAATCCTAAAATATCTGTGCCCACCTTTCAGCCACCTCTTAGGTACTGAAAGGCTTACTGAAAGTAAGTTGGGATCCTACATTTGTACTACATTACAAACACACATTGCTGCTAAACCTTCACAAACACACTATTTGAAATAAAGCTGCAGTTTGTAATTAATATGAGCAGTTACATCAACAAAAACACATAGAAGGCAATGAGAAAAATCTGACAGACAAAAGACTGAGCAGCTTTTTCCTCTTGGGTTTAGTCTTTAATAACAGAATCAGTCAATCATTCTTTGAAATTCTGCTATCAGGACAAACAGAACATGTCTCCAGGAAATTTAGGATGATGGTGTCTAGAAAACAAACAAAAAATGAGTATTTCCAAAGCATTCATATCTCCATCCAGCATTTAACAGATGCCTTTATGAGCCTTGAGCTGCAAGGATGGAACAAGATGCTCTGTGCATTATTCCCTCACCTCCCCTGTTGAAATCCCTGCCTGTGTTAATACAGGTAACACAGATTTTATGTTCTTACACTGAATCAAAGAGGTTGAAATACAGTGGTAGTTTCTGCAATGTTTAAACCTCAGAGGATGTTCTGCTGCCTTAAGGCAGAAGCAGAAGTAGAATGTGGTTTAACAACATTTGCTGACCATTAAAACATTCCACCCACCACAACAAATTTATATTTTTGAGACATGTGGGCCCAGCGTCCTCACCAGTTTCAGTACCAAAATTAGGCTGTGTACAAGTAAAAATGTAAAGAAAATATGAATTAGTAAATTATTCCTAGTCACATTATAAAGTTTTAATGGTTTTTGATGGTCCAGCAGGGCACTGTTGGACTCTAAAGACACAGAAGATTCCTGTGCAAGTCAGCCTCAAAGGCAAGTATTTGCCAAATCTTCCTTGTACATCCAAGAGAAAATAGTGAGGGGTAAGAAGAGAGAGAAACTTTCAATGTAGAATAGAGGACAATGTAGAAGAGAATGGACAAGGCTCCATTACATACTTGTAATCATATTTACTCAGAAATAATGCAGGTTTTTAGAGTGATAACAGAATTACAAAGGCAGTACATTGCAAAAAGCATTTCCATAGCTATTGCAGGGCTCTTTCCCAAGATGGATTGTTAACATCAGTATCACTGCATTTTTGAAGTCAGGGATGTGGAATCATGAATTCACCACCACCAAGACAAGAGATGCTGCACACATTTTCAAGGAACAATATTAAAATGGTGGCCAAAAAAGCAACAGCATCTCTTGTTTGCTGTTTTGAAGAGTTTTGCTTCATCCTATCAAGGAGGAGCAACACATGATTTTATTTCCTTCTAATCCAGGTAGCTCAAAACCATTATTTCCTTCCCCTCACCATCCTTTTCTCTTTTTGCCTTCTACATCCAAATCCAGTAAGGGTTAAACTGATTAAGGGGTGAAAAAAAGGATGTTTAGACCCAGCCAGTATTTTCATCATTCTCCAACAGAGACCAAGAGCATCTTTGATGGGAAAAAAAAAAAAAAAAAAAAATTACAAAAACCAAGGTGGGTTTTCTTGTCGAGGATAACTTGCTTCTGTAAATCTGCTTTTGGAAGCCTGGGGTTTGTTTTTTTTTTTTTTTTTGCCATAGCTCTATCAAATTTACTTTCTGAACTCCTAGTTTTGTTCCCTGTTGCATCCTGCAAAAGTAAATCTCAGTGCTTAATTGACTATTTTAGAGGAAAACCAAAACAAAACATCCCCAAGAGCTCAAAATTGTTTGTTGCAGCACTATTGCCCAGGAATTTCATATCAAAGCCCCAGAAAAAGCAGCATTGCCACACACACAAAAAAATTATAAATTAACAGTCAAATAACAGTAATTAAAAGTATTATAAATTAACACAGAACATCTCAAATTGGAAGGATCATCAGGCCCAATTCTCTGCTGCTTTCAGGACTACACAAAACTAAACCACAAAAGTGAAAGCAGCCCAGACACTGGATTCTGACCACTGGATTCTGGTTATATTCCACATTTACACTGCACATCTACACAGAACTACTTCAGCACAGCCTTGTGCAGAGGACAAAAAACTCCAGATATTGACTCCAGAGACAGAAACTTTGTGTAGCTAGGGCCCAAAAATTATGCTCTTTTTCAATTTTAATTGTATTTTTTTTCCCACATGGAAATGATGTATATTTCTAAAATAAATACTGTAAGTATCCAGCACAGCACTGATGTATTAAAAAAACATTTTAGGGTTTTTTGGGTTCCTTTTAGGGAATGCAATGCAATGCAATGCTTCTCTTTCCATGATTCAGTGTATTACAGTACAGATTAAAAAATTATAGAATTAAGAGGGATAATAAAGAAATAAAAAAAGTCAGTCAGCACTGAGTAGTGACCTCCCAGTAGAGATTTTCAGCTTGCATCCCACACAGCTGGTGCCAACAGCTCAAGAGGGACTTGGGTAAAATGAAATTTTTCCAAGGATTTGTGTGCTTTGATGTTAACACTGCTATAATATTCTAATTCTTCCTTCCTTCTTTTAAATGTCTGGGAGCAGCCACTTCTGTTTGATGCAGAAATTGCCTTAAAGAAAGGGGGAAAAAAGTACAAAAAAAAAAAAAAAAGAGACTAAATTCATTGTAATGGAGAGCAGCACTTTGATCTGATGGCTTTCAACTTTTACCACCTATTTACTGTACACTGCACCCAAATTTCTGCATGGAGAGGTTTAATCTTGATTTTACAGCATATCTCATGAATATGTCCTTTTTTATCCATTAAAAAAACCCAGCAAATTGTCCGAGTATTTTAGATATTTCTCCTGACTCCTCAGGAAATGCTCTAATATTTGATTATTTTTCATATTTCTGTTTGCCTAATGGTGGTTTATGTGCATAGAACAGCTCTACTGGAGGTCTCCTATCATGTTCCAGGCATGCAACTGCTCAGATTTGGTCTAAGTAAAACCCAAATACCATTATCCAAATGGCATTTCCCATCTAATGATTCCTGATTAGTCATGATAAATTATAAAAAGTCACAAATAAACTTACTCTCAGAGATGGGTGTTAAACAGCAAAAATAACTGCACTTGTTGCCACATTTATTTTCACGTGGCAAGGCCACAGAAGAAGCTGGATGCTGTGTTAATGCACTGGCTGTTTCCCAACATCCTCTTGAACATCTGTTGTGTCTTTCTCCTATAAAAATGCAAGTAGAATCAGCATTTCCATTGCCTCTCACATAGCAACTTAATCTAGCACTTACTTTACCCAAAAAATGAATTCCAGCAAACAGCCCCATTATCTTGATGCAGCCAACATTCTTACTTCTCTTTTTAAACCAACAAGAAAGATAAACCTAATATTTCTGAGAGCTAGAATATTTTCTAAGTTTCTGTAAGACTTACAGAATCAATAGGTCAATAGGATATGCAAAAAACATTAGAAAATTAGTATATTATCTTCTATTAGTAAAATTAAAGTAAATTATTAGTTAGTAAATTATCTTCTGGCATTTCAGTGGCAACAACAAATAAACTGAAAGAATTACAAAATGAGTTGTTTTGTTTGGAAAACCACTCCAGTGGAGTCCTGGTTTCCCCAGCAATCTAACAAAATGCAATTTGCACAAAGACATTGTTTTAAAAAACCAGACTTTTCAGAACTGGCTGGCTGGTTTAGAATTTAACAGACTGTACAGCATTAAGAGATGGAACTGAGTAAGAGGGGATGACTGAAATAATATAAATATATTTCTTTCAGACCATATTAAAACTTCATCCCTATCCCTCAGGGCCATATTAAAAATGCACATATGCTCAGGAGACCTTTAATCTATGAACAGTTTATCAAAATCACCAAGTTTTAACAGAGTAAAAACCTTTCCACAGAACAAGGCCCAGTCTGCCTTTCCTACACACATATATCTATTACACAGGAAACATGAGAAGTTCTGCACCAAATTTTACATTCTCATTAATTTCAGCTGTATTCACCTGGAGCATTTTGGAAAGCAAGTTCACTTGCAGTCTCCTGGAAAAGCTTTTTAGAGATATGCAAAGTCTCTCAAAACCTAAGTGTTAGGCTAATCCAATAAAACACCCAAAGCATCCCAACTAAACAAAAAAAACCAACCAAACAAACAAAAACAAAAAAAAAAACCAAACAAAAAAAAAAAAAAAAACAAAACAAAAAACAAAACAAAAAAAAAAAAAAAAAAAAAAGAGTTTCATGCTAAAAATTCCACCTTGCTGATAAATAACTTCATATAAACTTGTGTCAATTCAATAATTCACAGTATTATGCAGGAAATAGTTTGAAAGTTTAAAGGGTTTTTATAAACTCCAAAGAAAACTACACCTTATTATTAGAACAAAATGTTTGCTTTTATTTTTCAGCCTCTTTTTCCAGTTCCCTCTGGGTAGGATAAAAATATTTCAAGCCAAGCTGCAGTTAGTAACTAACAGAACTGTGCATAGCAAAGAAAAACAGATTCATTAAAATCCATCTAGCTGTAGAGATCCTCCAGAAAGCAAAGTCAGAAAGCAAAAATGAAAGCAGAGCTGCATTACACAAACTTTATCTTCAGCAGAAATCCAAACTATCATTTCAATACTCCACTTTTTAATTCTATTATTAATGCTGCTGAATACTCACACCAGAACCACGGACACAAACTGGAAATTGTGCTAAAAAATTTGGATGGATAAAGCTGGAGTTTTTCTGGAAGTGGCTTTATTAACCCATCTCAGCTCCCAGTGCACCCATGCAGCTCTCAGGACTATTCCTAACAGGCACAAATCCTGACAGTATTAGTCAGAAAAATTAAATTAGTCTTTACCAAACCACTTTGATATAAGTTATTCCAGGGCTCATTAGATAAATCCTGAACCATTAAAATGCTTTAGTAATGACAGGGAAGGAGAGAGACAATTCACAATTGATTTCCATGCAAGCTAAATTAAATTACATGGAGTTATATGGCTAGTTCAAAAAGGGCAGCAACAAGTCAATCCTGTCTGCTTTTTAAAGCAAAAAAAATTCTGTAATCTCCACTTCCTACAACAGTTTTCCAGTTTCCATAGAGAAAATTCCAACTGATTTGGTCAGGCATCTAGGTGCCTTGATAGTAGTTTGTAGAGATGGTTTTTTGGGGTTTTTTTGGCAGGTATTTAGTGAAAAATTCAGGGCTTTTGATCTTTCTTTCCCAGAGAGGCCTTAAAAGATAAGGCTCTACCTTGGGCCTTGTAAATCCTGCATGCAAGACTTCACCTGTGGCAACTTCAGCTTCATTTGGACCATATAAAATTTACCTGCAGTCTTTGGTTTATTATTGCTTTTTCACTGTAAGCTTCCAGGGCATTTACCAGCAGCCATGCACTTGGCTGCCTTGAGACTTGTTACTTTTGAAAATATCTCCCTGACAATGTTGGATCCCAGAAATCTGGGATTTTTGAGCTTTCTGTGCTTTCTGGCACTGTCTCCCAGCAGAACACTGCTTTTGACCTGAGGCCTTGGAGAAGAATTCCAAATTTGAGTGATGGAGTTAAAGTAACAGGTGTGTAGTTAAATAGAAGTGTGTGAAGGGTTTTGAATTTGAAGGTTCAAATAGTAATAGGTATGGGACAAGATGGAGGATTTTGGGTGTTGTCTCTTTCAGTCTTCTTCCTTCTTGATAATTTCAGGCAGTAGCTTCTGGTTGGACAGGGACAGCCAGTGCTGCACTGAGGGTCACAGGATCAAAAGTATAAATAATAGAGGTGTTAATTCTTTATTGGACTGTTTAGCTTTAAGAGACCTTATAACCAGCTGGATTCACCTCCATTTTCCCACTTTTAGCTGGAAGTTGGAAGTATTGCAGAACTCTCTGTACTTTAGGTAAGATTTAATAAACAACCAAGTCTGAACATGAGAAAATTAATCTCCTTCATGTTTTTTAATCCTGGCTCTGAGTGAAGGCAGAAGAAAGGGCCAGGAGTTGTCCTTTGGAGATAGTTGTAGGTCTCTTCCAATTCAGAATATTCCATGAGAATAAAAATTGGGAAATGTTTTAGACACAGGTATCTTATTACATTTAGTGCTACTCAATATCTTATCCCTTGTTATAAGTCAGAAGAAGAAGCAGTAGTAACTTTTTCATGTAAATGATAAAAGACCACTGTGCACAATTCAGTCATCATGCCCATTCCTGTCACTTAGTAGCTCACTAATGGTTAACCACAGGAAAGTTCTGCAGAACATTAAATGCTAATAGAAACTCATGTCCATTTCTCCATGGCTAAATTTCTATGAACACACAGAATTCCCTTAACAAGCCTTGCTTTGCACAAAAAAGACACAAAGTAGTTATTTCATATTTTTTGCTTGAAATGACAAAAGGTTTCCCTTCAGGAGGATCAATGTAGCACTGAAAGCTGGGCTCCAGTCACTGTTTATCAGAACACCTGAAAATTACCAAAAGCAGGTCCTGAGCTGGGAAGTCACAGAAATAACGTGTATGCAAACTATTGCAATGCCAAAACTACTGCTTGCCATCTAACATGTGCCACACAACTCACACAAATACCCCAATTCACTTCCAGATCCAGTTTTCCATCAAATCATTTCTAGCTCTACAGCAACCTGCTCCAAGCAGAATTCACCAGTGCAAAGTCTGAACTTGTAAAATTCAGTGGACACAGTCACAAGATGTTTGATGATGAACTGCTGTTGGTTGGCATGGGCACAGGAGAAAGTCTGCTGGCCAGGAAAAGTCAGGAAAAGAGAACCAGAAAAAGGAGAATCAGGCAAAGAGAATGCTGCTGGGAGCAGGGTGTCTCCAACTCTGTCATCACCAACAGCCCCCAGGAGCCTGGAAAAATTAAGGGCATACAACAAGAGTGGAAAGGAAACACACTCTGTACCAGTGAGACAATTCTTCCTAATTTTCAGTAGCTCAGAAATTTAGCAGAACAGAGCAGCCTCAGAGACTGAATTTTCCACAAGAGACAATGTGGATTGCATGTTACACTAATTACAAAACTGTTATTAGCACTGGAGAAATAATCTGCCAGTTGGACAGCCTAAGCCCACAATGAAGTGCAATGTGTGAAATAGTCAGCTCCAGAGGCACAAGGGGCAGCAGAAACATTGCTGCTGCTCCAGGATGGTGCAACACACTCCTGGCAATTAAACTGACTAGAGAAAACATTCCATCCTTCTGAAAAGAAAAGAAAATATATCCTTTCCCACTGAGATGCACAGGTTCTGTGTGAGTTTGTTCACCAGGAGGATGTTCAGACTGTCTTAGCATGTGATTAATCTGAGCAGATTAATTTGATACTAGGTTTTTGGTCACCTGGAATCTTCTCCAGCCAAAATCCTTCCACAATGCACTGCTCTGCTCGGTTCTGAAAATGGATTTGTTCTAGTACTCGTAATAGTTGAGTACAGAAGCAAACCTGGTGGTTTCCCCTCCATAAACAAAGCAGGGTTTAGAGGAAATCAGGAGTTAAGAAGCTCAGGATTTTGCTGTGACCTATGTGACACCCCATAAGTGTCATCTGGAGAGGACTCAGAGATGCATCACAAGACGAAAAAGCGAATTTTTGGCATGGCAGGAGCAACTCCATACCCCAGAGTGCATTTATTACACTGTATGTATACACATTGTACTGAAGAAAGTTCCTATTACATTCTCATCTTTCTAATGCCTGAAGCCAAATCATAAGGTCAGTAGTTGTGATACAGATCAAACCCAATTAGGCTCCCTGCAGGTGGTGATTTTCCCTGCATTAAACCCTGCAATGTACAAGAAATAGCCCTGTAAACAAAGATGCTTTGAGACAGAATCTCCTAAGAGCACATCTGTCTAGTTGCTGCTTTTTACCACAACTCCCTCAAGTAAAAAAATCACTTGGCACACTACATCTATCTTTTTAAGCAAATATATTTCTTCATTTTATCTGCTAAAAGCATTTCTGACCTACAGTTAGTGGACTCTTTGCACTTTCCCATGTTCCTTCTCCTTGCAGTGCAGCACCAGTGACTCCATAAAAACAGCTGCTTCAGTGACATGGATTAACAGTGATCTCTTCACCAAGAGAAACCTAATTTTTACAGGAAGAACATATTCCACAAGGCTTTTATTTAAAGCACTGGCATAGAAATAACCTTGCACTGAAGAGAAGACTGGACAAAAGACAAACTCCACAAAGTGTCAGGAGTAAGAAGTGAGGGAACATCTTGCAATGCTTTGATTTCTAATTAGAATGCAAGATGCTTGCAGCAAATTGTACAACTGAGATGGTCAATTAAGAGTGCTGTTATTGTTCTTCCACTCTAAGACCCCCTCAACCTTGCAAAAGACAGAAAATCATTACAAAATTGTTAATGCTTCACTGTCTAGGTTGTTCTCCTTTGGAGAAGAAAAACTTATTTATATCAAAATACAGATACAACTAGAGTAATTTTATCTTCTGGTTTCCAAGGAGACAAGTGACCTCTATAGACTTCTCCTAACAAGTGTATCAAAGCCATATCATAGCAAGCAAAGCCATGAAAGCCATAAGAAAGTAGCTCAATGCAGAGAAAATCTGCTGCTCAAACCTGAAGTTTAACAACTTGGGTAGTTTGTCAGCACAGCCCCAAGGTCCATTTTAACAGAGCATTGTCTGTAATGACACCACCAGTCTCTACTTCAAGGCAAAATAACAGGCAGGAAAGGCTCCAGTGTGGAACAACCAACAATAGGGGCAATAATCTAACTGCAGCACTCATGGGGCAAACCTTCCTGAGACCCAAAATCCATCCTTGCACAGCCCATCATCCATCCATCAGCAGCACCTCAAAGCCAACATTTATGTCCTATCAGCAATTCTCTATTTCAGCCTTCCAGAATCTCAGGAGGATTCTGCTTTCTTCCTCAGCCAAGCTCAGGAAACCTCCTGGAGCCCACAGTACATATAATCACATTTTCAATGCCTTCCTAATCTACAAAAAGCAGATTTGTTTTGGCAAAGTGCACAGTTAAAGAGATTCACTGTCTTTCCCCACCTCCCTACTGAGTGTCACTCACATGTTTTCACTGGGGAAACACTGAACCAGCTTTTTCTTGGAGAAACTGCTTCAAGTTCCTCCAGTTTAAGTTTGCCACCCAGCCCCAAGCAACTCACACATTTTGGTTTCCCTGTGTGGCTCACCCTCATTTTCCTGCTGTTGATCCTCCATGGGTTCACTTCAGGTAGAATTCTGTAGAGCAGACATGGAGATGGTGAGCTGCAGGAGTTTGGGGTAACTTATGACTAATTTCAGCCTGTCCTGATCTAGCTCAGCTGGCAGCAATTAAAGGAAGTAAAAAAAAAAAAAAAAAAACCAAAACCAAACCCACAGAAAAACAAAACAACAACAAAAAAACCCACACCAAAACAACAAAAAAAAACAAAAAACAAAAAACCCAAAAAAAACCCCAAAAAAAACCAACAACAACAACAAAAAATTTAAAAACCATTACAATATATGAAAACTCTAGACAGCAGTTCTGCAGGGTAATTGTGCTGCAGATTAATGGGCTCTTTGTAGTGTTTCCAAAATCAGCTTTAGAGCCCTGTATTACTAGTGGGGTAGGGCTGGGAAAGTGGCCTTGAGAGAGTCATAACTGTTGATGGCAAGTTTCTGCTTCCTAAAACCTACCTGGGCACAGGCTAACCAAAAATTCAGGAAAGGTGATGATTCAGGAGATAGAAAAATAAAAAAAAAAGCTGGAAGAAACTGTTATTTTAGACCTGACTAATGAAGCATTTGAGAATATAAATGTGTGAAGGTGTTTTGAATGAGATCATGAGAGACAGTGCCAATGATTCTGCAGAAAATAAGAAGTGAGAAAAGCTGAACAGGAGCAAGACAGCACTAGGTCAAACTCACAGGTGCATCAGACAAAGCTCAGTGCTGACAAACAGGGGAAAAAAAACCACCAGTGTGTAATGTCAGAATTGGGGGCTGCAGTGTGAAATGGATTTGTGGAAAGACACAAATGGCAATAAGAACCATAAAAAACTAGATCTAGACAAATCCAGGATTTCTCCAATAAGACAAATTGCAAATTCAAAACTCCCCAAACACTTTCAACACCTGTTTTGCTTCATCTTCAAAGAAGTCTAAGAGATTAGATATTGAGCACAGCTGGTGATAAGAGAAAACAAAATAAGGGAAAGAGTTTAAAATAAAACCAGCAAAATCCCAACACCACAGAAAGCTCCAACATACACAATGGTACAGGTAAAATAGATCTAGCTGCTCTATTCCCCTTGATCCCACAGCTGGAAAAACACAGAGAAGAGGAAGGAACAGAAGAAAACCCACGTGGCAGGGGCCTGGTGAATGCTCAGGTGCAGAGCTTTCAGCCACCACCAACTCAACAGCAGAACTGTCACTCAGGTTTTTTACTCACTGCTATTTGTGATGAGTTTTAGGCCACCAGCTGTAATCCAGGCTTCTTTCTGCTACAGAACTCTACATTGTCACATCCTTTTGTTGCCATAAACACACTGCTCTATCATATTCTACCCCATGACCAGTCAAGCATGTCTTACACTCTCATTTGGTTAGTAATTCTCTCCAACTGCTTGCATAAAGGGTCTTTGTATAGGACAAATAGAATCAGTACTCACAGGAATTTATTTTTAGACAAAAAGTGCTGAAGTTACCACTTTTGTGCTTCCCTGTCTCAGAGGTTCTCTGAGAAATTTGCATAGCTCATTCACAGAACATCTCCCTGGTGCCACGAGCTCTCATTACAGGGATAGAAAAGAAAATGAATCAGAAATCAAGTGTTGAGCACTCCCAGCCCTGTGCTGGCTATTCCTTCCCCTTGGAAGCACAGCCTCACCAAATGAGCAGGCACAAGGTGGCACAGGCATGCAGCACCCTTTCCCAAGCTAGATGACAGGGGAGTTTCCAGAATTCCTGTGCTGATAAGCATTTGAGGATACAGAAGGTTACATAAATAGACAGGGAGATGGAGGTAGATAAGAGCAGATGTGACAGAGATTGACAAACACATTTTGGGGTACAAGTCTCACAGCACAGGCAGCAGAAAGCCCTAGGCTAGACTTTGTTAAAGTAAATCACATAGCATGGAGAAAGGCTAAGCAGAGTTATCAAACCTTCTCCTTTCATCACCAAAAAAAAAAAAAAAAAAAAAAAAAAAAAAGACTGCTGCTTACAACTTAAAGAAAGGCCTGACTATTATGAACCTTAGCCACGGAATTCTCACTAAAACTGCTGCTGTTACAAAAGGTCTTCTCTCTCCTGCTGGCAAAAAAAGCATCAGACTGGGTTCAAAAGTCCTCAAACTGAAAGCAAAGTAACAGATTCAAAACCACAGTATGTCATAGAGCTAGAAATCAAAAAGCTGCAGTATAATTTGGCTGAGTGTATGGGGTTTTTTTTTTTCTTTTGCTACATTCAAAGTTCTTCAGGCCCGTGCCCTTTGTGATTTATCAATAAAGAGGTGAGTTATATTTGCATCTTAATTCGAGGGAAGTAAAGGACCTACTTTAGCTGCCATAACATAAATTTATTGTGGAATTAGCTATTTTGTCTCTAATCTATCACAGGACAGCACAGGATCCCTGCTGCAGAAAGGCTCCCAGTGTCTCACAGCTGCTGGGTGTAAGCACTTAGCTGAACATCCCTGAGCATCACTGTCCTCAATCACCAACCTGCTGATCTTTCCAAGGCACCAGGATGCTGGCAAGGCATCAGCACTTAGAGCATCTGGAGCACTCCAGGAATCTTAGGTGTTGCCAGCCTTCTTTTCTACTTCTCCCTGTACCCTTTAGGAAAGAGTTTCAAGCTGACAATAACCACGTGCATGCAGTTAGCCTTGGTATAAAGCATTCCCTGAAATCTCCTAATAAAACCAACACAAACCAACACAAACCAACAGTAGGTCATTCAATTCTGATAAGATCTCGTTCAGCCTGAAAACTCAAGATCTTAAAACTGATTCTGAAAATTCAAGACCTGAAAACTGATTTTCCATTACTGGTGGTGTATTAGCAAACTGTTTATAGATTATTTCTAATCTGGGTTTTCTGCTCCTGATCTACTCTGAGAACATCAACATTCCAACCTAAATTCTGCTATTTACAGGTAGGATATTGCATTAAATTATCAGTGATTCCTTTGTAAAATTGATAAACTTGTTTTTTTCAAAAACGAACATATTTGATAGATATCCTTCATCATCAAAAGGGATAAATATTTTTAAAATTCTACCATTCAAAAGGTTGAAGAAATACACTTGGGCAGCTGCCTAGAAAAATCACTTCCTGAGAAGTGTTTGCATGAGTGAAAATGTGCTTGGAGTGCATTTAATCTATCTGAAGAATCATGTGTGCAGCTTTTTGGATGAGCTGGTGGTGAGGAATGCTTCACCACACACATCCACCCTGGCTCACTGGGATGGGAGCCAGGCTTTCCAAGAGATCCATGGAGAGATCAAAGCAGCTTGACACATTTTTCCAGAGAGCACAGCACACAAATATTCCCTGTGCTTCTCCTAAAGAGAGGCTCTCCTTGGAAAAATCCAGCCCAAAGGGAAGGTGGGGATGGGTGGAGAGCTGGGGCCTTGATTCTAGCAATGATAAATGAGAAAAAGAAGCTCTCTTTATATAGGAATTCAGAGCATATTTAATCATTGCTCCAGCTGGACATCTTACAGAGGATGGCATTCTGAGATGTAACTCAAATACTCAGTTTCAACCTGAGTAAGAGATATATCCTTCTTCCATCTGACACATTTGTGGTGTAAGCACAAGTTAATGATTTATTAATGATTTATTAATGATTTATAATTTAAATGGAAAGTGTGAGTCACATGGCCAGGGATATATTAAGGGATGAGGGGAAAAAAATCTTCAGGACTAGGTCTTAAAAGAGTTTCTAGCATGGGAAGACAAATAACAGCCCAATGGTCATAGCTGAGACTGTAGTCAGGGATGGCTCAAGAAAGGAGAACTCATGAAGCTGAAACAAGCATTAAATTATAAAAGACAAGCAGGACCACAGGTAACAGTATGATAAAAATTTATAAGTAAGGTAGAAACTACACCTGAAGTATGTTTTTTTGATATTTTAGCCCTGTTAAAAAATCCAGCAGGCATTATGGCCTCTCCCAACCCCTGCAGAATGGACTGTGCCTTCCTGTCCTGTCCATAGCACTCACTTCATCCCTCCAAGGCTCAGCCCTGCTTTCAGTCTGGCAGATGCTCCCAAAATGAGAGCTGGAGGAAGCAGGGCTGAGGGAGCTGTCACTCCAATTCAGGCAAGGACCAAGCAGCCCTGCAAGTACATCTACTGCATCTGGGATGAAGCTTTGAGGAGAGCAGAGAGAGGAGTGAGGTGAGTGAGAGCCTTGCAGGTGACCTGGGGACTGCAGCCAGAGGTGCAAACAAGCAAGTCCCACTGCCAGGCTGGAAGATGGAATTTAGGTTAAGGATAGAGCCAGGAAAAGGAGAGCATATGCAGCTGAGTGATAGAGCTTGACATGCTCACACAGCTAAAATAAGAGCTTGAAGAAGCAGGAAGAAATGTAATGTCACTCCTTCTGAAGCTGGTATGAGACTTGGGGGTACAGCTTGGGCTGTGGCTGGGCAGGTAAAGAGAAACTCTTGAGGTGAAAACAGCCCTGGACTGCCAAAGATGGCAAATTAATTATGGCAAACCATAGAGGAATTACTACTCCTGCTGTAGCAGGTACAGAGCCTTTGGAAATAACCCAGAGGAGAGGTTAGGCTGGTTTAAAGTTAGGGATGCAGAGCTGGAAAGCTGAAATTGATGGTGATGGTCTAAAACCTCACATGGAAAAAAAAATGAAGACTGGAGGGAGGAGAGGGAATAAATGTATCACTCTGTTTAAAACAGATACAGATTTATGGTGGCAAAAAGGCTGGATTTAGAAATAAGAGCCCCTAGAAGGCTGCTACTGCTCTTTGAGTGCTGAGCACATCTAATTCAGTCTGCATTTGTCCAACAGCATAGGCTCTGCCTTCCCAAAAATCGAGTACAATGGGAAAAGTCTCAAGGCCCAACAGCAATATCTGCCATAGAAGACTAAACATCAGACTCAAGTAATGCTCCACACAAAATCAGTGCTTCCTAAAAGAGCAAGAAATAATCAGCAGTCTCCAATAAAGTGCTCTTCTTTTCACCAGCTAACAGAGGTCTCCATGCACCATGAGCAGTGCAGATGGTAGAAAAACACTGGCTTCAGATTTCAAACACTACCTCTCTGGAATTTTTAAGCACCTCTTGTAAGGCAGATCCTGTGAGGTTGAAGTAGTTACAGGATTGGACTAAGAAGAAAGAAGAGAACTGCTTGTTTGGAAGGGAAAACCCCTCAATTTTCTTCCACAACAGCTTTGAACCATTTTTGTTTTAGGCAGGGGTCACTGTTAAAGGAGGTCTGGCATTGGGATCTGCAGGAAAGTTGCTGTAATCTTAGGACTCTGTGAGCTCACAAAGATGATTGATGAATGCTTTTGTTCAGTTAGAGACTGAAGAGTAAGCTACCCTCAATTTGGCTAAAATTAGGTTAGTTATGGTTACCTCCCTCATGATTTAGTAAAGTTAACACTAAGAAAACATACTGTAATAGCCAGCTGTTCTCTGGAAATGCAGACCTTTTTTTGTGCTTTGCAATGAGAAAGAAAAAAACATGGCATTTGTAGCACGTATATTTCAGAGAGAAAATTTCTATGATTATTTGTGGGGAAAAAGAAGGAATTACAGAACTTCCTTAGGAAGAAGGCTGTCAGAGCCCTTTAGATTTCCACATGCAGAAGCAGACACACAGATGACAATCACATGCTAAACTTTCACTCATTAATCGGACAGGATGTTATGGTATTACATTGTTTTAGACCTTTTTCTTGGCATTTTCAGCTCTTCTGATGATCCACCCACCTCCTCTTCCCCCAAACCCCTAAGTACCAGTGCTCACATTGGTTTATAATCTGGTCTGCTGTAGTGTAGTTAAATACATCTCACTGTTTTTAATTTCAGAACAGTTTCTTTGATAGTTCCAATGCTCTTAGACTCACAGCGTATTTTTCTCTGTGTTGCCCTGCACACTCTCTGTTCTTGCTGATTTTATTCAGAGTTGCTCAGCATCTTTCAGAACATAATCTCACTTTATAGACAGAGGCTCTAATACCTCCTTAGGGTTTGTCTGGTTGTTGCTGCTGGAGTGTTGCTGAGAGGAACACGCCGTGCTCACGGCGTCCCTGATGTGGCACCACGGGGTCCCTCCTGCAGCAGCAGAGAGGAGAAATGACAATAACCAGAGGAGAGGCAGCTTGTCACCCCCTCCACCCCATGGCACACAGCATCTGCTGAATCTCCTGGGCTGTACACCCCTGGGAATTAGCCCTTCAGCAGCCCCTGAAAGGAGACTACAAGACTTACAATTTACCCATACCTCCAATTATCTTTGCTGTGTCCAAAGTAGAACTGTGTTGCCCCAGTCTCTCTTGAGTTCAGGTTGTCCTGAGTTTAGGAACCTCTCCCACCTTTGCAAATACAACCTCTCCCAAAACAGCCAGAGTGATATTTTTCCTAACCTCTCTTCATCATGCTGCTGGGAGATACCAGAGATGGCTTTGAGAGAACATATTTCAGTGTTAAGGGCAGGGTTGTGCAGATTTGAGATGGAGAAGCACAATTTTGGTAACAAGAACCACATTTCATAATCTTGGTATCAAGTATTCTTTCTGGCAAGTCTGCAGCATCATCTGACACGGAGAAAAGAAGTCCATACATTATGCCAAGAAAGAGAGATACATTGCCACTGTTATGCTCACAAGAAAACTATTTTATGGCTGTCCATAGTCAAACACAAAATGCATTAGTAGAATCTGGCAATCTTATCAAGTGCAATCAATGAAAAGCAAAATACTGAAAACCACTCCTTTCCTAGAGCCCTATGTAGATATTATGAGCGAGACAAAGAATGCTAGAAACTATAAAAGTAGGGCATAAAAAGATATTTGAAACTGTTTCATTTGCAACCCTGCACTTTTTTTTTTTTTCTAGGGTAACAAATGTTATCACACTCCAGGGCTTCCGTTCAAAACAAAGTAGCAAAAACTGCAAACTGCACAATACTTATTTTGTTGCCTTAGATCTACAAGGTATATCAGAGAGCCACAAATTCCACAAGGAAATTATAGTGTAAGTTCACATGGAGAGCTGAGAGGAGCAGCAGGCACGATGTGTGCTGAAATGAATCCTCACTTGTATCTGCTAGAGTAAAGCAAGGTGTATTGAAAGAGGCCTCCCTGTTACGTTTTATTTCTTCCCCTGACAAAAATAATGAAGGTGATCTTCTCCACACTTAGGGAATTATAAAGAATTGGTCTGGCTGGTGCCTTGGAATATTTAATCCCTTTACATCAGCAAAGGGATTCGCTGGCAGAGAAAGCAAGCAGCAGAGTGAATGCTGTAATCTTATTCTTTAAAAACATGGTTGGCACAGAAATTGCCCATTTTACTCAGGAGGATGCAATTACATTTCAGCTTTCATGTAAAGCTGCTTCATGAAATTGAAAAGCCTGCACATGAACAGAAACAGAACAGCAGGGAAAAAACAAAGACTGTGGCTGGCTATGGATCATTTCTCCTTTTCCACATGGTCTGAGGTAGAAATAGCTGGCTGCCCTGGGTGAAGACAGTCTGCAGTAAGCAGGCTGGGACCAGTCTGATGACCTAATGGCAACAAGGAGTCTAGGGCTGAAGAGTTCAGATTCCTGGGGAAAGCAGATAATCCAACCCTTCATGTTGGTGAGTAAAGACTCTATGAGCTAGACAAGAGAAAATAAAAACAACCACAGGAAAAAACCAACAAAAGATACAGAGAAATGGGAAGTCATCTTAGGTCTCAAGGGAGGAAGAAGAATCTTGTTAGTCAACACTAATCCAGATATTGGGACTAAAATAGAGAAGTCCCACTCATTGCTTGCTCTGCCAAAGCCTTTGAGAGACAGCAACACAAACTGCCAGGAATGCTTTAATTGAACAGGTTTCTGTAAGGAAATGCCAGTGTGTTCATTTAGTTTAGGAATGTTGGTAAGAAAAATAAATGTTCTGGGAGAGTCAAGGAGAAAAGAATTTAAAAGGTGGGTCTTAGTTCCTTCCTCCCTGCTGGATCCTGGTTAGTCACATTCTTCCCAAGATGATAATCTTTGGTTCAATGAAGACAGTCCCACTTTTATTGACAAAACCAAAAAACTCCAAAACACTCTGCAAAAAGCATGTTTTTTGCTCATGCTAAAACAGGAGCTATCATCAAAGTCCTCCAGATTTCAAATAATCAGAAAGACGTTTCTCATTCCTCTCTGGCTGCATGATAATGAACAAAAGGAAAGATTAAATTCAGGTGCAGACTGTAAATATAACTCTCAGGTCAGAAATCCTCAGCTTAAGAAATTACACTGATTATGTAAGTTAATTAACATTTATTAATCAATGTTAGTTTCAATGTGAAAGGCAGCAAATCCAGTCAGAAGAGACTGTTTTTACATTCACACAAATATGGCTTATGTTGTAAGACATAACTGAGTGTAAATCTTGACCTGGTAATTATCAAGGGCTTTACTGTGTAGTTTTTGATACTTTGCTCAAAGGTTAAAAAACTCCTCTGAGAGATAGATGAGCATTTGGAAAAAACACAGTGATCATATTTCATTATAATTTCTGCTCCTTTTCTGAGTATCAAGCTGTTGGACAGAGCAAAAAAGTTCCAAGATCTTTTGATGAATATCTTAAAAATGTCTAGTTGCTATCAATAACAAGATTAAATTCCTGTACCCTTGATATTTGGCATGTCTGTCAAGGAAGAGCAAAGTTATTACCAATAACGTCTTTGTTATGTAACACAGAGCCATAATTGACAGTTCAGTGAGGAGATCTGCCAATAAAAAATCCTATCACACATTCCTTAGTTTGCTCACATCTGTACTTTGATAAAGTATACACTGAGAAGTAGACATACCTGTCTGGTTTAATCATTTTGTATTTTTGGAGTGAAAGTGAAAAAAGAGCAAGTGTTATAAGTTAAGTCCACTGTGTGATTCAGAAGAAAGAACTGTAAAGGTTTCATCTCCTAATCCTTTGGTTCTATGTAGCACTGTAGTGCTGAAGTGAACCCCCAATCCACAATGGAAACCAAAGATATAGAGGACAAGATGAGATCCATCTTGAACTAAAATCCCCAGACCCCACACAGACAAACAAATGTCAGAACTGACTGCTGCAAGGTACTGAAACACATTAACACAGGCACCCTCACACATCACTTTGCTCTTACCCAGCTTGGGGAGTAAAGGCTGATGTACAGTGTGGAGAAAGTCACCACTTTGAATATATTTTAATATATATATTCAAATATTGAATGATGTGAGATGGGCTGCATTTGGAACAATTGAAACAACCTTTTATGTTTTCTCTAAACTTAATACACATCCAACAACAACTGCAAAGGCATGCTTATTTACTCAAGAAAAATATTTTAAATCAAAATAATTTTTTGCTAAACTGAACCACTTTTAAAACATCAATGTAAAATGCTTTTGCAGGATTTTCACTTGAGACAAAAATGCATTCTCACTTAAATTCTTTTCTTATCTGGTTAGATCACCTTCTATTGCACAGAAAACTGCATTTACTTTCCTATATGTTGTGTTGATTATATTTTGACCCATTTTTCTATGTAATCATACTCAATTTCTATTTGAAGAAGCCAGAAAACCAACAATTTTTTTCCACCATTATAACATCATTCTCTTTCTGAAAAGCTTATGAAACCTATTTCTTTTAGCTTTTTCTCACAGGCAAAGCTTACAAACCATCATTTTGTAAGATTTTTTTTTTTTGTTGTTGTTTCTCTTTTCTGGAGACTCTTCAACTCATCTATATCAGAAACTGCAGCATCCAAAATTTGTGTTAAATGAAGCTTCAGCATTTTCAAATCAGGAAAATTATGTCCCTTGTCTTTCATGTAATATTCCTCACCACAAACTGCAGAGTCACATTTGTCTCTTTTTGCAATAGCTTCACATTGTCAAGTCACTCTTTGTTTTTCCCCATGAGCCTAAGTTTGTGTTCCAAACCCTGCTCTAGCCAGCACAAGTACAAGGTGGATAATGCATTCTTCACCTTTTATTTTCTAATATGGGGGAAAGAGGCCACTGATTTTAACACACAAATCATGGAGTCAGGCACACACCTCAGCAAAATTCAAATGAGCTTTGTTACTGACCAAGGAGATTCCTGGCATGAGCCCACTGCAGAGACAGCCCAAGGGAATACTGGGACCAGCACCACACTTGGCACTTCCCCTCTTTCCTCCAGACTGAAAGCTGGGCTCCATCAGCCACCTGCAATACTGCTCAGAATCCTCTCCCAAAGGCAGGCACTGTTCCAGGAGGGATAAAATCAAAAGCCATAGTAGCCAAAACTGCAGGATTTCAGTATAACAGCACCTTGTGTAGATCACATTAGAAAAGGTGAGGCCAGGAGTCATTTCATCACAGAAAATATTTTTTTTTCCCCCACAGGTTCTGGCTTGCAGAACAACTTAACTTATAGATGGCCTGTGTCCTCTGCCTTGCTGAAGCTTAACTCTTCTGGCTGCAGAGATATTACTGTGTTGAAAAGAAGTGAAAATCTCAGTGCCCAAAGAAGAATGAACATGGCTCTGAAAGCTAACAGCAGCTGACATAGGCTGGAGGACATTTCTCTGACAGCTTCAATATTTAACCAGAAAAGTATGGCACGTGAATCTCAATTTCCCATTGGTGGTGTTTTGGTGTGGACTTTAATTCCTGGAGTAATCAGTGGCAAAAGAAACCCTTCTCACATGGTGAACTAGGTGCTCACCTAGTTTCTTAGCAAGCAACTCATGTTTTGCAGACAGTCATCATTCGTGAGAATTTATTTTTAACATAAACTCTGCTGTAATGTGAAAGTCCAACTGCTACCGATTGTCAGTTTTCCCTAGATTTAGGCAACAATGTATTTTGGGAGTATGACTCAGGAAAACATCCACATGACCAAGTAAAGCAGGTGGCCAGGACCTACCACACAGCATCAGCTTCATCAGAACATCCTCAGAGAGGGAAAAATAGCTCCTAACTGTTTGGGGAGATGATCACAGGGTGGAAGAAAAAACTCTTCTAAGGTATAGGTTAAAATTATTACAACAAGTAAAGCAAACTGCAGTCTTTTGCCTCAGCTTCACAAAGAGATGCATTTCTAAAAAACACTATTCTGCTGATGGAAGTGTTTATATTATGCTGCCAGTAGGTCTTGAAAAAACTCATTTACACAAGGGACCTCAGTCATAAGTTTAAATGATGCCTGTGCCAAAGAAGCAGCCTACCTGCTTCTCCCTCAAAAGTATCTCACAAAGAGCTCAGCTCATTTATTCCCCCAATGTTTCAACTGCAGTGGGGGAGAGGAGCTGTTTGTTAGTCTGTTGGGAAGGGAGACACCCAAGATCCCATAAAAATTTCCCTGTGCTGTGCAGATTGATGCCCAGCACTGGGTCCTGTGGCTGCACAGGTTATTCCTGTCATTCACTTGGTGTGCTGGTCTTGTATTCATTTATTTTTTGGTAAGGATGGAAAGGAACCATTTATGGAAATAATTCCCTGTACGGACCTTGGCAGCTTCTTTTACACCTGACAAAAACCAACCAGTGGTTGATTTTTAATATTGACTTATTGTTACACCAAAGAAAAAGTTAGATGTGCCTTTCTGAACACACATGTACAGAGAAAGAAACCCCAGGAATCCCTCTTTTCTTTCCCACTGACAACATACAGAAATGAATCAGTTTATCATCTCTAAAACAGTCTTTCTCCAGTTTACTTGTGGGACAAGATGAAGGATTTTGGGTGGTGTCTCGGTGATCTTCCTTCTTCTTCATGATTTCAGGTAGTAGTTTTTGGTTGAATTTTGTTTGGGTTTTGGTTTGGGTTTTTTTTCCTTTTTTAGGTTAAGGTTCTGTTATCTCTTAAAGTTCAAGGATAAGAGACTGTATGCTCCTCACTGAAAGTTACTTCCTTAGCATCCTCTCACAAATTGATCATAAAACCACCCAACGTTTTTATTTCTTTTTTTTTGGCTAGGGAATGTTAATGTGTAGCTGCAAGCAGCTGAGTGGAAATACATCAGCAGAGCTTTCCTGCAGTCCACATGACGACTGAGCTCAGATATTTACTCATATGAACTATACTACCCAGTGAGATTGTCAATAAGAGTTAATTATATAAAAGTTCTACTAGACAGTGTGATAAAAATTTTCAGACTATTGTTTTACAGATGATTCTGCTTTTTGAACTTGGAAAAAAGATGCTTTAGAGGCAATAACATTTACTTTATTCAGTGGCTTTAAGAAATTATGAGCATGGTTCAGGTTATATATAGAGTCCTGAATACTGGCTAGACTCTTACAATTACAGTATTTTCCTAGGCATGCTACCTCCAGTGACAGGTCTTGCATCATCACTCCAGCTTGTAGGAAATGGGCTCTATATTTTATGCATTTATCAATTCTCAAATTATATTAACCTGGGGATTTTTAACTTATTGGCTGCCAATGCATAAAAAGCAGGATTAGCTCTTACTGTTATTGTCTGGCTCTCATTAGCATGTTCATATAAATAACAAATTTCAGGGTGAGTTAAGATACCCCATTTTCTTTTCTGATATCAAACTTTCATCTTCCTTAAGAATTTGGATATTCCAGCATATGAGGAGTAGTAAGAGTGCCTCATACTTAGCATGATGACTCCATCAACTTTCACAGGACTATCTCTTCACCATTCAGGTCCAAAGTTAAATTCTGATTTATTAGTGTAGCAGGCTATCTACAGCTCCCCTGGAAGCAGGAAGGACCTTCAATGGTTCTTGTGTGTTTACTGGCAAGAACACAGAGCTGGTGTTTAGGGATGGAAAACCAGACAAAATTGCAGAATCCAAAGGGGAGATAAAAACCACTGACTGCAGAGCAGGACTTTAAATCCATGTGAGCAGTCAATAACAAAAACCACAAACCACAGACTTGGGAATTCAACAATTCTCCTCAAGCTCTATTCACTCTCAAGGCTGAATTATTCAGTACACTCTTTTTTTTTTTTTTTCTCCCAGTAGAGTTTGCAAAAGCTGTCAAGGAAGAGATTGTCAAATTAGAAGGCAAATCAGGAGAGATGTGTTTTCCTCCCTCCTTCTCAAGTTTTAGGAAGCTTTCTTAAGCTAGATTAAAATTGCATGTGACAAGCTACAGCACCCAGGGTACTCTCTATTAACAGTGTGAATGGTAAAAAGATCAAGTAAAAAGTGGTAATTTGTTACAAAGAGGTCATGAAAGTTGTCCATCATAGCAAAGAGCTTGTATTCTCATTTTTTGTAAGCTGTTTACAGTCTTCTGGGCAGGATCTCCTACTCAGAGCTTGCAACTCTTCCTTAGGCAGTGAAGTTTTGTCCAATGGCAACCTGGGGAAAAGAACAACTGAACAAGAAAACAAAAAGGAACAAAAAATTCCACCCATGAGCTGCAGTCTTGTTTGTGCTCATAACCTTCATTCAGACAACTCATTCATTATCCACACCCCTTCAGGTCCCTCTGTAAAATGCAGCTGAGTCCCAGTTGTATCAGGACATTGGCTGTCAGATGCACACTCCTGATCCTCTGGTACAGCACAGCTTCTGGTGACATTTGATGGCATCTCAGAGCTTTGGCACACTTTTCCTCTGCTCAGGAGGGACACTCTGCTCTTCCTTCAGGACCTGCTGTGAGGAAGCTCCCTGGCATCACTCAGAAAACCCCCAAATGACATTTTACTCATTCTGACATGGGAACAGCTCACAGGCCTCCTGCAGAGGAAAGTACAAAGACCAGTACTATCCTAGCATTTAACACTGGTTTCATGCATTATGTTTTAAAAATGTGAGCAGATGTCAATAAATGACACGTGAGTGCAAATAAAAAGCCCTAAGATTTTATAAAAACCATAATGAAAATACACTACTATCCCTTCTTTCATCATAGTATGTAATTCTGATCTCAAAATATTCAAGTGACTTCAGTGTACTCAAGGAGAGCTATTTTTTTCATGTTAACATCATCAAAGTGAGGATACCTCCTTCCCTTTAGTTCACACTAACCTGTTTCCATATGACCTCTAGAAGTCAAAGGTGAGGGGAAGCCCAAATGGGCACACACCTATTTTCCAACTAACCCCCCCTTAAAAGCATTCCTAAAACCTTCTGTGAAGAAGAACTAACTCATCTCAAGAATGACACTGCTCAGAAAATCATCATCTCAAAAAAACAAAAACAAAAACAACCCAGTTGTAGTTGCTCAGATTTCCATTTCTTGTATGTTTACCCAAGCATTTTCTACTTTTCAGCAGCAGCAGAAGATACATCCATTAAGAATAGAAGGTAACTGTTATAAGAGGGAGAGTGAGGCAGAAAGTCTGGCACAGCCAATAAAAGATTTTTGATGGATGTATCAATCCTTGAGCCTATGATGGCATTTCTTTCTCCAGCCTGGACTACAGGTCACTGCCTTTGGTGAAATGGGCTCCTTTAACCACAGCAATGTTCTCCTTGCTTTCAGTCATTTTGTCCTCATATTTACCTACAGATTCACAAACTTTGACTTCTCGGAGTAAAAAGAAAATTTTGCTGCTTGTGTTCCACTAGTGACTTAGTCAGTCTGTGTTTTCTTGATTTCCTGAAATACCCTTGGCCTCTCTTATTCCCTTTTTTTAAAGAAAAGGTATTCCCATGATGAGCTGTGCCTGAATGGGCAAATATAAGTCCAGCAATTATAAACACTCCACACAAATACTTGCTAAGTTCTGGTTGCAGCATAGCCATAACAAAAAATTCTGATGCAAGCTGCCTTACTTGCTTCCAGAAATGCATTTGTTTCATGAAGGTGACTTCATGGGCAGCAATCCTTGTGTTGCTGCCAGAACACTGGGGAAAAGCTTTATTTCAAGGAAAGAAAGACAAACATGTCAATTGCTGATGACAGAACTGTTGTAGGTCAAACAGTTAAACTTATTCTGAGTGTGTAGCAGGCTTGGGGATATTTTTCTTAACTTCTGAGCACACTGTATTGTGTGAGGGCAGCTCTGAGCTAAACAGAAAACAAAATAGACTTGCTGTGGTCAGTATGGATTGCAATTCTCAGGATAAGGTTAATAAGAGCATCCCACTGCATCATTCAATTACTTCCTAGGACCAAAGTTAATTAGTGCAGCATTCATTAGGGATCTCAAACGTAGCATGGTCCCCTTGATTGGGGAAATCTGCAGCTGACACAGGAATAAACTAGGAGTGCCTGCAAGAAGACAAACATGCAATCAATGATAACAAAACAGCAGATACAACCTGGCTCTCACAGGCAAGATCAGGAAGGAAATGTTGCACTTGCTTTGAGACACAGCTGATTACATTCACTGCTGTTATCTCCAGAGACATGGGCATTTGCTCACACAGTGCACTTAGAGCTCAGAGCTTTGGAGAATAGATGCCTTTGTTTACAAGCACTGATGTCCAAAATAGTTTCTCTCCTCCAGCAGACTGAAAAATTTCCATCTCCAAGCACCTGTATTACAAACATCTCAGCACCTTCAAATTGCTGCTATTTAAAAAAAAATGAAGGAGGATTTTAGTTACAGGAGAAGGATAAAGAAATTACTGCTTCATCACCAGGCTGTCCAGAGCTCAGTCTGCAGCAAGCCTGAATCCCAAGCTAGCCATGAGCTTGTGGTCCCACAGGATAAAAACCACACTCTGGTAAATGCATTAATATCACTTTGCAGTTGATATATTTGTCTGTCCTGGACAGAGGTGAAGCTATAGAACAGCACAACTGTCTTGGTCACTGCCAAACTACCAAACTATAGCCAAATAATATGTAAAATAATACAAAAATGATGGTCAAATTGTATACAGTAATTAAAAATCTGGTCACATATGATCACTGGACTTTGTATTTTACACAAATCTCTGTCAGTGGTCTTCAATAGCTCCTCTGTTCTCCCTCCTCTTGGACATTACACCAGCATTGGCCTGGACTTGACTTTGTGTTACAAATTAGAAAGTTTCTGCCTCTAGAGAATTTACATATATATGAATAATTTGATAGCCCTCCTGAACCTGTTTTTCCCTAAAAGACATTCTGGTACCTCTAGCTCTACCAGGTTCTTTAAAATTTGCCCCTTCTTCAGTGCAGTAGGTTAAGCAGCAGGACTGCTGAAGCCTGATCCTTAGTTTCAGAGAAAGAGCTGTGACTGACAGCACCTCTTACAAATGGTCTTTCTCCCTGCATGCTTGGAGAAACAAACAAATGACATTGGTTTTCCCAGCACCAAGATGAATATTTGTGTGGCATTTATTGAGGCTAGTAGAGAGTTTCACACGATTAGATGTGAAAACATACACTGATGTCATCAAAATCTCTGTCCCTCAAAAATATGATTACAGTGGTAACAACTGTAACAGCCACACATTATTTTATTATCTATTATTAATGCTTAACAACGACAAGGCAGCTGAGTGAGCTGCCTGATTACTGGTGGAATTATGCCTGGCTTATACAATCGTGTTTTACAGACATCACTTTTCTATTAAAAAGGGAGGGGGAGGTGAAGGGGGAATGCCTTTCAGACATAAGCAATGTCTCCAAAGCACTCGGAGGCAAGTGAACAACTTTTCTTATTAATACCCTCTCCTTTTCCAAAATGCATCTCATTCCGATGATATACTTTTTGCTTTAAGAAGAAAAAATAAAGCTTCCACTAGAAGACGATGCTATTTCTAGAGCGGTTATCAGCAGTCTTTAAACAGGAGGCTGAACATCCACACCAGCCTGAACTTTCTGAGCTCACCACGGCCTTTGATATTTGCCTAAACTATTACAAAAGGGAGAGAGAGAGAGAGAGAGGAAAAAAAATGAAGTTAAATGGAGCAGCCAGTTCTCAGTTTCTCCCCTCATGACACCCACCCAGCCTCCCAGCCTACAAGCCCAGAAAGCGAAGCAGCACCTTACGGATCTCCTACTCGGCAGGATAAACATGCCTAATGGCAGACATCTCCTCAGCCCCCACCTCCTCCGGGAGGGCTCTCCTGCCTCCCCTCCAGCTACGGCTGGGGCTCAGCCGCCTGAGCTTTCCCAGCCGCGCTTTTAACTCTTTTTATCCCGCCAGCATGAAATTGCCGAACCCAGAGCGGGCTGCATCTCCCACGTTTTCCCCTCCCCACTGCGAGGGCGCGCGTTCCGGATAGCGCGGAGCAGCCAAGCAGCCGAGCGAGCGGGATCGCTCCTCAGCGGGATCGTTCCCCAGCGGGGCCCGGATCGTTCCTGAGCGGGGCCCGGATCGGTCCCCAGCGGGGCCCGGATCGTTCCTGAGTGGGGCCGGGATCGTTCCTGAGCGGGGCCGGGATCGTTCCCCAGCGGGGCCCGGATCGTTCCTGAGCGGGGCCGGGATCGTTCCTGAGCGGGGCCGGGATCGTTCCCCAGCGCGGCCCGGATCGCTCCCGAGGCACAGGGCGCACGGCCCGGGACGAGCGCGCTGAGGGCCGGGCCTGCCCGCCATGGGGAGGCGGGGGTCGGGGCGCTGTCCCTCAGCCCCCGCGCTCCGCCAGCCCCGCTCCGCCAGCCCCTGCTCCGCCTCTGAAGTTTCCGGGCGTGTGCCGGGGCGGCGGGGCAGTGCCTGCCCCCGGGGCGGAGAGGGGCGCGGCGGCCCCGCCCGCTCCGCTCCGCTCCGCTCCGCCGGCAGCGCTGCGCCAGCGCGGCTGGGCGGCCGCGGCGCCGGCGCTCCCGGGCCTCGCGTTCAACTGGTGGGACCCCGTGCGGCCCCGGCCCGGCCCGGCCCGGCTCGGCCCGGCTCGGCACGGCTGAGGAGGATGCGGGCGGCGGCGCGGCGGCCGCAGGCGGGCGGCGGGCAGCGGCGCGGCGCCTGACCGCAGGGCTCCGCTCCGCTCCCGAGGATGCTGCGGGGCGATGCCCGGCGACAGGGAGGACGAGATCTGCCAGAAAGCGCTGCAGCTGCTGGCCGAGCTGTGCTCCGTCGGGGCGGTGGAGAACGAGAACTGCCGGGATTTCATCTACTACCTGCGGGACAGAGCGCGGCCCCGCCTCAGCGACTCAGGTACGGCCGCTCCCCTCGGGAGCGCGGGCACCGGCGGCCTCTCGCCGGGCCCGGCTGCGGGAGGAGGGCGAGCATCCCCGGGCGGGCGGGGAGAGGCCTGCGGGCAGCGGGGGGGATGCTCCGGGGTTTGCTGGTGGTTTGCCAGGCTGGGTTTTAGCGCTGGCGGAGATGCGGAGCCCGAGCCCGCGGCGGGTGCGGCAGCGCGGGGCGGGAGCGCAACTTTGCGCGGCCTCTGCCCGGCCGGAGCCGCTCCCTGCAGGGCTGGGACGAGCCCCGCTGCTCCCCTGGCCTCGGCGTGAAGCTCGGCTTAACTGGGACGCGGTTTAACCCAACTCCCCGGCTCCGTGTGTCGCAAGCTAAACAAGGCTGTTCCCCGCGTTTCTGCAGCAGATGTGCGGGCTGCAGGTCGGACAGGATGGATACGCGGGGTTGGTTTCTGCGTGTTTCTCAGGATTGTGGTTCCCGAACCGTGGCATAGCACTCCTGCTTAAAAACTTTAACTTAAGGATGCTTTCTCATAAGGAAGCTGAGCTCCTTATGCACAAGGACGTGAAAAGATTGAGGGTCTGTCTCTGGGCGCAAGGGAAAGGCAAACTGCAGTTTGGAGTGGGAGCTTATTGCATTTATTTTTACATCATCGAGTTGAGTTTGCTCAGTATGAGGAGAAATGTGGTGAGCTATGACAGAAGTTGACAAACGTTTGCAGCGCTGTTACAGTGCTTTTTGCCTTGCTGTTACAGCACAGTGTTCATTGCTTCATTATTCTCTGGAATAAATCAGCCCGTTCAGCATAGGGCAGTCTAATGACACTCTGTTCTTAAATACTTTTCTGTAATTTGGTAGCCTGAAGTAACACTCAGAGTGCAACTTCCTGACAAATCCTTGGATATGCTGAAGGCCTGGAGAAAACAAGTAGAACTAAGTAAATAAAGACTCAATGGAGGGGAAAAGATATGCTGTCACAATAAATGAATAAGGAATTTTCCATCATTCAGTTTGCTTGTATCCAAAGCTATTTGCAGCCATTCTGGCTTTTCACTACTTAAAATATTCAAATTGGAGTGATTCATGCAGTGTTTGATAGGGATTCTTTAAAAGTAGGCAAATTTAATTGTTTGGTTCATATAGGCAGATTTAATTACTTTGTTCATATAAGCAGTAATTTTTACGACAGACACCTGTGATTTTCTGTAATTTTCGTTTACTAAAGGATCAGTCATGTATTTGTATATCAGGTCATGGTTCTGAAGCCGTCTGCCTAAATCAGTGCTCGCTGTGGATATGAAACTACTTGAAATGCATATGGAGACTTTAACCTCTGTCACTTGGATAAAAGCTTTTCAGATTTCTTTCAGAAGCTACCTGCTTTTTTTTTTTTTTTTTCATCAGCCTCGGGCAAAAAGAGTACCTGACATCTGTTTGGGAGTGATTTCAAAACATGGTGTTCTCAGTAAAAAATTTATCACCTCTGCCTAAAGATGAAAAAAAAAAAAAAAAAAAAAAAAAAAAGTGTGTTTATTTCTACCTGTTTTGCTTGAACTGTTATTACACAACAGCCTTCCTGTGTTGTTGCAAACCTGCTCAATTACACAGAGCAGCAGTCCCTAACCTTCACCAGCCAATGTGTAACAACACTGAACAATTATGCTGCAGGCAGCATCTTCCCATTGGCCTCAAGCTGAACGTTTTTTATTTTTTGCAGATGCAGCCAGTCTCAGAGGGTCTAGCAGGCAACATGTTACCCAGAAACCCTGACCTGGGAAATACATCTGTGAGGTAGTCATGCCAGGAATTTGTAAATTTACCTAATCTCACATTTCTTTGATTAAAATGTATTTATTATCCCAGTATGGCTGTCCATGTGTCTTGTTTAGCTGGTCCTTAGTTGTGGTGCTGTGGGCTGTAAGAACACATGACTTCCAGAATGAAGCAACACGACTCACAGTGAAAGGCCAGTAAACACACTGACCAAACTTGCTTTATGTAGTGAGTTTCACTGACTTAACAAGGGCAGAATGGCCTTAAAAAGCCCTGACAGCTTTTATCCATATCCAGATCCATTCCCTTTCCAGCCACTAGAGGCCTGAATAGGGATGTGGACACAAGTGGTGCTGAAGGACAGCGTCTCCTTATCAGAACCGGGCAAGGGATGCAGCTGTCCTTGCTCCAGCCTCCTGCCCCTGCAGGTGAGGAGGTGATGTGCTTTATCTGAGGAACTGGCTCTTAGGCCACCCAAAAGAGCAGTCCAAACAGATCTACAGCGTCTGAGTGGAGAAAAGTGCATGATTAAATATCTAATGAGGTCCATGACTAGGTGTTGTACAGGAATTAATGCATGAGGACATGCTTTGAAGGTGAGACTCAGGAGGGGACTGCACGCTTGTGATGCATGCCACATCCTTATTTTATTATTTTTCAGGATATTTCAGTGTTTTTCCCCTTTTGTGGGAAAAACTGCACATGCTCTGAGCACGAGTTTAAGGGCTAATGAGATCTGGGTTTAACATGCTGGTCCACTGGATTTCAAGGGTGACACGAGTGAGTCAGATTTTAAAGCTTTTCAGAAAACTAAAAATGCTAATTAGGCATTTAGTGAAAAATCTTCAATTAGTTCAATAAGAGTTATATGTCAGAGCAACCTTGAAAATCCCAAAAGGCATCCTTAAGCATTTAGATACCTTAATAAGCTGACTCGTTTTCTGTTCCATTGTAAATGTCAATAATATTTCTGTATCACAGAAGGGCTTTATGAGGGTAAATTGCAAAGTCTGAACACATCAAGTATGTAATACATTCATAAAGGAGAGTCAGATGGACCTCTCAGAGATATTCAAGGAAAAACAATGCTTGTCATATGGGCAGTTGAAAACAATCACTCAAGATCATGTAATGCCAGCCCATGATACATGATAAAGCAAATATTATAGAGGAGGAATGAGCTGAAGAATTCCTTCAATGTTTAAAAAAAAAAACAAACCAGTAAACAAAACAACAACAACAAAATCATGAAAATGGAAAGTCTTGATAGAGACACTGACCATTAAAAGAGGAATTAAGACAAAAAAGCTGCTTATGAAGATGAGGCTTCTAATAAAATTCCAGGCCATCAATCATAGTGAATTTTCATTAATTTTGTAGTAGAAAAATCAATATAAATAAAGTAGATAAATTAAAAATAAAGTTTTCATTTCTGTTGCTTTGGATTGCACATCTTGAGGATGAACCATCAAGGTCTTATAATGTTCTTTAAAAATTACTATTAGAGGCTAAAACAGAATACATGATGAAAATTGTGGGCATAGTGATGGCCATTAGGCATAAAGTGTTTTACAGGTCATAAGCATGAGATCTTTCACAGTGACAGAAAGCCAGATTTTAGTACTTGATGGAGGTAGACATACTTGACAGTCAAGAAATTAAAAAATCTGGGAGTGGAAATGGGGTGGATATTGAAGACAAGGAAACTGCAATTATGGTCTTGCAGTAGAATTTAAGCATTTTATGAATCAGTACTTTACTTTTTAATGTCTACTTTCAACCTGGGGACAGAGAAAAGCACAAAGAAACAAAAAGCCAATGAGGCATGAATGTGGCCTCCCAGACCTCCCTGGAATGTGAGAGCTGGGGTTTTCTGTGGAGAGGGTTGTTCCAATAGACTGCTCTTTCCTAGACAGCTTTAATTCAGATCTGAGTTTTAAAACAAAACCTGTTTCAGAAAGGAGTTTGATTCCTTAAAAAAAGAATTTTAAAATTTTTATACCTTAAATTACTTCCTGATTTATTCCCACCTCACCTCCCAAATCTTCCAGGAGCATATCAAGCTGCAGAGTTTCACCAAGACCCTAAGCACATCTAGATTTATCTAGATAAATGCAAAAAGCATTTACAAGTTTTAAAGACAAGAAAAACATTTGAGTGGGTGAAATAACTTCCAGTATGTTTTTTTTCTTTATATTTTCCTCACTATGAGCCATTACTTTCCTTTTTTTTTTTTTTTTTTTAATTTTCTTTTCCTAATAGTATTCAATGTGTCCTGCTAGTGCAAGATTTTGTAGGATAGAGGACAAGTGCAAATCATATTTCCTGTCTTGAGATCAAATGAATGAGCACATGTGAGGCCCAAGTTCCTTTGGGTTTTGATTACCAAAATGCTCTTTCAAGAGTTGAAAAAAATACAGTGATGATATATATTTTAGACTAAAAATGGGTACTAATTTTCTCTCTTGAGAAGTCAGAAACAAGATTGAAGAAGGCAAAACCAATTATTTCCTGTTGCTTGAATTCTAAAATGCTCTGCTGTTTAATTCCCTCTAAATAAAGAGGCTCTCAGAGACTTTCCTGTCATATTGGAGGAGTTTTTTTCCTTGGAAAAGGCTCTGTTTTTTCTCTTTTAAACAGATTGCTAAATTTTGAAACAAATTGTAGAAAAGAGGAAATTGTGTTCAAAGTAAACAAACTACCTGTGCACTTAATAATGGCTTGAAACTATAATTAAAGCAAACCAATTAAAATAAAAGTAAAGATTTCAATCTATTATAATGACATACAACATTTTCCTGGAATGCATTTTTGGTTTTTTTTTCAGGTAACATAAAGAATTATAGGTGTTCAAGTTATGATTTACTCTTCAGAACCAGAGAAAAGGACGACTACAAAGATTTTCCTCAGGATAAAACCCAGCTTTGATCAGGCTAGAACTCAGTCATGTTAAATACTCTTCAGATATGAAAGAGCCCTGCTCTGCTGAGATCACTTTGTATTTTCCAGACAGTGCAGCAGCACTTTGCCTTGAGAAGCCAAACATGAGGAGTTGTTCTGTAGTCCCTGTGGCCAAAGCTTGCTCCTGGACACTGTGGGGAGCAGAAATGTTTCAGTCTATGAGAAAAAGGCAAGAGGAAGGTGCCTTCCAGCCCTTCTTGGCCTCTGCATCCAATGTGGGAAGTAGGAGCCTGTGGGGCTTCCATTTCCATTTTGGTTTTAGGATTTTACCAAATGTTTGTTGTTTACGGGCCGCCCTTATACCCTGAAACTGTAACCAAGTGTAACTCTGTTAAATAGACTGATGCCAACTACACCCCTATGTGTTCAACAGGAAAAAATGTTTTTACTCATATACCACACCCACATAAAAATAATACTTACCTCCCAAAGTCATTGCAAGCCCATTTGTGAGGTCATTCTGCAAGTTAGAGTAACATGCTAACTGAATCAGAAATCAGCCACACAGTTTATACAAGTCTCTTCCAAGTGTGCAGTGAAGAAAATATCCATCACTGCAAACAGCCTGAAGAGTAATGACCTTTGAAAATCAGGATGCCTGGATAGCACACAGTCTGTCTTACACCTGGATTCCTGTGCCAAGTGCCAGTTGTGCTGATGAAGAGCAATAGGTTAATTTAGCTCTTGTACATACAAACTGGCTTTGCCACTAAATCTTGATCACTGCATTTGTCAATAGCTCTTATTTCAAAGGGATTTGCACATCCTTGTAGAGGGGAAAGAATTTTCTAATTATGCTTTCCTTAGAGTTACCCATAATCTTTCTGCAGGCCACAGTTTACTTTTGTCACAAAAAGCTCTGATTGCTTAAGCAGAGGTGTTACTGTAACAGATTTATGAGTTATTAATTCCTAAAAACCCATGAACTTGTGTTACAATAATGACATTTTTAGAGTTTTATTATGGTAGAATACTGAATTGTTAGGTATTTGTGTGATCCACACATTTAGTGACCCAACTACAAATGATCAGCCACACATTCCCCTGGAAAGCTTTCTGGAAAATTCCTTTCCAAACTATTTTGTGTGAGTTTAATTACACTGACAATTCAGAGGCCTAGAAATGTAAGTCCAAAATTATTGCTGTCATAACAGCAGGTCTGCTTAAACTCAGTCTCGAGGCTGTGCAGCTCTGCACCAACTTTCATGTGCAATATGTAGAGCCTGAGCACAAACTGCAATTTATGCATTTTTGTTTAAAACCACATTTCTAGGGTTTAGCTCTTCCCCTGCTGAAAAATAATGATCATTGTTGATGTAGTGCAAAGCTGTACTTAAGAACATTGCACTGGACGTCTTTTGCTATATTTTATCATTCATTTAAGCTCTTCTGTGGCTTTATTTAGACCAAAGAGATAAAGAGAGATTATTTTGACCTAAAGCTTTATGTCCCTTTCATATTGCTAACAAAATTTTAGTCCAAGGGATAAGAATTTAGAATAATTAATTACAGATGCTGTCAGTTGCAACTGCATCTCCTGAAGTTCATCATTTTACAGGATCAATCTTTTTTTTGCATGCTTTGTAGTACTGTGAAGTAGAGAGTACTTGATGCATTTATTTAGAGAGTACAGCAAGTAAGTGCAATGTGTAACAGGTGGTGGTTTGCACATTTCTTTCATTTGCTGTAGTCACACTGAGTATTGTGTGGCTTAAGCTGCTCAAGACATTCAGCTGCCTCTCTTTTTTTTTTTTGATTTAGGCATCCATTAGCCAAGTGAGATCAGTTTGGCTTCCTTTGGCAGGCATGCACATGGCAGGATTTGATCCTGTGTGTCTCTCAGGGTTAGCTGGAATTCAGAAATACAGTAGATGCAGTCGAAACTGGCATGTGTGTGTGCATGTTTTAAGCCAATTTACAGCTGGTGTGTGTCTACCAAAGATAAATGTTGGAGGAGTCTCTAATCTGTCAGAAAAAGCTTTCAGATTACTGCTGTAAATCCACCATCCTAACAAAACAAACAAACAAACCAACAAAAAAACCTAGGCACTGTAGATTTTGGAGTTAAAACTTTCAAAGGGCTTTTTCAAAATTTTTCAAATTTCTTTTTAAAATACAAAGAAGGAAGTTTTGAACTAGGATAATTCTGCCAGGATACAAAGAAAGAAGTTTTGAACTAGGATAATTCTGCCAGGATACAAAGAAGGAAGTTTTGAACTAGGATAATTCTGCCAGGATACAAAGAAGGAAGTTTTGAACTAGGATAATTCTGCCAGGATACTTTATAGCTTTCTTTTTGTTCTTGTTGAGTTTCACATGCACACAAAAAGAAAGCCTTGCTGACTTCCCTTGGATAGACGTTTCTTCAGTTTGTTACATGTCCTTCAGGGAGTTTGTTTAGAATATCCTACTTCTATCTTACAGTCTGTGAAACTCCCTAAATACTGCATTTTCCCCTGTGATGGACCTTTCCTGTGTGATATTTAGAATTTTGTGTAAATATACTAAATATTTGTCTTTGAAAATTTCTTCTGGTAAACCAGTCTTCATCATTCCCATCCAGGTTACTTTGTGCCTGGTTTCTTCATCCCTTTTCTAAATGAAATTTGTACATACACCAGTGTTCCACTTGTTTGCCCAGTGGGGTGTTCCTACCCCCTTTCTCCAGCAGCATTGTTTTATTTGCTGCCCCATTTTTAATCTCTTTAATTCATCTCTGTTTTAGTTCTCTGACTTCAGCCATATAGTTTGTTTTCTTCTCACATTTAGTGAAATTTCACAATGCAGTAAGAGTTTCAGTAGCTGTGTAATCAGTCAGTACACAAAGTTTGACCCTTAAGTCTTACACACTTGTCTCACTGGGCATCTGTCTGCATCTATATAAAATTCCTTTAGAGCTCCCTTTTAAAACTTTCTGCTTCTTTTGTCATTTGCAAGAGGTTCATGGCTATGGAGTTCTCCAGTACATATTAAGACATTCCAAAAGCTGTTTCTCACATCTACCCAATTTTATAAATAATTACAACTTGTAATTCCGTACATATTACCCTACTATTATAGAAAGGAATGCACAATGCAAATTAGAAAATGATCAATGACACCAACAGTCTTATGATCTTCTGTTGCTATTTGTAGCAGATGTTTTTCCCATTTCAAAGAGGAGTTTATTTTTTTCCTCTAGAGAAGTGAAATGGATAAGATTAATGCCTAGTTACTCCATCTCTTTTTGGGAAGCCTACCCTAAATAGGCTGATCTCAAGTATTCATTATGCTAAGTTCTCTCTGCACAGCAGAAAGGAAAAGAGAGCTTCCTGAGCTTGGCTGCAGGGAAATGCAGCAGGTATTGAGTTGTTCTTGCTGAGTGCTGTCCTATTCCCTGTAGTAGGGCTGATGTAGGTTAAGTGTAGCAGAGGCATTACCTGCTGTAAAGAGATTTTAGGTCCATTAGCAACTAAATACAATAGAAAACTGATCTGGCATTGCTTCAAAAATATGTAAAGCTCTAAAGAGAAAATTCTCTTATCAGTACAATTCAAAAATTTTTTTAAGCTATACCAATTTACTTGGGATAGTACAAGACAAATCTAAACCAGTTGCTCAAATTTTGTTTACTTCAGTGATTGTGCTGTCTCCTGCAATAGATCATGCATTCAAGAAAGGTTCCTATTTCTCCAGATGCCACTAAGGCATCCATGACAACAAAAATCTGGTGGAAACTTTTCCTCCTTTTTGTTTTCATTTCAAGTTCACAAATATTAAAGATGACTAATGTAAAGTTAAAAAGAGGCAGAGGTGAGAAATTAGGCTTAGCAGGTAAACAGAAGATGAGGGTCTGACCCAGTTTTGTCAATTTGTTTTGTTTGTTCTGAGTTCACAGGTGTTTCACAAACAGAGTGGTGAAACCTCGAGGTGCAGCAGGCAGAGCTTGGTGCCTGTCACTTGTTCTGCTCAGGAGATGGACCTGAGGAGCACAACAGGCAGAGAGAGGTAAAACCCCCATTCCTGAGGGACCAAAAGGCACCAAGCACACTTGGAAATCAGAATTGGCAGAGCTGAGGACCTGTCTGTGGTAGTGAACAGGAAAGGCTGTCGATATACCATGTTATACCTCTGTTCTAAGAATTTCTATTTCTATTACACTAAAACTTGCCTCCTTTTTTGTGCTGATTTTTGAAGCCTTTTGAGCTTTGTGGAGTTTGCTGTAGAAAAAAAAAACAAACAATAGATGAAGCAGGTCTGTCCAAATTCTTTGTCTGTCTTGGGGTTCTATCACTGATGGTGTTTTTTTGTGGGTTCAATGGCTTTCTAAGCCAGCCTGAGAAATCATGTTATGATGCTGATGATTTGAGCTGGGGCTAATCAGGAAAGAGAAAGCTTGGCCATTTTGTGGCTTCCCTTAGTATGGAAAAGCTGTCACCTTGAGCCTTCTCTGTGCAGCAGCATCGCTGTTCCTGCCAGCTTCTCTTAGCTGCAGAAGGTGTAAGATTTTTATATCTGCTCTCATTCTCAAGTTAATGTCTTGTTCCTGCCTACCTTATTCATTCTGTACCTGTCTCTTCTTCTGTTGTCATTGTGTTATAAAGAGGGAATTGACTAGTCAAGATGATTTCTTTCCTGCTGCTGCTAGGAGCCAGTGATGATAAAATAGCTAAAAGCAGTTCCCAAAATAGCAGTGCACAGGTATAGGTTTGCCAGAGTGATTTGATAGTGATTACTCTATCCTTCTGTAGTGTTACAAGGCAGGCCCAGCACTGTGAACAAAAACTGCTCTTTCTTCCTTTGATGGATTTTTCTTCCTTCTTTTCTCTTTTTCTTGGGAGCTGGAAGCCAGAACAGACCTTAATAGCAACAGGACCAGCAGCATCTTCAACTTTTCTTTCCTTCCCAGATTAGGGGGAAGCAGGGGATTCACGTCTTATCCTAAAGGCTCTGCACACTGAGAGATGAAGCAGTAATTTTGTTAAAATGGAAGGCTTGGGATTTAACATTTCTGGTTGTTTGGCAGTTTTACCTCCTTTTTTCTGTACCCCTCCCTGTGTGGAAGATTTCCAGTGGTAGTTGTTGCCATGGCACTAAGCAGGACGAGGTGTCTACTCCAGTCTCAAAACTGGATGTTTACGGCCGTATCGTGAAAAATGATCCCTTCTGACAACTCGGGGTTGTTTACACAGAATTAACTCACCACTCCTCTTCTTCCAACGCGGGGAGAGGCTCTTCAGGTCATTCCCTGTGTGTCAAGACAAATGTGAGCTTCAGCAGTGCTGGAAAAGCCTTAGAATGAGCTCTGTCCTTCCACTCCCTCGTTAGCTGTTCAAACGAACAAGCGCTTCACGCCCTGCCGAGCAGCTGATTGGCCTTGGAGGGAAGAAGCATCTGAAGCAGTATTAATGTTTCATTCAAAATCATGAGAGCCAGGGAGGAGGGGAATTAGGGAATTCAAAACCCCAAATCAGTCCTGCCTTTTATTTCTCCAGGTCCTGTTCTCTTGAGCAGGATCCCTAATTTTCTTCCACACTCGATTTCCTCTCAGGACAGTCTTGCTGCCTTTGTGAGATGTTTTTGCCAGGGGTAGATTTAACAGCTCTCTTCCCTTTGTTTTCCTTTCTCCATTGTCTGCTTCTCTTCCCCAGCCCTGTTGACAGTATCTGCTATGACACATGCTGTACAGGAGATGGAGAGGCAAAGAAACTGTGCAGTCCCTCCATCCTCTCCTCTTTTCCTTTCTCAAGTCTTCATTGCTGCATCAAGGCTGGTGAAAATCCCTTTTTATTTGCTCACCAAGCAAAGCAGATCAGAAAGCTGAAAAATTAGTGCCCTAAAATGCTATCTCAAAGATATTTGAGCAAACTGGATGTGATAAAGCAATCAGTAAAGGAGTGTGGTGGATTGCATGAAAGCAAGAACAGCCAGCTGCATCTGGGAAATATACAAGTCCTTGGACTCCAACAGAATAAAACTTCCCAAGCTGTAAAAGAAGAGCAATTCTTTCTTTTTTTGTGGCAGCCCTAGCAGTTTGAAACATGGTTGGCAACTAATAATTGCAATCATAGAATCATTGTTAAATGAAGCATCACCTCACAGTGGATATCCACATAGGATTTTGGATTCATTGTACATAGTATAGCACATGCTGGGGTTGTTAAATTTGCAGAGGTTGCTAATAAATAAAAATAGTTTTATTAGGACAGGAATAGAAACAAATGTTAGGTACAGAAGTGTTGCATAACCAGCTCTGATGAGCAGGGAGGCACCCCTTTTGCAGCATTTCCAGAAGTACTGTTCCCAGTAAATGACAGCAAATAGATCCTAAATCCCTAGGTCATCCTGAGATTAATATTGATACTGTTTGTTTTAAATGTTTCTTATTCATTTACCTGTTTGAAAAAAAATCAGGGGAAGAAGCAAGCTTTGACAGAATATTTCCTGACTCAGCAGTTGAGTGAAAGGAATGATGCTGATGCACTTGGTTCAAGGTAATGGAAGGACTTCACCCCAGCAGGGGAGGACTATGAACACACCAAACAGCCTGCCTGTAAATCCTGCTAACCAAATACTACTCAACAATATGTTAATACAAATGTGTTTGACTCAGGCATGTTTTTAAAGACAGGAGTCATGTTTTAGGTGGCTGCAATAGGTTACTAGTTGGGGACTGTGAAAACTAAGGCTATTTTTTTAATTGTGCACTTGAGATGTGATCATGTAGAAATATGTCAGTGCTGTTTTTCCCCGCCCTTTCAGCTGCTTTTTCAGTACTGATATGCAGTAAAAATTCCATCTAATGCCATGCCTGTAATCAGCAGAGAAAGCAGGGCATGTCTCAAGTGTGATGTCAGTAAAGCACTGAGCAGAAAACAGCCTAAAAAGCAGCCAAGAGAAAACAGTGGGTTCAAGGCTTTAGGTGGAAAGTGGCCTGCCTGAGTATGGCTCACTCTATTTTCATAGCAAACACAAAATAAGAGCCTGGGCTTTGCTGGGGCCTCTCAGCACTTTACTCTTATAAATAATAAACAGAATACATTTTCCTCCTGTGTGGGTTAGCAAATAGAAATGTGCCTCTGTTATCAGCAAGGAAGCCATAATTGAGAGGCAGTGATTTTGTGGAATACACATTCAAATGGCACTAAATGAAAGCATGAGGAGCATTTCAAAACTTCTATTTCTGTGCTGGGTTTCATATGTTTAGCTGTGGAATTTATTCATGATACCTTTTCTCAAGCTTGGATTTACATTCTGACTCAAATCATGCCTCTCACTCTAGCCCATATCTGACACAGCAACAGCTCCAACAGGGTAACTTTAGGTAATCTTTTGCATATCCCAGCATTTTGCCATTTACTGCCCCATTTTCAGCTAATTTCAGAGTTTTGGGTGTTTGCTGTCATGGCCTGGCTTGGATTGCATGTGCTCATCTTGATCTGACACCATTTGAGACTGAAACTGAAAGGAATATGGTCATGGTAATCCTGTTCACACTATTGTAGCAGAAATGCAGAATAAAACATATTTTTCTTGGAGAGGGACATGTTTGTAATGTCCCCCATTTCCAGTTTGTGTACCCCTCACATTTGGGATTAAAGAGTGTATTTTAATGGCTCTATTTACTTGTTTTTAAGGAGATCTATTTGTTTGTTCATTTCAGTGTATCTCAATGTATGTTGTGCTCATGTTTAGGAAACTTACAGAATTAATTGCCCACACCTTACATAAAAGTCCTCTAGAGAAATTGCAATGGGTAACTCTACTCAACAACCCACTAACAGCACAACTTTCACAAGTCTGGAAGTTTGGAACAGGCAGTTCTTGGAAGGGCTTGGTCCTTTTCCCTTTTTCTTCTTTCTTGTCAGTTTTTTTCTTAATGAATGTGATCTCATGCTTATGAAATTTTTTTCTATTTTCTTAACATTCACATTTAGTCATTCAAAAAATTATTCATTTTCCCCCTACAATCATCTGAGTCAACTCGTTGGTGGGAATGGTTTTGATTTTAAGGACATAGGATCACAGGGACTTCCTGAGAAAAGTATGTGTACAGGCACCTGAGTCTAAAGGAAAGATTTAAATTAATGTTCATGTAATTCAGTTTTGGGTATATTTTTTCCTAATATAATCAAGCTATTGGAGGAGTGATTTGATTTTATTTTTTCAACCTCTTTATTTTCTTTATTTATTTTGAGGAGCTGTGTGGATCTAGGAGAAGAAATAGATATTGATGGGTGCCTTATCTACCTGTGTTGGATGACAAAGAAAAAAGTACCCAGTTCTCAAAAAATTATTCTAAAATCATTCCACTGAAGTGGCTGAAAAGTTAGCAAATCCCATCAGTGTATTCCAGCTAGGAAGAAAAGTGGGATGTAGCTGTCTCTGGAGAAATGAGAGCCCCCATTACTATTTTCAGAGACCAGAGATGGAAAAACTGTGGCTATAAATTTCCCACCCATTGTGTTTGTTTTTCCCTTAGAAGTAGCAGAACGTTTTAAATTCTTCAAAGGCAAGGAATCCCCCAGATCTGAGAGCAAATCTTGGGGGAGGAGAGAAGATGTGGAAGCTCAGTGTTCCCACTGTTCTCTTCAGCATCCCACAGCAGTGGTGTTCTGGTTTCTAGCAACAAGAGGCTGACATCTCCTTCACACTCCCTGTAATTCTGGAAGGGAGATGAGGAGAGCAGGGGTTCTCCCCTTGGAACAGGCCCAAGGAAGAGCAGGCTGAGTCTGCAGGAAGGTGGTTTCAGGGCTGGTGGTCCCTTCTCTACATCCCATTTGTTTGTGTGCACCCACCTGGAGAGCCTGGTGCATGCATCACGTGGGAAGTGTATCACTGATTATAATTGAACTCATCTCAAAGAAACCCTGCCATACCCTGTGATTATCATTTCCCTCTCTGGTAAGGTTGTTTATCTTCTCTTTCTTGTTTGTTGCTCAAGTGAAGCTAGCACATTTGGAATTCTGTTTTAGAAGAAGTAGGTAACTGTGCAACTGGTGGTGTTTTTGCTGCAGAATAACCCCCAGAGGGATTTGTAATCCCCTGGTACTCTCATCCAATACTGAGCCAAATTGAATAATAAGCTCACTGCTTTGAATTCAGCCTGATACTCAGCCTCATTCTGCATTGGTTAGCATTGCCTAGAAATTAATTATTAGTCTGTGTTTATGCTATCAATGACATCCAGGGGCTGGCCTAAACAGCAGCAGCAGTACATGTACATGCAGGTATTTTGTTCTACCTCTAAATATGTGCTGTAGACTGTCTTTTAAAGGAGTTGTTACTGCATCTTCCCCACAGACAGTACATGCTGGACATCAGTCAAAGATGCACAATGACACATAGTTTGCTATTAATGTTTACAGGATTTGGAATGTTGTAATTGATTTTGGCACTGAAAGTGCAGTCTGGTAAATTGCTTGTCACCCTTGTTTCATCCCCAGTCTGGTTGAGAATCTCATATGCAATTCACTGAAATTGCTATACTGTATTTATTCTAAACCTTGCTGGGTTGTTGTTTGCTTCTCAAAAATGGGGAGTTAATTGCTTACAAAAACACAGCTCAAAATAAGGGCAACTTTGTGGTGAGGGACTGTTCTTCAGAGTAGAAAACTACGGAGACTTTAACATGGTTCGTGTTCCAGACTCATGGCCATCCTGATTTTAAACCTCCCTGACTTCAGGGACAGTAACTCCTGCAAAAAGGCACAAATCAATCTCCATTCCCAACTTGTGGGGCACAGCAAGAGGAGCTGGATTCTCTGCACACCAGGGTGGTTATGGACCTGTTATGTGAACAGGTTCTTGTGCTGCCTGTAAGACAGAGCAATTCCTTCTGCATGTGGAGCTGGACAGGAATTCTTTAAAGGAATATATTTGCTCCACATCCTCTAGGTCACAAGGTAGAAGCAGCACTGAGTGGCTCACATGAATTCCTCTGCCAGTTTATCCTGGCAATATTTTCTATTTAAACAGCCAAGGCTCCAGAATTAGCATGGACTGTCTAGAAACCTCAATAAAACAAAGTGCTTTGCCAAGAAACAATCTAGGACAGAAAAAAATTTAAAAAAAAAAAAAAAAAAAAAAAAAAAGGTGAAGCCCTTCTCCCAGATCAACAACAGGAATCTGCAGAATTTTCCTTCCCAGGAATGAAGAGCTGCATTGTGTCCTGCTGTGTCATCCAGGGGCTGGATGCTGGAGGACAGGTTCTCAAGTTTGGAATGAGAGCACCTGCTCCTTTCATGGAGTAGTGGATTATTCAAGGAAGACCCAACCAGAGATTTCCTTCCTGTCCTTGCTAAAGCAGAGGATACTCTTCATTTCCTCATGTTAAGAAACTAGCTGTTCTAATTTTTTCTGGAGAAAATAATTTCAGGAGATAAGATACAGATCAAGCTAAATTAACTTAATTAAAGAAAATGCAAATCCAGTAGAATACATTTTCTAGTACAGAGTGTAGATTCTACTTGCTGCAAGCACAAAATATCTCCAAGAGTCTGGATATGATAAATGGTGGCAATAATTGTATGTCTAAAACATTAAAAATATCTTCTATCAGAATGCTGGATGAAAAGAAGAATTTTTAATTTTTTTTTTTAAACTCTTGCAAATTAGAAAACAAGCCTAAATACCGTAGACTGATTTCCAGGATATTCAAACTAGTTTAGATCTTACTTTTAATCCAGTTAATTATTTTGCTATTCTCCATTCAATTAATTATCAGATTAAGGTTCTTATGTAATATGTAAAATGGCCTTTTGATAATAAAAGATTATAAAAGAAATGCTGCAGAGTTTGCCTCACAAGAAAGTGCAGCAAGATTAAAATCTGCAGAATTCCAACTTGAAAGAGGCTATTAACTTTGATGGGAGTTGCATCTCCCATTACAATTGCATATTCCAGCAGAAAATGGGGTGCATCACTTGGGGCATGGAAGACAGCCTCAAATCTTTAGTGTAGGAATCATTTAAGATAATACCATAATTAAATACCATTCCTTGGATTTTCTGCTTAGATCTCCCAGAATTGCTACATTTATAAAACCTCTATTTCAGTTTGGGGTTTTTGTTTGTTTGGGGTTTTTTGTTTGTTTGTTTTTGGTTTGGTTTTTTGGGTTTTTTTAATTACAGATGTTGATTATAATTAATTTGGAACTTTGTGGTTTCAGGAAGGATGTTAACCAGAGAAAGGCCAAGAAGATGATTAGAGAGGTGGAGCATCTCTCCTGCAAGGAAAAGCTGAGAAAATTGAGTTTGGTCAGCCCAGAAAAGAGAAGGTGACCTAATTATGGTCTTCCAGTGCCTGCAGGGAGCCCACAAGAAAGAGGGAGAGGGACTTTTTACAAGGGGACAGGACAGAGGGAAGTGGTTTCACACTGAAAGAGAGTAGGTTTAGATGAGACATTAGGAAAAATGTCTTTGCTGGGAGGGTGGTGAGGCCCAGAGAAGTGGTGGGTGACTCATCCCTGGAAGTGTCCCAGGCCAGGCTGGAGGAGCTCTGAGCAACCTGCTCTGTTGGAAAGTGTCCCTGCCCTTGGCAGATGGTTTGGAAGTAGATGATTTTTAAGGGCCCTTCCAACCCAAACCATTCTATGATTCATGGTATTTCAGTCTTCTTGGAATAAACTCTGGGGAAAAAAAAGAAATTCTTCTGTTTTACAGCCTAAGGACTGATGCTCAGCATGAGTTTTTTCACTCTGCAGGGTTGGTGACGTGGCTTTTCAGCTGCCTGCATCACTTTCCTTCTCCAAAATCTGTTCATCCTCTCAGTCCTTCACGTGCTGGCTGTGTGCCTGCCACCTCCCAGACAGCATTTGGAGAGATGACAGCTTTCTCAGGACTCAGCTATTTCATTAACTCCTTTTTAACTGGATTCTTTGAAAAAGCTATCCCATCTATCTAGTTGGTCAATACCTTGCTTGTGTGCTAAGCAATGCTTGTCAAACTCCCTATGTCACTTCTATTCTGTAGAAGCAACTGGAAAGTTTCTAGACTCACAATGAGGAGTGAGAAGATCCAGGTTCCATTTTAACTTTTCAAACTGTTTTACAAAGGCTCACCTTGAGAGCTGTGTTGTATCTTGGGTTTCTGCTCCTATTTCTAAAAAGACATTTAAGTAAATTTGACATTTATAAAGGGAAAAGTTACTTATTGATAAACAGTTTAATCACTGAGATAATTTCAACAGCTTTGTTCTGCAGTCTGCTTAGTATTGTGAATAGAAAAACAAACAATTCTTCAGATATTCACTAGGGTTTCTGAACACATTTCTGTGCCATTTACATTCCACTAACATTCTTCAGATACAGATTTTCTCACAGTGGTTTTAATTGTGTATGTCCAGACACATTTTAATATTTTCTCACAGCTTTTATGAGTAAATGTTGATTAAAAAAAAAAATGAATCACCCTATCATTTGTTTGATTATTTAGATAAGGACAGAAGGTTGTCACTTATGTCTCAGATATGTGGCTATATGGCAGAGGTCACTAAACTTAAATAAAGACTGAAAAAATAGCTTGCAAATAGCTCTTTAAAGCACTATAAGTTACATCTTTTCAATTAAAAATCTGTATTTTCATATCTTTTCCTGTTCATATGATATTTGAAAGGAGAAAAATTTTAATGGACCTTCATGTCATAATCCAGGAGGTCAAGAAGCATATTGTAAATTGATGGACATTAATGAAGTAACTGGGCATCAGAGAGGTGGTCTGGAGACTTGGACAAGAAAGGTGTCAACTCCTTCTCTTGATCACTCCTGAAGAGTAATGAAATTACTCCTTAAATCAGGATTCATACAGATCTATCCTACTCACTGTTAGTAATTTTTTAGACCACCAAAGCCCCACAGCTTATTATTAAGCTTATGTTAGTGGTCAGTTTATATGTGTTTAATACATATTTCAGAATCTTATTTTTCCACCTGTGCTGATGAATCTTAGACTTGGGATGGTGGTGTGTGAGTGTGTGTGTCAGAGGGGAGGGATGGAGAGAGGGAGAACAGAAAGCAGAGGAGAAACCTGTGAACACACAAACCAATGTAAATGGATGTGGATCCATCTGCAGAGTTGGAAAAATGGAGTGCATGAAGTGTGCCTGTTCATTGTCATAGAGAATAACAGATTAAAATCTTCAGGACAGTTTTAAAATATTCACCATTCATATTTTAAGTGCTGAATGTTTTTACATGCATTGAATTAACACACTTCTTAAGAGTGGTTGATACTCTTAAATAAGGTTCAACATGCAGCCATTGGTATAAATGACTTTTTGTCTGAGCTGAGAGCTGCTGATCCTTTCTCTGGCCTTAGTCTCTCATGTTCACAAGTTTCGTGAATAGTGGCTCACAGAGATTTTAAATATCTAAAATAAAAACACCTCCTGCTTTTCTTAGGTGCAAAATCCACCACAAGGCCCCTTGCAGCTTTTGAAACCTCCAGACAGATGCAAGGCTAATGTGTTTGGTGAAGTTACTATCAGCCTTAAAACCCTAAAAACATGCTGAAGCATTACTATCTTGACCTTTATGTCAACATGAATGAGAAATAAATTAACTTCTGAGACAGCAGGCCATTCTGCAGGACTGCATTTATTGGAAAATGTCTGGTTTTAAATAGAGGTAGAAGGGCAAAAAAAGGCTGTTTTTCATAAATACTGAAATATCTTAATCCTGATGGTTGCCAGAATTTCTAGCCTTAATGAGCTGGTTATTGATACTGCTCTGAGGCATTTCTGTTTTATTATCCTATGGGTACAAAGCTATGGGTGTTTTTATCAGGGAGGTGGGAGAGGGATCAGCCTAGGGTTATATCATCTTTGTCCCCCCTGTCTCCTTCTAAAGATTTGTTTTCCTTATGAATCCAGCAGTTTCTCAGCAGCTCCTGACCTTTTCACAGTAGATGATTTGTTGAGTGTGGGGCAGGGCCATGTTTCTCCAGGTTTAGGTGCAGAATTTGACTCAGGGAATTTAAGGGCATGTTAATCTTCCTGAGTCACTGGCAGAAGTTTTGCATCCCATCCATGAACTTTGACTTTTCTGTTGGAGAGCAGCAATCCCAGGATTGCTTCACTGATGCTGAAGTGCTTGGCTCAGATTTATTATCATATTGATTTTTTTTAAACTCTTTTTAATGTATCATAGCTCAATCAAAGTACTTAAATCAGCAGCTGTAGAAAGTAAAGTCCTGGATTCATCCCTCAGTGAACTACACTGTTTGCTGTTCCCTGAGGAAGCTGCACATTGGGATGCCTCCTGCCCACTGTGGGGTGAGAAATACAAAAGGAAAAGCCCTCAAGGTGTCCAGTTTCAATTTTGCATTCACAACTAAGTACAACACATAACAATTCAGTTAATGAGAAATTGCTCAGTTTGTAAAAATTGTAGCTACTTGTTCTTTCTACAGATTTCTTTTAATAAAATGTCTTGAATAGTTGTACAATTAATTAAACCCAGGGAAAAAAGAACCAGATATATTCAAATGTTACTCAAAGCATACATTCTTTGTATATGCTTTGCAAAAATAAGCAAGTTGAAGTTCTTTTCTGTATTCAGATTGCCAAAATTAGGAAGGCTTCCAAGAGCATCTCAGCTTTAAAATAATCCATGTCTAGGAATGAAAAAGCAGAAGAGCAGTCTGAATGGTAATTTTATCAAATCTGTTTCTCAGTTCTGTTCTTTAGCTGCTACATTCCTAAGATGTTTCACTTTAGATTTCCCTTGATTTTCTCTGTTTTCATGTCTGTTCTGCAGTTTTCTCTTAGACAGTGCAGGCGACAGACAAGACATTTGGACTTGATCTTAAGGATCTTTTCCAAGCCAAATGATTCTATGATTTTATGACTTCTAGAATTACCCACTCATAAGTCTGAAAGTCTTAAGCTATTTCTTTTGCTCTCTAGTAATGGAGTATGAATGGAAAAAAAAATATATTTTTTTTTCTAACAGTGAATTTATAGTAGACGTGATTTGATGGTAAATTATTAATTCATTATCTTTCCTAGTAGTAAATATCCCTGCCTGTACTGCTTCCATCACACCCTAATTCTTATGGATCAGCCCAAAAATCTTTCTTTTATAAAGTGGGAACCCTAAGTTCACAAAGAGCCACAGACAGAACACATTTGCCATGGCTGAGATACTTTTTAAAAGAAATCAATGTGAGCATTGCAGTGCATCTGGCTCCTCATCTGAGAAAGATAAATGCTTTCAAGGCTGCCTTTTTTTCCCTTTGTGCCAGCAACTCCTTCCTAAAAGAAAAATCAGGCTATTTAATCAGCTTAAGATGTTAGTGATTTGTGATGGTAATAAGCAATAAATTTCCTCTGTATCCATATCTATGCAGGCAACTTTCTTGAAGTCCCTTGTGAGGTTTCAACACTTGTGACAACCTTCTTATGTTTTGCCAGTATAAAGAAAGCAAATGAATTTTGTCTCTTCCTGAAGTGCAAAGCAAATACTGTAAATATTGAACCACTGTGAAGTGCCAAACTCCCATAATGTAGGCTTAGAGTAGTTGATTCTGAAAAGGAAGCTAATGAAATAATTGACCTCGTTTCCATTACAAGCAATCTGACTTTAAAGAGAAGCTTGCATTTGTACTCTATGTAAATTGTCCAAAAAAAGTAATACTGTCTTCTTCTTTCTTATGTATTTATTAAAAAAACCAAAACAAAACCAAAAACAAAATACTGCATCAAATTAAGAAAAGTTCAAAAATAGATATTTTTCATTAGATTATTCAAAATCAGAAAGGCTGAGGGTTTCCACTAGACTTAATAAGATTATAGAGAATGAGAGACCACTGGTATGTGAAAATCAATTCTTCTAGTAGGAAAAAGACTAGAAGCTTTAAAGAAAAATAGAGATTTTGACTAGAGCTATATGAGCAATTCAACTCCTATTAACCATTTGGCTCTCTCTGTGAAAATATCTTTTAATCACATTCATCACATTCTAGATTTTGTGTATATATTTAGTCTTTAGGTATTAATATGAAACTCAAATTTTGCTAAAGCTCAAACAGCCCTTCATACTCTTTAGTGCTTTGTCCACATCTCCCAGTCCTTTATATTAATTTAATTTCACCAATTTTGGAAGGTGTCCCTGCCTGTGGCAGAGGGGTTGGAAAGGGATGATCTTTAAGGTCCTTCCCAACCCAAACCATCATGATTTTATGATCTCTCTAGCTGTTGTTTTGAGCACTTGGGTAAGAACATTGCTGTACAGTTTTATACAAATGGGAAATGAAATGCTGCTCTGTCATTTCCTGTAGTACTCTAAAACACTTTACTATTATTGCAACTTACTGGGCTTTCAAGGACCATAATGGAACTTGGAGCTTATTGGTGTGGTTCAAATAAGCTGTTTGTTCTTCCATAACCTGGGGACTTCCTGCTGCTGGCTATCTAGTGCAGAAATAAATGGCAATTTCTCTTCATTATTATTCATAGGGTCATAATATTCAAGATTAATGTGTGCTCAGATGGCTTAGTCATTAAAATATTCACAAATCTTGATGGTTTCATAATTTTTAGCACACGCTATTTGTCAAAAAAATTTCTCCTAGGTTATTCTTTATTCATTCTCCATCGTTCATTTTGCTATTAAAACCTTCATTCTGCTAATGAGGGAACATACACAGTATTTGCCAAAAGTGACTAGTCATTTTGTATGACTAGATGAGAAGAGAAATTCTTCAATTACTGCATGCACTTCTATTTCTATAGTGTAAAAAAGCCAGGATAAACCCTTGCAAAACTTTAATTAACAGCTCCACCCACTTTGTGAAAGATCCTGCAAGAGAAAGAAAAGTCTAAGTGTATCCTATTAATTGTTAGTGTATCCTATTAATTGTTTTCTTGGAAAAAAATAATCTGGTTCTGTGATTTAAAGCATGCAAAGAAGAAGCAGAAAAGTCACAGGAACTTTACTCCTATGAAACAAAACTGCTCACTGTGAAGGACTCACAGGCCTGATGGTGACAGAAATTTGCAGTGTGAGTGTCTTCCCCCAAAATGTCTTTCCCACAGGTAACATCACCAGCTTTCCCTTTTAGCTGACAAGACACACAAATGCCTCAAATGCCAAATGGCTTTTAGAAGATTTTATGTTCCTTTGCTCCAGCTACTTTTCCTGTCCTGCAAATGTGTCACTCTCCATGATTCTGTCTAGCAGGGTAAAATGGAACCATTAAAGCCATCTCTGTGCACTGAGTACTTGAAAATCTGGCAACACTTTAGAGCTGCTGTCCTCTTTTCTGTTATGTTTTCATTTATGGATTTTTTTTTTTCCTTCTCAATTTATAGTATTTTACACTGCATGTTAAAAAACCAAAGGTAGTTTTGCACGTTTTATTTGTTGTGTGAAATGTGCATTGAAAGAGAGTTCTGTAACAAGCAAAAAGGACCAAGAATGAGGTATGGCAACCTGGGAAAATCTTACTGCAGACATGAAAAATGCTTTTTTCTCCTGCACTTTGTGTCCATGTCACTTGTGGAGCAGAAGCTTTAGTTCCCAGCTGAGGAACATGGTTCTTTGTCAGTAGATGCTGCTGCAGGATGGCAGGGAGGAATGCAGGCCCTGGGACACACGACTCCTCTCAAGTCTGTCTTTAAAATTCACTGCTCATTCAGCCAGCTGTCTGATTAGTAAAGGCTTTTTTGTCACTTACAAACTGTAGCACAATATTATGTGTCAGCTGTGTGTCAGCTAAGCTGTCAAAGAAATTCACATTAATGCAGACCAAGTATATTAGAGATCTGGTGTGTAAACAGTAATAAATTCTTCTTAGAACAAGTTCACACACAATTTTTGTTGTAATTAATCAGCTATCTAGGTGTGAAGTGACCTTACATGAATTACAAACAAGACATTCTGCTTATATAAGTTTTCTTCTTAATAAGTAAAACTTTCTTTTTGCAAAAAAAAAAAAAAAAAAAAGTGTAATTTACTATGTTTTGAGTACTTTTTCCTTGTTACTTAATGTCCATGAACAACTTGCTTTAGGTTTTGTTGGCTTGGTTTTTTTTTTTTTTTTTTGCCTAAAGCTTTAGTTTTGTGATCTTATCAATAAACTAGAATGTCAATCTATGTCAGTTTTGAGTTGTATCACAGCTAGAAAAATACTCTACACAAACAAATCACTTACTGCTTTTGCACTTGTTATTGTGAGTATTTTGTATGACTGTTTAGTAATTCTGATCTCATATTGAAGTTGTGCTGTGAAATTTATGTAGATTGAAACTAATTGACAAGTACCTTGGTGAAGTTGTAGGATTACATTAGGAGACTTAGTTAATGTTAAGCAATACGTGGAAAAAACATTAAACAAATTTGTAACTGAAGCAAAGCAGATGAAGAGAAAGCAGACACTGATAAAATAGAATTTGTAACACTTTTCAGGAATAAAAGACATGCAAACCACTCAGAGGATTAGAGCAGTGTCTTAACCAACACAAGAGCTTTACATACCCTAAAGCCTACCTAGAAGATGTAGAACACACAACCAGGGAATTAAAAAAAAATCAGTAAAAGCTAATAAAAGCCTCAAATACCAGTGAGACCTAGCTACAAATACACTTTCAGAGCATGGAGAATGTTCCTACCATGTGAAGCCCTGACACTGATCTCATTTAGGCCTGTTGTGTTGGTCCACATTCCTAAATTTCAGGTTCAGACACAGTTGGAGCACGTATGTGTTATAAAAGTAATATAATTTGAGATTCATTCCCTTGGTTTTCAGCTGCCTTCCTTTGAAGAATTGCACTGAAAGATTCTAAACACAGTATTAAGGATAATTAACAGCATTTCAGAGAAGAATCCATTAGCTGAGAATTATTCCTCTGTCCCAGGAGTCTTTGCCAAGGGACACCTTCCATCCTGAACAAGTGCCAGTTATGTTAATTAAGGAAAACTTGTGAAGCACAGAGGAAAATACAGGTTAAAATACCAGGCTAAAACTGCTTCAGGTACTTGATCCCAGGAACACTTCTCCTCTGGAAAACTTAGGGTCTTAGACTTCTGAGTTTAAAAAAACCCTCCTGTTGCTCCCACAGTACAACTACTGAGCTGAATGATGGCTACCAACCCTCCATGGATGTATTTGCACAAAAGAAAAACAATTTAGATTGTCAAAAGCACAGCTAGGATTTAAGCAATAGGCACTTATGTTTTCATTGTTTTTCAAGGAACAGGACTTCTAAACATATTCCTTAAATCTCCCCAAACGACAAAAAAGTAATGAAAGGAGAATTTTTTTTTTTCCCCCTCAGGAAATGGCAGCTTGAAATTTCCACTGAATTTAGACAGAATCGAATTTGCCAAGATTGATCTGTCCCAATATATCCTATAGCTTATTAATGTGATTATTCAGAAAAAAATTAACTTTCTTATTTTATTTGAATGCCTTTTGAAGATTGTTGGGTATAAATAGGAAAAGATTGTTTCTTTTGGACTAAAAAGATCTGTTTTGTAAGATTTTGAATTGCTAAGATTTGCTTCACCACTTGCTAGTCAACCTTCCCCCAGCAGATCAACTGTATATTACAATACTGCTGGAATATTGGAATAGTCATTTTAATAAAAGCAGGAGAATAAATCAGCAGAGAGCAGAAAGCTTGTTTTACTTTGTTAAGAATGTGTAAAGATCTCTCCCAGTTAGGATTTCTAGTAAAACTCATTCAGCCTCAGGTTAAACCAAATTACAGCCAGTTTGTTGGTAAAGGAGTTCATTTGGCAGAACACCAGTCACATCCAGGCAACTAACAACTTGACTGACTAAATAATTACATTATTGGTCAGCAGTTCCTTTGATTAAATGTCCTCTCTGTGCCTGGATGATGAGAAATCCCCAGTTCAGTTGTTTTTTATTTATCATATGCTGGCTCTTGCTTGAATCTCTTGGAGTCAGATAAATCCAAACAGTATAATCTGTGCTTTTTTATTCCATAACTCCAATTGCATGTCTAGACACATAAATTGATCTGCATTAGCTATTGGCCTTTCCCATTGGTGGCTGATTTAGATGTTTTATTTTGTATAAAATTTAGCAATCCAAATGGTAACTTAATAAATACAAGAAGGAAAAAAAATTACTTTAATCCTTGTTTCACATATGAAAAGACAAAGCCACCACGTTTCTGTATTTTGCTTGTCTAACTTTTTGGTGAGATTTTTCAACATCAGAGTTTTAGAGGATAAAGCACAACCATTTATCCCAGAAAAAAACAAGTCACAGGCCTGCAATGTGTAACTGTCAGTATTTGAATGGAATCATTATACATTCAGCTTGTCTTACAGCCTCCCATACTGAACAGCACTCATGCAACATGGATGCAAAAATTCAAGACTATTCCAATTCTTCTAGAACAATCTATGATTTTATTCAAAGTCAATATAAAAGTTTATGTTCAGTGGACAAATACTAAAAACTATTTGAAATCTAAATAGAAGCATAATTTTATTTCCTTTTTTACTAGATAATCTACAAAGTGCAGTTCCATCTTACAACCTGCAGAAATTTTGGTTACTGCGATGTAAAAAATGTTACCCACTCAGTATTTTATCTACTTGATGGTTCTCAAAGCTTGGAATAGGTTGCCCACAGAGGCTGGGGAGGTCTTCATCTTTGGAAAAATTTCATCTGGGCATATTCTGTGTGAGGTGACCTTGCTTGGGCAGAGTGTTGAACTAAATGGTCTGAAAGGTCCCTTCCCCAAAGGCTCTGTGATTCTCTTAAACAGGAGAATCTGAAGAGAAGGTTCTTTATATTCTTATCACACAATCTCTTGACATAAATAATGGGATTGTTCTTTCCTGTGTAACAGATCTATTTTAAAATGTAAGTAAAAAAATTCAAAAATATTCAGCATTCAGCAATTACCAAACGGAGCCTTTTTGATAAAAGGACTGAGGGGTTTTTAATCTCACTGATTGTAATAAAATCTGTCAGAGACAGAAAGGCCACCTTCATCTCTCCAGGCTGTGGAGATCTGATGGTGTGATCCATAGGTAGAAAACTCCATTTCACTTGTTATTTCCACATAATTTTAACCTTGTGATTGGTACAAAAGAAAAAAAAAAAAAAAAACTGGTCAAAAATTGATTATTACATCAGAATATCTACAAGATAATGCCTTGAGCAGAATACTCAGAGAACCTGTGTCCTTCCTGGAAACCACGCCTGAATTCCTTGGATTATAGCATGGAAATAACAGCAGTGCCTCCTCAGCCCTCTGAAAATGAGGCCACATGTTACAAACATGTTATGATGCTGTAATCAGTGTGCTATAATCTGAGTATTCTGCCATGCTGGAATTTGGGAGCTCAGCTCTTAGTGCAGCCATGATGAAAAAGGTACAATTATGAAATTTTGACTTGAATTCGTACCAAGATGTTTGGCTGGTGTCATGGCATTCACAGAGGGAATTTAGAAGCAGCTGGATTTCTGAGGAACACTTTCTGTGCTGCAGATCTCATTTCTGTGAGGACAAAAAAAGTAAAGACTTACCCTGCTTTCATTACAAAGCAGAGGAAATCACTGGCATCAGATGAGTATCCTACCACAGGAGAATACAGATAAACAGGCTTAGAAAAACTGAGACATCTGGAAAGATGGAGTAAAAATTATGATACAGAAAATACAGTATTTAACAGTACAAGTGGTGATAGAAAAGCAGCTCTGGGATGCAGCCAAAAATCTCTTGACATGGGGCTGTGCTCACCTCAGCTATTCACAATGGAACTGCACTGTTGTTGAAAATTGCCAGCCAGGCATGCAGGGTGTGAGAATTGCTGTCTGATGAAAGGGAAAAGCTTAGAGCACTACCCTGAAGTCTGCTGTCTCCCACAGAAGTAAGGCAGATATGTGATGGTCCCTTTTCCACCCACAGAAACAAAAATTCCATTCTAAAACTTCTCCCTGGCACAAAGGAGTCAGGAAGAAGTAAAACCAAGATGATGGATAAACATTCCCTTCTCATGCTGTGACCTGCTCTGTTTACCCATCTTCTCTGCAGGCAGGCTGTGATATAATAGTGTTATATATGTTATTAAAGCCCCCCAAACTCTGGAAAAACAGTTCATACCACCCTCACGTGTTTTTTCTCATAATGTCTGTTCTCTAGAAAACTTCATCTGCTGAAGTCATCTTCAAGGTAGGGTAGGGGACTGCTGGTCTGCTTTTCAAATTGTTCCTCACCTTTGTATTCCCACACCCTTATCATTGGGCAGCCTCCTGTTCTCACCTTGTAATCTTCTGGTTGCTTCTGATAGCCCCAAATTTCTCATTTCTTTCAATGCTGGGTCATTTACTTGAATCAGTTCTTTGAAAGAAATGGCCTTTTTGCAGACCTCTGATGGATTTCTTGCTTCTTCTCCAGGGAATCCAGGACAAATTGCTTTATTCTAAAGGCTTTCTTTCACTTCTAAATCCTTAATTCTCAGCTTTTTAATCAAAAAGAGGTTGTGCTCTGCCTCCACTGCCAGATTAGTTTACCAATAAACACTCAAAAATTATCAAGGACTACCATTCTACACTCTCCCAAATTCCCTTTTATGCATGGGAGGAATTTCTTTAATTAATTTCAGCTCTGAAAAACTCTTTGCTGTAATTCCAAGCAGCTGCTGTGCTGTCCCCACTCTTAATGAGCTTTGTCTTCATATGACTCAGAGAAGGACAGAAAGGACCGTGCTGGCTAAAATTGTTTGAAATTGGTTTGGAGCATGCAAAATAATCTGGACAGCTCCTGTGTGAAATGGATTGCAGTGTCACTCCCCCCACTGTGGAAATTTAATCTGTCTGGCTGGTGAGAATGAGACTCACAGCAGGGGCAGAAGGTATTGACTTTTCCACTTAAAAAAAAAAAAAATGTTATTTTTATTTTGGAATGGACTGGGGCTGTTTCATCTGAATTGTCATTCTTAAATAATTGTCTTAGTAGAAGCAGTACATTTCAACCCTCTGCCATCCTTTGAGAATTCAGACTAGCTGTTTGCTTAGAGAGATGCAGCCTGACACTCTGAACCTACACACAGTGTGAAAAATTGCTTTGATCAGCTTGTGTTTATAATTTAAGGCAGTAAAATAGAATCCTCACTAATTGTGTTTAAGGCATGATGTATTGTGTAATCCACAGAGAGATTCGTTTCAAAAACACTGTAACCACAAAAACATCTGTTCCACTGAGTCATTTTCCCAACGTGCAACTTAAAACAAAACAGAGCAAAACCCACTCCCAGTTGTAACTTACTTGTGTTGATGGAGTAGGATAATGCTGGAAATGTGGGGAAAAAACAACAGAAAACTCATCTCCACATTCCTTTTTATACCAGATATTCAGAAAAAGAAAAGAAAGAGCCTTTGGAGTTAAAAAAACCCAGAAAAAACCCTCAGTTGTGAAGAGATATTGGTATTGAAGATTGCAATAATTACAAAGAGCAAGCCATGCATTGATAGTCAAAAATAATTTGCAAAAATAGGAATGAGTCTAAAATTAGATGGAATGGAACTAAAATAACAAACCAAGACGGAGGTGCTAGTGTGCATATTTTCATGGTGTTTAAGCCCAATACAGGCTCTGGAAGAGAAGCTAGTAAGAACTGGCAAAACAGGTGGAGGGACCTGCACTACATGAAATGAAAGGGAAAAAAAAAAAAAAAGATAAAATGTACTGCAGGCAGTACTCTTTCATCCATTAGCAGTTGAGTGAGCAAGTGAACATTTAGCTGAGTGAACATTTAGAACTATGTGAAATTTCATCCCACCCAAGCTAGGTTCAGGTTTTATACTGAATTGCAAACTTTTCTCTTCCCTCGGGGGGGGCGGATGGAAGTTAGAACTGTAATAAATGTGTGTTTTATGGCTGCTGCTATGAGTTTAATGTGCAGTGCAGAGGCAATGGCTTGTCACTGTCCGAGGGTCTCTGTAAGGCGTGAGACCTCCTCGGATGGACACGTAGGTGGTTTGGGATTCAGAATTTTTCTGAAGCCGCTGGAGAGAGAGACTGCAGGACACGATCTTCTGTTGTTTTTTTCATGGCTGTTTATTATATCTTATCTACAAAGTTTCCCAGCCAGGCTGACTGAGGTCCTCTCAGCAAGGTGACCATGACCAAATGCCCCGCTGGGAGAGGCAGGACTTATCTTTTATACTCTAGTCTACGTCTTCAATATTTGCAATTACCTTCCAATACAGCACAACCTTATTACACTGTCCAGTTTTGTCCCCATCCAATCTGTGTCTGCCAGCACGTCATCCAACATGGATGGCACAGAGAAGAAGGAGGAAGGGGCACACCACGCCCCAAATCCTCCATGCTGACCACATGGCCCTTATCGTAAACAATCCAAAAATCTACTTATTCTACATTCTAATACTCTAATTTACACTTTACTTATTTTTGTGACTTGTGATTCTTCCTGCAATGTTGGCAGATTGTCCCAAGGGGTTAAATTCAGCCTCTGAGACACCTGGGTCTCATTCTGGGGTCTCTGAGAGGCTGCCAGGGGGGTTTTTGGATCCCCAGGGAAGCCAGGGAAACGCCCTGGACTCCCACAGCTGCTCTCTTCCCGCAGACATCTCCATCAGCTTGCTGTCCCTGGTGGTGACCGCCTGCGGGCTGGCTCTGTTCGGCGTGTCCCTGTTCGTGTCCTGGAAGCTGTGCTGGATCCCGTGGCGGGAGCGGGGCCTGCCCCTGGGCAGCAAGGAGGGCAAGCAGGAGCCGCTGCAGTACGCGGAGGCGGAGGCCGATGGCCGCGAGTACAGCGAGGATTTCCTGCGGCAGCCCGCCGCCTTCCCCGAGGCCTCCATGAAGATGAGCCACACCTCGCCGGACCTGCCGCTGGACAGCCAGGCTGGGGCCGGGGAGAACTGCCTGCCCAGCGTGCGGGTGCAGCGCCAGGTCACCGAGCCCGCCTCGTCCGCACGGTCAGTAACACCATTCATTCCTCTCTCGTGGTCGTGAGTGCAGCCCAACCAGCACAGCTCGCTTATGTCATAATTCATAAATGACTCGTGCTACCCATAAAAGTTTTAGAGCTTGTATAAACCAAAATACTTAAAATACAAAAAGAACATAGACCTAAATAAAAGAAAATTTGTTGCTGCGCGAGGGGTTACAGAGCGGCGAAGGGACACAGCAACAAGGCAACTCTCTTACTTGATGCAAGAAAGAGCAGTTTATTGAAGAGAGCCATGGCTTTTTATAATACAGTTCGTGCAAAACAAAATACAGACAATTCATTGGGCAGAGAAAGACACACCTCTTGTCTCTGGTTTCCCACGGGTTCAGCAGGTGTTTTATCTTTGTTATAATTCCTTCCTGTTTTTCCCAAATGCTATCACCCTGGGAAAAGGCACAGGCCAGAGCTAAGAAACTGTCTCAGCCTGGGAAAGGGTTTCCCAGCATGAGAGAGAGAAAACTTTCTGCCTGGACCTGCAGTGGTGTCCACAAAAATATATGATTAAACCCATTCTGTTTAAATCCCCCTGTTATGAATTTTGTTTGTTGAATATTGTATACCAGTTTGTAAAAAAAGGAAAAAAAAAATAGTTTCTCATAGTCTAAAAAGATTTTTTGCAGAATCAGATTTCCTGCCTTTGTGTGATCAATCACAAACTATCTGCCAAAGATCAAACTTCCCATTTCTGTTTTTTACCTGCCAAGACCAGATAGTTACATGACCAATTGTCCGAAGAACTATCCCACAAGAGTTTAGAAGTTTCTTTGACCACCATTGCTTACCTTGCAGAAATACTACAACAAAACAATAGCAATTATTGATTAACACAAGAAAAACCATACTGTAAAAAGAGAACTGCAAACCAAGTTCAATAGAAGCGTAAAGTAAGCAGTGACCCCTCATGTTTTCCCCAGCGCTGCTTGCTCTGTCTATATAAAATAAACCAATCTAAATTTTGCTAAATATCAAAACTTTGTTTCTCATTTATAACACTTATAATATCATATATCTCATGTATCATCCTCTTGCCACATTCCTTTTAGAGAAAAGTAAAATATACAAAAGTTATCCATTGAGAATAACCTTGTAGGTTGAAGCGACAGCGCCACAATCCTGTTCCATTCTTCTCTCAACCAATGCCTTGTTGGGGCTACCTAAGAATAGAGGCCAGACAAAATTAAGGGAATAAAAACCAGCTATATCTACTGGAGGGCCTTCAGGTATATTTTGGGCAGGCAAAACCTCCCAAAATGAGCTACACCCAAAATGGACAATGGGTCAGGCGTTTTCACACTTTTAAACCTTTTAGAAATTTGATCCATTTGCGTATTGGGGGTTGATCTCCCAATTACAGCTTCAGGTAATGACGTTATTCACCCCAAGTTTGCTCTCCCCCAACTCACTTTTGTTTGCATTTCTGGGGCCTGAGGCAGTGAGGTGTCCTTGATTCCCAGGCCTGGAGAGGAATTGTTGTGTCTGACCAAACTGGGAGAGCACTCTAGATGGAGTTTAGAGTTATGCACTAAAGAATTGCAGGGTTACAAATATGTGGAAAATACAGAAGCTGAAACCCTAAGGCATCACAACTACTGTCTCATTGGTGCTTTTCCCTCAGGAGCTGGATAACAGAGTCCTGCATCCCTTAAAAGCACCAGGACAGCCTAGATTTAGCTTGTAAAGCATACTCATTTGCACTTAGCACTCGTGCTGAACACTCAGTAATATCTCCTCAAAGATTTTTCCAAAGAAGAAAAGTAGGGCAAGCTAATGAAATTCTTGCAGAAGTTGGAAATAGGATTTAGAAAATCATAGATTTTAGCCACAATCATGCCTAAATTGTAGGGGGAAGTGTGACTGAACAAGAGTCAGTGAAGTTTCCAGGGGAACTGGAGAACCAGCACACAAGGAAAGAGGAAAGGGGCAGGCTGAGAGTGTGTGCAGGGGCAGGTGTAAAAGGATCATGTTTCATACAGGAAGAATAAGGATCAGCATGTGTAAATATCTGGGTCAAAGCAGATGCACTTCAGTTGGAGAAGGTACAGCACTAGCCCACTGGCTCTTTGCTAGCCTCTTCTTTTTATTCCTCCACAGGATATTCTGCACCTCTCACTGCCATGAGCAGCATCAGGGTTGAATTTCTAATTTTTTTTTCCTTTGGTAGCATGATAATATTTTATACTGGAAATGACTAATGTAGAGCCATAAGATTATGTATTTATTATGCAACATGAGAAAAAAAATTAGGATAGCACAGAAGAGGCTGTTCCTGCTTTAAGCATGGGTAAACAGATATTTACCAGGAATGAATGAACAATTATAGCAGAGGAACTACTGCTGATTACATTCAATATAAATAGCTTTGGATTAATCCTGTGCTGGCATTTTCCACGTGCTCTATGTTCAACCTGGGCTCCAATATGCTGAGTGATTGCTGCATATGAATAGGACAATAAAATGGAACTCGTAGAAGATTGGGGTTTTGCCTAATCCAGCTTTCACTTTCACATCTCCCTAACCTCAACAGGATGGCAAATTTGATTTTTGTTACCATCCATGAAGGAGAAATTTCAGTCACAGTAAGTGGGAATTATTAAATTTCACTGGACTGAAGCTAAAAGCAGCTAATGAAAGTAAAGGAGCTTCTCAGCCAAACTACCACAGAGTTTATCAGATCAGGTGTGAGAGAAAAAAAGTAAAACAATTGTTGGGGTGGTCAGCTAACCATGTGTCCTGGTTTGAAGGACAGGTATCTGCCAACAAAGGCAGAAGCTTCTCTTTAAAATGGAGAATGCAAACTCCCTCCCTCCAAATTATTACAGTTTTGAAATTAAGGGGCTCTCAGGCAAAGATATGGGAATTAGGAATAACAGTTCTTTGCTAGGAAAATTAAAATAGAAATACAGTATTACAAAGAACAATCCCAAAACACTGCCAGAGTCAGAATCCAAGCTGACACCCGTCAGTCAGTCAGGGTGTTGGCACAGTCCCATTCCATGGTGGCTGCATCCTCCTGCAGTGGCAGATGTGGCTCAGCTGGAGCAGTGCTCCTGGAGAAGGTGCAGTTTCCTCTGAAGGTGCAGGGATGATGTGGAAAGGTCTGGCTTTCCTCTGGAATCCAGTGGAAAGAAGGTGCCTTGGTGTCCCAAATGTCAGTTTTTCTCTAGGTAGGAAAGGCTTGGCTCCTGCCCTGGCTGGAGCATCTCCCATGGGATGATGGAATTTTATCAGCCATGCCCTGGGACTCAATGGCCCAGCAGCAGATGATATCTTCCTGGAGGGAGGATGGGATGTGGGAAAGATAAAGATGATTGCCTCACCTTATCTTAAAGCTGGCCCATTAGCAGATAATGTGTGCCATGGAGATCAGGGGCACTGCCCCACCCAGCTTCCACAGATGGTGATAGAATGCACATTTCTGGCCACATCAACCCAACACACCATGGGAGACATGGGAACAGAAAACAATGTGGCATTAGCAGTGCAATGACACAAATGTTGGGCTCAGGGTTCATCCCTTGGTTACAAATCCAACCCCGCTGTAGGTTCCAGAAAGGCCCCAACCACCAACAGGATCTGCAGTGCGCGTGCACAGCCTGTTCCAATTCTTTCCTCTCCTCTTCAAGGCACAACTCACTGCGGAGGCAGCTCAACCTGTCCAACCCTGACTTCAACATCCAGCAGGTGCAGAAGCAGGAGCAGCTGACGGGCATCGGGCGCATCAAGCCCGAGCTGTACAAGCAGCGCTCGCTGGACACGGACGACGGCCGGAGGAGCAACAGCAAGGCCTGTGGGAAACTCAACTTCATCCTCAAGTACGACTGTGACCTGGAGCAGCTCATTGTCAAGATCCACAAGGCCGTCAACCTGCCTGCAAAGGACTTCTCTGGGACTTCAGATCCCTACGTGAAGATATATCTGCTCCCCGACAGGAAAACAAAACACCAGACTAAAGTGCACAGAAAGACCCTCAATCCAGTGTTTGATGAGGTTTTTTTATTTACTGTCCCCTACAATGATCTCAACACAAGGAAACTCCATTTCTCTGTGTATGACTTTGACAGGTTCTCCAGGCACGACTTGATTGGCCAAGTGGTAGTGGATAATTTTTTAGATTTGGCAGATTTTCCCAGGGAATGTAATATTTGGAAGGATATTGAATATGTCACCAATGTAAGTATTATAATTTTTCTCTTTGAGTTTTATTTGCTTCTGACTTTATTTCCCTAATCTGATTATAATTGAAATTCTCTGTTGAATTTGTGAAGGGAAATAACTCTGTTCTCTCTCTTTCTCAAGCTTTGACCTTAATCCAGGGAAACTGACAGTGCATTTTCAGTCCTCATTTCTTGTTCTTTGGATGTATTGAAGAATGTTTTATGTAGGAGACAGTGGGTTTAGTAATTTTCCTGCTGATAGGGCAGAAATGCTGGAGAATGTTTTAATCTTACTTAATCTGAAATTTACTTAAGGAAATATTACTTTTCTTATTTTGCCTGTCTTCCTGTTTTGCATGATTTTTTAATGTAACTCGCAGCACACTAATCAGCCAGAACTGCAGATTCAACATTCCTTATGTAGCAATCTTCAGTTCTTCAAAAGACTGTTCCCATCAAGTCAGAAGACCCCCCAGCTACAATCCAGCCAAACAGAGTTCAGCCAATGCTGTTCCATGGAAGCAGAGAAACTCAATGAATTGGTTTAACTCTTTGTCTGGCATTGCTGTGTTCCCAGGGAAATGGGGACTGGATTTTAGAAGTCTGTATTTTGGTTCTCCCAAAAGCTATTATCGAGTTCTATGCAGAAATCCAAACAGTGATTAGGGATGAAATCATGGAAATTACCTCCAAGAGAGAAGGAGCTTTCTACTCAGAGCAGGAGCCAACCTCCTTGTAGTGCCATTAGAGAGGGATCCCACACATCCTCGGGAGGACAGACCTTCAGTGAGAATGACACAGAACAGAAATCCACAGGGGGAAGACACCAGTGCCAAGTGTCAGGAGATATTTCATTTGCTCTGTCAAACCATACTCCAGAGGAGTGCACATTTTAGAGTCACATAAACCAGACATCATTAGCAGTGAGATCAAAGGGTAAGTTTGTTAGACCTTGCTTCAGGAAAGCACTGAAGCATCTGCTTAGTTGAGAATAAGAAGTCATTGAAAAGTAAAGGCTGTTATAAGCCAAATAACTTGCCTAAATTCAGACCCTCCCCTTATACCTATGTGGTCTGGTAACATGCTCATATTACAGATCAAATTGATTAAATCTTTTTTTTTTTAACTTGGAAAATTCTTTATGAAAACAGCTATTTTCCTACTTTTAAGGTGAATTGTCTTCACAATCCTGTCCCACACGAGGATGGAAGTGCAGCAGCAGCAGCACAAGCAGTTCTTCACTCAGGGTACAGGCAGAGGCATGGACACTTGGTGTCAGGGAGGATAAACCTGGCTTGTGTAGGAGAAGTTACTGCTTTTCAGCTGCAAGGCAAAAGTAAGGATGTGACAGAGCAGCTGACAGTCATTCCAAGTGAAAGGCTGCCTTCATACAGCATTAAGTGTCCAAAGATCAACTTCATTTTTTACAGTCAACTGGAAGTGGAACGTGCACACACACTGGAGCTGCTTTGATGTGAATGGGTCCTTTGCCCCTGCTTTAACTTGGGCAGAAGATTGGCTCTGGTATCTGCCTTTGATTCACTTCTTCCAAATTTCAGAAGTGTTGCAGCATATCGTTTGTATTCAGATTTTCTGTAATACCTGGAATGAAATTCAGGACTGAAACATGAGTCATTTATTAATTCCTCCTGACACCAGTTCTCCCATGGAGTGTAGCCCTGTTTATCCAAACAGAACACTCAACCTGCCATCTAGACTGTCACTGTCACTGGCTTTCCAGCCAGCAGAGGCCTTTTCAAATCAAGTGACTCATGGGACATGGGAGACACATCCCATTTTGGGTGCTAATGTAAGCTCTGAGATAAGAGTATCAGATAAATGGAAGTGTGGATACCCAGTTTAGCAATTAAGATTTCCAAAATTCCAAGGTTAGAACTCATTCCCTGAGGTTATGAGAAATACTCCATGCACCATTGAAGAATCCAAGCTTCAGCCTGTTCTGTTGCCTGTGTAGCTGAGATATCTCTCAGCCTGGCAGCAGAAGCTGTCCTGGTCCAGGGCTACTCTGAGTTTGCTGCAGTGGATACTCCTGTGGCTGCACTCCAGAGCAGCAGGCAGCATTACTGAAACTCAGAAAGAAATTCTGGCAAAGTTTTGAGCCCTGTTGGGCAGCTTAGGGTTGGAAACCAAAACTCTATCAACTGTAACAGGTTTTCAGTAATTTATATTTGAACGTTGTCTTATTTCTGATCATAATTAGAGAACAGATGAATGATGGGCAAAGTCACTGAAGGGAATTCACTTCATGTAGGTCAACAAAAAGTGCACACAGGAAGGATAAACCTAGGAAATGAATGAGAAAAAGAGAAGCTCCACACAAACTGCACATGACAAGTTTGTCATACTTGTGAAGAGTACAATTCATTTTAATTCCTCGTGCATCTTATTACACTGCCTAAGCAGCGAGCCCAACGGCCTTTATTTTACATTCTCCATTTTATTATGTTCTAATCCAATTTGACACAGCAATAGAAAAGAATGTATCAAATCCTTCTCTGCCCAGCAAAATGTCCTGCTTCAAGTGAGCACTGCAGATTATGCCTGAAATGTCAGCTTTACTGCAAACAATGCCATTAAACTGACCTATTATGCCACGTTTTCTAATAGCACTGGAAGGTTTTTTTATCCTAAACCAGCAGTTTTCATTCTTTGGACTATAACATCTGTTACCATCCCAGAGTTTGAACTTATTTTGTAACACACACACGTGTCAGCATAAAAAATTTTTACATACTTAAAAGCAGTCTGGTGCCAAAGACAAATCTCCAATATCAAAGTGATTGTTCTCCTAATCCCAGCTTCTCTGAGCATAAAATATCTTTCCTGTAACACTGACACTTTTTCCAAGGAGGAAAAAAGCAGCAGTGGTCTGTATAATAATTAAGTGGATCAACCTTAGCATGGGCATGAAATGAACTAGATAAGCTTTTTTTTTTAAATCTACCAGTCAGATTTCCCTGGCTTCTGGTTTATCAAGGAAAAAAAAGACACTTTTTATTTTTAGCCTAGGTTTTTCTTGTTGGTATGTTTTGTTTTGTAGCATCTAAAACATAAGCAGGGTGGGGGTTTTTTGGTTGCATTTGTTCACAAAGTGATGGCATGTTTGAAGAGAAAAAACAAGTGGTTGATATTTCCTTGGCTTCCATCTTCAGACTCAAATGGGATCAAGCAAAAACACATGGCTTTGTCTCAAGATAAAATGGAAAACCATGAAAGAGGAAAGTGTCAGATATGAAACAGGAAGGTGTCAGATGGTCCATTTCAGATAAAGGAAAACCTTCTCTTTCAGAATGTGCCAAGTATCCTCTTACATAACTTGCTGTGCCCCTGGAAAGGAAAATCCTTTGACAAGAATTGCTTGTTAAACATCACGAGGCTGCTGCAGGGCACAGAGAAGCATTTCTGCCAGCTGGAAATACAGCTCTGGTTCATCCTGGCATTGGCATTCTCAGAGTGCTCAGCACTTGATAGGCAGGTGAACTTTCTTGAGGAGTTTTCTCAACTTAGATGAGGGGATAACTGGAGTAAGGAAGTCATTTTAGCAGGGAAATTTGTGGCTTTGGTCCTTTTTGAGTGAATAGCTTCTGTCAGTGATGCTATTTTTCAGTTGTCAAATATAGTTATGTTTCATATCTAGGCATGGAACAACCAAAACTGCTCTTTTTTCTGAATGTTTAAGTATACACTTTTAAAAAAAATCCTATTCTTAACACCCCATTGGCAGCTTTCTCTCATCTCAAAAAAAAACCCCAATAGATCAGGGTGCAAAAGGAAATGGAAGTATAGGGAAATATTCCTGAATCTAAGAGAGAAGAGAGTACAGAAACAAGACCCTGGGTAATGCAGATAGAATTTGAGAAGTAACATATCACAGACTTTAAGGAATGTGTTTACTAAAACCCAAAAGAGAGTTATGGATAGTTCAAAGCTATGAAGAGACATGAGCTGTATATCAAGTTGTTCACTTTGACATCCAGAAAGAGCCAGCATATGCCAGAAATTTCAAAGCCAAGAAATTGATTTCATCTGTTTATAAGAATCTTCAAGCTTTCTTAGAGTCTAGGTCAAAAATACAACAGTGTATCAGATAATGCTGAATTCCTTTTGCACAGATTCAGGAAATAAAAGCATGTTGAAAAAAAATAATTAATTGAAGATGCATGTTAGTGTTTTGACAAGGAGAGAGTTAAAAATTAGGGTGGTTGTAAGTATTTGAAATTCTGCATTCTGAAAATGCTAATTGTTCACTGATGTTGTTCTTGAGCTTGCCTGAGCAAGAAAGATTTGAGAATTTGTGATTTTAGGGATTTATGTTGTATAACTGAGATGCAACTGGAATCATAACATCACCAGAAGGAAGTTTCAAGTTCCCTGTTTCAGAGATGTTAATGCCAACCACGGTATGTGTGGAAGAGAGATGAAATGAGGCTAAATTTTTCAGTCAGTTGTTCATGACAAGCATCATAAAAGTATAAAGTGCTGAAATCTGACTGAGCTGAAAAAAACTTCCTCAAAGGCTGCATTGCTCAGGTCCATCCCTGCTGAGAGCTGTGAGCAGCTCAGCATCTGCCAAATGCACATGAATAGGTGCAGGTCATAAGGCTGAGGGCTTAAATCCTGAAAAGGAACATTTTTTTTGCCTCGAGGAAAAATAGAAATAGGTAAATCCTGCCCCTAGCTCACCTCCAGATGAACAGGCTGGGCCAACAAGGATGTGGCTTGCTCAGGACCCAGTGCTGCTGGTGGCAGAGATGAGAGCAGGTCCAGGATCTGCAGATTCCTGGCACCAGCTTTAATCCACTCTGCTTGCACTGCTTATCTCCCCCGACAGTGTGCAGACTCTGGAGCTGGCAGCAAGTCAGCTAAGTCCACCTACTCCAGTTCTAAAAACTGTTTAGCTTGTCAAGATGTTTTAGCTAGTATTTCTGAAATCCCTGTTCTGGCAACTTGCAGGGTTTGGAGAAGTGATGGCATTGAGCAAGAGCTCAGAAAAGCCTTTAAAATATTTACAGCAGTTAACAAAATTTTTTGAATTTGAGAAGGAACAGAAACAAACCAAGTCTCTGTCTCTGCATCCAACCTATCAATTACAAGTGCCATATCTACTTTTTTTGTGTCAGTAAAAGGGAAACAAAGGTTGATTTTTTTTTTATAATTTATTATTTTTTTAATACAGAAAACCTATTCTGTGTTAACCTGGTGTTCTAATTCTTTAGGCTTTGGCATCAGGAAGCAACAGTTACAGTTGTGGAGATGTACCTATTTAATTGATTTGCAAATGCAAGCCTCTTTAGAAGAGACAGATTTGCAAACCCATGAATCTTCCCTGTTTTAAAACATGGCAAAAGCTTAGGAGGAAAAAACCAACTATATCCTGGCTATTTAAACACAAGGGATAAGGTTCACCTTGTTTAATGATTTTGTTTAAAAATTAAAAAAAAAAAAATAAAAAAGCAAAACACAGTCAAAACCAGAAGTACTCAAAAAAAAAAAAATGCAAAACCAGAAAGCATAATTACCTTTGAGAGCAGACCCATGGATATTCATCTTCTTCTGAGTCACAAGGTCACCCTTTGTTGCATGATTTTTTCTGTCTATTCTTAATCAACTGTTCAGAAAAAAAATGAAAGTGCATGTGTAATGAATCGTTTCATAGCCAAAAGATGCTGGAAAGTCATAGATCTTTAATCCTTCTAATTCCTAAGGGTCACCACAGTAAGGATGAAATAGAAATTAATTAGGCTTCACCATCAGCACAACAGGTATAGTGCTTAGTGTACAGTAGAGAACAGCTGCAGCCAGTGTTTTTCTTTCTGAATACCTTTTTAACTACTATTTAAATGTACTCATTTTCAAAACTGGGCTTTTCCTTGTGTCTTTTGGGTTTTTTTTTTTTCTTTGTAAATGGAATGATTGTAATAATGCCTTTGTAGGAGAAGATTTGTCAGGAATGCCATACATTTAAATGATTAGGGGCCACCATTCAGCATGGCTAAACAAAGCACAGACATGGTTAGGTACAATCACACAGGGTAGAGATAAAATATTAACAGGTTCTCAGAAAGTTAAAGGCAGCTTATGCCTAATTCTGCTGGACTAACTGGGTAATGGTGAAAATAATGAACAACAAAACTTGGGAAGGGTCAGGAATAAAATAAAAGTCAAATGCCTTGGAGAGCAGTGGTTTGATGTGGAATTTTCTTCTGTTGGTCCCGAGTCAGTGGTAAAAGCACTGCAAGCTTGGCTCTAAAAGGAGTGAAGACTATTTCATGCAAGGGATTTCCCAACTGCCTTGTAATTCCACAGGCATGGCCAGAGACAGGATGGATCCTGTAATATCACTGAGGCTTCAGCTGCCCTTGACTGGGGGTTTGGGAGCAGTCTGAGGAAATAATAACTCAGAGAGTTGTGTCCGTGTGTTTGCAACATGTGAGGTTTGCAGAGCTCAGGAGTGTGGCCATCAGAATTTCCAAGGGAGCTTTTTCAGGCCAGATATTTCACTGCAAAAAAACCCTATACATACAGCCAACCAACCCACCAACCAAAAGAAACTAAAGCAGTTAAGAGAACAAAAACAAAACCTATTTAGTAGAAATGGTATCATTTCAGTTAAAAATTTCCATAGAAAAGAAGGTATTTCAAAGTTAGTATTTTGAGAAAACTGACATTTCAAAATAAGGTATTTTGATTTCTCACTTGGAATGCCCTTCTATGGCTATATTTTAAAATATTTTGAAAGCAAATTGTTTTGAGTCAAGTGGTGGGTATCCTGCTTCAAAATGGAAATAACTTGAAATTCCTTATCAAATTAGAAGGCTGCTTTCTAAACTGATACCTTCCCTGCCCATCAGTGCTGCATCTTCTTGAGTTCACCATGGTCCCTGTATCCTCCACGTTTCCCTGGTACAACAGCCCCAGAGCAGCAGTAGTGTATGAAGAATATTTTCTCCACACATTAGCTGCATGCTGAAAAAGGTCAGACACCATCTTAAATTCCTGCTTCCTCCTTAGTGGAAGTGTCTCTAAGTGTCCCTGTTCCACACGTCCCCCTTCTCCTTTCTTCTCACCCTCCTCTGCCAAACCTTTTTTTTTTTTATTTTCCCAGAAATCTCTCTCAACCAAGGCTCTGGGAGAGAAAAAGCTCCCAGCAGCACTGACTGCACATAAACCAAAGTCAAAATGTGATCCTGGTCAGCCAAGCCTGTCCTTCAATGATACCATCCAAAATTGTCAGTGGGAGCTGCAAATACCCCAAAAAAATCTTGTTCCAGTATCTTACAATTCATAGGCAGCAAGTCTTGAAGACAAGCAAAGAGCATTGGCACAGTGCTAAGACTAAAATAGCTGTATTAAAGGGATCTTGGTTGTAACCATTCTGCACATAATTCAGGATTAGACTGCCATAGCCTTTTTTCTACAGGGTTATATAACTTTCAATTTAAACATGTATTTAGCCAGGCAGGGGAAAAAAATTGCTTCAAACACACATTTAATTATTGAACAGTTTTGGGAATGCTTACTCTGTATTTTTTTTTCTAGCAGAGGTCACAAAAAGCATTTCAATAGCTTATGGATTTATCAAAATTTCTGTGAAATCCTACTCTTTAAATTAAGTTTCAATATTTGGAGCCAAACTCAAAAGTATTCTTCCCTCTGAACATACTGTGCTTATGTGAAAAGCCTCAAGCCATTTTTAGCCTTTAATCCCCACTAGATATCACAGCCATCAGGCATCTTTCTCCACCAAACAGGGCACTGCAGAGCTCTACAGCTCCCTCTCTGTGCAGTCTGTTTACCCAATTCTCATGTTATTTTCCCAGGGCCTTTTATTTAAGAGTAAGTGGACTTTTTTTCTGTTCCAGTTTCCTTAGGGATTCACTGTAACAGTGCCCTGAAGTCACAGCAGGATATGCTGGTTATGGGGGCAGGGCTGGTTGGGGATCACACCATATCCTAACACAGCCTGAAATGGGGATGTGCTGGGCTGCATCTTCTGACTTCATCTTCTCTGGTACACCTGTGACCCAGGTAAACAGGCAGAAGAGAAAGTGCCACTACACACAGGCTCTTTTCTCACCAAAAGAAAGATTTGTCTGGCCCCCTTCAAGGTCTTGTTAGAGGATGTCATCTATCCTCACACTTCAACCTTTCAGAATTCCAGGATCTGTAACAAAGGACAAAATATCATCTGTACAGAAGGGAGGAATTGCTGGATCATAACTAGTGTTAGGAGGCATGAGATTAAATTATGGATCTTGTCAAAATTAAGATAAGGCTATACCATTTGCTAAATAATGATGTGAGGACTGTCTTCAGACCTCTCCACTGCCTTTGTAGGGGAAAACATTAGAAGCTGCAGCCAAAGTGGGAGCTGACCTGTGGAGAAGGACATATTACTCCCACATTATAAGTATCTGTAGCTTCTCTAGCTTTTCTCCTCATCCAGGAAACTTTGAACTCCCATGAATGACAGCAGAAACCTCAAAGGACACACAAAGCAATTTTCCTAAGATTTAGTGCAAGATGAGCTCCACTGGTGCAGGTAATGCTGAGATTGTGGGTTCAATCCCTGTTAGGGCTGTCCACTGAAGAGTTGGGCTGCATGATGCTTGTGGGTTCCTCCCAGCTCAGAATATTCTGCCATGCTGTGAGAGGTGTAATTCCAGCTGTTCTGGAGGCCCTGTTTGTCCCTGGAGGTCGAGAGGTGTGGCAGCTTTTCTGTGTTCAGTCCCAGCCCCTTCCTTGGAGCTCTGTCATTGCAGAAAGATCCATAGCTCTGCTCCTCCATTCCCTCACTTGGTGAAAAACAGGCAGCCAAACCATCCAGGGGAAGAGGGGTGGGATGGCATCACTCTCTCCTGCTAAGTGAGCTGTTTTCCCTGCTTTTCTGAGAGCTGAGCTAAAGGAACAATGACAAAACTGAGGATCTGACTGAAAGCTTTTTCATCGAGATTTATCAGCCCCAGGTTTATGACATTGTTGCAGCAGAGAACTTCATTTTAACTCACTGTTTCATTTCATTTCCTGTCATGTACACTCATTTCTCTAAACATTCTGAATGCATGTGTATCAGGAACAACATAAAAAGTGTGGTGTTTCCTGCAAAAAATCCAAGAGGTCACGGCAACATCACTTTGTGCTTGCCTGGGGAAGATTAAATGGCAGAAACACACAAATCTCTGAATCCTCCTCTGCTTCTCACAAAGGCAATACATGTTCAATGCATGCTCCAGTTCTAAAATCAGGGATATTATGGCTCCTGTAGCTAGTCTTGCTGAAGTTACTGGAAATATTCACAGGGGTAAATGAGGCAGAGAGGCTTTTGTAGGGCTGAGCCTTCCTGTGGCTCCCTAACAGAGAGTGAGCATTTCACACCATGTACTCTGCAGAAGTGACAGGCTCAAATGATGGGAATGCATTAGCAATGTCTGTGCTATCATGACATTTGAGATTTGTGTAGCTACATTCTCCTGGCCCTTCATTGCTTGATTAAACACCTTGCTCTATTTACTCAAGAAAACAGGAGTCACAAGCTCCCTCTTCCCTTAGTGAGTGCTTAATCATTCACTGCTCTCTTCACCAGGCAAACTCCAAATTAAAGCTATGAACACCATCTGGAAGAAGATTCCTGTCTAGTGATGGGATCCTGCTTGTGATGGGCAGGGAAGCAGAAAACAACTGACAGCTGGAGGTTTTCACAGTCCATTATATGAACTACTGGGGGGAAAATCCCTCACTCAGATATTTGGGGCAAATCTGGCATCTAAAAAAATAGCAGTTTATCACAACATCAGGAAACATCACCTTGCTTGCCAGGCAACCAGTTACTGAGACCCTCAGAACTTGAAGTCATTGCCCCTCCTACCTAACATCTCTTGTTTCCTGCAGTAAAATGATTTGAAAATGAGCAGTGAATAGGAGAAACTTTGAAGGTTAACTCCAAAGAACAAGAGAATAATTCTGTACAATTTTGTACATCTGTTTTTGGAATTCATTGAGGTCTATATGTGTTTTCTCTTTAAAAGCATACTGGGGTTTTATAAGTATTTTTAAAAGCCAGCTGTGATTTAATCAACCATCTGATCTGCATTATGATAACTCTTCTGAATAACCCCAACAATAAAATAAATATGTATGCAGTAAAGTGAAACAAAGGTGTGCAAAAATGATAGAAAAAACCAACAGACTTTGGTTTCAAGCACCCTAGAGAGTTATTTATGATCCTCAGGAAGAAAGGAAACACTTTAAAATAATGAAAACCTTTCAATATCTGCACTCCACTGAGCACAGAATCTTACAGTAAATTCCAATTTAACTATAAACTTCACTCTGTTGAGAGCACAACATTTTGGGCAGGTAGAAATGAGTAGTGCTCAGGATTAGATTCTGACTATTGTAAAGTCAGGGAAAGAATTCCCACTGAAGCTCAGATTTCATGCACATCCTCTTGGTATAGTCTGGGAATAGCATCTTGTAAACACTACCAAAAAAAAAAAAAAAAGCCAAATGTAATCATGTACAGAGGTAACCTGAGATATACATCAGGAGATGCAGCAGAACAGAGCACACAAATTACCACCCTTTTATTTCTCTCTGCAAAAGAAATACCTGGCAGTGACCTACTCTGCAAGGATTTGAAGGTACTCCTCCTCCCCCCAAGTTTGATGATAAAAATGTGAGTGGGTTATCAGCCTTGGTTTTGAAGAAAGCAGATGGAGATCTCTCCATCAGAAATCACCTGAATTCTACACCTGCTTATTCAGTTTCTGGCTGCCTGCAGCCATCCTAAGGGAATGCAGACAGATTATTTTCCCCCAGGGTTTCTGCTGTGAGCACTCTGACCCATTCCTTTTGGTAGCTCAGCATCATTTCTCATTTTCCAGCTCCTTTTCCAAATCCTTCACTTTACTTAATGTATGGAGCACCAGCATTCTTGGGAAAGCCATGAAAAACTCTTCATTGGACACCAAACTTTTATCATAAAAGAACATAGAAAAAGCTTCTCATCCCATCTGCAACAGTAATACTTTTTTTGTTACAATACAGATATTTTTAACACAAATGTCTCTGTAGCATTAGATGCTCAGTATCTTCATCCCCATCATCCTGTTCTTCTCAAAAGTTACTTATTTTGGGAAACCTTTCAGTGCTACATCAGCACACACATCCTTCTTTGGAGTCAGGATGGTCAAAGGTAATTACACTAACTCCTTGCAAAATCATACTTCCAAAAAATTGAAGTTGAGCCCTCTTAAGGTATCAGATCAAGTACCCAAAATCAGATTAACTGAGTTCTAAAGTGTACTCATCATTTAGTTCAAGCCAGTTAACAACTCTGGTTTAATCTGAAAAAAAATCAAATCATTTAAATTACAAAACTAATCAAACTGATTTAACTAAACTGAAAACTTGAGAAGGCATCTCAGTGACCATGAGATTTTAAATCACAGGCTGCCTAACAGTGCTACATTGTTTTTTCCTACCCACAAGTGAATATGTAGTGAGTAATACCATTTATTCTGAATACTGTAATAAGCAGCTCTAAGTCTGGGCAGCTCAGCACACTCATCTCATAATTCCATGAGGAAGAACAGAGCAAGCTGCAGAAAACAGTCATTTTCCTCTCTAGGTGTGTTTCACAGGTAGCACGTGCAAGGTAAAACAAGTTAGGAGAAAAGTCTGCTAGGAGGAGGGAGTTCTGTTGACTCATCTTTACAGACTTAGAGCACTAAAGCACTTCTATATTTAGTGCTCTTTATCTCACATCTCACACTACCCTCAGTGCATTCTGTAGGAGAAAAAACATGCTCACTGAAGTGGCCCTAAAATTGCCTGCAGAGCACATCTGAATGTGATAGAGAGGCATGAACACATCTGATAGAGAACAAGTGTTACAGCAGAAGAGCTGTTATCACACTCTGCACTATCACATCTTCCCCTGCTCACACTGGACACCTGGATGGATGGTACACTCCATTTCACAGGCTGCCTTTTCTAAAATGGATTCCTGTCTTCTCTCTCCTCACCTTCCTTCACGTTCCTCAGAGTTTTTTGCTTCACTTTAAAGCTCTTTTTTTTTTTTTTTTCTGCTAAGTAGATGGAGTGCTGGGTTGCTAAACTACCTAGCAGGTTCATGATTAAAATATTCTGTATATTTGTAAGGTAGGTGGATGACACACAGCAACAGTAGAAATTCTCCATGACCAGATCCACATATATCTACACCTCAAAAAACCATCACCAAAACCCCAGCATCTCTCCTGATTCAATGTGTAATTTCCTTTTTAGCGTGGTTTGACAACCAAAGGATGAAAACTGTCCTCTTGTCCACACTTCTGGAATGATGCTCTCTGGTTATCATTAATTTTATCATCATCCTCTTTCTTCCTCTCTCTACTGCTTTCATTCCTTTTGTGTTTGGGAACCAGAGAGATTCTAAGACACAAAATGAGATCATTTTGCAGTATTGAAGATGGAGAAGCTTCATCCATATTGACATATTTAATAACTGGGTTTTATAGGATTAAAATCCTTGATTCTATTCTTCCATTTAAGTTGCAATTAAAATGGAATGGCTGTGCAAGGACACTCAACTGCACACCTTTACACCCTATCCATTAACAGAATACTGCCAGCAGTCAAGAATTCTATTTACCTTGGCTGCTTCACTTGGAAATTTGCAGAAATTTGAAATCTTTTCTATATCACCCATATAAGAAAGTAAATGAAACTTCTGTGGAAGTTGTTTTGTCTGTTTTTATTAGTGGGGATTTTATAGAGGAGTGTTACTAGTAAAATGCATGCTGTGAAATTTAGGTGTGCATTCATTCCAATGGAAGGTTACATGGAATGCTCTCAGAGTTAGTTTTAAGTCAAAATGATCCCTTTTCACCTTTTCTCTGGTGGAGAAAACTTTCTATGGATGGTGCATTGGAGTCTGGCACTGTTAGTATTTTACAACTGTCACTGTTATTTAGGTTACTGTTACACAGATGACAGATCAGAAAATGTGTTTGTTTTGTATTTAGTGGCACCACTTAATAGCAACCAAGTAAAGGTAACAGAATTTCAGCATCAGGGAGCCCTAGAAATGAAGCTGCTTTTTGGCAGCAAACACCTGAAGCATTCTCACTGTTGCCTGACAAAATTATCTCCAGAGAAACAAAGCACATGGAGAAATTTTAGCAGAAAGACACTTAATTGTTGGCTTTAGAATCACAAGGATGCCTACTGTAATTGTATTGTATTGTATTGCCTATTGTATGTATTGTATTTACCTATTGTAAAGAAAAGAAAAAAAAAAAAGCAGCCTTTTAATAGCAATGAAGAAAATTGCTTTGTAACTCATAGGAAAAAAAAGTAGGAGAAATAGATTCATAAGCCCATGCTTCTTTCCCCACCTGCTAAATTGACATTGAACTTAAAAGGAGCTGCTCACAGAAAATACAGCTTTTGAAAAGTCCAACTTAGGTAAAAATACTTGTATTACTTTTTAGTGGGATGAGAAGCCAAAAAGAACCAGAGAGAGACAGAGAAAAGGCACACCAGGGATTTCATTGAAGGTGGATTTGATACCCTGGTATCACAGAATCACAGAATTGTTTAGGCTGGAAAAGGCCCTTCAGATCACAAAGTCCAGCCATTAACCCAGCACTGCCAAGGCCACCACAAACCCTGTCTGAGTTCCACAACTCCACATCTTCTAAATCCTTCCAGGAGTGGCTGTCTCCACCACTTCCCTGAGCAGCCTGTTCCACTCAGTAGAATTTTTCAGTGATCAGGCAGGATTTGGATTAATGGCACTAAAGTTATTTTCATGGTCTGTGAAGGGAGCACATTATTTCCAAGGGGTCAGGATCTAGGGGCAAAGAGCTGCTTTGCTGCCTGTTTGCAGGGAACAAGGCACGTGTGCTTCTCCAGCTCCTGCATTCTTTACACTGGCCACCAGATCTTCCTTCCCCACTGAAATCACACCTGGAGTGGGATTCCACTGCAGATGGGAAGATCTGTCAAATTAAATTAAATTAAAATATAGACGTATCTCAGAGAAAATTTCTAGAATAGCAGGTTATTGCAGCATAGAATTTGGCATTAGCTTTATATTTTTCATGCATGATGCTATTTGGACTTCTCTCTTTTTTGTATCGATTTCTGCAAAATTGTAGAGAAGACTAATAATAGTAGATTCAGATTGGTGAAAATGGCCTTTCCTTCTTACCCATGTTGTGAATGCCCTGTGCTAAGCCTGAGCAGCAAAGTCAGCACAGCTCACCTAATGTGAATGTAATGAATACAGCCACAACACATTATAGGTGCTTCTGCAGACTGAAATAACACTTTTTTTTTCTTGATAGTGTGACTTTCTCCATCTTTTTTCAGCATAACCCAGCTACTTAGTTTCTCTCCTTCTCAGAGTGATGTGCTCAGAATACAGGATGTAACAGACAGCTGCTTTGCACAGCACAAAATGCCTGCACTGAGAATGACATTGATATTTTAGTGGAGCTGTAAGTTCACTTGCAGCCATTGTAACTCAAGGTAGAGTGAAAGGCCAATCCATTCATTTGCATACAGATCTAGTTTAAATTGACATTTTCATTTTAACACACTAGGGGAAAAAAATTAACAGGCAAGACATTTTGGATTAAAACATTTTGATTAGTTAACTTCCTTTTAGAACCAGCTTCTTCCCTTGCAATTTTTCTTGGATGTATTTGAAATTTTTATTATTAGTGGTATATGGAGATAATTGAACATATCTTTCAACTTGTGTCAGAATGGAAGCAAGAGGTAACTGGCAAGTAATTCGTGGTAAAAATAATTTTATGCATTAGAATGGATTTGCTGCTTCATTTTCTTCAATCTCATGTTTGCCTAGAGATACTGAACACTTAACACTTAATTTAGCCTCCCCTTCATAAAAACCAGCCTTTAGCCTTGAAACCATGGGGGTTTATTTTCTCATCTTCCTTCTGTCTCTGTGATGTTCATCAAAAGTTTTCTTTTAAATCTGCAAGGTTGGCCCCCCCAGGTTAAATTGCTTTAAGGTAGTGCATTCTACAATGCCATTAACCTGTGCTTCACTTTGATCTTTTCAGTCTCACTATTTCACAAAAACATAGAGGTCTAATCCAAATCAGTGACAGCCTATAGAAAAACTACTGGGTTTCACATGACAGATGCTGATGGACATTCATAAAAACTTTTGTCCCCAATTTAGGCAGTGAATGCTTCAGAACAAATCCAGTCAGTGTCCTAATTTCCCTGCCCTCTGTGAAACATTCCCTGTCTGCCTGACCCATCTGTCCTTCCATTTCTACCACCTTCACCTGCCATCAAAACTCTTATTTGTCCCAGTGGAAGCTCCCTCCTCATTTCCTTTTGAGAAAGCACTTGCCCTCCAAACACATATTCCTATCTAGGGCAATTTGCATTTCATTGCTATTCCCAAGCTTGTCAACATTTCTGAAGCAGCCACTTCCTTCCCTGCAGAGGGAAAGGTGTGAGTCAGCTCTGTGCCAGAGTGCTCCCCCTTAAAGCTTTGGCAGTGGGAAATCAAACCCACCCTCAGCTGACTCTGGAAGTGTCATTCCAAAGGTGGCAGGTGGGAGAAAAGGAGAAGCCAATTCCTCCAGAGCACCTTGCTTGTAAACTCACATCTCACAGGTTGTGGCATTTTTATACATTCCATCAGGAAGGTGCAGTTATTTCCTCTACTTTTCGAGCCTTCCCTGTCCTCCACACACCCACAACACACACACATGCACCCCCTGCCTCCCAGCACAAATCAAAATTATCCAAGGCAGCCTGCAAAACAAGGGCCAGGGCAGAATTTTTTGTATTATGAAATCTATACTGAACTTTCCATTTTCTACAAAGTGACAGGTCATAGAATAATTTAAAATATACCAAAAAACCAGGCAGTAACAATTCAAGGAACTAAAATATCTTTCAGAGGAATAGTTTAATTTGCAAAGAGAAACTTGAACTTCAGTTAACTTTTCTGTCTGGCCAACAATGCCATCTAGCAAGCCTTCAGAGCCAACCTTGTACTCACTCTTTCCTTAATAATTGATGAGGGAATTAAAAATTACTTCTCTTAACTTTCTACAGAAGTTTCACTTTCAGAAAGCCTCATTTCTGATTTTCCCATGAAATCAATTTCTAACACAGGCACACACACATAAACAGGACAAGTACTCCAGCTTTTCCAGTCGTGTCTCTGCTTATTTTCATTAGATCAATTCAGACCAGTTCATCAATTTAGTTTGGAACAAATTAAGACATTATTTCTATCTCAAGAACTACAGGATAATTCATTAGATTCACTGTTAGGCCCAGATTCAGCAAACCACTGTAGTTGTTGTGAATTGAAAATCTGCATCAAGGACCCAAAGCCAGTAAAATCTATAGGGTTGAAGCATATGTTTAAGAACAGTTTATCTGTACTGAATGGAGGCTTTTCTTAAAGGATCTAAATACAGAATAATTTATCAAGAAAGTCTTCAATGACTCTAAGAACAAATATATCCTGTAAATGCATCCCAAGGGTGGTATGCAGCTCACCAAGTGGAATGCTTCAGTTAATCACTGCCACCCTATTTCTGGGATATAAATGATGACAGTGGAGATGGAGAGGAGTACATTGACTGCCTACAGGAAAAGGCCTCTGACCTTGGTTCTGCTGGGCACACTGTGGCAAGAGAAAGTTATGAGTGTGTTCTTTATGAGTATGTTCTCCTCAAGGACACTGACTGGGTTTGTTCATGGATTCATGAATGAAAGGCTCCTACTTTGGTTCCCACTCCCCTCATTTCTGAGGCATCTTGAGTGACTGGCACAGCACAAAGTTGTGGCTGGAGAATCCTTCTTAAAGAAAAGAAGCCATGACACAAAGATAATGGAATGAAGAGAAGAAAAAAACCTCAACACACAGTCTCTAAAAAACCATGTTAAAAGATCTTCACACTCTGAAGGCAGAGGATATGGTATATTGGCTTTGGTTTTGATAGAGAAGCTGCCAAAATGCTCAGGAAACTGGGAGTGCAAAATCCAGAGTGAATTACAGGCAAACATTTCCTTTTTCTCACATTCCTTCACTGAAAGCTTCTGAATTGTTTGTTCATGTTCTTTCCCAGGAAGTGAAACCAGACATACCAAGCTCAAATGGCTTCTTTACTTACTTGCTCTCATTTTTTAAGAAAAGCATAAAGAAAAGAAATAGAGACAATGAATTGAAAAAAAAATAGAAGAAAGTGAGAAAATGGTACCACTTGAAAATTAGCTTAAAACATGAAATATAGCCTGACATTGATTTATTGAAAGAATAATTCTAAAAGATAGGCCATTCCCATTTTCCACTTACTTCACTTAATCACATCTCTGTAGATATGGATTGATTCAGGCATTAATAAATATCTACTTTGCTAGAGTTCATTTCTTTGATTTAAGATGTCATGAAAATAGAATTTTCCAGTCATATCTCTTCTATTCATCTCAAAATGTGTAATGGGAAGCAACTGGCAGTCTTCTAGTCACATGCAAATTCAATTAAAATCCAACATTTCAAAAGAGTTTTTATCGATATCTATTCTTCACAGATATAACCCAAAATTATGCCAAAATTATAAAAAATGTAGAGCTAACTTCACAAGTTCTTCATGTTAGATACTTTAGACTTACTATCATTCCCAAACAGATTATAGTCTATGGGATTTGCATAATATTTTTGTCCTGAACATGTTCCTCAGTAGAATTAATATCTTATCACTCAAATCTTATTCCAGGCTGATGAGCAATTTAATAAATGTATATCCCAAAAAGCAGATGAAACTTCTTAAAGCATGTTTAAGTCATTTGGGCTTAACACATATACCTAGTATACTTAACTTATCCTTGTCTTAGCTGAGTGAACCTCCTCTGAAATAAATCCTTGCAAAATTCAAATCCCCACATTAGCAAGTGTTAGAATGATGTACAGTGAAACTTATCTTGAGCTGTAGCAGTATAATTCCCTTAATTCCAGGAAAGATTTGGAAGTAACCAGGAATAATTTTTTTGTTGTTTGAAATACTACTAATGCTCCTCAGCTTGAAGGGGAGGAGAAAGAGAAACTTGAATAAAGTAGAGGCAGTCTGTCCTTTCTGTGCTTCAGAAACTCAGATGATAGCATCTCATTGCATGAGCCCTCTGCTCTGTTTCTGTTTCCTGTGTCCTTTGCAGAGACAGTCCAACTGCTAAAGGAGGCAGCATGCAAAGCTCTGGCAGAGCAGCAGGAATTCAGCAAATCTTTAAAACCACTTCTGCCTCAAAAACCTCCCTCCAGAGTTACTAACTTAATAGGAAATAAGCAAGGACATCAGGGCCTGCTAAGTGCTCCAGTTAATGTTAGGTTGGTGAGATGCATAAAAATACGTGTGGGCACCTCACAACCCATAATTAGTTTTGCAACATAGCAGAAAAGTGGAAAAAGTAGTGTCTGAAAAAGTAGTGTCTGAAAAAGTAGTGTCTGTCTTTTTATAGCTGGAAGCTGAGGAAGCTGGTGTAATTGAGACATATGCTTTGATTAGAGTGGCACAGGCACAGCTCCCCTGCTCCAGAAATGCAGAGCTCAAGGTGCCAAAGGAATGGGCACAAACCTCAGGAATGCCTGACCTGGGCACAGCAAACCTCCCAGAGCAGGGGCAGGAGCAGGAGACAGAACCTTTAAATCACCTGGTTTTCTTCCACCCCCTGCTGCCTGCTTTACATTCCCATTTTCTGCACTCACATGTGTTTATGAGCAGGAGGAGGAGAGCTCTGATCCCAAAGGCCATTCCCATTTTGTCAGAATGCCCCTAACAACCAGGTTTCACTGGGAAGCTTTGATCCAGCCTGAGCTGCTTGCTGCAGCCTCAAAGGCATCAAAGGTGAGGCCATTTGGGGACCCTTAGTCACCCTCCTGTTTAATATGCTGAGCTCTACTCACCAGGCAACAGCATGGAGCTGCTGACACAGTACTGGGGAGTGATTTATCCTGCAGGCTAATCTCCAGCAAAACTGAATAATTTTTTAAGACTATAAATACTGTGTGATTATAGACTAAAAGCCTGCTAATGTTACTATTGGAATTCAGCATTTTCAAAGGTGTATCTATTTTTGGTTAGTTTTACAGGGGGGAAAACCTGAAATGTTTTCTGGGAAAAGTGGGAATGATAACCTTTTCACTAGAAGCCATTGAAAATTATTCAAAAAATACGATTTTTTAAAAGTACTTTCAGCAGGAAGGAAGCATAATATGAGAGGGGGGCATGTGCCTGTGCTCCTAACAGCAATCTTATTTACCTTGAGGTTTCATGGATTATGGGATTCATCTTCTTGGCAGTTTTCAGGCAAACCTTGTGATTTCCACCTCTGGTTTGAACTCTCCCAGGTAACACTGGGACATTTTCAAGGAGGAAGCTTCCTGCTCTTGCTGCATTGAATAAAGAACTGCATGAACACAGCAAGGGCTCAGAGACAAATCCAGGTGGGATTATCAGAGCTCCCTGTAAGGCACAGCTCATGACAAGGCACTCAGCCTGGGGCACTGGAAAGGCAAAGCCAATCTCAATCTTGTTTTGCCTTTTTTAGAACACAGGAACAGGCAGGTTACAAATTAAAAATACAGGCTGTGTTTCTACCTCTGAACCTGGGCAGTTTTTGGGGAAAATGGGAGAGCAGTGTTTGTTAGAGGATATTTACTCACTTATGCTTCCTGCTGAATGAGAACTGATATAGGGCATGTACATGTAAGTAAATTATAATTACGATTTCATTATCTTCTGATTATTTTCTTTTGAGTTATTAATAAAACTGACCAGCCTTTTGGTCTGGTTAGGTTAGGGCTGTCATGGTTGCACTGCAACATGCCCAGTATGGCATTACCACCACACTGAACAAGGCTAGGCACAAATTTGGGAAGCACAACATGCATGACTTGCTAACCTGCACAATTTATGAAACCTTTTCCTAGGCAGGAATTCCAGAATGTGTCAGGCAGTGCAGTGCCTGCAGTGGCACTTTTTGTGGAGCATACCCAGCAATGCCTAAGCACTCAGTTTGGACAGGAACTAATCCTTGCAGAAGATCCTGCCCTCTGTGCTTGTTAATTCTGTTCCTCGAGGCGATTTCTTGCTAATCCAGCACACCTTTAGTGACAATCCCTGCCTTAAGCCATGTAGCTCAGTGATTTTAAACTTGTGAGGATGTGCACTAATCCTCTCTGCTCTCTGACACATTGGCTTTGCTCTGTTAAAAAAGCTGAATTTGTAGGAAAGGCTTGTGTTTGCTGGATGTGAGGGTCATGCCTGTGACAACCTAGGAGTGAGACAGGGGGAAATAGGCAGGGCAAGAGCAAGGGCTCACTGTTATAAAAATTCTTTCCAAACTTTAGAAAACCTTTACAAGTAGTAGTCATTAATTCCCTACAATTTAAAATGAAAGTATGAGAAGACAGGTCTTCTTTTTCAGACTGAGAGAAAGATTTGCATGGCAAAAGGTTTCTGTCCCCTGCTGCTGCCTGCAAGCTTCCATTCAGTCATTCTCAGGCACTGGCATGTGAACAGACAATCTCATAATCATCCAACTTCTAGAACTGGAAATGACTAAAGAAATCACAGGCTCTGTTTCCAGTGTAACTCTGTTTTTTCCCATATAATGCACAGTGCAGTTTTTCAGAAAGCATTAGCAAAGAATTGTCATCACAGCGTTTGCTAAAAAAAAAAAAAATTATAAAAATTGGATAAAAGTTTTTAAATGTTCATTCAGGATGATCAAGTCTGGAATGGAAACTTCTGTATTTGGTAGTGGCAGTATATTTACAGTACTCACACAATGAATTCCTAGTCACCACGTGGAGCATTGGAGTTGAAAACAGAGTGACTTTGCCATGGCTGACAATACTGAAGGATTGTTACATGGTTAAAACAACAGATGCCTGATGGGCTTCTTTGTGGCCAGGAAAAGCCTGACTGATTCAATAATGCTTCTTCTATAGGAAGAATTCAGGAAAATTAGGGAAAAACAACCTATCAACATTTGTGAGAGTGACAAATTCCCAAAAGTTGGCTTCAGTCAATAACATCTTTCAATGCCTTATGAAATTCTGGTCCCTCAGAGTTGCAGCACCAGAGAGAATTTCACAGCTCCAAATCTCAGCCCCTGGCAGCTGGGGAAGTGCATTTGCATGTTGGAAGTTGTTCTCACAGTGGGAAGGACAAGTGAAAACTTTGCTTCCTGTTTGCCTGATTGTAGATATCGAGCTCCAGCTGATCACTGGGGAAATGTCAGAGATCAATTATTTTCCTGTAATGTTAAGGGCAGGTGTCAGCCAAGGGAAATAAATTTCTCCTGGATGAGCTGACACCTCTTTAACCTGTGGCACTTGTCAGAGCACCCCAAGCAGCACTTTGATCCTCCCCCAAGTGAATCAGTGACACTGCAGCAGCTTTGCTTCCAAGTGGGAGCTATCAAGAGGCACTAAACTGCCTGACTCATAGCATCCACCTCGGGATTGTCCCAGCCTTTATTAGCTTTGTGAAACACTGATCTTTGAATGGAAAGGGTGATAGGGTTAAAAGCTGGTTATTCCTGACAAATGGCCCACAATATCAGCCTTTCCCTTCTTTGACTGCATCCCTTAAGTAACAGCACAAGGAAAAGGAGCTGCTTTTGAATGACTGTGCATGTTTGGTTTTTATTTTGGATGAGCTGTGAGCTGAAGCAAAGATGCCTCTCTTGAGCAAGGGGTTGGATCAAGTGACTGCTAGCATTATTCCCTTCTGAATTTTCCTACAGCTCTGTGCCAGCATTGTTTTCTGTCCTGCTTATGTCCCCTGCTAACTCCTGAAGTGGCAAAGTGACTGCACAGGCAGCAGCTGCCTCAGAGACAAACCTGTGCTAAGGGCTCTTGCAGGTGTTTTCCCCTCTCCTTCTGTGTCATCCACCACCCTTCAGCTTTTGGTGACTGGCAGAGAAGGAGCCAGCTTGGGAAAGATGAGAAGCTATTGCACCAAACTAAGCAAGATAAACATACTGCACAACAGCTGCATTCCCCTTCCCTGTAACACCTGGAACGTGGCCTTGAAATTGTTAATTTCAAGGATCAGGTAAGTTTTTGGGGAATTTTTTCAGTCAAGAATGAAATATTAAGTTACAGGAATCAGGTCTATGAACGTGTAAATTCACTGCTCAGTCAAAAAAATGCAAATTAAATCAGAGAAATCATTTAATACAATCCTTCCTTTGATACTTTTTTATTGAAAGAGCTGTATTTCCCTCTTAAAAAATAGTAATGCTTTGTAACTGCAAAACAGGGTTTGCAAATTTTCAAGTATTTTTCTGAAACCTTGATGCCATCAACACAGAAAATGATTAATGAAACAGGTGGATAAGGGAGCTTGCCTGTGTGATGCACAGGAAGTTGTTGTTATTGTTATTATTATGATTAATAATTAATATTCACCCTTACTCTGCTTCTGGTGGAGACTGTCCCATTGCCATAGACACTTCAGACCTGTCACACCTGAGTTCTTGCAAACTTGAGAGTTGCACAAAGCTTTGTCCTGCCCAAACCATGGTTTTATTTTTTTCTGTGAATGTCTGTGTAGGTTTCCTCCTGCAGACCAGAAGGAGAGGCACAGACATTTGTGGCTGCTTGTCAGTGAAACAGGCATATCACTAAAAATCATAAAATAGAACAAAGGTTTTCCAGTCCCTCACAGGGCACCTCATCATTTAAATGTGAGCCATCTCCAAGGACTGAGTGCTGGAAACTAGAACCTCATTTACCCTGGAGAACTTTGGTGGTCTGGAAACACAGTGACTCCAATTTTGGGTGCACATGGATGGCTGGTTTTTTTCAGATATGTTTCAGAATGAGAATTCAGCTTTTACTGCATAATTGTAAAACCCCAAAGTATCAGAGTATTTTTTAATCTTTAAATCCTGCTAAGAGTAGAAAAATCATTATTATTGCTTCACATGATCTTTCTTTTCTTGGAACAGGATAATGTGGATCTTGGTGACCTTATGTTTTCGCTCTGCTACCTTCCAACAGCTGGCAGACTAACTATCACAATAATAAAGGCAAGAAATTTAAAGGCAATGGATATCACAGGAGCATCAGGTAGGAATGCATTTAATGCTCAGTGTGGTGGTTTTTCTCTTGAGACACAGAATTCAACACTGTCAAATCCCAGAATGATTTTTGAGAGGAGGGTTCTTATACTGTGAGCTCTACTTGAGTACAGGACTTTACGAGAAATAAATATAGTTTGCTTAGTTCCAAGCAACAGTTTAAATTAGGTTGCTCTCTCAAAAAGACTGCAAGATTATTATTTCCAATGCCACTGTAATTCAGAGTAAAACAAACTGGCCAAAATGAATTCCCAACACTGGGAATTTGTTTGTGCAGCAGACTGTTACAGCTATGACACAGAGGCAGACTGCCCTTTCTGACAGTCCCCAAGGGCCACTGAGCCAGTTCTGCTGTTGCTGGCATATGGAGAAAGCAGTGATCATCCCAGAACCCTTTCAAAATCCCACAATAAAAATTATAAACATAAGTAAGATTTCATAGATGACTTTTAAATGTTAGCAGGGAGTTGTAGAGCTCTCAGAAAGGAGCTACAAAGAAATAGCTTTCTTTTTTGCAACATTCAGGAGTTTAAAAATAATTATAATTCTCTTGAGAAATATAAGCCACTAATTGTTACACTTTGGATTGTATTTAACCATACATCAGTAAATCCTGTTGTGAAAAACATTGTCATCTTCTGTCTGTCCTGCAGATCTAACAGGTAATTAGGCTGCTATAAATAGGCTGTTGTATAAAATAGTCATGTACAACACGCTTCAGTGGATATTTTAACACCCTTTGAGAAGCTGGCACACAACAGGGAGCTTCTTGAACCTAAAAAGTTCATTATAAGCAGTCAACCAGGTAAAGCTTTCAAAGCTGCACTGCCTCCTGTGCATTCCATGGTAACAGAGGAGCTCAAATTCCAGGAGATTAATCCTGCAAGCAGGTATGGGCACACAAGAAGTCTCCCTTCACTTTCCATTTGCATTTGTCAAAAATCAACATTGTTCTTATGACCCACACAGATCCCTACGTGAAGGTTTCTTTAATGTGTGAAGGAAGGCGGCTAAAGAAAAGGAAAACTTCCACCAAGAGGAACACCCTAAATCCTGTTTACAATGAAGCCATAGTCTTTGATGTCCCTCCAGAAAACATTGACCAAATTAACTTGTCGATAGCTGTTATGGATTATGACCGGTGAGATGTCTGTAGCTGTCAAATATTGGCTGATAAAGTCTTGCACGCTAGATTTGCACCCAGAAAGAAAGTTATTATTTTTTTTTTTTTTTCCATATAAGTGGGGAATTAATGTCATGTTGAGCTTGGTAGAAGGCTCCAATTTTTTTTTTTTTTTGTTGTTTTTTTGTTTTGTCTGGCAGAAATTCCTTACTAAATTTTAAAGTGCAGATTTGCATCCCTAACTGATAGCAGTAAGCTGCATATGTGTTTAGCAGGGTGAGGTAACAGGGTGTTAAATCAGAGAGGCCATGCACTGATGTTCTGTTGGCACATTTATGCTAAGCTTCATATATAAAGCTGTGTCTTAGAGCCTGTTGGCCTTTGTAGCTAATTCCAGAACCTTTTGTGTGCTACAAGGGGGGAAATATCAAATTGTTCTAGCAGTGGGAAACACGAAGAGCAAACCCAGCATGTTATATTCTCCAGGCAAGAATTAACCCCAAAAAAATCCACAACTGATGTTTGTGATGAAATATGCAAACGGTGTGTGGTTCCGAAGGTAAAATTTTAAGAAAAAAAATATTATGGCCCATTTTCACAGTGTAGGTCACAATGAGGTCATTGGAGTTTGTCAAGTAGGCAACGATGCAGAGAGTCTGGGGCGAGACCACTGGAACGAGATGCTCTCGTACCCTCGGAAGCCCATCGCTCACTGGCATCCTCTTGTGGAGGTAAGGCTCTGATCCATGGCTTCCCCCTGCACAAACCATTCATACCCTCCCACGTGGCATTAGCAGTTGCATAAAATTTTCTGAGCGAGCCCAAGATCAGCGCGCGTGAAGTAAAGCCTAGGACAGGGTCTGGAAATGCTTTAAAACTGAAACAGAACACCCAAGTTAAGTCTGCTCCTTTCAATTTTAGGGAGGCAGAAGGTGATTGTTGTCTGTAATTTATAGACATGAAAACACCAAAAATTTTACACTCAATTGAAGGGTTTGGTTTTGCTTTTTAAATAAGATCTTGGGTAATTTTCATGTTAATTGATATAAAGAAGTGGACCTTGTTTACAGAATGGTCAAAACCTTTTTTTTTTTTAATATACAACAACCTAATTTGACTTCTTTTCTTGTAACAATATATCATCCATGGCACTAGCACATCTCAAAGGATGCCTAACTGCACTGAAAAAAAATATGTTTAAGTGTCTCTGGAGATCTGAGGCACTGATGAGAAGCGACACAATCAGAAAAGCTTTTCAAGGTTCCTATGGTTTTTTTTTGTTTTGTTTTGTTTTGTTTTTTGTCTTTAGGGCCCTATTCAGCAGGAATGTTATGCAGGTCTTCTGCGCTTGGATGGCTGCCGAAGAGGCTTCCTCACCCTTTTAACCTATTCAGCAGAAATTTGGCATTCCTGTTGAACTCTTTCTTAGCCATATCCTCAGGGGCTATTCCACAGAGTCCAGTGGGGTAAAGATGTCCTTTTAATCCCTCTGTCTAATCCTCTCCCCAATACAGGGAACACTAATCCTGGTTCATGAGACACAGAAATTCATCAAAGATCCAGCTAAATTGCTTCCTAAAGTTGCCATGACTTATTCCCACTGCTGCTCTCACTGGCTGAGTCAGGCAGTATTCCCAGTCAAAGGGAAGTGTCTTGTTCATGAGCAGCCCCAGAGTTATCCTCAATATTGAAAGATCAGGAAAGAGCACAGCACCCATATGAAGCCAGGAATGATGCTCTGGGCACTAATACTTGGAGTCAGGCAGCTCACAGCCCCTCTGAGTTTTCTTTCTGCACCACAGTGCAGCTGTGTTACCACAGTGCCACTCAAGATTCCCCTACTTGGTTGTGAGCCATAGGCAATTCCAGAAAAGATTGTCAGGCATTATGAAGATGCTGCAAGCTGGGAAGAATCCCACAGTCATGTCTGTAAGGAATTGCATTTCCTGGTGCCTGGGCACCACAGCAGCACAGTTTGAGCAGGGAGTGCCCACGGGCTGTGTGGCAGGAGGAAGGCACAGGTGCTGCCAGCATTGGGCAGCTCTGCCCAGGTGTTTGTGCCCCCAGTGACAGGGTAGATGCTGGCTGAAGTGCCACACTTGAAATGCTGACCTGGGAGCTCTCAGGTGTTGATAGGAGTGTCCTGGCACAGCACACGAGGTGCAGTCTAAGGGTTACTATTGCCCAGAGCACAACAAGTGTCTCATAGCAGAAGTTGTCTACATCTGTCTTCCCTCTTTGATAAATTTCATTGCAGCCAGAGCCCACAATTAGGTTTTGACAGCTCTTCCCTTTTCAGGCATCCTGTTCTTTTCATACATGCCTGGCTAACTTCTTTAGATTTCATTACTGTGGATTGCTTTTCATGTCACTGAAAGCTAAACAGAGACATATTTTTTTCCTTCCCAGGAATCAAGTGGGGGAGGGTGTCCAGCACATCCAGGCTGTGCAGAGAAATATATACACAGCATATCATTTTGGTTCCTGAATCAGGATTAGACTCAGCGAGAGCTTCTGGAACCTCTGTGGCCACAGCCATAGGACCCTGAATATTTGCTGAATAGGACCCTCAGTCTTCTACTGTGTGAAGAGCTATTGGTTTCAAATGGTGTGATGTTATCCACTTGTAGCATTAATTCTCCAGCTGAAACTGCTGCTACTGATAGATTGTTTGTATGGTCGTAAGCATTACCCAAATTCAAGTCATCGTTTCTGTTCTGTAGAATAACCCAGGTTTTACAAGCAAAATGATAGCAGTGTAAACCAACAAATATGGGAAGCAGCAACAACTATTGTCCTTGTATTTGCAAAAAAGGTGCAGTACTGTGAATGGTTAGCTTTTTAAGTGATTTTTTTCAAGAATGATTGCCACCGGATGTTTATTTTTTGATGACAAGTTGTGTCCTCAGTCTCAGCTGGTGCCTCCTTTCACCTGACATGAAAACAAATTAAAATGGTTCCTTGCAGAAATCCTTCAGATCTGAAAAACTGTAAAAAAAGTTCTGCTGGGTGAGAACAAGATGCATATGGTATTTGTAATGACAGCATGTTCTTTGAGAAAGGAGATAACCATCTGTATAACATGGAGGTTGTTAGTCCTCAACCTTTGTGGATGATTTTCCAGTCAACGTTTCTGAGTCGTGTCCACGACACTGCAAACTGTTGGAAGTGTGTCCCAGGTGGCAAGGCTGGATCATCCAAACAAACACACACACCCCATGTCGTTTGAAAATGCTGTTCCAAGTATATAGTGCCTGTGAAGACTTCCTTTATTATTTGTGGTAGAATTAGCAGGGCTGTTTTACATGGTGGTATATTGTAAATTCTGACAAAATCTGACCATTAAAAGAAAATGAATCAAAGCACTGCATTCTGTCACGTAATGAAATTTGTGCCCCAAAGCAGGAGACCCTGGGATAAATTTTTCACCACTTGTTTAGCCACACATGGGGTTCTCTCATCCTCCAGTGTTTTCTACAGAGAACTTGACTCATGTCTTTACAGGGGAATTTTTTGTTTAAAAGATGCAAGTGCAAAGTGTAGGTGCTTTATACAATACAGCTGTTTGCTATGTGCTTACAGAGAGAGGGAGGCCTGGCTCTTAAATAGAGTTCAGATGAGTTTATGTGCACACACACTGCTTCACATCTTGTATGTGATGAATGTGCACCAAACATTTTGGATCTGCAACTCTGCTGGCACAAATTTGCATGCACAGATTGAAGAAATAGCTAAAATTTTGGCCTCAAGTCTGAAAAATTAGTTTTATAACCTATCAAAGAGGATCTTCCACAAAATCAGAATTACTTGTGGGTAAAGAATATCTTGAAACCTGCAGGAGATCTTGGGTCTGTTGTAAATGTGTGCTGCAGGTATAAATCAGAATTCTTGTAAGCACTGAGGTTTTCAAAATCTCTTGCCATGCTGTGGAGAATACAGCTGCCACAGGCAAGGGTATACCTGATAAACTAAACAGCACTTCCAAACCTACCCAAGCACAATTTCAGGAGGGGAACCACTGGGTATTTCCAGAAGAATGAAAATAATGTTGCCATGGCAAAGCTGCTTCACTGCTCCTTCAGCTTTCCATCAGGAGGCCAGTGGTACATGACAATGTGCACATCTGTTCATGCATGAGCCCCCCCTCGGGCAGAATCCTGTGCTCCTCACCCAGGCTCATCTCCCAGGAGCTCTTCCTTTGGAGTGCAGTTTCTCTCATTTCCTGGACAAACCATTCCACATTGCCTGGAATGCAGAGAACGCTCCCCACTGCAATACTGGCAACAGAAACTGCTGGGAAGGGGAAAACACCTGCACAGCAAGCTCAGTGTGTCCATGGAAAAATGCAGGAGCCTTTCTAGGATTTGTCCCCAGCAGCTCAAAGGGACATCAGCTGAAGAGTGGTATCATTATAACTGCCAGTGGGTTGAAGTTCTTTTATTTTATTACCCTGCTCAGTTTGTTTAATGCTCAAGGGTCTGGCGTCAAAAGAATTATTTTGAAACAGAGTTCTATTAAAACAGGGAAAGAAATCTCTCTGACAGTGAGCATTTAAAGTGGAATCCAGCAGACTTCAGAGGCTTAGAGATGAGGAAAATCCCCTAAATTTATTGAATTCTCCTAATTTTTGCTCATGGCTTGCAAACTGTTACTCAGGCTGTGGCATTACTATGTGCTTTTTACAAATACCTGCCTTATCATAGTAGTGCATCTATGGAATGACAGATATTTTCTATATTTGGATACTTCACTCTTCACCTTTATACTCCACTTAATTGGTGATATTCCCTAGACCCAAAATGTTTTTGTGTTCTGGTTCTGGTTGGCCAGTAGACTGCTGCTGTCTTTGGACTGTATTACAGTGATACCACAGCCTGCTGGAAGGACCAGAGGATAGATAATTCTGCTACAAACTCAGCTAGAAACCCAGGGAAAGCTGTGGTCCCAATGCTGCTCAGCCTTTCTTTTCTGAACTGTGATTCTCAGTGCTAAATTAGCAGTAGAGTCACAAGAATTATTTCAAAGCTGAAACACTCATTTTTTTTTTTATTTGCTGTGAATGCAGTATTACACTGTATGACGAGTATTGTAACTCTAAAATGGAAGAGAAAATCGCTAAGAAATGCATCTCAGCAAGATTTTAATCCCATTTTGCTCTTTAACAATGTGCTATTAAATCCTTACTTTTAGTTTTCCACAACAAGCCTCCATGTCAGGTGTTGTTCTGGGAAAAAGCAGGGAGTGGCAGTGGGAAAACATTCCAAGTTGCTGACATGGACAGTGGCCTGATAGTCCCATGACAAAACACTCACAGACCAACTCCTCTGCAGCTGAGTGCTCAAATGTTTCTTTATCTCCTTCCACTGAAATCACAAGACATTAAAGGCATTGCTGTTTTCTCTTATTTCACTTTCCCCTGCAAATAGCCCTGGCAGTGGATAAGCAACCATTCATCTCAATCTGGGGAAGTGGGGACTACCAGAACAGAAAACCAACATGTAGCATAAAGACCCAATGTTAAAACTGTTCAGTTTTCCACGCCAGCAGATCCATAAAACACAGAAGCAGCACATGTGAGACACTTGTTACACAGAGGTCCCAAAAAACTGCTGGTAGGGGAACTCCTGGATCAATACAAAATGAAACATCAGCAAAGAGCAGTGTGAAAGAATGGAAAAAGAGGTTATTTCAGTCCCCCCTTCTTGGCTTCAGGGGATGGTTGTTGTGGGGGCTTTTGGTTGTTGGTATTCTTTGGTTTGGTTTGGTTTCATTCATGTGTTTTAAACACGAAGCATGGTATGTAGCTATGTTAACATGGGCACCCAAAACCAGAGACACAGGAGATATATTGATTTATGTGCTTATCACCTAGCAACATTCGAGCACTGAGGGGACCTGTCTGCAACTGAAATAAAAAATAGATGAAAACTCTTTTGGTTTAAAAGTAACAAACAATAAACAGGGAACAGGAAATTCAGCTGAAAAATCTGTTTGACCCAGCTAGAGATCCATCTGAAATGACTTTGCTGTTAATACATTTTGTTTGAACAGAAGGAAGTGAAAAAAGTGGATCAGGTGACTCCATCTGGAGTGTCATTGATGAAATGCTTTTTCCCCTTTAGCACAGTCCATTGCCAAATGATTACATCTCAGCATCTAGAGAGAAAACAATGGATTTCTTATCTAGTAGGGGAAAAAAAGCCTGTAGCAAAAGTAATCCACAAGACTGTAGAATTTAACAGAGGTTCCAACAAAAGGTGGATGGGGATGAAGGGATCAGGGAAAAAAGAGCCCCAAGCACTGCTGTGCATGGGGTTAAATACAGAGGCAAATCAGTGGGTGGGTACAAACAGATAACCAATAAGGAATCCTTAGGAGCAGTGAAGGGCAGGGTCTTACAGAGTGTAAACCAGTGGGGGAAGCAGGAGGAGGAGAAAGGGTCATATGGGCCAATGGGGCATCGAGGAACGGGGGATTTCCAAGGGAGAGGAGCAAACAGGGATTGGCACAGGGTGGGACTGACAGGGAAGGTTCCAGAACAAGGGGCGGGGTTACAGTGATGGACAGGGAAGGAACTGGAACAAGGGGCAGGGTTACAGTGATGGACAGGGAAAGGACTGGAACAAGGGGCGGGGTTACAATGATGGACAGGGAAAGGACTGGAACAAGGGGCAGGGTTACAGTGATGGACAGGGAAGGTGCTGGAACAAGGAGCAGGGTTACAGTGATGGACAAGGAAAGGACTGGAACAAGAGGCAGGGTTATAATAATGGACAGGGAAAGAACAAGGGGAACACAGTGATGGACAAGGGGGACAGAACAAAGGGTTAATGGACAGGGAAGGTTCCAGAACAAGGGGCAAAGTTAGAGTGATGGACAAGGAAAGAACTAGAACAAGGGGCAGGGTAACAATGATGGACAAGGAAGGTTCTAGAACAAGAGGCAGGATTACAATGATGGACAGGGAAGGAACTGGAACAAGGGGCAGAGTTATAATGATGGACAGGGCAGGGGCTGGAACAAGGGGCTGGGAATGCCATACAAGGCAGTTTCAGGGGTGGATACAACTTAGGGACAAATCAACCTGGGGGAAACACAGGAGTAACTGGAACAAACCATTAGAACTATGAACTTGATAAAACACGTACCACAGGAGGGAAGGTGATGGGAGGATCTGGGCTCTTCATTTGTTCCTTTGTTCTGTCTGGGCTCTTTAGTTCCCTCTCCTTTTTGCTCAAACGTAGACATTGTAAAACGGAGATGTTTTACTCGGTTGCATGCTGGCCATCTTCGATACCCATCGCCAAAGGTGCGTGAAGAGAGGTGTGTTGTTTTTGGTATACTTTCGGTTTTGATAACACATGAACATTGTACTATACTTTATTATTTCTTGTTCAATAAATAGTCCTGGTATCTCTATGTTTCATGTCTAATTTTGGAGAGTAGGGCCATACCTGTATTAAGGCTCTCTCAATTAGGTGGGCATTTTGTTTGTTTAGTAGAAATAATGCATGATTCCTTTCGCAGTGATGGTTTGAGGGACAAAAAAATTCTTAATTTTGTAATATGTATTACAATCTTCTAAACACAAGTAAAAATGTACTGTGATTTATTTATATAAATCTAGTCTGAACAAATAAGTTTTGATCTTAATAAAAACTGTAAGAAATTGTGCAATTGTAATTTATTACTATTTTGTATTTAATAAATATTAAAGTTTAATTCATTATTCAGAAAGCCAGCGAACACTTTGGAAATGTTTTTGCTCAGTTTTTCTCTGCAGATAATGTGCTTTGATAAAATACTTGAGGTCAGAGAGAAAAAGCTTTTAACTTTGCAGCACTCATATAATTTAGGAGTTTGGATACTGAAACCTCCTTGTATTTCATCCCATGTCCACAGTGATCATGGCAGAAGGATCATTTGGCATGGCACTGGTGAATCTCATCTATGTTTCATATTAAGAAGAAAATCAAGAAGCTACATCAAGTGACATTGTGTTAAATTACCAAAATTAGTATTTAGCGTGGCATGCTGGCAAAATTAGCAATCCTCCTGTCAACACCTGACATGTAGCTCTAGGAAATTCCAAGAGGTCCCTTGGCAAGCCCAGAAACAAATGGAAAAGAGTAAAAATATATCTGGTATGACCACACAAACTGCACCCCAAAAGGCAACACTCTTGTCCTTTTTCTTCTCTTTTCACCAATTGAACTTACACATCCATCAGCAGGAGCCCAACAGGTGCATGACTTCTAATTAAGTAAGAGCCTCTCTGTGTATTTAGGAATAAGCTCAGTCTCTCATTTGGAAGGTCTGGCCTGCTTGTCCATTAATAAAGGGCTGATGACATGTGATATAAGGCACAAAACAACATTTCACACCACTAAGAAATTAATTTCTTTCTGCTCTCTGCTTGGGAATGTTTGCTATCACAGATGCATGGAAAAGAAATGAGAACTGTAGTTTTGAAGTAGGTACTGTCCTTAGTAATGGGAAACACCTTTAGGCCCTGGGTGGACTCCTGATTTTTCACACTTATGCTGAGGTACTGGGAGATGGAAGATTGACAAGGGCACATCTATAGGCATTTTGTCCCTGGCACTGAATGTAGTGCTAATTATCCCTCTCTGTCCCATAAGCCACCATAAAATATACCTCAGCAGAGGAGGAGCATGAACTTAAAGATGGTTTTTAATGTCTTTCAGTAATACTGGTTGCATGTCTCTGTTTCTTTGTTAATTAGCAAGCAGAAGCCTCTTCCTCTGTCAAAGCAGGCCCACACATCTCTCCTTTCGAGACACTTTTCCAGCAGAATCATTCCTGAAGCCTTTATATGTAGCCTGGGGGAAAAAAAATCACCTCTGACAATATTGTCACTGAAATTTGTCTTTGTGGGCCCCAGCAGAGGTATCTCATGTAAGCAGTACATGGTTTTTTTTATCCCTGATTGGTATTCTTATATTGCCATTTAAACAGAATCACTTAATTCTCTGGGTGCACTTATGCATTTATCATTCCCATATTAATTAACCACACACTTCAATCTAGCCCACCACACCATCCTAAAGGTCATGGCTTTAAACCACCTAATAACATGCCAGAAAACATTCAGTGAATCCATGTCTCAATACCAGCACATGTAGGAAAATCTGTCAGTGTTCCAAGACATCAGAAGTGCCTGAACAGTCTGGTTCAAAGAGCTTGACTAAAGATGTCTAATATTAAAGAGTCATTTAGAAGTGTCAGAAATGTCAATAAGCTAACTATAGTGTTACTCACCCAAGGATAAAACTGTTAATAAAAATATTTTTGTTGGAGAAACCATTCTTAATAATAGCAGCAAATTCTATACTGAACACTTATTTTGTAATTTTCAATTTAGCAGCAAAATTCTGTTACAAGAATATTATTGTGATCCTATCCTTTATATCCTGGTAACTGACACAAAAACAGTTTTAAAGCAATATATTAAATAGATTAAATGGATTAAATAGATTAAATATTAAATAGATTTCATTGACATTAGGTCTCCCAAAAATGGAACATAGTTTTAATAACCATCTTTTCAAAATGTAACAGTTTCAACCCTTTTCAGTAACTTTTGCCTTCCTAAAAAAAATAAAATATATCATTCCCAACATAAAATAGTATTTTAAAAACCTGGATAACATTTGAAGAATAATCACACAGATTAGGGAAAAAATTCCAAACTCATCAATCAGTTTTTGTATTTTAGTGGAAGTCAAGTCCAAATATTTGCTGTTGTGATGGAAATACCTCTTCCATCTGCCAGAAAACAACCTTTGATACTGATATATCCTCACTTCCAAACCTCAGTTCTCCAAACATGTTGGCATTTTCCTTTCAGTTCAAATGGGTTTAATATAGATCCCACTTCAGGAAAAGAACAGTAAGTCCTCAGAGCAGCTTTTCTAAGTCTGGCCCCAAATCAATTAGAAACACAGGCACAATTTTGAACAATAAATAAAATAAGTTTTGCTATTCTTAGCAGGAGCTAAGGTTTTCTGCCAGATTTTCCCCAGATTAATTCATTTCTTGCATCTTTACCCAATTGACTACTTGAAAAGATAAAGTGGATTGAAACAGAAGGAGCAATTTCCAATATGACACTGGAGCTGTATCATTTCTTGGTGAGGAAGGACAGGAACTTATTTCCTCCTATTCTTAACTATAAATCCACTTTAAATAAAAATTCATTGTTCCAAATAATAGGTTGAGACCACTCAAAAAAATAATAAAAAATAAAAAATCCTCCCTTTCATCAGGAGCATCTTTATGACTGGGTGTGGGGCTCTGCTGTGTTGCTTTTCCATTTCCTCCAAGCTGTGCCACCTGCCCCACTCCCTTTTCTGCCCTAGCCCTGCCAAGGCAGAGCAGCACTTTTCAGCTAAACCTTCAAAAGCTCTGCAGCTTTTCAGGCAAGAGCTGAGGCCATTTGCCTTGGAAATTCCATTGCAAGCAGAAATAACTTCCAAATCACATCCAGATATATGCCAGATTGATTTTCATTTTATTGTTGACTTATTATTATAGTTTGGTTTACTTCTGATATCTGCTTTTTTGCCTCCTCCTGTCCTCAGATCCTTTCTCTCAGTGATTTTTGCTGGACAGGTGGGTTCAGTTCTCATTCTTTACTTGTAAGTTGTCCCAGCCAGCCCAGGTCCAACATGAGCTGTTGCAACCTTTACTCACATTTCATCTGCCACTCACCTCCCAGCAATAACATTTCCATTACAAAGGTGTGTATTATCTCTTCAGGTAACACTCCAAAATTGTAGGACACAAGGGCTGCTGCAGACTGTGAGGACATGATAGAATTAAGTTGCCAGTTTTCAATTTAATGAGTTCACAGTAATGGCCAGGTCTGAAACACTTCTGATGAATGCTGCAAAATCCAAGGTGACAGCAAATCACAAAATCAATAGCTACTCATGTCTGCTCCTAAAGACATCAAACATTTGCTGTGTCTTCAGGTGCTTGAATAAATGCCTTAATAAAATGTTTGAGGCCATAGCACAGGCTGAGATGTCAGAACATTCTGACACCTGTCCAATGCAATGTTCAGCCACACAGAGCAAACAGACAAGGGAAAGAGCTGTGTCTATAAAATTTGTTACCAGAGGATTCAGGGGAACAGACACAACTCTCCAGATGTCCAAATAACAACATTTAATTGAGAAATATCTTCTGGAAGTTTTATTTAAACTAAAAGCACAGCAAATTTTAATCTTACTGTCCTTAAGAGAAAGGATCTCTAAAAAGAAAGAAGATTTGCATTTACAGCTCTGTATTAATTTCCTTTCTCCTTTGGCACCTGCTGTGAACTGTTTCAAGAAGGGTAAATATTTGTGCCAAGGCAAAAAATAATTCCAGCCAAACCACTCATGCTGCATGACAGTGACTCCAGATAGATGTTATTACAATAATATATACAATTTTCTCATAGCAATTCATATGTGATACCACATTAAAGCTTAATTCACCTTTCTGACTCAAGTGTTCCAGCAGTGGTTTTGTGTTTGTTTGGAATTTCCTAGTAAGCACCAAGGGTGTGCTGCAGACTGTGCCTAAAATAGCATCTGGTTTGTAATTACTGTCTGGAACCTTAATTACAAAAACCTGTTGCTCCATGAAAAGATATAATTATTGAAAAGATCTTTTATGCATGGTTTGTCTGCATGCTCAACCACCAATTAAATCATTACCATCTAATCCTGCTCATAAATAGAATTGCACAGATTCCCAAATTCCCGAACCTACAAAAATTTGTTTCCAAGTGAAAAATTACCACATTTATTGTATAACTAAAGAAAAGCATAATTCTTCTGTGGAGATTGGAACTCCAAGCAGAGCCTTTTATCTCTTTTTCTTCTTGGAGGCTGTGCAATTGCCAAGTTGTTAATTGGGAGGTAAAAGCAAGTCTGGTTTATCCAGTGCAGGCACATGGGATAAAAGCTAATTGACCCCAAACCTGTTTGTGGGTACCAATCTGCATCTGCCACAACTTCAGTCTGGCAGCACAGCCTTTTTGCTCCAGAATTTTGCCCAGACTTCCCAATCTTGACCTTCAATAATTTATGTTTTTCCTGCAACCAGTCACTCACATCAGACACTCATAAAACTTCTGATCTTTCTTCATTCTGATGTGCTTTTACCAAAGGACCAGGACAGTAGAGGGGGTGCATAAACACACATTTTTATGCTACCCAGGGCTGTGTGTCAGGCAGAATCAAAGGACTGGTGTGTATTTCAACAGCTTAAATAAAAAATGCTCAGAATCCTCTTGATCTCCTTCCACCTACTGACACAATTCCTGTGCCAAGTGTGGCAGCTCTGAAGCAGAGTTCTGCCAGGGATGCTCTGCAGGGAGCCAGCAGAGAACTCGCTGTTCCCTTTTGGGGATCTTGGGGAAAGAAGCATCAGAGGGAGTGCAGGAGGCTCTTTCCCTTCCCTGATGAGCCTTTGGAGCCTTCCCAGCACCATCAGTGCCTGTGGCAGACCTTGGGTTTCCAGGATTTTCCCTTATGCTGCTGGTAATGTTCCCCTTACCTGTCTGAATCTCTGACACATTTTCCTCCAGTGTAAAGATTTCTTCATCCCTCTGCTGATGGCTGTGCCTGTGTTCCAGGAATTCTGAGTGATGCCAGGCATGGATATAAAGGCATGCCCCATTTCCAGTAAGCACCAGCAGGGCTCAGGGCTTTGCAGTGTTTCCTTTGATCTGTCTTTAGCTGTAAATCACAGCCTGGCTGATCATGTTTCATTTCTGCATGTTTTATTATCTAATTACAAGAGCCATAAGCATGTTATCCAGCATCCTGGTGTCATGAGTGGTGAACATCACTCCTGATTATGTAGAGGACACTGAACAAAGCCAGAAAAGGAAAATGTTGGAATCTTGAAGCCTGAGAGTTTTGAGCTTTCTGTGCTTTCTGGCACTGACCCCCTGGAGAACACTGCTTTTGACCTGAGGCCTTGGAGAAGGCTCCCAAATCTGAGTGATGGAGTTGGGATCACTGGTGTGTAATATCACATGGTGAAGGGTTTGGAATTGGAGGTTTTAGAATATAATAGTGAGTATAGGAAAAAATAAAGGTGTTAAGGCAGAAGTTTGTTCTTCCTTCTTGTTCCTTCTTCTTGGTTTTAGGTACTAGTCTTTGATTAGGTAGAAAATACCACACTGCAGGTGTTTGGACATTGGGTCAAAATGTAAGTCTCAGCTTTTAATTAGAACATTAAGCCTTAAAAGGCCTTGTAACAAATGAGATACAGCTCCATTTTTTCACTTTTAGCTTGTTAGCTAGAAGTGCTGCAGCAGTCACTGTGCTGTAAATAAGAATTAATAAACAGCTGAGTCCAAACACAAAAATCCTGTCTCTCGTGCTTCAATCCCAACTCTGAGTGAAAAAAAAAAAAAAAAAAAGATAAAATAAACACTAATAAGAAAATGACCTTCTTCTATCATGAATCCTCACATCATTCACTGTGTCTCTGGAAAAAAGCCCTGTGGTGGCTTTAGAAAGATAAAGGTTTGGGTTTTGCTGAACTGGATGAATGAATTCCAGTATCACTGTAGACAAAAGAATGTAATCTGATATTTTGCCTTCAGTCCCTGACATTTCCTCTGCACTGCCTACTCTGGGCATCCCTCTGCTGTGCCTTGGTTTGTCTTCTGGAAATAAAAGTTTTTCCCTTAAGCCCATAAAGTGAAAAACAGGACATATCCTGGGAAAAGCTAAGGAAAGTATAATGTACATCTGTTTCTCATCTCCAAAATTATCTTACTTCATACATCCTTTTACAAGTAATTTCCTCCTTCCTCTCCTTCCCTGTAACTCCTTTGCCTGCACTAATAGAAGGTTTTCCATGGGTATTTGTATTTTTCATGTATTTTTCAGTGTCAGATAGTCTAGAGTGTTTGGGTGAGAGTAACTAGTTTTTAAAAAGTTGGGGTTTTTTTCGTTTGTTTGGGGTTTTTTTTGCCTTATTACTCTAAATTACTCCTGAAACAAATTCAGAGAAAATTGAGCTATTTGCAATAACCCATCATTATGTTTTCCCAATTGTAAATAAGCCACTATAAAATTTCAAAAATACTTGAAAAGGGAACATTTACATAACATCATGTAAGAAGTGATAATCTTCAAAATTTTGTACAAGTATGATGATCTAAATTACTGACAATTTCAAAGAACAGTAATAAAAGAAATCCTAAAATACTTAGAAAATTATAAAAGTAAATACAAAGTTTTTTTAGAGAATTTGAGTAATTTTATAGTATTTCCTGCATAAGCTGTTATTATTTGAGCAAGACCTGCCAGTGCACAGAATGTCCAGGGCTGTTTCTTCAGCAGACATCTGGTCAGCTGAAGTCCAAGGCTTTTTTTGTATTTTGTTTATTATCTTTTTCATGTAAAATATAACTGGGTATATCCAGGTCTTCTTCAGACACTGATTCTCCACATTCAGTTTTGATGAGTTACTTAAATACTTGGCATCTCACAGGTCTAATCCTTTTTCAAATATCACATAAATATGGAAATAGCACTGAAAGATTCCAAACTGCAGCTCTGGATTTGAGCACCTCAATTCCATCCAAATGCTTTTGTTGTGCCTTTCAATGCATTCTGGTTTTTAGTGACATAAAATATCACTTCTTTTTTTTTTTTAAATCAATGTTACACATTCAGAATTTTTCCTTACAGTCAAAGTAGAGCCAAGACATTGGGTGAGCATCTCAGCTCTCACTTAGCTTCTGAGAAACTATTTGGAAAAATCAGAATGTTCAGGATGAGAGAGTGAATTAACTCCTCCATATTAGTTGTGTTTAGACTTCAAGAGTTTTTTCCTGTGGCCTTCTGTGATGTTTGAATTGGTGACTTGCAGTAAGTGTTTCTGTTTGGATATTTGTAATTTTCTGCAGTTTTAGCTCTGCTGGAGCTCCTGTGGCTGATTCCACTGGGGCAGGGCTGCAGCCTTGTCACAGCCACGACTTTGAAATGGCAGAATTGGAGTTAAATCTTGCAGATTTAACTTTTGGAGACCTTCTGCCCATCTGCTGAGAAACCACAAAGTGCTGCTTACCCCATCTAATCTCAGAGGGAAGCTTTCCCTTAGGCTGGCCATGAGGTCCAGACCAACCTGGATTTTTGTCTCTTTGCTCCCTAATTGCAGCAAACAATTTTTGTTGCAGCTTTGCATGGCACAGTCCTGCCTTTTGCATATAATCTAACACAGGGAGGCATCAGTGCAGTCCCTCAGTGACTCATTAAAATATTTTAATCAAGTTTTAGTGCACTTTTCATGCAAAGAGTGACTGCATGATGCTATCTCATTAAAAACAAAACAAAACAGAACCAAAAACCAATGAAATCCCAAATAAAAAAAAAAAAAAATGTTTTAAATAGGCTCCAAATTCTTGAAAGAACAATCTATTGTACCCTCATTTAATTCAGGCACAAGCAGCTGTCTGGCCTGTTCTTGTGTTTAATAACACTACTGGGAATTTTGCCATTGACTACAACCAGGAAAATTAATACCTGGTTTAATATATGCTTCAGCTTATAAAATAATAACTCAAAGTTGCTTAGCATGGTTTTACTGAACCTGTTCATTTATTTTCATACCTAAAATACAAGGACCAGAACACATAGGAAATTAACAAAAGACTGCAGTGCTGCTTCTTGTTCAGTACTGAAAAAAGAAATCCTCATTTAAGGATATTAACTTGTGTAAATCACCCTTTTTGGAGGGATATGTTACAGCCAAGGATGTCAGAAAAGAACTGGAATGACTGGATGGTAGCAAAACATTAATGGTTTCTGTCAGGTCCATTATGAACCACAGGGAATTTCTGCCAAGTCACAATTTTAACCTTTCAACATCTATATCAGAATCATGGAATCATGGAATCATAGAATTTATAGGATTAGACAATAATAGAATTATAGAATTATAGAACAATAGAGAATTAGAGAATTATGGAATTAGAGAATTAGAGAATTAGAGAATTAGAGAATTAGAGAATTATGGAATGGTTTGGTTTGGAAGGGGACTGAAAGACCAACCAGTTCCAACCCCCCCTGCCATGGTTCCACCAAACCAGGCTGCTCAGAGCCTTGTCCAGCCTGGCCTTGGACATTTCCTGGGGCAGCCACAGCTTCTCTGTGTCAGGAATTCCTTCCTAATACCCAGTCTCACTTGCCCTCTGCCAGTTTAAAGCCATTACTGCTTGTCCTGTCTCTATAAAGCCCTGCAAAAAGCCCCTTTCTTACAGCCCCTTTCAGCACTGGGATGTGTCCCTGTGTGGGAACCCAGAATCCTGGAATTTTTCAATTTTCTGTGCTTTCTGGCACTGTCCCCCAGCAGAACACTGCTTTTGACCTGAGGCCTTGGAGAAAGATTCCAAATTTGAGTGATGGAGTTAGAGTAACAGGTGTGTAGTTAAAATAGAAGTGTGTGAGTTCACATGGTGAAAGATTTGGAATTTGCATTTTTTATAATATAATAATGGGTATGGGACAAGATGGAGGGTTTTGGATGATGTCTCTGTCTTCTTCCTTCATAATTTCAGGCAGCAGTTTCTGGTTGGACAGTCAGTGCAGCACTGAGGGTCACAGGAGTTTGGTTATTGGATCAAAAGTATAAATAATACAGGTGTTAGTTCTTTATTGGATTGTTTAGCTTTAAAAGATCTTATAACTAGCTAGGTTAACTCCATTTTGCTCAATTTTAGCTGGTAGCTAAAAGTGTGGCAGAACTCTGTATTTTACATAAGATTTAATAAACAACCAAGCCCAAACACAATAAAATTCGTCTCCTTTGTGTTTTTAATCCTGGCTCTGAGTGAAGACAGAAGAAAATTAAGACAAGTCACTAATTAGGTGGTGCAGCTAACCCTTTATTTCCATCCCTGGAGCCTGCTCCTCTCCAGGCTGAGCAGCTCCAAGGGCTGCAGTGGCAGTGTTCAGCTGCTCAGTTTTGTGTTAATAACTTTCCAAAGGGTTTGTCCTGCAGGAGGCAGCCATGGGGACTCACTCACAGAGCTGATGGAAGCAGCTCTGCATTATCCAGCCACCCTGTGATTGACTCCCTGCTGTTTGCTCTGCAGCCCTGTGCACAATCTCCTGTCCCTCTCTCCACTGATAACCTGCTATTAAATGGGAGCACTCTGCCCCTCTCCTGCCAAGGCAGCAAGGGACTCCACTGAAGGAACAGTCATTAATTCTCTGCTGCTGCTCCCCTCACTAGTCCCATTGTTCTGCTATCAAACCCCTTGTCCATCAGAATCCCCCAGGTGAGGAGGCTGAGAGTTTTCTCCACAATAATTCCTTTTAAAGCCAAATTAACAGGTTTCACTGATTCAGCTGGCTTCTATTTTTGGTGCCTAGCTGGGAATACATTGAGGGGAAGAGAGGAATATAATTTACAGCAAGAGCTTGGAGCAGGTCCCCTTGTGACATCAGAATTTTGACACTCAATGTTACTCATTATTTCTGAAAGTCTTGTCCCATCTAAGTGCAACAAATTCAGGGGTGTGATTGCAAACAGCTCCCATTGCTCTAGACATTTTAAATCCAGTTATCTGCCTGTCTATATTAGATATAAACAACATTTATTTGATGTATTTCCCAGTCATTCAAGAGATCATGACTAAAAATATCAGTGTTGAGCCTCTGCAACACATTCCACAACAAATACACCCCCAGCCCCCAGCTTTTAGCCTTGTTTATTTTTACCAGGATTTGCTTTTAAGGGATTTTATTTTGTTCCAGTGTGCTTTCTCCTCACATCAAATTCAGAGTGGTCTTCCACTTATCTTTCCTCCATTACTGACAGTCCTTTGGAGTTTAAACAACATTATCAGAGGAGTGATCAGTGTTCTGCTGAAACTACAGGGATTTAACAGATGCTCTTAAACCACATTATTCAGAAGTTCCTGTCCACCATTTGAGATAAATGCCTGTGTTTGAGGAAAGAATATATTGTGTTGTTCATGCCTGTGATTCTTCATCATGTGGAGAAAGTTTTACTTCAAATAATGAATCAGAAAGCAAAGCAGCAAGAGGGCCATAAAGAAAAAAAAGGAGACAACAGCAAGAAAGATGGAGAGGAGAGGAAAAATGTGATGGGGGGAAAAATGAGACAGGGCTGGAATTAAAGGCAATGATGTAGAAAAAAATCCTGACAGCTTTAATGGGTTGTCAAAGAAGATCTGCAAAAGCTCCAAAACAAATGGAACAAAAAAGCAGAGCCATAAAAATACATATAAAAATGAAAATGGAGCAAAGTGTCTCATCTGCTATTTCAGGATGCCAAAATTAAACTGCTCTACCTAATAAACTAAAATTGCTGTTTATGAAATGCTGCTTTAGTTTATGACATATGCAGCCTGTACTTGTTCTAAAGATTAACCTGCATCAAAATCTCCAGCCTGTTTCTCCTGGAAAATTCCCTTAGCTCCCATGGTCTCTGGTGCTAAGAAACCATAATGTTATAGTTTCCATTATCCTTGATTCAATCAAATTCATTATTTACTTGGTTTAACCAGACTACATACAATTCATGTGGGTGCAGGTGAGTGGCTTCTTCCTGGGCTGGTGAACAGAAGGAACAAGTTTTCTTAATATCTTCAGCTTAATCAATGTATCTACAACAGCAGAGGAGAACATTTCAGAAGTGGAAAGTGCAAACCTGAGGACTCTGCTGTGATCCCTGAACCCTGACCTACACCAGGATGTTGTGACACCTTCAAAGGAATGTGGGATCAGCTGGGTTTGCTGATATTCCATTTCATCTCCAGGCACACCAGGAGAAATCTGCCTGTTCCTTTGGCAAAAGGAGAATGGAAAATACCAGCTTTTATCTGGTACAGAATAAACAACCCCAGGTAGGTTTAAATTAGCAGCTGATATTTGTGACTAGTGAGAAAACAATCTTTCATTGCCTTTCTAAGCCTCAAGAAATGTAATTTTCAAAAACATGATCAAGAAAAGTTGGAATGGGAACTAATGTATGCACTAAATGACTGATGCCACAATAAAAACCTTTCACTATTAGTCCTGTATGTATATTTGTACTCTCACACCCATAATATTGAGAAAATTGTACTAGAGAAGCTGTTTTTCCACAGTAATTGTCACCCATGAGGTGCTAAAAATACAGCCATAAAAAACAATCTGTTTCTCTGTGTTTCCTTTCCTGACATTTCTTTAAATGAATGTCTTTTTCTGGAAACCAGATTTTTTTTTTTTTTTTTTTTTTTTTTTCATCTGAGTTAATATATTCCTACAGCTCCCTGGCTGTCTTTGGTTGGTATTTCTGCATCCATGAATTGTGTGGGATAATGGCAGGAATATTGAAGGTCCTTCAGGGGTTCTGTTTCCAAGATCCAGATGTTACCAAATAATTACATTTCTTCCATAAACCTCCTCTTAAACCCAACATTAACAAGTCTCTTTAAGGCTATTTGTCAATTAATGGAAATCATAGAAATTAACTTATCATTTTAGTATCTGGACAAAAGGAATGGAAAACTAAAAAGTTTTTTTTTTGCATTTTCCTGTCTCCATCTTTCTCAATTCTCCCACAATTACTGCCCCAAACTTTAGTGCTGTTTGTTTGCAATCCACAGACGTTTTTGCTTAGGAAAAAGGGTTATATTCCTTTTTACTATAATTCTGATTTGTTCAGTATCTCCAACTCAAATCCCTTCAATTCATATTTACCTCATTTGGCAATGATCATGCTTCTTCATTGTACCTTGCATATTCATGTTTTAATTGGTATCTAGATTCTTAATTTGAAAAATCCTACTTGATACAAATATTACTCAAGAAAGAGAGATTTCCATCAACTACTCAACTTCTTTTTGTTGCAGGTTCAGCCCAGAGGGCTCAGCACAGTGCAAGAGCCATGCTTGAAATGCTTGCTGAAGTCAAAATTCGTGTTTCTGGGACTGGATTTTCACCAAAAGAGTTAAAATTGCTGCTGGGAGAGGATTGTTCTGGAATGCTTCTCATTTTCACTTCTTTTTCACACAATTTAATTTTTTTCTTTCATTTTAGAAACATCCTCTATAATACAAGGGACAAGCCCCAGCATTTCTGTAGATGTAGAACCCATTAGGATCACTAAAAATACCTAAAGTGGGCATGACTATTAATTCTGAAAGCAGATTCTTTATTGTTATCTTGTGCTATTGTTATTCTGCACTGAGAATGAACCAGAGAGCAGCCAGGTTTTTCCTGCCAGGTTTTCTGCCTGCAGACACTGAGCTGTCACTATTGTGGTTTTACAATTCCCCATCTGGCAAATAATGTGCAACTCCCCTGTTCTCTTTGGGCTTCTTTAGGAGCCCCAGAATTCCTACAGCAGATCATACTTTATTTTATTTTTTTAATTAAAAAAAAAAAAAAAAGCTGAGCTCTGAATGCTCCTGATATAAAGAGGTGGGGATGTCAAATATAAGAAATGTCTTCTGTAATAAGTCAGGCACATGAACAAACCACAATTAGATGAAAAAAGGTCTGAGAGCCTTCAGCAGGGACTGTTGCTATGTATTTGTAATATTCCTGGGAAATCATAGCTGATCTCTTTGGTGACATTAAAGGTGAACATTAAATAAATGCCACCAATGCTGTTGCTATTGGGTTTTGGAGAAAGCAATGCCATTGTGAATGGGATGCAGCATGTAGGGAAAAACAAAAAAAACAGGTTTTAAACCAATACTTTTCTCCCCTGCCAGTTGGTAACAACTAGTTGGTGCTCAGTTCAGTGCTTGTCTAAATCTAAATATTCCCTCCAGCACAGGAGACTGAAAGCTCTTCTCTGTGCAAGCCAGGACTTAGACTGGCAGTTTATTATTGTACAGGTGCATTGATAAATGAATTATTACTCTTGCACAGTTGGGGCAAAGGTTTTGTTTGTATATTTTCCATGAAAACAAATTATAAATTCTTTATAGAGTGACCACTACTGGGGGGTTATGCTGGACCAGCAGTTTACACTCTCCAAAGTGTCTGGGAACATGTTAGGTTGCTGAAGAGTGTAATTCTTGGTCAAGGTCACACAGAAGCTTTGCTGTTCCTTGATTTATTGAGGCTTAATAGAAACAAAAGGAAATGTTCTTAAAAATATTCCTCACTGATGCATCCAAACACCACCACAACAAAAGCAGCAGTTCAGTCATCACCATTCTTGGATCATATTTTTGAAGGATGGGACACTGAGAGGACAGATTTCAATTCCATAAACTCTTAATAACTCTTCAATGAAATCAGCCCTTGCTTTGAAGCCTGCCATTATGTGGAGTTTTATGGACACAAACTTCAAACTCAAGTGTTTGAAGGGGAAAAAAATGTCAGTAAAGTAAGAATTAAAAAAAAAATAAAAAAAATTAAAATTCATATTGAAAAGTACCATAAAGCTGTAGAAATAGTTCATAGATCTCTTGGCTGTCCTGGCACAATTTTAGCTGTGAGTTAAAGTACAGTTATTGACAGCTGGCCAGGAGCTCTCCAACCTGGTCTGGGTCAAATATAAAGAAATGCAATTCTGTAGCCCCAGCAAAAGAAGACTGGGTTGACCAGAATGAAGCTGCTGGGTAAGTCTGAGGAATGACTGCAACCAGAAGAGCTGTGCAGGTGACTGCAATGTCCCCAGAGCCATTCTGGGATCATCTGTGCAAAAAACACCAACAGGCAGGGACTGACCATGGCAAAGCACCTCTGGAACACTGTGGGTTTGTGCTCAGCAAGAGGCAAAGCCTTGAGCTGTAATTGATCTCTTTGCAGAAGTGCAGGTGCTGCAGTGTTCTGGAAAAACAAATCCTGAATGGCACCAGTGGGTGCAGGAGCTGAGTCACAGGGCTGGAATGAGCTGCTTCATTCATCCTGCCAGTTCATGGAAAGGCAAATGCAGACTCTAGGTGTTCATCTCCTGGAAATGCCAGCCTGAACACCAGAGACAGCAGGTTCCCATTCACTCCCAGGATCCCTTTTCAGGGTGTTAGACCCAATTCTGCACCAGTTTGTAGCCACTGAAGTATCCAGGCACCATTCCCATGGTATGGATTAAAAAGCCAGAAACAATCTGGTGCTCAGGTTGGTGTCAATCCCTGCCTCAGCTCTGGGACCTCTGCTAAAAGAACATGAAACAAACAGGAGGGGCAGCTCAAATCTGCTGAATGGCCACTGCAATGATGCAAGGACATGAGACTTTTTTTTTTGTTGTTAAGTGTTCTGCAATGCAAAAATAAAATGTGACAATCGCCTCGTTACGAAAATGAAGTTAATATGAGAAAACACAGCTGTAATATCCACACTGAGGGCAATGCTGGGAAAGGAAAAGCTGCTGGCTATTAAAATCCTCCAGCATTACATTTTCCCCATACCTGACAACATGTGAAGTGTGATGCACAAACACTTTTCTAAATAAAAAAGTAAGGAGCAGTTGCCATGGAGATATCATGTGTTCCCTTGGGCTTGAGGAAACCCAATTAGCCTGCAGGATGGTTTTCCAACACTTCAGTTTGAACCTTTTGGAGTTTCAGTGCAGTGAGCTGCTGAAATAACTCTCCATGCTGTCTGCATTTTTACTGCCCATACATATTGCTGTGTATGGAGGAATAGCTCTCATTCAGATATTTGAAATTGGGTTTACAGAAGGGAAATCTTCAGCTTTGATGCTTTGTCACTAGATTAAAAAATGCCATCAGTTAGTGCAGAAATCTCTTTTTTTTCCTCTTCAAACTTTTCTGATTTATTTTTCTTGCACCATAAATGGGTTTGAATAAAGATATTTGCTTTTATTTAAACTTCCAGTGAAGGAAACAGTGGTTTTCCTTGGCTATTATCTCAAGGAGTAATCAACAATTTGTGGAGAGGAGTGTGTTTCATCAGATAAACACTCTGCTTCTGATTTGACACTATTCCCTGCTTGATTATACAGGCTGAAGCTGAATTCTGAATTTCTGAAGCCTCCTGTCTGTGCACCTTGCCTTCATTAAGGGGTGAAGGGAAATAATTCTGATACCTCTTTAACCTCCATCCCTGTGTTGAGGTGTGGATGGAATGCAATTATTATTCCATTATTTTTAGCAAGGTCTTGGGGAAGAATCTGTGCTTCCAAACAGAAACCTCAAGGGATTAATCACTCAACCTAAAAGCTGTTATGTGCTTTTAACACTCCAGATGAAATGAGCTGTGCCTGATTGTCAGATCTACCAAAAGTCTTTGTATTTCTGAGGATCTACACCTTCCTTTAATTGTCTGAGCCTGCTTCTCAAAGGAAGCCAATTAGCTCAAACATATCTTTGGATATCATTGCATATAAAGAAAAGAAACCCCCACTTCTTGATAGATTTTCACTCTAATGGCAACTCTACCTCATTTTCTTTTCTTTAAAACAGGCTAGTAGGTCACATTGCTCTGATCTGAATACACAAAGAACAGCTCTCCAGAAATGATGCTAATTAGGACAAATACAGATAAACTTTCTATTTGCACACTGCAAAAAATGTCATGTAACAAAAATGTTTTGAGATCCTGTGCAGGAAAGCAGCTCTGATTTCACTACAATTAATTGTGCAGCGCAGATAGAATCTCAGAAGAAGATTTGTAATTGTTTGTTTAGCAGGGAGGATTATTAAAAAAACCCAGAAAGATAATTCACCACACACAGGAGAGTGTGTGTTACCTAATGACAAACCCATTTCTGGCACCCCAAACAGCACAGAGTGCAGCTTTCAGTGCTGACAGTCACAGTCATGCCAAAATCTGCAATTTAACCATTGTCCTACTCACTAGCAGAAGCTGCAGGAAGTTTCAGTGTGGTATCAAATAGGTAACAAGCAGCTCAGGAAGGCAGAAAAATTCAGCAAAGAGGAAAAATGTGCAATGTTATGATCATTATTTTCTTCTTGCCTGTCCATATCAGACACATGCAAGAAGTCAGAGATCAGAGATTTCCCTCTTTGACAAGAAGGACCTGATCAAAATGAATTTTCTCAATGAAGGCCTGGACACCAGAGCTATAAACCAGAACATTCACCATCTATAAGGACATAATATTTCTTGAAATATGATTTGTGGAAGTTATGAAACAGATCTGCTGGAACAGAACTCTGACTTTAATATTGTGAGCAGCAATTTGGATATTCTCTTTAGATGATGTGTCATGTCCTCTCAATGACATCTGTTTCAAGATAAGTTATATCCAACATTTTAAAATACACATTTTCATCTTTTAGCAGTTAGGAGCTGTCTTCCTCCTTAGTCTGTTAAACTATTTTTGTTTTACTTTATTGGTTAGTTCAGTTTTTAAAATGTATCATTAAAATTCTTTTACACATTTGCAATTTGCTGCCATTTGAACATGTACTTCATAAAACCACAAAACTTCCTGATAATTTTAGGATGTGAACTAAAAGGTAATTTTAAATCCTTTTTAGGATGTATCTAGTAAGTTTTCACACCTAGTCATCAATGAAACCAGCAGAGATGAAGAGTGTCAGATAATTTTAAAGTGCATTTAAGGTATTCACATCTTATTTTCATGTGTCTAAGTCTATTAAATCATTGATCCCAAATTCACAGCTGTGAAATTTTGAAAAGACAATTTGTGAGTCCAAACAGAAAATAGCCTGCAAAGAAAATAGTGTGCAACTACAGAAAGCAAGCATTAAATACAATTCATTTCAAACCTGATCAAAGGGAAATAAAACCAAAAACCTGTACATTCCTTACAATAAGGTAATAATAATAATAATAATAATAATAATAATAATAATAATAATAACCAAATAAATATTCCTTTTCCACAGGATTTCATCCCAGAATCTCAGCCTAAAACAGAAGCACAAATAACAGTGGGAGCAAACTGCAAACCAAGATTGGCTGTGAGCATTTCTTCAGTTCTATTTATTTTCACGTTTTCAGGCAGGTGAAAGCTGAGAATAGATTTTAGAACATAACAAGACATAGTTTTGAGTGACAGTCCTTAGAATTAGAAATAAAATCATATTCTCTCATAAAAGATACCTTTTTTTTCTGCTACCAATGAAAGTTTAAAAACAGAAACCTATTGATTCTACACTAAAAAAAACACCTCCAGCCCCCTCTTCTTTTTTTTTTTTTTTTTTTTTTTTTTTTCCCTTTTGGCTTATTTGCTTCTATGGTCTGAGTTTTGTTAAACATCACAGCAAGGCAACTTCTTCCAGAGAAAATACATTACAATTACTCAAGGGGTGAATTTACTACTTGAGCCTTGTGGATTCCCCTGTGAAACTCTGAAATTCTGCATTAGCCACATGGCAAAACCTTCTTGAAGCATAGCAAATGCACAGGTCAGGAAAAAAAAAAAAACAAACTGCAGCAGGGTAGAAATCCTGTGGTTTTTATTTTTCTCTTGAAAGGTGTATTGGTGATGTGATAACCATTAGAAGTCTCCTGAAAAAGAATTCTGTGTTCTGAAGAGTGAAGGCATCTCAGCAATGATTTGTCAGCCCAGAGCTTTTTGACAATGCTGCTTTACACCCACAAATTGCACTTCTGGTGGATATTTCTGCATATTTCCTTGCAATATTCTGCTTTGAATAAAGTGCATTGAGAAATTTGTGATGCAAGCTGCCTCTTTTATATGATGTCAAGGTACTTGGTTTCAGTAATACACTGGCTGCCTCCTGAGAAAAGTAAAAAAGCTTGGCTTCATTTTGCTCCTGTTGCATTTTTATAGTAAATATTGTAATAATCTACACAGAAGATTTACTGACTGCAAGAGAACCATGTAATCAACATTAGGTGGCTGTCCTCTAAACAGTGTTGTAATATCTGCTAAAAAAAACAAAATACTTGTATAAGAGAGAGCCAAGAACAGGAGAGAGAGAGGTTTGCTCTTTTCCAGTTGTTTTTTGAGATTAAAATGATGATGATTTTAGTTCTCTACAAGCACCAAATGAATTAATGAAGACACAGGGAGGGGGGGTCATAGTGAAAAAACTCTCATTTTTCCATACCACACATGCATTTTGATGAACCACCAGGAATTTCATCCTTCACTCTTTCCATCATCCTTCTGCACGTGGTCCAGCAAGGCACAGTTCTTGGTGTGAGGCAAAGATGTGTGAGTTGAACACCCCCAGAGAACTCCCAAACCTGTGTGAGAAATGGGGTTCTCAGAGGATACAACCCTGGCAGGGCAAATCTCATGGCAGCTGTTTCTCCCCCTCCTACTACAGCAAGAACTCAAGAGCAGGGTGAAGCATTTGGAGCCAGCAAACACTGACAATTTCCCCCAAATCAGTTCTTGGGAGGCTGTGCTTGAGGATGCTTTAATTCCAGCCATGCCAGCCACCTGCTGCTGCTTTTAGTCCTCAAAAAAACCCCTCCTTGGGTTCTCCTAAGAAAACATAACACAGATAATCTCAAAACCCCTTCCTTTTCCTCCAGATGCAGTCTAAGCTGTCTCAAGCTCTGCCCCAGATTAAGTACTTATATATACAATTAAGCCTTTCTATCTGCACACAAATTTCTTTGTGCTTAATCCTTCCCTTGCAAGTTATATTGCCATTCCCTCCTTGTGATTGTGCAGTTATTGAAATCTGCTCCTCAAAGAGCAATTTAGCCCTATCTACCTTTTCACTCTAAATTAAAAAGTTTCAGTCCCTCATCTGCAATTTAACCATATCCATACCCTTTTAAAAGAGAGGAATACTATGCCCTTCCTATGTCAGTGTTTTTTGTGCTGTAATCCCTGCTGATATTTTAGAAATTATTCTGTCCTGGGCTGTTGGAATGTGAAAGAAGAGCACAGCTCTCATCAACCATCTATGCAGAAATTTTTAACATTATTGCCCTCCATACATTCATTTCTCTTCCCAACAAGAGGCAGCAAGACTTCATCTTGGTGCTGCAATATTATTCATACTCCAGTTATTTGATCCAATTGAATGTAAAGTGCTCCAAATCATTTGAGACTTGGACAGTGAGATTCAGGCTGAAGTGAAATTCCCATTTTCTTTAGCTGAAGAGTGAAGCATGACTGCTTTGGAGGAGAAGCTTTCCTCCATGTCAGGGCCATGGTTCTGGGAGAAGAAGAGCTCATACAGCCAAATTTTTCTAGTAGAAAGTAAATCAGATTAACATGTTTCTCCTCAGGTTCATCCACTTAGCTACAAATTGAGGTAAACTGATACATTTTCTTCCTAAATCAAACACCATCTTTGAAAACCAAACCATATGGAATCTGCACCACATGAATTTTGTACCCCAAAGAACACAAACAGGATCTCATGAGTAGTGAAATGGCCTAAAGCAGCCAGATAAAGGATGCATGAAAAATTCATTGCTTCCCTCAAATATGCTGCAAATTTTATTTGTCTCTGCAGCTCTTTCACAGACCAAATTTATTCCCCACTGTGATATTTTTTCCCCCCATCAGAAGTTATCAATTGCATTTTAAGTGCTTCATGTCATGGATATTCCAACATTTTCCTTGAGAAGATGAAGAAGATCCAGAAAACAAATCCAACTTAAGAATGCACTTTACTTGGTGCCTGCTCACATAACCTAGTAATTATCCTTTTCCTGAAATGTAATCCTCAAGTGAACTTATATCCTGTTAGAGGCTTGAAACAAACCTTAAAAAGGTGACAGGAGATGACAGGCAACATGCTTCTTCTGACAGAGAAATATTGTATGAATTATTAATCTGACCCAGAAAAGATCATAATCAAAGACTAGCAGGGGCCCCCTGAGCTCTGTTAGTGCATAATTCCACCCTCTGAACCTTGAAAGTGTAGGGAATTCATGTAGGAAGGAGCAGAGCAATAAAGCCAAAGTGTGTGTCACTGCTAGAAAGTTTAAAGGAGAGTTGTAACACCTACTATGGTGTTATTTATATAGATATGAATGTATTCCAAATTGTTCCTCCATTGCCATTTCTTCAAGGAAAAAAAAAAAAAAAAAAAAAAAAAGAAAGAAATGCTTTTAATGATTTAAAAACACTACCAAGTAATTCCATACTTTTGAGGAATAGAAAACCCAAAGAAAGTGTACCAGCAGAATGAAAAATGTGTCTCCTAATCACAGAATCTTTCCCTCAGAATGAACAAAGCAGTTACAGCCACCTAGAAGAGAGGCATAAAGAGGATTTTGGCTTTTTTCAGTGCTGAATGCATTAACACTGTGGACATCCTCAGTGGTGGAAATTTCCACGTCATGGCTTTGAGTGAGTGAAAAGCTAAGAAAAGAGATAACCAAAGATTTTAGCTTAAACATGTTCAGTGATAGCTGCAGCAAAGTTTCCTCTACATCTGTCTGATACAGAAATGAAATGCTGATAGGAGTTGCCACTGTATTTCTCTTGTTGTGGAAAAAAAAAAAAAAAAAAAAAAGTGGTTTTGATTATGATCTTTATGAAATAATCAGAGAAATCATCTAAACTGTTCCTGAGTTTCTGATCTTGCTCAGCTCTTAGCAGGTCCTGCTAACACAGGAGAATGAAAAATATAAAAAGTTCTGTTGATCAGATGTGCAGGTGAGTGAAAGAGAGCAAAGGGAGGGCACAAGATCCTGGATCCTGCAATGCTTGACAGGATTTCAGAACATGTACTAAATGGAATATTTCATCAACTGCCTGAATGCAGGACATAACCTCTGTGGCATCTTGGGTGGATAGAAAGAAAAAAAAAAAATTAAAAAAAAATTTTAAAAAATTAAAAAAAAATAAAAAAGGAAATTTCTATGCACTCTTATCTCTTACAGGACCCCCAGGCAGGATATACATTATTATTATTATTTATACTACAGATAGAGCATTAATTATTTACACTATGTGTTTAGTCAGGTACACATTTCCTTATATTTCAAATAATTGCTTGCCATTTGATTCATTTCTCCCTGTTTCCATCCACATGCTCCCCCACAAGGTTTTGAAAAGCAGATTTTGCTCTGTAAGTTCATCAGCAAAAGGCAGGGCTGTGCATGAACAAAGCTGAAACCCTCCTTGTCCAGGGGATGGAAAGGTCTTATGAGCCTCCAAGTGAATAAAACACAAACTAGGGAAAACTTCAGAGCAGACAGCATTTTTGAGCCAGCCAGAACTTGGACCCTTCAGGTCACATTGCATCAATATGAAACTTTGTTTGTGTGCATCCAAACCATGCCCATATTCAATGTGGTTTTGCTCTGGAATGTTTTTGGAGGGTGGATGTAGATAATCCTTATTGCAATGGTTTCTGAGCACTTCACAACCCTTCCTAGGATCATTTTCTAAGGACTTTCACAGAGGGGAAGAGGCACAAAGGTAAAGGAACAGAAGACTGCAAGTACCTCACTGTCTTCTTGGAAGTGTTTTTGGTTTTTTTTGTCTCTGTGATTCAGAGGTGCAGCATTAAAACCTGCAGCACACCAGGACTGCAGCATTCACATGGGCATGGACATTGTCATTAATGGCACCAGAAACCTTTAGAAGGCAGGACACAAGGATAGATGTGACTGTTTTATGGGTATTGTTAATTTACTTGCTGCAGGCTGTCACCAATGTTTTTGTTGCTTTAGCTGCTCAGGAATGCTCTGAGCAAACTCAAGGAGTGATCCTGGTCCTGATCCAACCATCCCAGCCAGGATACACTCTGATCACACTGAGAACATGAGCTACAAAATTTGTATTCAACTGGCACAAAAAAAGGTTTAGCAGCTTATCAGATTCATTGTATAATTTTATTTATTTTATGGTATTTATTTCTGACACAAGAGTCTCTGTCTTGCAGGAAGAGAAAGCCAGCCTGGATAAGACACCTGAACATTCCTGGCACAAATTTCCTGTGCACAACTTCCCTCCCCAGGCCTTGCCCAGCCTCTTTTTCTGACAGCTCTGCTGTTTTACCAGAGTTATTTCTAAATGATGAAAATTACTTTTGGAGTTCCAGTCCCAGACACTGATATCCCAAATACAAGCCTTCTGAAAGAGTTTTCAACTTTCAACTGTGTTATGGGATTTATTCCCCAAGACCTTTCTGACATAAAGGGAATTTATTTTTTAAAGATTATGTATAGACAGAGGCAACACAGCAACAAATGCAAATCAAACTCTCAGAGGCATATTCCTGGAAGAGGTTTTGGAATCCGGACATAACTTTCACTTCCAGCACATTTAGACAGGGATGACAAACACCAAGCCCAAAATCATTGCTATTGATTGCAACAGGTCCAGTAGTACTTGTAAAGCTGAATATCCCTCCAAAATATTGAGAGGCCATATGAATTCCAGTGATTCCATAAAACAATCTTTAAATTTGGAACCAAAATCATCTGGGCACTTAGGCTTGGAGTCTCTGACATGCATTCCCCACTGGGTACAAGAAGCATTCCAGAGGAATGGGATATGTTGGCTTTGTTATCTACCCACAACCCCTTCTGAGAGCACTTTATTATTTCAGATATATATATTATTTCAGATTATATCAGATATCCCTTTTCTCAGTCACTGCAGCTACTCCTGCAGCTCTGGTGGAGCTCAGAGCACATCTGTGTGCTCAGCCTCAGGACTCACAGGATTGTGTTGAACAAAAAGCTCTGCAGGTGCCCAGGCTCCAGCTCCCCAGGGACCATCTGTCACACCTCCTAATCACAGCTGCCACCTTCCATCTGATCTCAGGAAGGTCTCTAAAAGCCACTCTTTGTTAGCTTTTCTGCAAAATACTCAGAAACCCACACTGAACCCCAGACCTTGCTCCCTGCACTCAATTCCAGATTCAATTTCCCTAGCTTTGCCCAGATGGACACCTGCTGAAACATAGCTGTTCCCAAGCTTTTCCATCCACAGCCCTTGGGAAAACAAAAAAAAAAAAAAAAAAAAAAGAGGCTCACATTCTCTTACTATCACTTTCAGTGTCAGTTAATTGATTTTTGGGAGCAGCTCTCCTAATAGCAATCTGCTACCAATCTCTTCTAGGGCATCTGAGAAACCCAGTGTGCTGAGCAGCCCCATAATTTAATTCCCTGTTTTTCTGCCAGGCTCAGGCAGAGGCAATTCCACTGCTCTCTTTCCTCTGGCCACCCACAAAAAAAAAAAAAAAAAAAAAAAAAAAAAGCCTGACCAGTTTTTGCCCTTGGATCCACTCCCCAAAAAAAACCTCACATGGGCAGGACATTTTGGCAGTGACCCCAACCTCCACACTGGTCATGCTTTGCACAGGTTCCTGCTAAGCCACCCTGGAGTTCTCAATAAAATCTGCCAACCTGGAATGTGAAAATAAACCTCAGAGACCCACAGGGGTGCAGGTGATGCTTTTCAAGTGACTTTGGAGGTCAAAAGGAACTGATTTTGAGGTTTTGAGGTCAAAATCCCATGGGAAGGAGTTTGTTAGCTCACCTTTTTCATTCCTCTCAATCAACATGTTCTTTGGTGTTCCCCATTATCTCACCAGAACAGGGATAGCAGCACTGCTGTGTGCAGGGAAGGACAAGGAATTGTCCTTCTGAAAGTGCTGAGATCATCATCCAGAACTGCAAAACATTATTCTGTGATATCTCAATCTTCAGCAAAAACTCACCACTGAGAATACATTTACCAATCATCATTGAGACAGGATATAAAGAATAAATCACTGTGGCCACTAAAGAAGTAAGTTGGTGTGAACTATGCATTTCTAGCAGATTTTTGGTGAACAGAAGCCAGCCAGCATAAAAAGCTAAATAATCACTCATTTATCAATGGTTTATGAAAGTAATCCCATTATGTAATGTTCTATTACTTTCAGCTGATGAATTTTTAAATGGGAAATCTTTTCTCGAGTCCCTGCCACAAATGCAGATTCTCTTTTGTGCCAGAGGCAGGATATCTCAAAGGATGTGCACAGGCAGGGACTAACTCACACAGGCACATGCTCATTTTTCACAAAACCCTTTAATTTTGGCCTCTTCCCCCCGTTGCTCTCAATAAAAGCAGAATGCAGCCTCCAATCATTTCAATTTTTCCCTTTATGGCAAATATGAGCTTCCATATGTACTCTCCAATTACTTCACAGATCATCTTTGGCATTAAAATGAGTTTGAAGGAAACTCTTCAGTATAAACTGTGTGGTTGGGTCTGGGTTTCATGCTGGAAAACAATGCACAGAAAGAAGGTTTATAGACATATGAATAATGTAGGGTCTGATGGAGTTGTCAAGAGTTTCAGAGATGAAGCTGCTCATCTGTAATTTTAATTAATTACAAATTAAAATTAATAATTTAAAAAATAAAGTTACAAATTAAATTTAAAATTAAACTGCTCTGACCACTTCTTGGCCTTCAAGTTATTGATTTTGTGCCCCAAAAATCTGTGAATTTCTAACTCAAATATTTGGTCAGGCTCTGTTTTCACAGCCCCTCTGACTCTGAAATCCCTGGGAGTTTCTGTGCCAGGATTTTTACAGCTAGCAGCCTTTCTGTTACTTAACTTGCATAACCTCCTCTGTCTTGTTGTATAATATACACTCAAAAGACCCAAAAAACACCCCATAATTTATGACAGCATCGAGAACAGCTAGAACAGGAAAATGCTAAATACATTCCTGTTCTCACTGGTGAACAGAACTTAAGACATTTATTTCTGCCTCTTAAATGAAAGTTGTTAAGAACCTTTCAAACTTTTTAAATTTGCATGAATTTCAATTAATTTTATTTCTGATTCTTAGTGCACTTCTTCTGTTCAGGTTTTTTGGTTTGTTTTTTTTTTTTTTTTTTTGTGGCAGAAGTGAACGAACACTGGTGGAATCTAGAAATAGAACAGGAAAGCAGAGGCAGGGGCAGATTTATGCCAGATGAAAAAACACAGTGCTTTGGTAATATATCCCAAGATGTATCTCATATGTATGTATATATATGAGAGAGCAGTTTGTTTGTCTCACTGTGTTGGAATTTTCACATTTCCATCAATCAATCTGCCAGTTCAAGTTCAGTACTGGGATCAGGCAGTGGAAGTTCTGTGTTGGTAAATGGTAAAAGGAGGTTTTAAAGATGGGTCAGGAAGCTTCTCTGCAGGGAGCAGATGTGCCAGGTTGTACCAGATAATCCAATAAAGAACCATCTCCCAATGTAGGAATTCTCAAATGCATCCATTCAACTGCACACTGCCTTTCAAAATGAAAGCACTCACACCATTGCCCAGAAAAATTAATCAATGTAACACACAGAACTTGCTCAGCAACTACCAAATTATTCTGGAATTTGTTATTGGAAAAAAAAAAAAAACAAAACAAAAAACAGGGCACTGCTGAACCTCGTGATGGGAGGGAGGAATCTTTCCAAAGTTAAAAGCAGAGGAAGAGCAAATGAGAAAGCAAAATTAAAAGAAAAATTGAGGGAAATCAGGGATGCTCAGTGCTTGCTGACTTGTATTTAAAACACTACAAAATTATTTGACTACAACACAGCACTAACACCAGCACAGTCTTCAGGGACACAAATACAGATAATTATATAAATTTGCAATTGCCATAAATTGAATGGAAAAAAAACCCCTCAAGCCTTGATGCAGGAAGGAATTATAACTTCATTTATCAGGATTAATTTAAATAAAAGTAGGAGTAGAGTTTAATGCTTTTGTGGAGTAGTTCTCTTAAAAGCTCACAGAAGAATGATTCTGTAAAGAGACTGGGGTTGATGTGGGAGGGGAATTGAATTAGGGAAGCAGAAGAAACCTTGCAGGAGTTCACCAGGTCTCTGCACTTCAAAATCAGCATCTCAAATGCCACTTCAGCTGCACCACCCAGCCTCTTGCTTTTTCAATAGAAACTCAAGTTTTTACTGGTTCTGCCCTGAATAAACCATCAAATTCCTATTTGCTGGAATAACATTTTTAATGACTGGAATGATGACACAAATTTCAATATAGGCCTTATTACAATCACTCAGCTCAAAATCCAAAAAGCAAAATACATGAACTTTTCATCTGAAAGTATTTTGGGCTGTTTTGGTGGTGGGTTACTTTGCAAGGACTATCGAAAAATACAACAATTACAGACATCTGTAAAAATGCTGGAAGTTCTACTCACCAGCTTTTCAATCAGAGTCAAATGCAAAATAAATCTCTGTATTAGAGTCAATGGGAAATGTGAAATCTGAACCTAGAGCAGGCAACCAAAAATGAGTTTTGAATCAGCAGCAAATTTAAAAATTAAATTTAAAAAAAAAAATTAAAAGCATATTTAGCTTTAAGAAGCTTCCAAGTATTTAATGCCTTACACTGATTTAAAACAAACAAACAAACAAAAAGTCTGAGAATCCCTTGTGCAAAATTCCAGATTCACCCACAAGAGAGTGAGGAGCAAATTCCTGACAGTATTTCACAAAATATTTGTCAAAAAAAAAAAGAAAAAGCTTTCCTTTTGCTCCAAACAAACCTTTTCTCAAAAGCTGCCAACACGTTCTAATGAAACAAAATAGAATTTCAAGCACTGCTGTGACAGGACCATAACTCAAGATGATCCAGATAAATTGGATAAATCATATGAAATTAGTGATATGACATTCTGTGAAGATAATCAGTGGTTGTGGAACTGTTAACACTTTATGCTCCAAAGTAGAGCTAAAATCTCAGCTGATTTCTCAGCTGCCTCAATACATTTTACTTAGGAAAAGTCATGGCAAAAATATTTTGCTACTCTTTTGGATAATTAAAATTCAGTCATCTACAAGTGCTTCCAAGCTAGAACTGGTATTATGGAAGGTGAATTGATTTTATTTTCAAAGAAACTTTACAATTTGCATGTTTTAGGCTTATTTGTTGTTTATTTCTGCAACAAGCACTAGTTTGTCACAGCAAGTCATAGACTGCATTAATCAATTTCTCCTCTCTTTTTCCACAAAAAGCACAAGGCATGTCCTGATCCAGTTTCCATCCTGTCTAAATACTTGGATTTTTTCATCTGTGTTCAGTGGTGGCAAATTAGAATTCTTCTGCCTTTTCTCAAAAACATGAAGAGCCAGTGGATATTCTTTTCATAAACAATAGATAAATCAAAGAAATAAAAGAAACACTTTCATTGTGGTGACTGAGAAATACCATGTAATGCATGGTAATCAAATGCAAAATCAAATAAAAATTCATAATTAGCTCAGCAGCATCTAAGGGTTTGTAGCTCTGGTGAGACACAGGGAGTGAAACAGACTGAAAGCTTCAGCACATTCAAATTTTCCCATTGTGACAAATGCTCTTTCTGCACTTGATGATGATTCCACATTATATAAAGTCTTTTTCATTTCCCCCATTTAAGTCTCTTTCATTCAACACTACAGAAGGAATTCTTTTCTGCTTGGTTTTGCTTCAGCCTGAGGGATTTTGGAGGCTCATAAGCACTGAGATTATTAATTGGACAACACTATTTACAGACATGAAGGCTGGACTGCTCCACTGTTGCAGCACAGTTGCTGGAAATCTGAAACTGTGATGGATTCCTATTGCACTGCATGGCCTTGCTAAATAATTCTTCTATGGAGATTGCTTCTTACTAAAAAAAAAAAAAAAAAAAAAATGTGTAAAACTGTGAGTTTCCTCTTTAAAATTGAATAATTGCACTCCAAGATCCTCACATGGGGTCAGCAGCACTCAGCATCATTTTCCTTCAAAGCTCTCACTCAAACTTTCTTTCACTGAAATGTCTAAAATTTTGGCTCTTTAGCATTCATGTCCCACTCTATTTTTCATGTGATAGCTTGAGCTTTGATTTGCTGTTTCTGTTTTCAATGTATTATTTTGGAATATAAATCCAGAGGGAAAAAAAGATTATTCCCCAATATGAAGCTCCCTTGCCTCTATATTTCTTCCTCATAATTACTCAAGGCTGCAGAGGTAGCAATAGCAGAAACAGGTAATGATTGTTTCAAATAGGGAATTAGGATCAGGAAAGAGAAATTCCAAAGGATGGATTCCAAAGCTCTGTAATTAAGTGGGAAGTCCAGCTCTTTTCAGGGAAGGCAGTGTCCCTTTGGGTCCCAAAAAACTCTCCTTTATTTTGTACACAGTAACACCACTGGTGGGGCTTTTGGAACTTCTGGGAGGGTGATGTGCACAATTTTACTGAAACTGATTGTTTACAGAGGAGCACAGATGTAAAAACCTGCCCCAAACTACTCCCCTTATCCTTCAGTGTTCATTCAGATGGGTACCTCCTAGAGAAAACTTTGGGCTTGCACTCCAAGCAATTCTAATTAATGCCAGTGATTTCATGATTAAACAGCATTAAAAGCAGTGATTTACATCAGTAGTTCAATAATGTTAAAAACCCTGCTGATCCTATTTTAGTTTGGGAAAAAATTTTTTTTTTTTTTTTTTTCCTTCAACTGGAAGGATTGAGCAGATCTGGCTGCCAGGAGCTTCATGGAAATCTCAGGCTCTGAATTAACCTGATGGCCCAGACCCAAAGCAGGGGGAATTCAGAGGCTGTGGCAATCATCATGAGAACAAGACTGGCACAAATAAAGTGTGCAGAGTCCAAAAGCACAGTGTTTAAAATGTGTGTGCAACCCTGACCTGGAGGGACCAAAACACTTCATCTGCAGCTTACAAAAAAAAATCCAGAATCACTAATTAGGAGACAAAAAGTGTGATTGAAGCCATAACCTGAAAGAGAATGGCCAATCTGGATTTCAAAGGGAAAATGTTTCTGCACAAAGATGGTTGTAAAAGGTTATGGAGCTGATTATGGCAGCTGGTCCCAACCATCTGAAATTCACATCTCCTGCTGAAAGCCATGGAAAAAATAAATTTGGGTCACATAGAAGGAAATATCCTATGGTGAGGACTAATTGCATTCATCTTTTATTTATACATGGAAACCTCATAAAGCATTCCCTACCCCAGTGACATCCAAACACTTTCCAGGCTGGGCTAAATTTAGGACTGTGCTCTGCTCCCTGGAGAGGGAGGTTCTGCCACACTCCAGGGTCTGGCTCATGAAAGATCCTCAAATTCTAAGAGCAAAGGGACCCACTGGCTGCTGAAATATCATCCCATGTCTTTCTGAATTTCTCATTTTACTAAGGATCAATGTCAAAGAAAAATCATAGAAAAATTCTGTTTTCTTGTTCCATGCAAGTTGTGAACATAAAGGATTGTGGCAGCTAAAGCCATTCCACACTTCAAAAGAATTTCAAGCACTAAAACTTCTTCCAAAACATTTCAGAGAAAATGAAATTTATTTGCACACAAATGAATTTGTGAGTGATTTCGTTGAAGAGCTGCTGTGTATTAAAGCTGGAACATTTAATTTTGGCATTTTGAAACTGAAGCCTTGACCTTTATTTTTTTGGTTTTTTGTTTTGTTTTGTTTTTTTTTTTTTATGAAAATTTGAAACAGAATTTCATTACAATTAATTTTACCAAAAAAATTAAAAAAAAAAAAAAAAAAGGAAAATATTTAAGTATTTCTTTGCTATGTTGGTTGGTCCTCAGGCCACCTGGCCTGGAATAGCTCATGTCACACTAATAAAATCCCTTCCCTGCCACACCAGGCTGTGTTCAGATGGCAGATTGGGAAAGCTCCTGGCCAACTCTGATGCCTGAATCCTCCTAGCTCCTGTTTGGGAAAATTTCAGTGAGTTCAGGGCAAAAAGGGAGCAGGAGACCTTTTGAAAAGTGTGACAATAGAGAAAATACTATTCTGATAAACACTGAAGTTCCCTGGCACTGTTTAACTTGTGAGAATCAACATATCCTGAGTGCTCTTGAACTGCAAAAATGGTTCTTTGTAGATAAATACCTGCACCTTGCACACCAATACCAGGTATTTATACACATTTGTATTCTATCCATATTTAAGCACTGCCAGTTGAAATAGAAGTTGCACAGGAACCAATGGCTCAGTCAGTTTGGGACTCCCAAAAAATTCATTTTTTGTCATGTGGAAGGCTTGGGAAAGGGACAGTGCTTTACTTCCTCATGTAAGGGTTTTATAAAGATATTTTTAGGGAAATGATGAAACAGTCAGTTCAAAACCCAAAATTGCTGTACCAGTTCTCTTGGTGCAAAGCATTGTGTGTTTTGAATGGCATAAAAGACAAGGCATGGAGCTCTTTTAGCCTAAGAAGGAAGTCCTAAAGTTGAGCTAAGCCTGGCTTTAAACTGTAGAAACATTTCTTTGTTCACTGAAATTCAGGAAAATCTTTTAGGCAGCATTTATCTGTCTGTAAAAGCTGTGGGTGTTGCCTGCTCTGAGGAAGGAAGGCTGAATGGGACAGGAAGAAAATGGGATGCTGCTTCTTAATTTTGTACAAACCTTAGCAGGATGCAGCTGCAGACTTTCAACATGAATACACTGATTTTTAGGAGATATCCTCACCACCATGAAACACTTCTTCACCTCTGCCTTTGCAAAAAAAGGGTCTCCAGACTCTCCCCCAGATCTGATTCTATTCTATTCCATATCCTTGCAGCAGCAGATAGAACAGCTCATAGCAGGGCTGGAGCAGGAGCATCCAGCAAATTTCAGCCCACTGATATTACTTAACTTCCAGGCAAATTTTACTCTCAACAATTAAATCTTGCTGTTTGTTTTAATTAAACGCTCTCTTTGCTCACTAAATGAGGTTAAAAAATTGCTTAATTTAACAAAGCTCTTCTGAGCACAGCAAAGGATTTTCCCCTTGCTCACAGCTCTAATCTTCCATCTCTTTAGAAACTATTTTTTTGCTTTTCAGTGCTTTCTGTTGAGCTTTTCAAAACCATCAGCTTCAAAATCTTCTGCAAACCATCTTTGAATATGAAACACTGCATGATCACAAACTCTGAACATTTTGAAAGGTTTCTCTATCCTAATTGGAGCCTGCAGGATGGAGACTGCCTGTCCCTAAATGGGACAGGCAGAGAAAAGAATGTCCCAGCTGGATGTGGTGCATTCAGGATTTGGTGAGTGGTTGTGATCCCAAGATGCTCGTTCAGAAATCAGCAATTACTGCTGGGATGTGTGCACTGGAATTACTGGAATTTACTGGAATCAAGGAATTGGGTGGATCAAGCATCCCTGTGTTAGGAGCATCCTAAGGAAAACCTGCCAGCAATCCCTTCCTCAGAGACTGTTTCTTACCCATTTCTTCCATTTTTACATGTCCTCTAATTTCTGTCCTGTGACCCTGCTCAGTTTTCTTTTTCTTTTTAATTTTTTTTTTTAATATTACCATAACAACAACCTGTTGAGACCAATATTCAAAGGTCATTTCATGCCTTGTGATAAATCATAGCTTGTCACTGCTTCCTTTCTCTGCTCCCAGAATACTTCAAAATTTCCTCATCCCAGGAAGTTTCCTGCAAACACTCAAGTCTCCTTAAAAAAAAACTTCATATAACTAAATTTCATCTCCATTTATACCCAAGTGAGGGCTCCTAAAAGACCCAAGCCAAAATATCTGGAGAGGTTTACTGAAAGCAGATCTGTAAATAGCAGGAGAGTAGTTTTTACTTGATCATCCCAATCTTTAACCAGAAAACAGATTTTTATTTTTTTATGTTGGTGTTGAAATTCACAAAAATCTTCTTTATCAAACAATTTTTTCTTGTATCAGAATTTTTTTTTTTGTTGTTTTATGTAGATTTTGTTTAGGCTGTGTACACTTAAAATCCACAATTGCAAGGGGAAGAGGGAAAAGCTTACTAATCTTATAAGCAAAATCAATTAATTCAACTTGATTGTACAAGAACAGAAAGTCAACTGTGTTGCATAAATCATTGTAATATCAAAGGCAGGAGAAAAAACACCTCCCAGGATCAAGGTGCTATAGCAGATTCAGCATGGAACCAGCATGAAAAGGCACAATATTCAGTTATTAATAATGTTTCTAAAACTTTTCATTCCATTTTGGTCCCAATCACGTGACTGAAAGTTTTGCTGCAAACTTTGCTGAGTCCAGATTTGACTTTCCTTAGTTTATTTCTCCTCCCCTTCAGTCCCAACTTTTTCCCAAAAAAAAAGAAATATTCACAATAATTCCTTGACTGCATTCACTGCAAAGAAATAAATATCTACCAAACATATGACAGAAGGATTTTTTTTTATTTTACTCAAAAAAAGTAGAATTTTTTGGAGGTGTAAAAATAAAACTGTTTAAGCATATGACAATATTGCCCATTTAGACTGATAAATATTCTGGAGTAGAACTAATCTATTCCAGTGACATGGACTTTAAATTAAAAATATTAAAAATTAAATACCTCAACATGAAATAATGAACACTGTAGCTCCATCCAGTTCATGTTATCTAAGATTTAGCTTCTTCAGCAGAATGCAACATGAATGACCTTTAAAAAATCAACTTATAAATACTAATTGGGGTAAGCTGTACAGGCATGTATGTCTGCTATGATGAAAACAACCTTCCCAACCACATCCTGATGCAATTCTCCTCATTTCAGACTTTCATATTTTGGGATATGCCCTAATGCTCCTCCAAACGTGGCATTATCATGTTTGTAAGTGTGAAATACTGCAGAAACAGATGATAAAAAAACAAACCAACCTTATTTAATCCAAACAATGGACACAAAATGATCTGTCCTCTCTGCTATCAGTCTCACACAACATTTCTCTGAGATTCTGGGATTCAAGGGAGAAAAAATTGCTTGAGACTGGACACCTGAAACCATCAAATATTAAAGAGAATAAGGGTAGCATGAACTCTTCCTGAATAAAAAAAAAAATAAATTTTCTTTTTTTTTTTTCCTAACAAACTATACCAACCCTCCTATAGCCAGGTCACAGTTTGGATTTGTTCATGAATATTGGTATCCAAAGTTTTCCTAAGAAATCTAGAGATGTGAGGGGGAAAAAAGTGTTATAAATAACATAAAACTAAATGGTAACCCTTTTTTTTTTTTTTTTTTTTTTTTGGTAATGTTTATTTGATATTCTATCAAGGGAAAAAAAAAAAAAGAAACCATCACACAAACCCCACACCACACAGCTCCTGCCCTCCCATCTGACTTATCCTGGCAAAACCCCCATCCATTTTGCTGCCTCAGTAGTCAAAGATCTCCCAGGACATTGAAACTTTCTACTTCTTAATTTTTAATAATAACTGCAAGCTTTCCATCTTCAATTTCAACTGCTACACATCTTTTTGATTAATGGGCTTTTTCTCTGCCTTCTACATAGGAATATTCTCCAAAAAATCAGTTTGTGAAAGTCTCTTGACATACCTACCCAAATATGTTCCAATAACCAAGGAACCCAATACATCCATTCACTTACTGTCTGTTAGTCTGAAAATTTACAACAATATTTCATTTATTTTCCTGTGTCAAGAGAAATATTTCCTTAAGTATTCCCACACCTAATGGTTACATTTCTTAAATACAGTCTTGGAATCCTCTGATTTTATTCCCAATACTTTATTTCCTGCATGATTGACCACAGGAGGTTCTTGCTCATACAACAGACCAAGAAACAAGGGTTCTAAAATTGGAGCTGGTTTGAGGAGCTTTCAAATAAAAAGCAGCTAATCAGGTAAAAATCAGTCCTTGTTACCTCCAGTGCCAGGTGGAAGTTGCTGCATAAATCTGTTTATATAAATCTGAAGAACCTCCCACTTTGGCCTTCAAAGAGTCTGCCCATCATGATAAAACATGAACCCTTCTTCAGTTTTCAAATTCTGCTAGTGACACAGGAACCTTTTCTTCATCAGAAAGGGCACAGTGACCCCAGAGAGGACCTTCAAACCATGGATCTGAGATGCTGTTGCACTAAATGTTAAAAATTATGAGCATAATCAGCTTTTCCTAGCTGTGTATTCTTTACATATTTCCCCAAAATTAATACTTTAAACAGCAGCCTGGCTTCACCTTCAAAATCCAAAGCAGCAGAGGGAAAGGTGGGCATGCCCTGCCTCACCAAAGCCCAGCTTGTTACTACAAAGGCTTTTGTGACTATGAATAAAAATCTTGATTTCACCATGATGTAAAACACAAAATCCATCATACTGGCAGCAGATGTGAGTACAAATCAGGTGTATTGAATGGTTCAGCTCTCTGCTGCATTACTTAAAGCTCCTTTCTCTGAAGTGTATCAAAAAGTGCTTCAGAGCTCCTTAAACAAAATCTTCCTACTTGCTTTGATTAATTAGTGCAGTCAGAACTCTCTTACAAGTCTGGTATTGTATCTTAATTAATTGCTTAATGTTTCTTTTGCCTTGGGAAATGTGATTAATGGTCTTCAAATCAAACATCTGGTCATACACAGAAGCAATCACTTACCCCTGCAATGGAGTGTACAGGAAATAAAGGCTGGGAGGGGGGCAGATAATGTTGGCTCTGCACTCAGTGTCCATTTTAGGGCATTTCCAGAAAAATTCCTTCCTGGCCTTGATGAGGAAACCAGTTCTGTGCTTGTGTGCACATGTCAATCAGTGCAGCATTCAAAAATTCCCCCCACACTCAATGCTGCCTTTTCAGAGCTGGCACCACAAGGAACAAACACAAAAAAAACCCAAAAAAAACCAAAAACCAAGCAAACCCCACATCCTTCAAGCTTGGCTGATCCCAACCCTCTCTTAAGGATTTTCTGTCTCTACCATCCTGATTCCTTGTTTCTTCAGCCAGCCAAGCCATTGCTATTATTTTTCTGCAGAGGAAAAACACCGAGCTCTTACACCAGTAAAAATCCCAGTGGTTTGGATGAGCCCCCAAAATTCCACCCCAAAATTCCCCTCCCACAGCTGTACCCCTGTTTCACACTTCCAGCCAAACAGGAGCCATCCCTATTCAGTGCATTCCCAAATTTTACAGCAGGTTCTGTGGCTCAGCTTGAAAACCACACAGAAAATTCCCTTGCAGTGTTCCCTGGGAGCTGATGGAAGTGCCCAAAAAGAGTCAGTGCAGCTCACAGTGCTCAGGACAGCTTCCAGAACATTCTCAGTCCTTCCAAAGCAGTTTCTATCTCTAAACTGTAATTCCTGTAATTTTGAAGCATTTCTTAAATGATCAGGATTTTTGCCAAGAAATTATAAACAAAAATGTAACATTAAATTGCAAAATTTGTTGTGTTTGCTTAAACTTTGTCAAATCACCTTGAATTAGAAATTCAGTTTTTGCATTCTAGCTTATAAAATGGGGTTTGAGGGTTAGGTATTGGGCTCTAATTTTCAAATTAAAAGTGATTTTAATAAATATCCCAGTCACTAAACTTGCTCCTTATGCCTCTAGATGCTTGAGAAAAAACAAAGGGAATTTCAGTCTCAGAGAAAGATAAAATAAAACTAAATAATAAATGAAATGAAATCAAATGAAAGATTAAATAAAACTAAAAATAAATTTTCTTCCCCTATACGTGTTATTGGATATTTTTCACAATTAACATCCATAAAATATCTTGAGGTCCCTGGTTATAAATGACAGGCACGTGGTGCATTTATGTACAGCCTATTGTGGTTATTAAATACCACATCAGATTCTGTGAAAACAATATTTTCTGGTGCTAATTACTTATGAGAACACTGTTATGCCTTCAGCTTCTCAAGGGATGGGCTGTTTTTTGTACCTAGAACAGTGAAAAAAAATAAAAACCAGAGATCAGTGCTTCACTCAGCAGCATCAGTGCACTCCTATTTTTTTCCAGCTCAAAAAGCTGAAAAGCACCACTCACTTATTGGGAGCTTATATGTGCCCCCCTGGTGCAAATATTTAATGATTTATAGTGGTGCATTTCCAAAATCCTATTTTAGGCAGCTTTGTGGGAGCTGCTCTGGGTGCAGGAAGGCACCTTCATCTTCTGAGGCTGCAGATCTGAGAAAGCAGCCAACAAATGATGAAGATAAGGTCATATTTGGAATCAAGACAAAATGCAGAGTAAAAGGCACTGCCTGAGGAAATGGCTGTTAAGCTATTTAGAGTGCTTTCAATTGACAGTGCTCATTTTTTATCCTCCTGACTTGAGGAAGCCAAATGACAAAACACTCATTTGAGTTAGTCAGTGAGAAATCGTGTCTGAAGCACTCAGGGCAGAAAATCCCAGTGTTTATTTTAGCACAAATGAGTTTGAAAGACATCTGAGAGGTAAACCATCATCAAGGTACATCCCATAATGGATGCTCTATTCTGATTTATCTGTGGCATTCCCTGAACATTGGAAGAAAAAGAGAAAAGAGTTTGGAGACTTGTGGTAACATTTTAAAAAGCAAGAGAAGAAGGCAGCTGTTCTTCCTGGCTCACTTCAGCCAGCAAAGAGCTGATGTTATAAATATTGTGATAAATGAAAGCAAAAAATTAAATTATGTTTAATACCTGGGTGGAGTTCTGTATTATTTCACTAGAAAGACTACTAGCAAAACAATGCATTGCATGTAATATAAAAATGGAGATACAGAATGCCTTTTGAATTTCCTGCTGGTAATTTTTATTGTCAACTTGCACTGAACAGCAGCAGAATGTAGCTTTTAACTGGAATTGTTGAGCATGTGTTTAGCAAAGGGTGAGCAGTGAATTATTCTGCTTATTTATTATTCAGATTAAGTCTTCCAGAAACATTTCCTATTCTATTAATTAATAATTTGAAAGCTACTCAATGCAGAAAGCTGTGAAGATACATCTTTTTTAAATTTGATTGTTTCATGTGCAAGATGTAAAATTGAATTGCAAAAGTGCACAATTCTTTTCTGATATAAACAAGTGGCCCTGCTACCCATCACCTCTGCTGGGCAGCTTCCCCAGCTCTTCCTCCTTTGTCCTGGCCACCAGATCTTTATTATTTAAAAATAATCTAAATAGTAACATGTAGTGGATCACAGAATGCAACAAATTCTTATTTTCTATTTCTCCACAGTCTGGCTGGAGCACACGTGCAAAAGCAAATTAGTTAACACTGCTGTACTTACAATAGCCTGAAGGATATGAGCCAGGCAAGATTTATTGGGAGACATGATACATTTTATTACATCAAGGGATGCAGCTGGGAAAAAAAAAAAAAAAAAAAAAAAAAAAAAAAAAAGACAAGCAAGACTTTCAAAAGACACAAAGCTTAATTCTGAATTATTAGCGTGTGTGCACGTACGTGCACACAGGCCAGGCAGGCAGGGTTAAAAAGCCTCAGAACATGGGCTGTGTGCAGATTTAGCCCTTTTTGCTGCACAATTCCTGTGTTTCAGGAATCTCTGAGATGGGTTATCATCAGTTCTGGGAGAGCCAAGGCAGCATTGAGAATTAAAAGCCACAATCTGCCCAGCTCCCTCTGTTCACCAGCCATAACCAAACAGACCTTCACCATTTGGATTTTCTCCCCAATATTTTTCAAACTATGAAGGTTCTTTTAAAATTAGTCTATCAAAACATGTTTGCCTTCTATTTATAGCAAGGCAGGGTTTCCTTTTGTTCCTTTCAGGGCCCAGGAGCTCACGCTGGAGACTGATGTTTGAGATGACAACAAACTGCTTGAGAATTGTAAACTGGCAGTCATTCCTGACATGAAGACAGATGCACCAGAAGAACATTCTCCTCCCTGTTTTCTGACAGTATAAAAGGTACACCAACTTATAAATAAAAGATTTAACCATGTTTGCAATTGCAAAATTTATGACTGCTCCTGCAAGCGCGTGTGGTCCGGTGGAATTCAACTCCCTGAACCAATCTTTTACAAAAACACAACAAACTTCCTTCAGGCAAAAGAGCTGTTTTTGGGTTTTTTAATTTATGAGCATATAGTTAATGTTATGCAGTAATAATTAAGCAGCTAGGAAAGGGAAGTAAGAGGAAAACAGAATGCATGAAGCATCGAAATATTTCAAAATAGGCAAGCAAAGATCTCAAAAAAAGAGGCTTTTAAAATTCAACTGGAAGGCCATTCTATATTGGACACTATTCAGAAAACTTGCTGTGTTTGGATAAACATACTTTCACAATGCCAGTAGACTCCATAATTATATAGTTCACAGCCATCAGCACTCTCTCCCATTCCATTTCTGAGCCCTTTATTTGAGTACAACAGCAAGGGGGTGATGTGGGTCTCACAAATCTGCACAAGCTCTCTGCCTTGGCTCTCCAGGACTGGGGGAAGCTGCAGCAGGGCAGCACCACAGACATTAAATCCTCCTGAGCACACTGCTCCTCCTGAAAGTGCTGAACTCCTGCCAAAAGGAAAATAAAACTGAAAGAGGTGCCAGATGGGAATGTTTGCAAATTTTAGGCAGTTCTTTACTTAAAAATACAATTCCACGCAATGATTGCTTGCCCTAAGGCTCCAGATCCAGCACAAACTGTCTGCATCCTGCTCTGTATTAAACTTTGTGCCTTTTTTCCTGTGTGCATGTGAGCTGCTCAAACCAGAGATCCAGCACTGTGCACATAAATTCACGGTATAGAACCATATTTCCTGAATAGAGAATCCCCAATGAACCCCTGAAACCTGCAGTGTTATGCTGGAACCAGAGGAATTCCATCCTCATGTCCTGCTTGACTGTGTCCTCAGCTCTGAGGCTGCAGAACTTTCCCCCCCTCCACTCCCACTTCACTCCTGAAGTGAATCCCACCTGATACAAGCAAAAGGAGCACTACAGCAGCCAGCCCACATGTGTCACAATCTGGAAAAAAATGGGGAGTTTACAGCTATTCTACAGCATCAAGGATGCTGCTGCACAGAGTAGAAGTACATCACACTAATCATTTACCTGTGTGCTTCTCACTGAGCATAAATCAGCACTTGCTGCCCAGAGGAATCACCCCAGGTGTTTTGGAGTGGATTGAAATTCCTTTCTAAGAATTAGTCTGTGCAAAAGTCTGATTTTTCCATGTGCATTTTTTCCCATTTTGCCTGTATTCAGTTAGATTGCAGGGGATTGGAAATTCCTCTTGGGATGATGCTCATTGAAAATAGGTAATTGGGATAGCACAGCTTGTGAAGCTTTGGAGCAGCAGGGATAAAGGCAAATGTTCTGTTTGTACCACCAGCACTGTAAAATCCTTCTCATGGCTTTTAAAGTTTATTAGCCTGGTTGTAGACAGAAAAACGAGGTAATTAGGTAGGTAAAAAAGACTCCCAAGTGTACAATTGCATTCCCAATAACTACAGTGGAAACAAGTCCCATTACAGCACTCAGTGGTCTGTGGCATCTTTCATCCAAGGTGTATTTCACCTTCCATGTTTATGACTGAAACGCAGCAACTGTGAAAAACACAACTGCTTAATAATGCCAAGAAACCAGGCAGAGCTTAGAGGGAGAAAGGAAAATGGGTTTCAACTCATTCTGGTGGATGCCAGCTTCAAGAAGAGAGACATTACCCAGAGCTCACTTTTGCCAGAGCATCCAGCTGGAGCCACATTCCACAAAGTCACAGAGCTCTCTGTAGGATCTGTAATTTTCTGAGCCACCAGTGCTGGCTCTCCCAATGCCACAGCAGCCCTGACTGCTGTCACCAATGGCCCAGGACAGCCTGAGGGGGTGCACATCCCCATATCCACATTCTTACTGGGTGTGGGGCTGTGTTTGTGGCCCCAGCCCCAGCCCAGCCCTGCCAACAGCAGAGCCAGCACCACAAACACAGCAAAGTCCATTTCTCTGAGCACTGGATGGGTTTGGAGAGGCAGGGCTCTCAGCCCCTGTCCCTAAGGGCTCTCAGAAACTGCTCCTGTTTCCATTCCAAACTCAGCTTAGCTGAATTTGGGGATGGTTTCAGCCTCTGTACATCACAGCAGAACAGAAGAGAGACAATTAAATCCATGAGCAGGAGCCACAACAGCAGAGGTCCAGAGCCTCTCACCTCCCTCCTGGGATCCCCCCTGCCCATCCCAAACTGGAGCAGCTGCTGAGGGGCAGGACCTTGCTGGGCCAAACTTCAATCTCACAAGCAGGTCACACATGCAGCATAAACCATCATTAAAACTCCATGTCCCTTGGCTGTAGAAGCAAGAATTTGCTGTAATCCTAACTGCTGACACTGCCTGGATCACATTCCTTTTTTTTTTTTTTTTTTTTTACACTTGGCAGAACTCTCTGCATGCATTACAATATACAGAGGGCACAGGTTTGGCCATCTGGCTGTAGATGTCAAACTGAGACATTTTCCAGTGGCAGCATCTGGTTGTTCCACAAAAAGCACAAAAAGCACAAAAAGCAGTGTGTTTGCAGCTTTGGGCCTGTTACTCTTTAGGGCTACAGATGCATTTGCTGGGCTGCCAGGTCCTTTCTTATAAGCCACCTTTAACTCTCTAATTTTTTTTTTTTTTTTTTTTTTTTTTTGTGAGACTCTGGAGGAACGCATTTGTTTTGTAAAGGTTTAATAAGGAGCCATGTGAAACATGCACCAAGAGGAAATATTTAATCCTGCATGGAGGCAGGAAAAGGCAGGCTGGGAGCCTAACCTGGAATTAACAGGGCATGGCAAACCCTCAGCTGTGTGACAACAATGCCACTTAGGAGGCAAGGACAGCACAAGTGACAAAAGGTGGCACACAAGGATATCCTTCATAGAGATTACAAAGCTGCCTGTGCCTTCTGATGCCTGGCACGTGCCAAACAGGGAGGAAACTGCAGCATGTCCTTAGCAGGCATTTCCATTGAAAGAAAAATGCAGCCTAGGGTTAAAGAATGAGCTCTCCTTCTGTGCAATCTCTGTCCCACAGGATTTCTTCCTACATCCTGTGCAACATCAGTAAATGACAGATGTACTTTAGAGTTTGAAGGGCCAGCAACCAGGCTGTACTGAAGGCCAGGAAGAAAAGTCACAAAAAATAAGCTAGTGGCCAAATCTGATGTGTCACTTCTGTGCCATGTGAGGCAGTGACATCTTTTTGAATTACCTTTCAGGCAGACTCACAGAGATAATTATTTTCAGAGGATCTGAAAGAATGTACATAATACCTGTGCATGTATTAGAATATACATGACCCCTGTACATGTGTTAGCACTAACACAGACCATCATTCCTGCTCTAACTCCAGCACAGCCCAAAATTCACATTTTAACACTGTCACACACAAATTCTCTGCTAACTCTGCCATGGCAGCACAGCAGGACTGCAGGGATGGCTCATGGCTCACCAGGGACTATTCCCAAATCAGCCTGGCTGTGCTCCTGCAGCCAGGACAGTGACAATGACAATTCCACAGGGATGGACAGGGCAGGAGTGCACAGGGCAGCCACTGAGGCTGTGGCAGAATGTGTGGGTGTGGTGCTCACATGCCCTGTGCAGAAAAGGGAATGACATCTCACTATTACACCAGCAAGCTGAAAGATGCAGCAGTGTGCAGGCTCCCAAATGTCAGGAATAAATATGTCTAAATATGTCCCATTGGAGGACTAGGCTGATTCAAGTGCAGAAAAGATCTCTCCCCCATGTACAGATGCTGCTTGTCCTCTGCTGCAGAGAATCACAGCAGGAATTTTCTGTTTGAACATATGGATGAGTTAGTCATGCCCTATCTACTCAGAGAAACAAACAGAGCCAGGTTGGATGGCTTGCAGGGCAGAACAGATTTCCCCCCTTTTTTTATTTTTTTCCTATAACCCAGTAAAAGGCCACAATGGTGGCACTGAATTTCTATTTTAATCAGTTAACAGAAACAGTTTCTGATTGTCTGGCCAACTGAGGGCTAGAGATATGGAAAATTTTACCAGATATTATTTATTGCTGAATTAATTCAGTCCTTTCCAGCCTTCCTCCTAAGACAAGTGTTTCTCTTTTTCCCTAAGAAAGCACTCTGTAAGCTGCATGTTTTTATGACGAGACTGAAATGCTTTCAGCAGAGTTTTCAAACCATACAAATTCAGTGTGCACTGAGCCCTGACAGGTCAAAGGGAACAGATCAAATCTACTTGGTACAGCACTGTGGAATGTTGTACACTGTGCACAGAAATGTGTCACCTTTTCCCTGGATGGATGTAATTAATTTTGGAGATATGACAAAGCTTGGGGAATGGATTCAGTGCAACTCTGCTGAACAACAAGCTGACTTCTTTAGAAGAATTAAAGAATTGGTTATCTATTATTCATGGCAGCTTAACTTGTTTATATCCTTTCCAGGCAGCACAGTGCATCTGCTTTATTATTCATCATAAACTGGCACCAGGACCAGATTTCATCTGATCCACTGACTTTCAAATGTGATAGTGCTAGCCTCAGACAGAGCACACAGGCCACTAAACCCATTTCTTGCACGTGTGTCATGCCTGGAGTTCACTCTGCTTGTTTGGGAGAGACTCTCTCTAATCTGGAGTCCTCTGTGAGTGTCTTATCTTCTATTCACTTTCAGAGATTGGGTGCAGCACAATAGGAGGCACACACTGAATGAAAATATGGAAGTGTCTCCACATGGTGGGGCTTTGGAAAATGCCAATTTGAAAAGCTGTGCAGCTGCCTGCTCTGCAGGTCCACTGGAAAAAAAAAAAAACAAACTTTCCTGACCTGCAGTTTGTCTGTCAGGAGATTTTCTGAACTGGTGCTCAGATTAATGTGCCTCAAAAAAAAATCCACTCTGCTTATATACTGTTTTTTGTGCTTATTAGCTTACATACCCCTGCTTTGCACTATAATTAGTAAGTTTATTCTGCTTAGATTCTCTAGTATGCATCAAGGATAATTTTGAGATCATCAATTGGTTGGCAGAAATAAAAGTTGAAAATAAAAAAGATTGAAATGACAAAGTTTTTTTTGAGGACCAGATTAGAGAGACACAGGAATCTATACCTGTAGATCACCATTTAAAGTCAGAATATCTCTCTTTGGCTCAGCTCCTGAATGCAATTCTTGGTTTTGAATTCATCCAGAGAAATATTCTCAGAAAGTATAAAAAATTCAACAAATTTTTTCAGAAGTAGAAATCTCAAGACTCTCACATAGAAAACTGAGTGAGAACAAAACAGGCCTTGTTAAGATTAACAACAATTACCTTTAGACCAGGATATAGTGATAGCAAGCAGATATAAATAGCAAGAAAATATCCCAGATATTCTCTTCTTTTATCATATTTTGATTTTTCTTTAAAAGCTCTTTTTTTTTTTAAAAAAAAGCACCCCTTACTTTTAAGCATGACTTTGGAGTTTAGGCTTGGCCTGTCTTCACTGTAGGACTCATTTTTTACTAGCAATGTGAAAAAAAAAAAAAACCCAGCACAATGAATTTCACCCATCCTCATCAACTCCTGCACGGCCCCTTCAGGGCCTTTTCTGTCCTAGTTCCCCCAGTCCATAAACATTTTCTATCTTTTAGGTTTGGGGCAGATTTAATTGGACACTTGCTAGCACAACTCCATTCCACTCAGCTCAAGTTTCAGAGCCATCCCCAAAATCTCTGAGCGTGTCATCAGCAACCACCCAGAAACTCAGTGCAGGAGCAGAGTTTTGGTTAGAAAACAAAGAGTTTTGGTTAGAAAAGAAGAGTTTTGGTTTGAAAACAAGGCAACCAGAGAGTCCTGAGCCAGCTGCAGCCCCAGAGAACAACACCCCACTACAAACCCTCTCCATACCTGCCACTGACCCACCAACATTTGCATTATTCATCCTCACTAAACTGATTTCTTCCACCAGCTGGTGGCATTTAGTGAGCTCAGAGGGAGAGTTAAGTTTTGCTAAGTTTTGACAGCTTTCCCAGGTATGTACAGAGCTCTTCTTGGCTCTGTGCAACAGTTAAGTACAGGTTATGAATCTATTTCTTCACTGCAACAATAAATGGAACAATACTACATGATTGAGTATTACCTTGCCAGTGTCTACCATACCCCCCCCCCAAAAAAAACCAAACCAAACCAAAACAAACCAAACCAAACCAAAACAAACAAAAAAAAGCAACCAAAAAACCACAAAGAAACAATAAAAATCCTGAAAACATAAAATCCTAGCCATTGAACATTTAAAGTTCAAAAAGTATCCTTTCAGCTTTTCAGAAGTCATGCCTCACACATAAAAGGCCTATTTGGGAAATAAACATAACCAAAAAAGCACACCAGGCATTCTCAACTGAAATGAGTTGGGAAAATGTCATAATCATTTCCTGTAAATACTCTGAATTTAAAGCAATGTCATTTTGACTACTGCACTCCTGTGAATAGGTTTAATGAACATGAACATTCAAGCAAAACGAATTTTAGTGACAATATTCATGAGCGGATTCCACTCTGGAAAACAAGCCAAGAGCAACGAAAACTTTAATATTGGTTTATATTGAATTGCATAATTCAAAGTTTGTTTAGTTCTGGGGTTGTAGAGATTTAAGTTTCAAGCTGTTAGGAATTGTCTTTGATCAACAGAGCTGGGATTGTGAGTTTGGCAACAAAAAAGCAAACAGGTCATTCAACGTGGTTGATTTTTATGCCAGACTATTTCATGATCCATGTCCAGATGAAGTTCTCTGGATTGTTTCAGTAGTTGTAGAGGGCTTATAGGAAAGATGGGAACAGGCTTTTCAGCAGGGCCTGGAGCAATAGGACAAGGGACAGTGGTTTTAAACTAAAAGAGATTTAGAGCAGACACAGGAAATAAATTTCTTACACTGAGGGTGATGAAACACTGGCACAAGTTACCCAGAGAAGGGGGGGATGCCCCATCCCTGGAAAGACTCAAGGCTGGGATGGAAGGAGCTCTGAGGATGCTCTGGATGAGGATGTCCCTGCTCATTACAGAGGGGTTTAAATGTCCTTTCCAATATTGCCTGGAAAGGCTGACCTGGAACAGAGACCAGGCAGAGCAAAAGGAATAAAACAGGGATTTATTGAAGGGATGCACCTTGGCCAGGGCTACACCCAAACCAAATCCAAGGTGGATCCCAGTCATGAGTTTTACACTTTTATAAGTTTTGGTTCATCTACCCATTGGGGTTAATTATGCTGGTATATTATTATTATACCTCAGCCCCAGGCCATGAAGTCTCAGCCCCCTGGCTTGCCCCCTTCCCTCACCATTGTTTCTGCTTTTTGGGTACCAGTTGTCCTTGATTCTCCAGCTGGGAAGGGATGGTTTTGTCACTCCCCTGTGAAGAGAACTCACCAGCACCTAACATGAAGTGTCAGAGTCACACACTGAGCAGCAGAGATTCTGAAAAATATCAAAGCTAAAACCCAAGGCATGACCAACACAAAGTTGTTGATTTTGCCATTTTTTTGCCGTGACTCTGCCATTTAACTAACACCAGCAATACATCTATATGAACAGAATACAGATTTATTTCCCTTCTGTGATGTGTCCACTGGTTTTCCTGCAGCTGCTGGGCATCCCAGGCTCTTGCCCTGGTGATGTCTGTTTTAGCTGAAACAGCTGTAAAAACAGAGGCTGATGCAAATGAAAACATGCTTTAAATGATTCTTCTTCTGTGCCTAGTTTACTGTGTCTCTGAAAGAACTGTTCATGAAAATCCTTGTTTTCCTTGCATAATACCCAACTGTACAAGACACTACTACTGTTAGATATTTATTACTGTTCCTTATTGCTTATTGTTATTATTTTTATTGTTAATTAATTACTGTTAGATACTTATCCATTGTTAGATATTTATTTACTATTATATAGTTATCTGTTGTTAGTTAGTTACTATTGTTTGATATTTATCAGTGGAATTGTGTGTTCCAGCCGAGCTTGTCTTTCTATTCCCAGAGCTTGGGAGCCGCCTGGTGGAGTCCTCTAATTCCTCTAATCCTCTAATAAATGGAGTCAGTTCCAAAATCCTGCCAGTCCTCCCCCTCATCACTGCACTCCTGACTGATATCACTCCCAACTCTGGTTTTTTTTCACATCTGTGCACCACGAAAGGACTTCACTCAGACTTCATGTGTTTGTTACACAAATTTTTTACAGAAATGTGAGTCACCTTCTGAGGTATAAAACTGAAGGAAAAAAAAAAGAAAGAAAAAAAAAAAGAAAGAGAAAGAAAAGAGAAAGAGAAAAGGAAAAGGAAAAGGAAAAGGAAAAGGAAAGGAAAGGAAAAGGAAAAGGAAAAGGAAAAGGAAAAGGAAAAGGAAAAGGAAAAGGAAAAGGAAAAGGAAAAGGAAAAGGAAAAGGAAAAAGAAAAAGAAAAAAAGAAAAAAAAAAAAGGAAAAAAAAAAAAAAGGAAAAGGAAAAAAAAAGAAAAAAAAGAAAAAGGAAAGAAAAAAGAAAAAGAAAAGAAAAAAAAAGAAAAAGAAAAAGAAAAAGGAAAAGAAAAAGAAAAAGAAAAAGAAAAAGAAAAAGAAAAAAAAAGAAAAAGAAAAAAAGAAAAAGAAAAAGAAAAAGAAAAAGAAAAAGAAAAAGAAAAAGAAAAAGAAAAAAGAAAAAGAAAAAGAAACAGTCTGCAGTGGCAGAACTGGAATTCAGTGTTGATTGTTGTGACAAAGATCTTTTCTAACCTCCCAGATCTCAGCATCAGACCAGTGGCCAGTAGTAACAAGGAACTTGGTCCTGCAGACCCCAGTCTTAACACAACCAGAAAATACAGAAGCAGACCATGACACTCTCTATATTATTAATACAAAACATCAATCTAATTCACCAGCATCAAAAGCTACCAAAATAGGCAGCTAAAGAAAACAAAACTGAACTAAAGAAAATTGCAGTCACAAACAAAATGCCACGAGCACACAAGCACTGGGACACCATCAGGCTGAGCAGCAATTATTCTGGTGCAGGTGTGCATAAATTCAGTGGAAAGCTCTGAATCAGACTCTGATTTTCTCTTTTCATCTATTCTTGCTTTGCATGCTGAGGTTAAGCTAAAGGGCACAGCACTGGGACAGCATCCATGGCTCAGGAAAAGCCAAGAGAAAAGGGTGAGGGACTCAGGCATCTTCCCAAAACTCAGCAAGAAAAATGTCTTGTGATTCCTGTAAGGAGCTAAGACACCAGAGTGGGACTGGAGGAAAAAGAACCTGATTTATTGTGGCACTTCTCTAGTTTTACCACCTGAAATGACAGAAAGAAATCGACTTATAAAAAAATCCAAAACAACAAAACACAGAATGCAATCATACGAGGGGAATAATATCTGAAGGAAATGTCATTTTCCCCCCAAATCAAGTGCACACTCTGAACTGATTTCAACATTGCTTTTAAAACACATAAAGCTCCATCCAGCATCTGAAATCAAAACCAAAAACACAGATGGAGCTGAAAATGCCTATTTTTCATTTGAAAATATCTAACAGCTGTCAAAACAGACACCAAATGGTAAAAAGGTGGAATAAATGCAACAAAGAAGCAACACTGACAAAGTGTAACATCTCAGCCAGAGAGAGACAAGAACAGTGCAAAGCCATATTCACCTGAATTTATATGCTTTTTTCCTTTTAGAGGTTTGGGAAGTCTGTCAAATAAAAGGAACAGTGGTCATGAGAAAGAGTTCCTTGAGTTAAAAGCAAACTTTTTGCTCTGTTAGTGTGTAATATCCCATGCACTGAGACCAATGTGTTTCCAGGCATGCCAAAAAATCCTGCTTTAAATCACCATCAGACATATATATTTGTTTGTTTGTTTGTTATACAGATAATATGTAGCTGGGGAGAAAAACCCAAATAATTTTTATACATATCTAGGCTGAACAGAAATGGAAAACATACAACCAAAGCGAAATAAATTTACAAAACCCAATAAATCTCAGGACTTAACCAGGTGCTGCAGCATGGCCACCCAGAATTGTGCATTGGCCAGGGACCATCCTTGCCATGGGAATGCCTCATTTGTAGAAATCCTTGGAAGATTCTGGGTGATTCTGAGAAATGGTTGAGCAATTTCACAGCATCTAGCCCCATATGCAGAATGTTTAAGCTCCCCCAGGGTGTACAGCAGTTCAGGATATTTTACCTTTTAGATCATTTTCCCTGTCTTAAGACAAAGGAAAGCAATCCTATATCTGTATCTTGACTTCTAAATCAGTGTTCTTGAAAACAATTTCAAAATTATGGATTCCATAATCTTCATCTCCCTGTGGCAGAGATGAGAACAACTCTGAAGGATTCCAGGTTCACCTCAGAGGTTAGAAAAGGTTTGTTTTTGTTTTTGTTTTTGTTTTTGTTGTTTTTGTTTTTGTTCTTGTTCTTGTTCTTGTTCTTGTTCTTGTTTCTGTTTTTTTCCCCTGTGTTGGTTTTCCCTGGTTTTGCAGCTGATTATTTTGTGGAAAAGGAGACAGCACATGATGTCAAGATATTCCATAGGACAGAATCAAGGAAATACAGACTTACTAAGGTGTTTGCTCTCTGTCCCCTCAAGAAGGAGCTCTGGAGTAAAGTGAAACATCACTGGACTAAAAAAATCAAATATTAAACTCTCTGTGCATCACTGACTGTGCCTGTAAACAGGAGCTGGCAAATTGTGTGCCCCTCTTAGGGTAAAGCAATAGTAAAACACAGAATTCTCATCTGTGCACTTGGGGGAAATTTGCCTGCAAAGCACACACAGCTCCAAAAATCAAACACTTGGAGGGGAAAAAATCTGCAATTGTGCAATCAGTCACATGCTTGCACATGAGGCAGTCAGAAATGAAAAGAAAGCTTGGTAAATGTGAGGAGAAAAAAACAAAAAAAAAAAAAAAAAAAAAAAAAAAAAAAAAAAAGGGAGGGGCAAAAAGTGAAGAGGTGGGGAATTCTGAGAAACAGAGGAGTCCAGCTTGGCTTCAGATACAAAGGAGCTTTCTAAGCTCCTAACACATGGTTTTGTAACAAATAGAGTGTTAGCATGGCCAGGAGTTTTTCCAAACAAGGCATTCAGTCAGGAAAATGATGAAATAAAATACAAATTGTCTCAAATGAAGTAGGCTCATGTAAGTTAATTATAATTAATTTTTAAGTCAGATTCAGTAGAATTATTATTCCAAAATTAGGTGTCTGTCATGGACTCCACTAAAGTGACACAGAGCTGTGCTAAGGGTGTTGATTTCAGCTGGAAAAGCACTGTCAAGAAAAAAATGAGAATTAAAAATAATTTTTAAGACAAAAATGAGACGGAAGTTTTTTTAAAATAATTTTTATCTCTGGTTTCCAGAGGTAAAATTCCAGTCCTACTGTAAATAGGCTGAATAGTGCAATTGAAATTAATTTTTTTAGATGGTTTTGCAGGCACAGACATTGTGCACAGACCTCCCTGTGAAGGGTTGGCCTGTGTTCCACCCACTGTGGATCCCACTGCAGGGCTGGTCACACAGGAAAGCAGATGGGAGGAGGAAGGAGGGGAAAAATAAATTACTTTTATTTGTATTTAATAAAATTTGGCCTACAGGCTGGATGTGACTCAGTGCTGAACATCTGGGACTGATCACAGGATCACAAACTGAGAAGCAGTCATCTGGCTCCTAGAAACAAACACATTCAGCCCCTCTGCACTAAGGAATGCCACTTCCCTAATGATGAAACCCAACAGCCATTTTAAACCCTTTAAGTCTTTTCAGCCACACTATGTTTAGCTTTTTAACATTTTTTAGCAATTTTTTTTTGGCTTCAGATGAAATTGCGTTTGACCTCGGGCTGGCGGCGTTTGGGGTTTCCCTCTGAGCTGATTCATTGCTTTGCCCCCAAATTTCCTGGCCCCATGGCAGCCCTGCAGGTGCATTTGCTGCTGGGTGCATCCCTGCTGAGCAGCCTGGGAGCAGGGCAGTGCCTGGGGCAGGATGCAGCCCTGCTCAGCTACATGGACCAGCGTCTCCTGGCTCTGGAGGTAAGCTAAACCAAAACAACTCTGGAAATGGGAGGATGTTCTGAGCCCAGGGCAGCCTGCATGATGCACCAAGTCAGGAGGGTGAATTTCCTGCTTTTTCCCATGAATGAGTAAAATGTTTGCTAATACTTTAACTGTGATGATCCCAGCTTGCCACACCATTTGTTGCAGGGTATAATTCCATGATGTCACATTTTTATTCTATTACAATTTGTATATTTTTTAATTACATCAGTGAACTTAGCTAAAAATGCAAATGTTTATATAGTACAGACCATCCCAGGGAGCAGTATAAACATTTTGTCACCAGTAGAAGTGCTGTCAAGTATTTCTTAGCAATGAGATAGAAATTTATCAGGTATTTTCCTGAAAGGGTAGTTTAAGACACATTCATGCAGACCAGCAGTGTATCTGCACTTTGAATAAACCCTTAATATCTGGGAGACTGAAATGCAGTCCTTTCAATTCCTTGAAGTCTTTTCAATTTCTTGAATTCCTTTCAATTCCTTACATAAATGTACCAGTTCTTGCTTCTTTTTATTTTGTTTTACCAGTAATGCATAAAGCCTCTTCAGTATCGGTGTGCTGTAATCATATATTGTTTATTTTAAATAATTGGCATGTCCCTGGCTCCTGACTGGCATTGGCAGACTTAGAGAGAAGCTCTAACTTTCCTGATTTCACATTCCTTGTTGTACAAAGCCCTCATTAGTCTTATCTTCTCAAAACAGAAGGATTAACTTGATATTCTTTTCCCATTGTGTAGACTGAGATTTAAATGCTCTTTGCCACTCTAGGAGTAACTCCACCTGGCAATTTCTATTCCTTTGTCACCCGTTAAAAATGAGGTTAAATTATTTAATTAAAAATGCCTAACCTGGCGTTTGGTGCAAGGGGCACAAAAGTAACAGGACAAAGAGTGAGGCAGATACTGAAGACAGCACTTGGAAAACATTTAAAATAAAGGTTTTGCAGAAAATAATTGAGCAGCTTCCTGGGGACTTGTGTAAATGAGGGAGAGAGGAGGTAGCACATAGAAACCACAGCTCACAAAGCAAACCAACCAAAGATCTGCCCAAATTCCTCATCTTGCCAAAGTGGCAGCTGGGCTACTATTTTCAGGACACCTATGAAGCTGCTGCATGCAACAGAGAAACCATAGTGCTTACCTTTGGAAACACATAAGTTGAATTTAGGTGTAAAGAAATAGGTTTATGGCTTTTTGTTGGGTTGTTTTGTTTTTTTTAGTATAGCCAATAATTTGGGGGGGAGGGAACATCACAAAACTTCCTCAAATATAGTGTTTCAGTATTTTCATTTTCACCTTCAAATGCAGAAAAAATAGCCACACTAGTTTCTGCCTTGGTCAGAAGGGGTGAGTTCATACGAAATGTTCATGGTTATAGATTTCCTGCAGAAAACTCTTTGGGATTGCTTCACGAGTGGTCCTGCAGGAGGAGTTCCAGGAAGTTTATGGAAAGCAAGTCATCAGAGATCATGAGCCCTGATTACCCCTGGCTGCTTCCAGCAGAGCACTTCTCTTTCTTTAGGCAGCAAAACGAAGTATCTGGCTGTCAGCAACCACGCCAAGTTAAAAAATGTGGATTTTTGCCCAGACTTTTGAATTTTGTGTGGGTGTGAGATGTTCTCCTCCCCCAGACACCCAGCAGCAGCCCCCTGGGATGGGGTGGGTGGGCTGGGGAGGAGGGAACAGCATGGTTTGTACCAGGAGTGAGGCTGGGGGACACATCCACACCTATCCATGTTTTTTCCTCCCTGTGTTGTGACTCAAGAAGAGGCTGGAGAGGTGCAACCAAGACGTGCTGGAGTACGTGGAGGAATTGCGGGAGCTTTCCAGGGTGGTGCTGTCCCGCCTGGCAGGGCTGAGCTCAGGCAAGGCTGAGCTCCAGAGGCAGGTGGAGGAGCTGCTCACCAGAGTGGAGCACGCACAGAGGGACATCGACTATTTTGGATCCAGCACGGATTCCATCGCCTGCGTGGAGGTGCACAAGGATCTGCTGGAGCAGCAGCTGCTGGAAGAGGAGGAAGAAAAAAAGAGGCTCAAACTCATGTTTAATGCAAGTAAGAGAGGTTTGTTTTTTCAGAAGTCTGGTGTGAACCGTCCCGTGTGCGCATGCTGGTGCAGGGATAACAGATTGGCATGAGCTGTGTGAACACCACAGGTGTTTTTCCCAGGCTGGGGATTTTTCTCAGAGACAAACAAGAGAAGGAGGAATGAATAACACAGATTAACACCTGGTGTTGGTCACAGAGCCCTGTGAGTGCCTCATGATGTTTTGCACAAAGCATTTTTTCAAAGAGGTGTCGCCTTCTTGGACCAATGAGCCTTTTCTATTCTGTGCTGCACAATCTATCCCATATAAGTGTGATGGCTTTTCAATAAATCTCCTCTTCTTGCTGCTTTGAAGGAGTCATGTGTGTTGCTGCATTATTCACTGCTCCTAATCAATCAGGATTATTGCAAGGTTTGGGCTGTGTTAATGCTTGTAACACCCATGTATATGCAGGAAAGGTATATGGAAAACACAGTTCAAACATTTACTTTGCTGCATATCAAATTGATTCTTTGGGAGTTACTTTTCATTATAGAATAAGGTAAAAATCTTTCATTACTTCATTACAAAATAAGGTAAAATCCTGTGAAGGTGTGCTCTTGCAAAGTCCCAGAAAAACACATCTCTGAGCACTGCAGCTGTGCTAAGGAATTAATGGTGGTCTTTGTTTTTTGGACTAGGCAGGGTCAAAACCTCAACTCAAAAATAAATTCATGAGTTAATAAAACACTTAATTCACTTCTACAATTTGTATTTGCTTTACTGTCCTGCTCTGTCATCCTTCTTCTCCTTGTCCCTTCCTTTTTCTTTAATAAGAGAGCATGCTGGCTTGGCTGTAAGCAAAGTTTAGTTCTGATCTGAAAATTAGGTGCTATGGAACCCAGCATGAAAAATATATGTGCAATCTTTAATTTTTTTGAACCAAATGATATTTTATAATTATCTCTACCTTTAAAAGTTGTGGTATGGATGTAAATTATGTATTACAGATATATTTAAAGTAGTCTGTTTTCTATTCATACTAGGAAGAAATGGAGAGTAAATAATAAGAAATACAAACTAATTTTTTAAAAGTCAGTGAAAAAACTTTAACATCATCAATTATACAATTCCACTGACCTCAGAAGAATTGGGCTGATTAAATTTTATACACAAGTTTACAATTTCTTCTTTGAACTTTTCAAGCAAATCAGTGTTAAGGCAGATGCTTACAGAAGCAATCACCTATTCTGCTTCTGAGCTCTCCTCATCCTCCACAGTTCAGTGCTCTGAATATCAATAGTTCTGTTTTCCATTTAGAGAACTTTTGAACATTAGACATTTTTCTGAGAGGAAAAAAAATGGAGATTTTTAAATTGACTGTGGTTAGGGCATTTTGAAAATTGTATCTTTCTGAGAGTTTCAGCAGAAAAATAATTACTTTCCATTTTGCTTTGTTGGAAATTATTACTTTTAACTTTATTGTAGCAGTTCATAGTAACTTTATTTTGAATTTATTCTCTACAGTCAGTACTAGTCAGGTGCTTTTCCCATTGAATTTGATGGCAAAAGTATTCCCTGTGCAGATTTTACAGCACTTAGAAAAAGTAGGAAAATTCTCAACTCTAGAAAACAGCAGCTCTGCTTCTATGCTGTCATGTCTTAATCAGACTCTATGATTATTTTTGCTGAGTCACTTCAAAAATCTGGCAGGAAAGAGTTTTTTAAAGTCCACATTTGTTAGTGGGTTTTGGTCAAGTTCATACAGAAAAAACCAATCAGACAAAAATCTGGTTATTTCCCCTGCAGAGGAGGGCACTGCTAAGGCTGCCTAGGGTTTTGATTCAGCAGCTTTAAGTTTTAAATTTACTTTTTTTTTTTTTAAATCTGCCTAATCAATAAATGTTAGGTTTGAGAAATCTGGTGTGGCTTCCTCAGGGAAGGCACTTCCAGAGTGAGGAATAAAAAACATCCACAGTGTAGCAATATCCAAAAGCTTTGATTAGAGGGTACCAGCACACACAAATGACATAAAGATTGCTTTCCACAGGCAACTGGAGTCTTGCCACTGACTTCAATAGGTTCCTATCAGGCCAAATAGGGGGGCTGGTTTTGCTTTCTCCATTTCATCTGCTGCCAGAACTTCCTGCCTCAGAGCTTTGTTTGTGCTGTTTACTGGAATGGCTGCACTCCACTGAAAGCAATTCTTTAAACTCCAAATTACTCCTGTAATTCATGAGTGCCTTTGGTAAACAGGGTTGTTAATATGCTTTGCAATAGATGTTTTTTGGTTTTTTTCCTGGAAAGGATGCTGCTTGATAAAGATCTCAGAGTCTGAATGCCTGAGTCCTCACAGGCTTGGTGCTTTTTGGTCTGAAACATCCCTGCAGAGTGCCCAGTGTTTTGGCTTTCTATTATGCTGATCTGTTTTTAGTTCTATTTATACTAAAAATGCATTAAAAAGAGGCTACCTAAGGATAAGACCATCCTTGAAACAAAAAATACTATACATGTGGATAATGGATTTTAATTTGTTTACTTCCAACAAGAAATAAACCTGATTACTTTACTGCTCTGATGTAAACCAGAAGTCAATTCTCTGCAGTAAAAATTATAGCCCTGTAAAAGGGCAGACAAGAATAATCACAAAATCATTAACTGTGCTGTTGGTCTCCTCTCAGACACACAAATCTCCAAATATATATATCCAAATATCCAAATAGAACAGTGTTGGGCTTTGTGTTTTGGGTAACACTGGTGCAATAGGACAAAATCCAACACTTTATAGGTAGATGAAGACACCACAGTTTTGTATTTTCAGCACCACTTACCACAGCCACACTGCTGACACCTTTACTGATGTATTGACTCTGGCCCTCAAGATGAATTAAAATGAAACTAAGTAATTCAAGGAAAGGAAACCAGAAAATTTACAGATATTCTAATTTTTTTTTTTTTTTTTTCCTGCAGGTTGTGATCACATGCTTGCAGGCATTAGGTCCCTGAAGGTGGTGAAGAAGACTGGAGGAAAGCACGGCTCTTGGATGAAGGATCCTGGCAAAAAGCACGCCAAGATTTATTTACTGAGTGGCTCTGTAAACAATGTGATCTTGGAATTTGCAAACATCATGGCTTTCATGGAGGACAACCAGACCCTGCAGGCTCGTAGAATCCCCTTGCCACTGCCCTGGCAAGGAACTGGCCACGTCATCTACCAGGGATTCCTCTTCTACCACAGGCACGGCTCCTTGAACCACATCATCAAATTCGACATGCACAGGAGGAAGGTAGCTGGCCAGCTGCTGCTGCCAGGGGCTGGGAGGATTCCTGCCTACCAGCTCTCTGCACACACCAGGATAGACCTGGCAGTGGATGAGCAGGGGCTGTGGGCTCTGCATGCAGAGCCAGAGACCGGGGGCAACATCGTCATCAGCAAGCTCAACGCGGCAGGCCTGGCTGTGGAGCACAGCTGGGACAGCCCCTGCAGCAGCAGGGCAGCTGAGGCAGCTTTCATGGCCTGCAACACCCTCCACGTGCTCTACAACTCCCCTTCTGGGGGCTCCTCACGCCTCCTGTGTGTTTATGATGTTCTGGGGGCTCACACAAACCCAGGGTTGCAGTTCCCCAAACGCCAGGGCAGCCACTCCTCTGTCCACTACAACCCCAAAGAAAAGCAGCTCTTTGCCTGGGGTGATGGCTCCCAGATCATTTACAAGCTTCACACAGAGCAAAAAGTTTAAAAGCTTTAGGAGCTTTCAAAAGCCACCAGTCCCAGGTCACCACAGCCATTAGTGTGTACTAAAATTTCATTATTCCCACTCCACGTGCTCTACAACTCTCCTGCTGGGGGCTCCTCCTGCATCCTGTGTCTTTATGATGTTCTGGGTGTGTGTTTATGATGTTCTGGGTGTGTGTTTATGATGTTCTGGGTGCTCTCAGTTCTTACACAAACCCAGGGTTGCAGTTCCCCAAACGCCAGGGCAGCCACTCCTCTGTCCACTACAGCCCCAAAGAAAGGCAGCTCTTTGCCTGGGGTGATGGCTCCCAGATCATTTACAAGCTTCACACAGAGCAAAAAAATTTAAAAGCTTTAGGAGCTTTCAAAAGCCACCAGTCCCAGGTCAACACAGCCATAAATGTGCTCTAAAATCACATTATTCCCATCTGTTATGACTTTCATCCATTTTACATAACTTAACTCATGGCCAATAAAGAATATGTGAAGACTCCATTCATATAAATTACATGATGGCTAAATACCACCCATGCACAATTCCCCTCCTTCCCTGTCCTGGTTTAGGGCAAATTTAGGGAGAAAACCTCTGAATGGGGTCCCTTTAGGAAACAGATTCAAGCAGTTCCTCCCCCAACTGGTTCAGGGAAATATTTCCTTGGAGAGAAGTGGAAAAAAAAGGGACAGTGGAAAGAAGACACCCCCTCACATTAGTCTTAAAGTTTAAGGTTAATTAAAAAAAATATTAGCCCATTTCTGACAGGCTTTCTTCCTATTGAAACTATGTTTTCTGCTGCAATGCCATGGAAATCAAATCAGAAATCCTTCCTGTCCCAAGCACAGCCTTCACTGAAGAGCACTGTAGAAAGCCTTCTGGCAAACAATATGAAATCACATGCTTCCAGAGAAATTAGATGTAAATTTCAACAGGAGTGGTTTATTTCACCACAAGGGGTAGGAGTATTCACCCCCACAAACATGGTTTGTATTTAACACAGAACTCTTGTACATCACATCAAGGCTACTGCTACTCATTGAACTTTTATGGTATTTCCATGAAAATTCCACATTTCTTATCCATGTAGCTGCACAGACCACTGCTGATCCTGCCAGTACATTAGCTGCAGCCAAATATTCACTTTATCAGCTTCAAGTTGCCACTTCTCACTAATTTTTGAGCATATCACTGTGTGTGTGTCAGAAGGGACGTTCCCAGGTGAACTCTTCTGGATCACACACTACTTTTAAAGGTTTTACCTGCCACTCTTTGGTGGTTTTTCTCACTGGGTTTCTTTCAGCACCTGTTTGCATGGCTTTTTCCCCAAAGTTTCAGGTCACTTCCATTGATCACAGCAGAATCTTTCTCATCCCATCCTCACCTCCAGGAAAAGGTGGCTCAGATGAGCACAACAGTTCAGGTGAGGGCAGGGCACTGCTCAGTCCTGGGTTTGTGGGTCATAGATAAACTCCAGGTATTTTTGTTTCAAAAATAGTGTTAAAATGTTAAATAATGTTTAAAAGAAAGATGCTTTTAATGTGAAATACAGATATGGAGTGTATTTTTTTATTTATTTTAATGACAGCTGCATTTGTCTAATAGCAAACAAACAAACACACCAAAAAATCCCCTCTGAAAAAACACAAATAATGGCACTTGAAAAGCAATCCACAGCTGTTGCTACAGCAAACTCATTTTGTTCATTAGGGTCAGAGAGCTGTTGTTCTGTTTAAAAATAGCTTCCAGAGAACAGCCAAACATCAGGGAATGATTCTGAAAAGGAGCTCCAGAGCACAATTAGGAGTGTACAGACACACCAGTGATGCTCTCTGCCTTCAGCAAAAGGAATTTTATCATTCTAAGCAGGTTTGGTGACTCTGCAGACAGGGGATGCACAGCTGCAGACATCCCCAGGCTGGCAGGGAGGAGGGCTGGCACTGCTTTCCTGCTTCAACCTGCAGTAAAAAAAGTTTAAAAAAGTAAATCCTTTTATTCCTCATCTGTAAAATCACAAACATGTAAATGCAAAATGGTATCAGCCACCTCTGGAATGCTGTGAGAACTTTTATTGGAAAGGATGTGTAACTTTATTTTATTAAGGAATAAATTCTTTGGATGTAAATATGGAATGAGTCTGCTTTTTAGAAAAGGGGTTCTTGGAATGTGCTTTGTGCCACACTATTACACAGCAGAGAAAGCCCATGCAACTCTTCTAGAGAAAGATTTTAATGTGAAATCCTCCAAAGTTCAGGCAGGGTCTTCTCTGAGCCTTGCTGCCTTGGAAATCCAAACTTCATGAGGAATTAAAGCCCAGGGTGGTGGTGGGGGTGAAGCACCCAGAAATCCCACCAGCAGCAAAGGGATGGTATAAATACATGTTGTGGTATTGGCTTTTCACAAATATTGGGGTGGATACTGCATGTGTGGTGCTGAAATGGTTTTTAAGACAGAGTTTTCTTTAGGAGTAACATAGGCTGATAAAGTGTCTTTATAGAAAGTGAACTACCTGTTTATTGAGTAACACCCAGTGAAGACATCTGCTACTGATACACCAACTGCCAGCAGAAATCAAAGACCACAGCCCAAATTAAGAGAGTTCTGCAATATTTCTAGCTTCCAGCTAAAAGTGAGCAAAATGGAGCTGAATCCAGCTAGTTACAAGATCTCTTAAAGCTAAACAGTCAATAAATATTATTTATACTTTTAACCCAGTAACCAAACTCCTGTGACCCTCAGTGCAGCACTGACTGTCCAACCAGAAACTACTGCCTGAAATTAGGAAGAAGAAGGAAGAAGACTGAGACAACACCCAAAATCCTCCATCTTGTCCCATACCCATTACTATATTATAAAAACCTCAAATTCCAAACCCTTCACCGTGTAAAATCACACACTTCTATTTAACTACACACCTGTGATTTTAACTCCATCCCTCAAATTTGGATGCCTTCTCCAAGGCCTCAGGTCAAAAGCAGGAGGTCAGTGCCAGACAGCACAGAAAGCTCAAAAATCCCAGATTTCTGGGATCCAGCACCATTCCTGCCCTCTTCTGGGAGTTTCACTACACACATTTCACCTTGGCTTTGACAAAGAAAAAAACACCTTCTATCACCTCAGCATTGCTCACACTCCTCCTGGGGTAGCACAGACCAGGCTACTGGGTTTGCAGCAAGGAATAAGCTGGGCAATAAGCTGACATGTGAATTTTGTGGGCTGTAGTGGCAGCAGAATCTCTGGGCTTACAGCATCAGTGACACAGCTGAGTCACACCTGTGGGTATGGCCTGCTCTGCTGAGAAGTCAACATTCCTGTAAGAAAAAGATGGCAGGAATTCTCATCCAGCTTCCTGGTAATCTGTTCAATATGTATGATTTCATTCATTTTCATAACTGGTAGAACACAAGCAGGTATTTCTGAGAAAGTCAGAAGAGACATTTTGGTAACTCCTGGATGACAAAGGAAAAAAAAAAACAAACAAACAAAAAAAAAAAAAAAAAAAAAAAAAAACCACTGCCTGTTCAGAAAGAGAAAGGAAAGAATGAAGAGAAAGGAAAGAATGACAAATATCTGAACTGGATAATGTGCTCCAAGAGAAGGACAAAGGGGTGTCAGGAGGCAGCAGACAGCCATGAAAGAGGGCATTGACTTCCAGTTCAGGCAGATGATATGATTGTTACCATGGGTGCAAGGGGGTGAACACAGAGGAATCTTCATCAGGAGCAAAAACCACAAATGAGTTTATGACCTGTACCTGCACTGTGTAGATAACATCCATCACTGCCCTTGTTCTTCAAGTCCTTTTGTGCCACACTTCCTCCATGTGCTCCTTTCCCCTGAACCACTGCATTTCTGCTCCTGCCCTAATCCTCTGGAGGGGAATTACCTCCCTCTGCTCTGACAGCAGGATCATCCTCCTCCCAAAAACAGCATCACTCCTCAGTGGCACTGCAGCCACCTCATCCTTTCCCTGCATTGTCACCTGCCCCTTCCCTGGGTGGGAGCAGCTCTTCATGGCACAGATGCTCCTCCTTTATTCCCCCTTATCCCTCCATTCCTCCTGCCTTCTCTCCCACAGAAAGCTCAGAACAAGCTGCAGTGGTTGTGGGCTGCTTGCACTTGGAGCCATCAGAATCATCATGGGCAGAAAGGTTTTCAGCTTTATCTTTATTTTTTATTTTATTTATTTATTTATTTATTTATTTATTTATTTTATTTTATTTATTTATTTTTTATTGACACCCCTGTGCTGAATTTGAGCTTTCTGACAGCCCTGTGCTTTCTTATTTGGATTTTGTGGATACCAAGGATGTGTGATTGCTAAAAGCAGCTTTCCAGTAGAGCAGGGTGTGATGTTAGGAGCATGCCAGTTTTACTGGGTTTGTTTTTACAGTGCCCATCAGAGATAAGCTTGTTTGTCAAAAAGGAATCTTCCTGTCTCTTTTTCTCCTCCATTCCCACCTGCCTGGATCTGGAGGATGAGAGCCCCTTTTAGCATTCATGCAAGCAGCCACCATATCAGAAAAACACATGCTACATTTTACTGAAAGTGGGTTTATCACTAAAGAATGCAACTTTTGCCTGCCTGTTGTCCCCCTGCATTTCCCCCCTTGCAGGACACAGCTGCACAGATGTGAATGGAAGCTCAGCAAAGAAACTGCAGAAGCAAAACCACTAAAATACAGCTCTCCTAATACAGAAGAAATAGCTCCTCCTGAAGGCAGAAATCAAGACCTGTGGCTTTTTTTTATTATTATTATTTTTTTTTTTTAAGTTGTTTGAACTTTCCATGGGTTTGCACTGCATATAAGAAAATAACATTTTATTGCACTTCCACCACAGTGAGCCCTGAGCCCAGAAAAAGCAATGTACAGAATCCCAGAATGAGTTTCCTTCTTATTTAAGGCTGACTTCTGTGGAAAATGTTTTATTTTCTGAACCTTTAGAAGCACCTCAAAAAGGAAATACTTCTGAGGTGGCTAATTTTTGAGAGCTCCTAGCAGACACTGACCTGATAGTATTTCCCAATACTATTTTCACCCAACTAATCTGAAAACTAATGCCTAGGAGAAGCCTCTGGGGCCCTGTCTGAGCCATCCTGGGGTGAAAATGGAGAAAAATGAATTTATTATCAAGTGTCTATTTTTTCAATAGGAGTCTGTACTCCTCTTGGAAACTGGGAGCCCCAAAACTGATAAAAAATTATTGAGCTAGACCAGTCTTTCTGTATTTGTACATGAGACACTCAGTGTGATCTAGTATTGCACTCATTTGCCTTTGAAATATGATTGGCATAAAATCATTGAAAAATTGATCATTTTATAACTCTCATCTCCTCTTCTCCTATATTCTGATACATTAGTTTAGAAAGGATATTTTCATTAGGGTGTCTAAATAAAGATCCCTTTAATTATTGTTTTATATTTATTATGTATTACATAATTATACATAATTTATAATAATTATAATATAATAATGTATAGAAATATACATATACATAATGATATGTAATAATTATGATTATTACAATAGCTTGTTCTGTGAACTCAACGTTCACCAAAATTTTCTTATTGTTAATTAATTGGAAAAGGAAAGAATCCAACATGTGAACACTAATTGTTAATGCAAGGACTCAGATCATGAACTTCTTATATATTTTTCTGTTATCCAATCCTTTGTTATAATTAATTCTCTATATAGAATTTTTGGGAGCAGGACTGATCTTATATTTTGTACTTCTCACCTAATTCCTGAAACTCTTTGTAATTATTAACAAATACCCAGACAGAATTAAGTGCTTTTGTGGGCTTTTTAAATAAAGACTTTTCAAACTATTTAATTTAAGCAACACATGTGCTTCATCAGAATATTTAATTTAAACAATGCATATGACCAGTTGCTTTTTCTTTAAAAGGCCCTGTGGTGCTGGCATTAACACTGTTCATTTTCTTCAGCTGAGGATCAGAAAACAAAGTGTCAACATCATTTCCTGTGCCCATTCTCGATTTGAAATCAATACCTGCTCTCCTCAGAAGAGCTACAAAGATTTACTTTGGCTTTATGCTCACAGTGCATTTTTTCCAAAAGCAATTTTAATGTGTCTGCAAAAATCCTCCTTTAGTGCCAGCCCTCCAGTGCCACATGTACAGCTGGCAAAAACTGCTTTGGTACAAAGAAAAGGTACAAAACCTGCTGTAGAGCCTTGGCTCCTCTTTAAACAGAACCCCAGAAAAACGAGGAAAATGTCTGAAAATCAGATATTTCAGTCCCAGCAGCTCAAAGTGTGTGCAGAACTTGTATCACTGAGGAAAACATAACCAGCCTCCTGTGAAGACCCCTAAAAAGTTCTATTTCTGTAACCTTGAATTATTTACATATTTTCTTCCCTGATTCTCGTGGGGCAGATCCATTTTTTACCCAGATGCAGACTTGTTTTCCTCACCAAGAAACACAACAAGGTTGTTGTGTTAATGAACTCCCATTCCCAAGATTATTTTTGCAAGCTGCACTTAGGAGAAGTGTCAGGCTAGCTTTAATTTAGCAGAGCAGGCCTGATTTGATGAGGATTTTCTTTTATAATTCCTCTACCTGTCTATGACACTTGCCCATTTAGTTTCCCAGAGGAAGATATTCAATCTTGGGTGTTTGACTTTTCTTTTTGACTAGTCTGATACATTACTGAAGCACCACAGTGTCCAATCAATGCTTGTGTGAATGATATATATATACATAATACATATATATATATAATATACATATAGAATATTATGCATATATCTAGATATTATTATATATAATAATGATTATGTAATGATACTGTGATCATACATTTTTGTTATGGGTTTATATGGGTTTTTTCACACTCCAACAGCTTTCTACACATGTGACCATGCCCAAAAATCACTTTGCCTTGCAGAGCTCAGGCATGTGAGTGAGCTGCTGCATGTCAGCTGAGCTCCCAGGAGCTGACCCTGCCTGCTCTGCCTTAGGTCAGGGTTAGATGAAAGGGGCTTAGGATAATCTTGCCTAAGTCCCAGCCCACAGCTCAATCCTGCAGCTAAACCAGCACAGGGTGTTTTGTTCCATCACAGCACCGAAGGGCACTGGCCAGAGCTGCCCCAAAACAAAAAAAAAAACTCAGAAAAACTCTGAGTTTGTGGCTTGCTGCAGCTGGATGTGTGAAAAAAGGGCTGTGGGAGAGCCACCACCACCCTGGCACTCAAAGCTAGGCAAGGACACCAGCAGGGAAAGGCAGCACACTTGTGTGTATCTTTTAAAAAAGAAATGCCTTTTATTTAAATAAATAAATTAATTAAAAAATAAATAAATAAAAACAACAATAACAACAACAAAAATCCTGATTGAGATATTTCCTAAAGAGATAACATGACAGTAGATATCTTTTCAGTTAAAAAGCAGCTTAATAACAGCTTATGTAGCTCACAAGGCTTTCTAGCTTTTTTTTTTTTTTTTCCTACTGCAAATTTAGGTATTTGTTAAATCCCCCAATGTTGTGACTGAAAGAAATCCCATGGCTCAACATCACCTCGTGGAAAGAGAGGGAACACCAGCTAACATGGGGCTGTGCTCTCTACACAAATTCATATTTAGAGGTTCTGTATCTCCCATCTGCCTGATGGTGAGAGCAAATGCAGATGTTGGGAACAGCTGTGCCTGCCTGAAAAGGCTCAAGCTGCCCCCCATCCGCTCAGGATTTACCCAGGCAGCTTTGCTAACCCCAAAATTTATAAAACATCTCAGCATGGGGAGGCTGTGTTCACCTGGGGGAGCCAAGAACAAATGCTCCATCCCAAAACTCTCAGCATCCCAAAACTCCATCCCAAAACCTCTCATCCCAAAACAAGAGAGTGATGTAAAGGCTGAACACGAGATGGCGCCAGGTCCTTGCAGCAGCAGCACCTAAATTTGAATAATTCCACCTAATTTTCGATAATTCCACCTGTCCCAGGTGCAGTTCCAATCACAGCATTAATGGCTTGCTTAAATGTTTTTTAAAATGCTGAGAGAAATGCACAATACCTTCCTGAAAGGCTTTTTTTAAGGACTGTATTTATCAATGAAAGATTCTGGATTAAAAAAAAAGGACTGGCAGAAAAAACCCCAAACTGCTCAACAAGTTGAGTTTTCTCTGGCAAAACTATCTACATATTAAAGATTTCTTTTTATAAGTGTATGATATCTGTCCTAGTAAGAAGACTTCTGTATCATGTGTTCTGCTAAATGATGACAAAGGAGGGGGAAAAAAATTCAGTTTTCCTATCAAGTAGCTGTAGCTATCCTGCAAAATCTCAATATTCTATTTTCTAAATGCAGAATTTCTACTTTTATTTAGGGGAAAACCACCTTTATTCAAGCTATCAACTTGAATGTTTCATATTAACTCCACCAAATAAAATAAACCATAAGGCATACCTTGACCACTTAAAAAAAAGGAAGTTTTCAAAGGGTGAGAGAAGGTTGTGCCAGAGGAAATTGGTGCCATGACTGGCCACAAATCTCTGCTGAAAATAAAGCAGGCTACACTTTCTAGAGAGACATCATGGATTAGCTGCATGGAGCCCTTGGGGAAGGATTCTCCAACACTTAATTTCCTTTTACAGCTGATTTGTCCCCATTTAAATGAAAGGAAATCCCTGAGCATTTCAATGGGTGGCTTAAAAAAAAAAAAAAAAACACAAGAGATTACACAGCATTGCAGCTCTCACAGTCCTGCACCACAGTGTTTGTTTTTTTAATGCTGGTGTTTCACAGCCTGCAGTCTGTGAGGACTGTGATTTGGGGGAAGCAGTGAAACCAGACTGTAACTTACACTTGTTGTAGCCTTGGAGTAAAGATTTCATAAAGAAGGATGTGAGGTCTTGTGAGAATTCTTGAGCAAATTGATACTCAAGTATTTGAGTGGTTGGGACTGAATTTAGACTACTTTAGTTGCAACTAATTTAGTCTCGTTTATAAACAGGAAGATTACAGCTTTATAAAAACCTTTCAGCAAATATAACAGCAATTTGGAACATAGAGCAAAGTGATGCATCAAAAGATGATTTTTTTTTTTCTTCCTGCCTTAGAGCCACGAGTTTCTATCCCTTTCTAGCCATTTAGAGCCTTCATCTCAGAGTCTGCTTTGGCCCTTACCCTTCAGGGACTGATCCATTTTGCCACTTCCCTGCACAATCCAGTGACAGGGCAAGCAACACAAGGAGAGAACCACTGGGTCAGGAATCTGGCCTGAACTCAAACTCAGCATTGTCAGAGTGCTGAGTGTGACTGTGATGCTGCTGCTCAATAAGTTTTAACAACAATCTCATTAGGGATCTCAGGTGTGGGATCTCACAGATAACTCTGATTTTTGAGATGGAAGAAATGAGGATGGTTGGTAAAGCCATGTCCAGCTGTCCTCTGCTTTGGGCCTCCTAACTTTTTTTTTTTTTTTTTTTTTTTGTAGTCTTTTCCGAGAAGGATGATTCTGCTCTCCCTGAATAAACCCCATTGTTCCACAAGAGAGGCCAAGGCTCTGCACAATGCCAGCTTTGTGACAGCCATGGGTCTGCACCACTGCAGCAAAGACAGGCCACTCTCATTGAAGGGGCACTTCTGGAATGGTAATTAGCCAAGAGGCCAGCCCAGCTGGGGGAACCCACCTCACTGAGAGAGGGGCAGGATTAACTCTCTTATTACACTGATATTAAACAGGACAGACAGCACCAACCAGCTAAAGGCAGCCCAGAGTTCAGATTCCCTCTGCTTTTTGGTGGTGCAGCAATATCATGCCAAACAAAAAGGAGACAGGGCTGTAAAATCATGAGACCCACGGGCAGACAGGGGTCTGTGCTCTGTGCTCAGCCTCCCTCCCCTCCTGCCTGCACTTCCCAAGGGATAGGCAGAGCCTCCCCATCCAGGCACAGCACTGGGCAAAGCCCTGCCTGACTCTGCTTCTCCCAGGGAAACGCTGCAGGACAGCAGGGACCAGCAGGGGCTTGGCAATTCCAGGTCAGGAATAGCCAGGACAGGAGGAAACAGCCCAGCATCACGGAGTACATGAGGTCCCAGGTGCTGTCCTATCCTGTGGAAAGTTGTCCTGTCACCTGTCCTAGACCTCCAGTGAGTTGGGAAAAAAGAGGGGAAACTGGGCTGTTTTCAACCAAGTTTTGCCCAGATTGTTCTAAATTCCACTGGCTCTTTCCCAAATGGCTCAGCAATACTCAACAAGCAGTGCTGCCCAGTAATTTCTGATATCAGTGTCATGAAAGAGGCAGATGTTATCAACCAGTGTCATTTTCATCTTCCCCCTACATGACTTATTTGAGAGGACTACCTCAAAGCTGAGGGAAAAGAGAAGAAACATTCAGAAGCTGAATTAACAAGCAGCTCGTGGATTCTTGCCAGTTTAAATTATTTTTTAGCATGTCCAGAGATGTTTCAAAGGCGTTCTACTTCACTTCCCATTCTCCCTCTCCCACCTTGGGCATGCCTGCTCTGTGCATGAGATCCAATCCTTTATCTGGAATATCTGGTATGTGATTCATAGCCTTGGTGTTACATGTAAGTAAAGCAAAACTGAAATAACACAGAATTCTTCCCGAGGTCAGAGAGTAACAGGGAACAAGTTTTAACACTCCAAATACACTGGAAGGTGATTATAGGCAAAAAGAGGTTCTAAAACTGAGGAGAAGAGTCATAAGTAACAAAATTAGATTAAAACATGCATATTAAGCATGTGTATTAGACATGCTTAAACTATTAGGTGAAAGACATCAGATGGAAACTGTGGTGGTCAAAATACAACCACTCCACAAAGGGTGCAAAGTGTGTGTTGATTGCATTGCATACTTGTCTGGAATCTCTCTATCTCACTTTCTGCTAAGCAGTTCCTTTTGTTTAGCCAGCTCCATAGAAAGCTGACATCCTCAGAAGCACCCAGCCCTGCTGTGAAGGAGCTGTGCCACTACAGCACAGGTGACCCCTTTGGCCAGCACAAACCATTTAGCAGATTTTTCCTCAGCCAGGCACCCCAAGTGACAAGGGAACAAAACCTGCAGCACTTTTCATACTTCTACAAGTGAAATCTCCAGGGAATCCTGGAATTTCCAAGGTCAGAAGAAAAGCTACACTTCATGTTTTTGTTTGACGTTTGTGTACTTGGAGCCTTCCTGCATGAGAGATTTTTTTTTTAATTTTTTTTTTTTTTTTCCAGTCACGAACAGAGCATTAGAGGCTGATTTTTAAGCAGGAGTCCGCAGGGGGGTGTTATGAAATAGCTGTAACAATATAAACGTGCTATGCTGCTGTTTTCCCAAGAGAACCGAAGCAGGTAAGAAGTGCTATAAGTAGAGGAACACCTGTTTTTAAATCTTTGGAGCAGCTAGCGCTTTTCTCAGTCATTACTACGATGTCTGCGTTAACGTGGAAAAAACCCTGAAAAACGCACCAAAAAAAAAAAAAAAAATAGAGTAGTTTAATGCCAGCATTAGCAAGGGGGGGAAATGCAGAGAATTCCCTGAGCGCAGGAATTCAGGAATTCCCTGGAGCACCTGCCCGCACGGGGGGGCCGGAGCGCCGGAGCGCCGTCATTTGGGGGCGGCTCCGGCATCGGGATCGGGAACAAGAACAAGAACAGGATCGGGAACAGGAACAGGACCCAGGATCGGGACCCGGGATCGGGATAAGGAGCCGGGAATCGGGATAAGGACCCGGGATCGGGACGGGGCTGCAGCCGCCGGAGCGCTCGGAGCGGAGCGCGGTGCTGCGGTCCCGGCGCTGCGGAGCGCGGTCGGGATCGGGATCAGAAGGATCAGGATCAGGATCGGGATCAGGAGGATCAGGAGGAGGATCAGGAGGATCAGGAGGAGGATCAGGAGGATCAGGAGGATCAGGAGCAGGCCAGGGCTGTTCCAGGGGCCGCTGCCGGCTCTGTCTGCCGCTCCTCGCCCCCGCTCCATCCCGCCCGCAGCAGCGCTTCGGGACGCGCGGCTCCTCCGAGGGAAATGTTTGATTCTCGCGGTGAGAAAAGCTCCGAAACCCGGCTTGGGCTGGCGGGGATGGGGGTGAATAAAGCGCTTTTTTTTTGCCTTAGGGCAGGGGGTTCAATAAGTGATGACACCCAGCTGCAGCCCCGCTCTCTAAGGTGGGATCCTCCTTCCTCCCCTCCCCTGGTTTTTACAGGTTTTTTTAAAATTAGCTATACAAAAGCGGCATGTGGGGTGTCATGGAGGTTATTTAAAGGGTGTTCGGGGGGAAAGCAGCTGGAAATGAACCTGGCTGTTTTAGCAGTGCAGGGAAAAGGGAGGTAAGGGGATGCCAGGTGATCCCCACTCCCACCTGTAGCAAAAATACCTCCTCCTAACATTTAGAAGAAGGATAAGGAGCCACCCTCCTTGGTGCATCTTCCTTTGCTCAGAAGAAGATGCAGAGTGTGATTTTGGCAGGTCAGGAGCTGCAGGTCTGGCTGTGCATGGGTGCAGGGCAATGAATGGGTGCTTTGGGAGATTTGCATGTGCCACACATTTTGTATTTCCGAGGCCAGAAAGGTCGTTTGCAATTTCAGGTTTTTGATTTTAAGGTTGTGGAAGGAGGGGAATCAAGGAGGGGCACTTTCCTGGGGTTGTTTTGTTGTTCTTTTAAAAGAGGAATATGTGGACAAGTACATAAAGGACTTCATTCTGAAACTTATATGGAAATGTGGAAAGAGCAAGTGGGAGAGCAAAGAAAGCAGAATTCCAGCTTTCCATGTTTATTTATTGACTTTGCCTGTGTTCCTGATTTTTGCTTTCATCTGCTGTATGAACTTGTTTCAAAACCAATGAACCTTTATGCTTCTCTCTATCTTTCTAATGGAGAAATACTTGCAGTAAAACTTGGTACACCAGGAAAGGGAAAGGTCAAACTGGGACTAACAAAAGCAAATATGGGTTGTTGGTTTTTAACTTATATAGGTTTTCTATCCACATGCTCATGATTCCAGCTGAGAACAATTGTAAAGGCCTCTTGAACCTGAAGGAAACCCAGTGTAAGTTAAAGCAGAGGGAGAATTCAAAAGAATCTTAGCTTTGTCTTGAGGACAGGTACAGCTTGGTACCAGAATATGACAAAAAATAATATGCAATAATAATAATAATAAAATTTATAATATGTAAAATAATTTCAAGTAACAAGACTTAAGGTGAGGGATAACTAAAGACTGGTCTCACCACTGACTGCTGAAGTTTTATTCTGTTGTAGAGACACATGACTTGCCTGTAACTCTTCAGAACTAATGTTAGCATCACTTTTGAAAACTTAAATGCTTTATTTACCTAAGCCAGGTAGTCATCAAATGCCTTGACAAAACATAGAGCAGCTTATCTGTCACACATCTGGGACTCTGCCCTATGGGAAGCCCAAATTAAAGGGAGGGGGCAGGAACTGGCTGATCTGTGTGACTGGAACGTGGTGGGAGTTGGGCTGGGAGCATTGTTCCCTGATTCCAGGTTCCCTGGCTGCTTTCATCTCCCACACCAGCCAGCAGAGGAATTAGGGGGATGCTGCCATCCTGATTTCATTCCAGCAGCTCCATCCTCAAGAGGACAAGCAGGGAGAACAGGAAAGAGGTAGGGAAGGAATGAGATAATAAGAGTTATCTTCCCCTCACTCATCCTGTATCTGATCTCACTTCATCTTGCTCCACGTGGTACCAGCAGTGTGGAAAAGTGATCAGGATGGGTGTGTGTGAATAAACAAAGGGGGAATGTTTTGGTGCTGGCACAGATCACAGAAAGTGGTTTTGGGTTCTTGAATCCATTCTCCCATTTTCCTGCCATGCTTGTCACACTGAGCTGGGGTTTCTCCAGGCAGACCAACAGACAGGCAGGAAAGGCACAGGGACAATGTCCTTTGAGGGCACAAGGTGAGGAAATTAAACAGAGCAAGAGACAGCAGCCACCTCTTTGTTATTCCATGTGCAGCTCTGCTTCCAGCCCTCATTTACCCAACTTGTTTCCTGTTTGCCTCTTTCTGGTCTCTCTCCTCTAAACAAACAAACAAACTCCCACAAAACCCACAGAAGTCACTCATCCCCAGACCCTGCTTTCACTCTTGTTAGGCTGCTCAGAGGCAGAGCAGGAGCTCAGTTTGTTTTCCCTACAGCTAAGGATTTGTCTGAGCTCAGGCAGCCCTGACCTGCTGAGATTAGCAAAGGACTGGGCTCACACAGGTAAAGCAGGCCTTCCATAGGGCTCTGCTTATTAGCAAAAAATCCACCTTCCTCCTGCTCCTTCCCCAGAAAAGACATTTACAGCAACAGGGTGAAACCTGCTCCTTGCTTTACAAGTCTGTAATGTGATGGTTTAGGTTGCCAAAGCTGAGAATGATGAATAAGGAAATGTGTTTTATGATAAGGATCACTCAGTAAAGGTGCAAAATCATTGAGGGTGCTGTACAAAGAAAGCTTTTCTGTGTTTTTCAGAAATGCCCAACAGTGTGTAAATAGCAATGCAGCAGAAGATGACATTGTTTAGGACAGACAGAAGTCACTTTCCTATCAGTGAAGTGGCATCAGTCCAGTCTCTGGAGATGTTTATCGTTCCTGTTTGCCATCTCATCCCCAGAGATCACTTCAATCCCTTCAGACATAACCTTGAAAATCTCATAAGCTGCTGAGGAGGGCTCAGCAGCAGTGGGTGTCCCTGGAGGACACTCACCAGAGCTCTGTAGATGTGTATGAAATAACTGAGAGTGGAACCTTTAAGCAGTAAATTAAGTTCTTTAAATTCTCCCCAGTTTGCTTGTGTCTGTTCAGGGCTCTCAAACCCAGCTGCTGCTTGGAAACTGAAGAAACTGAGAATTTCATCTTTGCTCATTCTGTTCTTTAACTTTGTCTAAGCACCTGCTCTGAGGTGATGTCTTTGGTAACCCCTGAGTTTCTTCCTGTCACACCTTGACAACATTTTAGTTCTTCTTTTACATAGATGCACACTAAGCAATGAAATAAAGGTGACTTTTTTCCTTGTAGCTAGATGCCTCTGCCTACATGTTTCAGTGTGACATTTTTATTTCAAGCCTCTCTGACCTTGTAGCACCAGTTACCTCTCTTGTTTCCCTCTTCAAGTGTTTATTTGCTATAAAACCATTTCTCAACAGCTCACTTTGCTCTTATCTGGCAATTCATTGATGCAGAGAACAAAGCAGTTCAATTACAAGGACAATTTCTTTTGGAAACAAACATAAAAAGTAAGTCCTGATGGCACTGTTGCCAGTCTAGGTCAATTTGTGTTTATAATGTGCATCTGCCAAGTTCCACTGTGGTGGTTTAGAGGACTTTAAGCACAACCTGGACTTTAAACTCTAATTTGCTAACCTGTAAAGCAAGATTTTTATGGCAATTGTGTGGGTTACTAGTATTTCTGCAAAACCTGTGACTGAACCCTGCTGAGGGGTAAAGAGCTGTATATTTTCATACTGATCAAAAAGGAAAATCTGGTATCTTCAAATGCTGAAGACAGGGCATTATTTCTCTCTCAGATCACCAACAAACAAATGGGGAACCATTAGTGGTTTTCTCAACCCTGTGTATGGATATATAAAATACGTTGTGTGTCTCTGTTTAGTCAAATTTTCCAGGTTAAATCTGAAGTAACTGAGGATAGAAGTTGAGGGTTGAATCCAGGTTAAAACAGAGCACTTTATAGAGGGGTAAAGATAAAAACCTGACGTGGCCATATGGGATGTGTCATTCAAGGAATGGTAAATAATGGATCTGACTTGCAAAAAGTTGCCATTGTGACCTGGTGGTTGTATGAGGAGACTTTGGCAAATCACCCAAGGAAATGGTGGTAAATTGATGGTGGTTTTCTGAAGCAGATCTGAATGTGGAGAAAACAGATCAGCTGATTCTCCTTCAACAAAACCTTGTGTTGGTTTGAAGGGGTGAAATCAGGCTGAATGCTCAAAGCCAAGGAAAACCCAGGTGCAAAGGATGCCTGTGTCACAAGTCCTGCTCATCCAATGCTGGCTGTGAGCACTGCTGTCATTAGAACACAATAAAGTGGATGAATATTCACAGAATGATTCACTTGCTGCTCAGGTCTTGGTGCTCTTTGAGATCAGCAGATTGTGTGCAGTTAAAGTAATTAGTGGAGATAAATCTAAACTGTTGCACCCTAATCTGGATTTCCAGCACTTAGAGTGTGGGAACTCCTGTTTTACCTTATCCTCTTCTGAAAACAAGTCTGGTTGGTCTCTGCATTCAGAGCTCACTTGGCTGGGGATGCCTCCTTTCTTCTGTATGTGCTGCTCATACCAAAGAAAAAAGTAACTTTATTTCCAATTTGCACTGTTTTCAACCCAAACTTTATTTCAGAGCTCTTATCTGGACAGGGGAAGATATTTGCCAAATATCTTTTGAATGCAGTGAATCATATTTTTATTCCTCTACAGTGCAGATGGCAGCATCTGCTTTAATAAAGCTTAATCAGAACATCTTATTCTAATGGCATTGCAGTAAGATTTATGAGTGTGTTTCTGGGATGAGCATAAACTAATGAACATAATCCAGTCAGCTCCCAAACAGAAGAATTCTGATGTTTCACTCCAGACAAAAAAAAAAAAAAAAATACGTGTACAGTAAATAGAAGTAGATGTACAAGGTATTTTAGTATTAATGCAAATTATATTAAACCTGTGAATTTCAGTCACAGGCATTATAAAGGGTTAGTTAAATATTTCTTGAATTAAAATATTCATCAATTTAGAAAGCTGAATGCATGCAAAGTAGAAATTTTACCTGAAACTATAAAGTGCAGTTTTCAGTCTGCTCTGGCAGACTTTGCATATATAAAAAGGAAATTCTATTAGGACCTTTGTCACTAAAAGAAAGGGAAGTTGCTCTAACAAGGTTTTGTATAAGAAGAAGGTCTGTCCTGGCCTGCTTTGCAGAGCACAGTGCTGCTCTCTTGTGAAAAACACTGAATTAGTTGTTCACCCACACCATGCCCAGTGTGTGCAACGTTTCATAACAACAGCAAATCAGGCTCAGGATTAGTAAACTGTTTCAAGAATTGTGGTCCAAATCTGTTTTGCCTTGATTGCCTTCTCCATTTTGTTCAGGAGACTTGGTAGCACCTTCAGTTTCCTCTGCAGATTGTGAAGAGCAGCTGTTCCCATTTAACTGGCAAAAGGCAGATTTTAGAAAACTGTTTTTTAAATGTGTTTTTTTTTTTTTAGAATGGGGAGAGGGGTTTGTGTACAGGGTAAATTTTTTGTTATAAAAGGAATTCATACATCCACAAGCCATTTGCAGTTTTTATTTAATCAAAGCTTCTGATTATCCAGGACTAATTGCAAATGGGAGTAGCAGCTGCTCACTTCCTCTGGAAACCCAGATTTGGGTACTTAGAAGAAGAGCTCCCAAATTAGTAAAGACTGATAAAAGTGCCATGCTAGGCAGAATGTTCTTAAATAAAATTTCACTGTAAATATACTTTATTTGCTTCTCTTAACTAATAAGTAAACAGACCTGTTACATGTACACATTTACAGCTCAGTCTTGAAGCAAAACTGCCCCTTTTCAATAAACACTATTAAAATTTCTTCATGACAGAACTGTATTTTAGTGTTTGCCAATATGACCATATTCCTCTCTTCAAGCAGGAATGGACAGGATCTATATTATTTTGAAATTAATGAAACTGTCTTGAATATTTCCACTTGGAGGTTTGAAAACAACTGAAACAAAGGGGACTAAATCTCTTATAGAGCAGCAAATCAAATTTTCCTTGCAAATTTAATAGAAGAGTACAAAGATGCCACAATTACTGACATGGAAACAGGCTTTGATCCATTTTGTGGAAAATTAAATAAACTGAAGGAACTGATAGTGAATTTTGATTCCCTTCTCTCTGTCCTGAAATAGAAGCCAAAGATAATGTTATCCAGCAGATGGCTATTTCAATACTTTAGTCTTTTGTCTAGATTTGATTTTGATTTTCATGCAAGTGGTCCCAAAAGCAAGACACTTCTGAGAAACTTTTCATGCAGGCAAATCAGCTGGTAGCTGGTGGGGATTAAAGGACTTTGCAGGTCATTAGCCTGAAATAATTTAATTTTGTGCCTGTATTAATGAACAGGTCAAATAAAGGCATTGTTATCAAGCACTAAAATACATGGTTAAGTTGTTACCTCAGGAAACTCCATGGGTGTATTCACAGACCAAATATGAGTAGCAGAACATGAAATGACACCAAATACTCTGTAAGTATAAATGTGAAAAAGCCTGGCAGTCAGCATGGCCCCAGGTGTCATTCCTGCTTCTGACAGTGCATTTTATGGCTTCTGGCCTTGCTGGGGTGACATTCAGGCCCTCAAAAGTAATGTCAATTCTTTTTCCAATATTCTGCTTTGTCAGTACAAAGGTGTTTAGTGCGTTAATTTCAGAGGCAATAAAATTTGGCTAACTTTATAACAATATATTGTTTTGGCTACAGTTGCACTCTAGCATTTGTAATTTTTTTATCTATTTCAACTATATGGAAGAGTTCTTGGGACTGGAAGTAACATACAGTAGAATTTTAGCTAAAGTTCCATTTTTTGGCAAATCCTTTTGTGTCAGTGTTGGTGTTGAAGTAGTTAAATACTTAACCAAAATCAGGAAAGGAATCTAGAGCAATCCTGTGTATATTCATTATAATGGTTTAACTTGTGGGGTTTCCATGCCCTAAAAGTAATGGGAATTCAGACAACAAAATATAATATCCTTTAAATGGTTGGCAGACAGTGCATGAAGGGCTTTGTGGATGGGAAGACCTTGAGAACACCTCTCATAGTGGATGCTAAAAGGTGCAATAAGGAGAATTTTGGGATCTCTTTTGTATCCTGTGCCATAGGAGCATCCACTTTGTGGAATCAGCACAGTGAGCACTTCAGAACTCTCTATAAGCTTAAATATTTTTTTTCAGATATTCAAAATTGGATGTACAATTACCTTTTTTTAAAAAATTATCATCTTATTATTACTTTACTTGTTTTACTTGAGGTGATAGTCAGACCTTGAGAACACCTCTCATAGTGGATGCTAAAAGGTACAATAAGGAGAACTTTGGGATCTCTTTTGTATCCTGTGCCATAGCAGCATGCACTTTGTGAAAGCAGCACAGTGAGCACTTCAGAACTCTTTATAAGCCTAAATATTTTTTTTCCAGATATTCAAAATTGGATGTACAATTACTTTTTTTTTTTTTTTTTTTTTTTTTTTTAATTATTGTCTTATTATTACTTTACTTGTTTTACTTGAGGTGATAGTCAGACCTTGAGAACACCTCTCATAGTTGATGCTTTTTAAAAGGTGCAATTAGGAGAATTTTGGGATCTCTTTTGTATCCTGTACCATAGGAGCATTCACTTTGTGGAAACAGCAGAGTGAGCACTTCAGAACTCTTTACAAGCCTAAAAAATGGTTTTTCCCAGATATTCAAAATTGGATATACAATAACCTTTTTTTTTTTTTTAATTATTGTCTTATTATTACTTTACTTGTTTTACTTGTGGTGATAGACCTTGAGAACACCTCTCATAGTGGATGCTAAAAGGTGCAATAAGGAGAATTTTGGGATCTCTTTTTTATCCTGTGCCATAGGAGTATCCACTTTGTGGAAGCAGCACAGTGAGCACTTCAGAACTCTTTACAAGCCTAAAAATATTTTTTTCCAGATATTAAAAATTGGATATACAATTACTTTTTTTTTTTAAATTATCATATTATTACTTGTTTTACTGGTGGTGATAGAGTCAAAACAGTGCCAGTGCACACAATGAGTGTGAAATACAAGAGCTGAGCACGTGAATGATTTTTCAGTGAATCCCTGAGGAGCCTTCCCTGGGTAAATTTGTATTTCTGTGAGCAAATACAGCTCCCCCATCAAACAGGTCATTGAGGGGGCCTCTGTATCTTGTCACACATTCATTGTGGGCTGCTCTGCTTCCCTCTAAAGTCAGCTCCTGATGTCAGTGCATGCCTGATCTGTCTCTAGGCATCTTGGTATTCACTGGAAAAACATGGATAAAGGGTTCTTCTTGCCACCTGTAGTAATGTTTCTTTAGCTGGGGCCTCTTATATGTTTCTCTCACCTCTGTGAACCCTAAAAGTACTGAATGCTGCTCTTGGATGTCTCTGTCTTGCAGCATTGCTTATCTCTATAATGCCTTTTTTTCAAAATTAGAAAATCGTGTTACTGCATTAAGTATTGAAAGGAATTGAGGTAGGAGGCTGGGATTTAAAATCCAGCTGTGGGCACAGGGTTTGATAGAGAAATTTCTTAGTGTTGGCCAGTTCTGCAGGTAGTAAGATGTCCCACATTCTGAATAATGGAGGAGCAAAACCAACAAAAGATGTCATTTAAAATCAAGGTTTTAACTTGCATGAAGAATTTTTTGCCTCTTGGTTATGATGCCCAGGTGTTGGAATGAGTTACTTGTACACAGGATTGCCTTGTTAAATTTTAGGGCTTGACATGATCAATGATCTCAGACTTAGGGGGAGCTTAACAAAGCTTGAGGAGGAGGATGTACCACTGATATTGGGCCCAAAAATGCAGAATTCACAGGCCACAGGGACTTTGGGCAGAGTTCCCAAGGTAAGGAAGAAAGTAGAAAAGCCAACTCAGCAACTGGTGCAACTCTGCTCTGTGTGTGGCTTGGTCTCTTGAACAGCAGGTGAAATAACTTATTTGGGGACAACAATTATACCTGTTCTTGAGGCAGAGAAAGAGGAAAAACTTGAAGATGGCTTTTTGTCCCCAAAGATATTTTCAATAATCTTCAGGAAGCAATCTATATAGGAATACTTTGTTTGTAAGCACAGGCATTAAACTGGCACAGCTGTTAAAATTTATATTTTTGTTGATATGCTGAGTAATGTGGAATATGGTGCTTTTCACAATGATCCTTTTGCTGTTCCCACTTTTGTGCTGTTAATCCAAGTGGATTCAATTTTGTTGAATTTGCTGTTTCTAGCAGAAGTATGTTTTTCTTTTCTTTGTTTCCCACAGACACTTTCCTCAAAATAGCTACTGAAGCTTCAATTTATACAGAAGTGCTTGATACTGTCAGTTCCTGTTAGTAAAAATTCAGCATATTTGTACCCACAGATGCAGGTTGGGTAATATTTAACCAGCCCAGTGATGCTTCCCTTTATTTATAAATTGCTGCACAGAATGTTTCAAAGGGGGGAAAAATAATCACTTGAAGATGAATTTTGCAAAGTCAAAAAGTTCACTTTTTAGTACACATTTTTAGCCTTTGTATCTAAAGCTGAGTTTAGACTTCACAAGAGCCTTGGTGTCACATTTGTAAAGCTGAGGGAAATTCAGGACAGAGCTTTATAATTCAGGACAGAGTAGAGATGGTGGATAGTTTTGGAATAATAAATATCCATAAGTAATATTTATCTTCACTGTGGCTATGCTGAACTCTTTCTCTGTGCAGTCTAACTCAGTTTGTTTTTTTTTTTTTTTTTTACCTTAGACATGTTGTGGATGAGAATTACCTCTTTGGGTTGCAGGGAATCAGTTTTCTAGGGATCAATCCTGCCCTTTGTTCTGAGGTTCTGCTGCAGAAAATCCCATTTTGGGTACCTCAGCATCATCCCCTGGTGCCAATGCCTGCACTGACCCTCTCCTATTCCAGGGTCTGCCCATCTAAAGGGACATTTAGTGCTCTGCACTCTTCTAAACCTCCAGAGTGAGTTGTTACTGTCAAGATTCCTGCCTTTTACTCTGCATGGAAGCATGCACACCTTCACCTCATCATGTGATTCTTCAGCAGCATTTTTCCAAAAATCAGAAACGCAGAACTTCTGAAAAATCAGAATTCCCAGGGCTGCACAGGCTCTGCCAGCTCTGCCTGGGGAGTGTTTGCTCTTTGTTGGCAAAGCAGCTGATTTTTACAATGATCCTCTTTGTCCATCCAGGAGCTGAAGAAATGGAGAAGATTTGAAAATTGGACCCCCCATGCATTTCTTTGAGACACAAGATCTTCTGGCCCCATGTTGGCACTGTTTAGTTTGTTAAACTTTTAGTTTTACAGAGCCTAGCTTTGAAAATTTTGCTTGTCACATCTACCTAATCTCTAATGTCAAGGGTTTGTCCTCTGCTGTACTCTAGGGCAGAATTAATTTGGGCATGAATTCTGTGTTTACTTTTACCATAACTCCTCACATTTCAATTTACCAGAGCATGAATTTGGTTTCAGGACATGGGGAAGGTGTGGTCTGAGCAGTTTCCCAGGCACTGGAGCTGGGTTTAAATAACTTCAAAGATCCCATGGAAATGTTGACCTTCATGGAAGCAAACTCAGAGCTGTGACCTTGAGGCCAGTGAGATTGCAAGGAAAATTTAAAAAGCAGAGTTTATTTTAAATGTTTAAATTTTGAGGATCTAGCTTTTCTTAGTTGTAAAACTCTCTGAACTCGAGGAGAACTGTAACACCAAATCTGACTTTTGTGTGTGTTTATTTTAAGAGGAAAAATGTTCATATTTTGGCTCAGAAACTTTCCTCTCGTGTATTTTATCAGGTAGTGTTTTGTTCAGCTGAAGTTTATATCCAAACTATTTATTCATTGTGTTGCTTTTGTTTTTTGTTAAATTTTAACTAGTTAGCAGCTGGAACTAGTTAGGTGACAGAGAAGTGAACTAAATTAACTCATTTTTATTAAAATTGAAATAATTTCTGGACTTAATACAGTAACAACTAATGCAATTTTGATTTTAAGATTTGCAAACTCAGAAGCTGTAACACTTTTATACTGTGTATACCACAGAAAACTTCCTGTATCTGATACCAATACGAAATTAAATGATGAAGGGCTTTTTTTAAAGCTTTTCTGGACCAAGTTTAAAGCAGCATTGAGGAATGAAGGGCTTCCTGCAGCTGCTGGGAGTGTTAGAGAGAGGAGCTTTGCACATGCCATTCTGTCAGCGTCAGCTTTTATAAGTAAGGATGAGACTTTGTGCAAACATGAGTCAGGAAATTTGCTTATGGTACCAGTAGGAACTGTAACTCAATATCCATCAGGCCCGTGGAGGAGTTGCTATGAGGTGATCTGTGTTTTCAGCATCAAATATCAGTCAGATCTAGCATTTTTTTAAAGGAGGTTTTCTTTTTTCCTTCACCCTCTGTTCCCCCCAAAAAATTGAAATTTAGGTTTGTATTAACAAACTTAATGGGTTTATTTTTGAAAAGATATGTTTGGCTTTGCTTTTGCCACTTCACAATGCAGTAAGTTGAACTGTGTTCTGTTCCCTCTGTATTTTAAATCAAATTATTTAGCATATTATGTTTAAAAGCATAATTACTTTGTGCTTTTTATGCTCTGACTCATCACAAACCTGGTGGTTTTACAGTGCCAAGGTTCTGTGCTTCACTTAAGAATATCCCCTCATGTAAGGACCCCCAGAAACTTGTTCAACAGACACTTCAGCAGTTCTGTCACCTACCTGAAGTAATTTGCAATCAGGTCTTTGTTCAGCTTTGGCTGATCTGTATTTTTCTTTTAGAGCTGCCCATTCTGCCTTAGTGTGGCACTTCACACTTTCCAGATGAAAATAAACTTCTTTTTTTTCATTCCTATTCTAGCTATTCTTTTAAAAACCTTTGAAACAGCCTTGATTTTACTTATTACAGAATGGGTAATCAATGCAAGGAGAGGTTTTTTACCTTTCTGCCTATTCCAGTGAAGCATATGTAGGGGAAATGAGTGGGGTGGAATAGAATAGAATGGAATAGAATGGAATAGAATGGAATAGAATAGAATGGAATAGAATAGAATAGAATAGAATAGAATAGAATAGAATAGAATAGAATAGAATAGAATAGAATAGAATAGAATAGAATAGAATAGAATAGAATAGAATAGAATAGAATAGAATAGAATAGAATAGAATAGAATAGGAGTACTGTCTGCATTAAGAAATAAATTACATTTAAGCTAGACCCATAGAATGGTTTGGGTTGGACAGGACCCCAGAATTCCTCTGGTTCCACCCTCCTGCCATGGGCAGGGATGTGTTCCACCAGCCCAGGCTGCTCAGAGCCCCATCCAGCCTGGCCTTGGGCACTCCCAGGGATCCAGGGGCACCCTCCTCTGCTCCAGGCTGAGCCTCCCCAACTCCTCAGCTGTCAGATAAATCAGATTTCTGGCCAGAGAGCCCTGGAGGATCCTGCATAAGTAATGTTCTAGTGACCATCAGGAATGATTCTGTTCCCTGGATTGTTAGTTAGGACTAAGGATTATCTTAATTAGAGAGTCACAGCAGGTTCTAAGGGCCAGGATCCAAACATGAATTTAGAGTTTTTGTGACTGATGGTGCCATGGGCTGGAGGGATGAATCAGTGGCTGTGCCCCTGTCTGGATGCTACAGAGAGAAAAAGAAAGGTGGGGATGAGAGAGGGTGGAAGTTGGGCACATTTCTGCATTCCAGGGCAGGAGTCACCTTGCAGCTGAGGGAAAGTTTGGAGAACTTCTGAGGCTTATCCAACTTGGTATTTCTTGGTACCATTAGGTACAAAGCAATGCAATACTCAGGTCTGAGAGTTTAAACAGTTTACAAACGTGTGTTTATTCATCCTAGGGAAAAAAAGGTGGTGGAAGTTAATTATCATGTGTTCCTGCTAAATTTAAGAGGAATTAATGGGCCACAGACAAGATTTGGATTTCTGGAGTTTCTGTCAAAAACACACTCCTTGTAATTGATAAAGTTGATAATCTCATTATTATGAGGAACCTTGAGAAAGCATCTGAGTTGCCTAAATTCATGTTGTTCATATTTTTACCTCTGGGCAGCTGCTGGTTCAAGCCAGCCATGAAAGATTCAAATTTAATTAAGGCTTTCCATAATTCTGAAGGACATCTTGCTCATAGTGAGTATGCCTGTTAAATATTATGTTCCTTTTGGACACAGTAAATTGTAGTTTTACACAGAGGATGTAGGTTAAGAAATTTGCAAGGGATATTGGCTCTGAGCACTACAGTTCTACCAGAGATTTTTCATTTTATTTGAAATGCAAATCTCAGATTAAACAGACTTACAGTGTAATACTAGCTTGGCAATATAAATTTCAGGAATTCAGACCAGTTTGCTCTGTCTGCACTTCCTGGAAGATCTCATCACTTTAGGCAATTATAACAAACAGGGTTGCAATATCTATGTGGGCTGGGCTCTAAATTACTATGAGCATGTGGCTTAGAAGGGATGATAATAATTTAGACTTATGTCTGCTTAACAGTAAAACTTTGGCTATTAATAGCAAGGAATTTTTACTGATCAGGCAAAAAAGTAAATTCTTTTCCTCCTAGAGACCTGGAAAGGTGAGTAGCCTGGTTCTTCTGTTGGCATATGAATTAATCTAATAAATCCTAAAGGTGAGAATTTGCTGTTACTGAAGCTTGCACTGTAATGTGAGAGGTAGGTTTTGTTCAGTCCTTAGCAAAGCTGAAGAAACTTGGGTTTTTTTTAAACATATATATATATTTACATAAATAAGTCATGGTGCTCTGCATCTGTTCATGCCATTCAGGAATGAAAACTGTAAAAAAATATTTGTAATTAAAATACCAGCAAGTAGATGGGTCCTGTTTGAGGGACTGTTACAAGTGTCTTGTTATTTAATAATATTTTTTAAATATTTCACCTTTGAAGGTATTTCTATAGAATTAGATCAGAAATGGAGGCTGAAAGCCCAGGAGGTCTAAAAAGCTCTTTTCATAATAGTGCTCAGGACAGCCAAGCTCTAAGAAGGGAGTGTCTGGGAAAGTGAGACTTGCCTGGGGCACAAGCAACAGGTCTGTCTAGAAAAAGATGTCAAGCAAGTAATATCACATTATCTCTGCAGAGCAAAGAACATTGCTTTTATTAATAAATCCTTGTTTGATCAGCAGGTTTTGCTCTGGCTCAGTGCAGTTAAGCAGCAAATACACTGTGGGTACAGGTGATAAAACAGGAGGTGGGGAGGAGATAGATTCACTTCTGGTGGAGAATTCCAGCAGAACTTTCTGGGTTTTGCCAAGCCTTTGATGGGAGGTTTGTCCATCAGTGAATTTTCAGGTTTGTAATGCAGTGTATCAGCATTTTCTGTGCCTTTGTCACTGGAAATGATGAAATGCTGTATCAGATGGTAGCAAGAAATGTAGTCCTGCATTTCTTGTTTGAGCAGCCGTGTGCTGCTCCAGCTTTCATCACAAATAAAAGCATGGAGAGCAACCTAGAAATAGAAGCTCTATGCCATATTTAGCATTTTTCACTCTTTTCCTGCCTTCTAACTCTGAGCCAGAAGCCTGCTCTGTTGGAACTCTGGATACTGAGAATTTTAGATATTCTGTGCTGACAGGCACTGACCCCCAAGAAAACTCTGCTTTTGACCTGAGGCTGTGGAGAATGATTGAATTGAATGATAGAACTGGAATCACTGGTGTGTAGTTTGAATAGAAGTGTGTGGTGTCACATGGTGAAAGATTTAGAATTTGAGGGTTTAGAATATACTAATGTCTAGAGAGCAAGATGAAGGTTTTAGGATGGAGGTTTCTTTCTTTTCACCATCCTCTTCATGGGTTTAGGTGGTACTTTTGTAACTGGATAGAAAATTCTGCATTGTGGTCACAGGTCTTTGGTTATTTGTTTAAAGTAAAAAATAATTTAGGTGTCTTTTCTTAATTGGGTAATTTGGGTTTAAAAGGCCTTGTGGAGAGACAGAGAGAGAGTCTCCATTTTTAGCTTGTTAGCTAAAAGTGCTGTAGCACTCACTGAAACATAAATAAGAATTAATAAACATCTGAGTCCCAACACGAAATTCTGTATCTTGAGCTTTTAATCCTGACTGTGGCAGAGGGGAAAAAAAAAAAAAAAAAGAGAAGATTAAAAGGTGGTACCCCTGGGGCTGGTAGCACAGGGAGCCTGGGCACCTGTTGGCTGTGGGTGGATTTCCTGACACTGAGGTGATTATTCCCAGGGTATGGATGCTTTGAACTAGAGGAAATACTGCAAGGCAGGAGGATCACTGCAGCTGAGAGGTTTTTGGTGGCCTGGGATGTGGCAGCAGAAGGTGGGAGTCTCCCAAAATCCAACAAACAGAAGCAGCAGGATCAGGGGGTGTGTCTGGAGAGCTGGCCTGTGAAAGAAAGCACTCTGAAATTCCAAATTTATATCAGCTGATTTAATGACTGTACAGATTATTCTGAGCACAGTGTGTCATTCCCAATGCCATTAAATGAAATATTTGGGTGACACCTACTTTGGTTAAATTTAGCATTGCTCATATTTAAAAGATTCTTTTTGACAAAAAAAATGGAGGGACCAAAACCACCCATTCATTTGCATTAATCTTAGCCCTGGGTGACACTAAAGATGAGGAATTCTCACATTGCTCTTCAGATCAATGTGATCTGAAGTTAAATCCCAGCTTCCCTACTGTGACAAGCTATAAATGGCAGAGTTCAAACCAGAATGTTGCAGTTTCTGACTCATTCCTGCATCTGTCTCTCTGGATCCTGGGGTTATCTACATTAACTGGAATCAACATGGGATGCTGATAGCACAGAGGCCCTTAATAAATTAGCTTTGTTTGTGTCTGTGTCACCAGCACCATGGGGAAAAACTCATGTCTCAGGGTTCCTAGTTTCCAAGAGAAGGAAATGATTTTGCTTTGATGGTACAAATTTTCATGGAATATTTGCTTCCATTGGAACCACTCGAATTCTTAGCACGAGTGGTGAACAGAAATTAGTGGCATTTCAGTCACATTGGAATGATAGTCCCCACAAACACAGACCCATTGCCTTTACACTTACATCCAACCTGATTTAATTAAGGATACTTCTATCCATTATCAGACAGGTGCCTTCTGTGGTAGCTGCTAAAATCAGTTTCAAACCACAGCCATTCCAGCTCCCTGTAAGGGAAGGCTGAGTGCCAAAAAGGACTGAATTGCAGCCTTCATGGAGAAGAAATGAAAATAGTGTGACCCTTTGTGGGCTCTGAGCTGTGGCAGAGCCCTGTGAGCCACATGCACAGGAGCCATCCCTGTTTCCCCTCTGTGTGGGCACAGCCATGGAGTGATGAGCAAAAGGGATTTATTCCAGAGGGGATTTTCTCACTGGCACTGAAATGGGCTGCAGGAATTCTTCTCCCCTTTCAAATGTCATCTGTTGGCAGCAGCAGCTGCTGCTTGACTTGGAGTCCAGCAGCACCAACTCACAAGCAGAGACTCATTCTGGAAGGTTTTTCTGGCTTTTTGTTGTCCCTAATGTCAGATGAATGTGTTTAATCCTGGTTTAAAGTAGCAGCAGTAACTTCAGAGAACTCACACCTGGGACTTTTTGGTTATTTGAACAGAAAAAATTGGATTTTTGGTGTCGTGAAAGAGGTGGTGGAAAGGTTGAATGGAGATATAGAAGGAAGGAGTAAAAACTGTGTAAGAATTGTCTTCACTTTTTAGACAACAATCAAAATTAGAGTTTCTGCAGATTTCTGCTTTTAGGCTGGACATGTTTTGCCTTGTGTCTTTATTCCTTCGTTGAGCCTTAGTCAATGCTCCTTTTTCCCCATAGAGGGAAAAGCTGAAATGCACTGAACTTTGAACCAGAAACCATTGTTAAGGAACAGGAGAATCTCAGACTTACAGTATTTGAAATTCTTTGGTTTTGGTTTTGGTTTTGTATTTTATTTTTTATTTGCATTTGACTGTTTTAGTAAAATCTCTTAAAAAAAACCAAACAGACCTCTTAAGTCATGTATCAAGAATAGGAACAGTTTTCAGTTTTGCTCATTGTCTTGTTACTAGGCTGTATTTTTGCATCACTAGGCTGCATTACCAAGCTGTAGCATGGCTTTTGTCTATAATGTGACAGTGAAATATATTTTGCCATCAGGCTATTTAGTGTAATACATATGGTTTGTTCTGTCTCTTCAGCAGAAGGAGCAAAGATCTGAAGAATTCCCAAATAATGGCTTCTGATGCCAGTCACATGCTGGAAGCAGCTTTGGAGCAAATGGATGACATCATTGCAGGTACAACAATGCTTTATTTTACACCCTACTGTCCTGAGATTTAACTGGGTCTGCTTCACTTTTTAATAATTACTCTCAATTCATCAAGTTCTCTGGCATGCAGTAACACTGATTCAACAGCTATGTGGGGAAAGTAAAATAAAGGAAGTAAAACAAGTCCTCTAATTTCCCCTCAGACAGGTGAATATTGAAGTAAGAGAGATTTACTTTGCTTTAATGCTCTATGGAAACTTAAACAGATCCTCAGCCATGTGGCAACATTCTCTATTTCATATGTTATTTTCTTATTTTCTTATTTCTATGTGTCTTTAACAAAAGTTTTCACCAAGTCTTCTGGCAAGCTGGGTGATGTATAACTACATCAAACACATGCACATACAGATGTAGAAAAATAGGTGTGTTACATAAAAATATGAATAATTTTAATTATGCCTTGGGGTTTGTGCTCACCCACTGTGCAGCAGGAGCTCCTTAAAGGAGTGTCAGGGAAGGGCCATGATCTCATTTGTGCACAGTGGGAAAGAATTCACTAAAGCTTCATAAATTTAAATAGTGGCAGCCAAGCTGAGCCTCCTTCCCTGGTGATGAAGGCAGTGACATCAGCCTCTTGCTGCTGCAGTTGTGCTGCTCCTTGTTCCTCTTCCTGCTCTTCTAGAAAAGATTTCTGTCCAGAGAATGACACAGGGATTTAAATGTCATAGAACTGAAATGGCTGTTCACACTGGTGGAAAAACTCTAGACAAATGGGGAAAATCACACATATATTTCTTTGTCCTGAAAACCTTATTTAAAAAAAAAAAAAAGATTTTAACCAATGGAAGTTAACTGGGATTTTATTTTTTTCACACCTAACAAAACACAGATAGGGAAGCATTGAACTTGCCTCAGATATATAAGGGGAGAAAAAGCAAAGCAAATCCCAAACTATAATTCATAAACTAGGAAAGTATAAAACTTTTTTGCCTATGCAAGGTTTGGGATGCTCAGAAATCACCAGCACACAGCTGGAGCTCAGTGTCTCTCCTCTCTGCTCATTTATGCACAGCTCTGCACTCACTGGGGGTGTCATGGTTCCACTCTTCAGAAAAAGCAAGAGAATGAAAAAAAAAAGAGTCACTCTATTTAAATTTATTCTCAGATTAGACACTTTTTTTTCCCCCCCAGGAGCTCTCACTTGTGGTTATGACAATAGGTGTATTTTTCATGGTATGGAAAGATAGCCTCATAATATGTGACATAAATGATTAAGTAGCAATATGACAGCATAAGAAATTTTTTTTTTAAGTTTCATGCCAGAAAAAAATAATTGAGGCCAGAAGACAATTTTCTTTTTTTTTTTCCTTTGTTGGTTGGTTAGTTGGTTGGTTGGTATTCATATTCTTTTCCCTGCTGCTTTTTCAGGTTGTTTGTGCCATACTATTTCAGGGCTTATTCTTGATAAATAAGGAATAGAATTAACTTTTTCCAGACTTTCAAATGGTGTCACTTTAACCCCCATCCCTTTGCTGTCCTGGTGGTGCAGAGCAGTGATGCAGAGGAGCAAAGCAGATGTTGGGAGAATCATTCCCTGGAAATCAGCTGATCACTCTGTGCTGGTGACCAAGCTCCAAACTATAAAGCTTCAGGCATTTATGATGATTTATTCCTTTACTTAGGAAAAACTCAGTTGTTTGGACATGTTGTATAACTTATATATTTATTTATTTATTTATTTATTTATTACTTTCCTTGGCAGGAATAGATAAACCTTTTTAAGACAGGTTAAATCTGTTGTCATTCTCCTCTAGCCAATGTTCTGTGTGTTCCAGAACCATTTCTGAATATTCTGGCATGACTGAAGGACCAAGTAGATCTGCTGGAGTCTATACTTGGATACAGTTATTATCCCAATTTGTTTGAAATGAGGAACAGGATGATTATTCAAGTTTGATTCTCCCTAATTCAATCCAGTGAGCTTCTGTATGCAATTTGGGCAGGGACTGGAAATCAGGAATGGTCTCTTGTCCTGTATGGTGAGACAAAAATAAGGCAGAAAACCCCTTTGAAAGTTTGTCTGTAATATTGTAGTGAAACAAACCAGGACTGAGGTTTCTTCAAATGTGGGAAAAATCATCTGTACAAATGTAGCTGCTCTTAGAGTTGACAGGAAACAGCAAAAAATCAATTGTTAAGAGCTTGTGCTATTTCAATTCACTGTCTCCAGACTCTGTGGACATCTCCAGGATTCAAAGGTTAAACTTCATGACTGATGTAAGCTTAGGTAGCTGATAAAAAAAGATGTTTTCTTTTGAAATGAGGCCTAAGGAGAGCCACATGCTTCTCTTGGCCTCAGAAACTTCATCTTTAGGCACAAAATTAGCATTAATCCCATTTTGGAGAAGTCCAGAGATGTATATCTGCCATTGCTTAACTTTTGAAGCTTGAGTATAAATATATATATATATATATACAAATCCAGCATCCTCTCTCTGTAATCACCTTTCATTTCTTTTGTTCACTTTATTAGCATTAAAAAATTGTGGGCTTCTCCTTTAAGGTAAGAACTGGGTATATGCAAATATATATTATGAAGTATCACACTATTACAAACATATATGAAAATATTACAAAACAATGTATAATTATATATATAATATATAAAAATATTGCAGATCTATATCAAAATATTACAAATATATATATCAAAATATTACAAATATACATATCAAAATATTACAAATATATATCAAAATATTACAAATATACATATCAAAATATTACAAATATATATATAAATATTACAAATACGCATTACAATGTATTTCACTATTGCAAATATATATTACAAATTATTACACAATTACAAATATATCAAAATATTACAAAACAATATATAATTATAATATATTATATATTTATATATTATATATTATATATAATTTGTATATATATAAAATATAATATATTATATATACAAATTATATATATAATATACATATATATTATGTATGTCTATATAATATATTATATCTATTATATCTATTATATCTATTATATCTATTATATCTATTATATCTATTTTATATATATATTATATATTATATATTATATATTATATATTATATATTATATATTATATATTATATATTATATATTATATATTATATATTATATATGTGTATATATATATAATATGTATATATATATATACAAATATATACTGAAATATTATATATACAAATATTACAAATATATATTAAAATATTGTATATATTAAAATATTACAAATATATATTACAAGTATTTACAGATTTGCACTTTCCAGTTCTGGAAGCCCCACCCCTTGCTCCAAGAGGTGACATCTCTCCTGCACAATTCTGATTTATCCAAGCAAGAAGCCCCACTGCAGCCTGGGCTCGTTCTCTGAGCACCACAAACCCTATTAGTGCTCAGCCTGCAGGAGGGGAGGGCTGAGAGGCAAGATTAACAAATTGGATTTCACTGGGCCTGATCCAATTTGACAGATAGGTCAGTGTTCCCAGAGTCTCTTATGCCTCAGTACATCTGCACTGATAACCCACCCTTGCAGCTGTATCAATTAGGCACTGAATGATTGGCCTTATTTGGCTATAACAGCAAAAAGGGCTAATGTGATTGTCAATGCACATCACTTGTCCATTAGCTGGAGTGATTTTCTCTCCAAACAGAGGCTAAAGAAAGCAGCATGTATCACATCCATCTGCTCATTCTTCATTTAAGGTGCATGGCTTTGGCAGTGCTCCCCTCTGAGCTTTAACTGAGTCATTACTTCTCCTTTTATTCAGATTGTACCCATTTATTAAAATGTGTTTCCTTATAGGACTGTAATTTTTGGTTATTTTTCTTTGCAATATATCATAACAGATTAATACACTCTTTATTTTACAATTATTTTATATCAAACTCTTTCTCACCATCCTCAATTTGTAAATCCATTATTTCCCTTTGTGATTAGTGACCATTAATTGTAAGGTCTAATCATCACCATATAGTTTGCTGCAGCTACAGAGTCTCTTCAAATTCACCAGGTCACCAGTGTAATTACTGAGTTTCCAGTATTTATGGAATATATTTATGGAATATATTTATGGAAAAATAACCAGAGCTAATGCAAATATTGCTCACTGGAAAATAATGAGCAAGTTAAATGTGTTATCACATGGGTCTGTACTGATATTTGAGTGTTAGCACAGAAAGATTTAAAAGTAAAGGCAATTAAAAATTTGGGCAAGGAGTATTCATGTTTGAATTCCCTCCTCCTGAGCTGGCAGAATGTTGGTGTTTTGGAAACCCAACCACTTTCCCACAGCCTTGCTGGAAAAGGGATCTCCAGAGGAAATTGTACTTAAGGCATAAACAGGCCTCTAGTTCAACTTTAATATATTTTCCTCATGGGATTTCCCAGCCAGAATTTGAAGGAGGACCTGTTTGTGGGGATTATTAAATCACCTGTAATTAATGATTAGAAGTTGGATTCCAAACAAAAGATAATGATGACACTCACTCAAACTCTTTTGGATGGACTTTAGGCTCTGTGGAATAAAGTTTCCTATTCAAGGTTCACAATACTTTCAAATTCAAAGTTTGGGTTTTATATTTATATAACTTTTTATAATTATAATAGGAGTCTTTATAGAATTTCACTTCAGAGCACTGAGCTGACTGTATTTACAATAATGATGAGCAAAACAGAACTATTTAAATACTTAGCAATTTCCCTCATTGTGGATCAGAGCAAGTGGACAACAACAGCTGCAGTGGTTTTCTTGCATTTTCTAAATAAATTACAATTGCATTAAAAGGCTTTGCTTCAGTTATGATTAGTGCACTTCCTTTTTATTTTCTGTTGGTTTTCAATCAATGATTTAGGCTATTTTTTCTGAACAAAAGAAATAATACATCTAGAGCAGTTGTTTATCTTATTTCTGCTGTGCATTAAGTAATTTCTGAGCATTTGTGAAGTTATAATATTGTGGCTTTTTTAACCATTAACTACAGTCTGTTTATGCATTGATCTTACAGCAATAGAGATATGAAAAAGGAAATTACATAGAAAATTGCTTGAAATGAGGTCTTTGATAGAGGAATACATAACTTCCTGTCCCAACAGTTCCAGAAAATTATGTGTCAAGAATGATAAGGGCTTGGGGGGAAGGGAAAGATAAAAAATTGTGTGTGACCTCTAAACATCCAGGATATTAAAGGTGGAAATATAAAACTCCAACACAATATTTATAGTTTATAATTTGTGGGGTGTTATTTTATAACACTTAAAAATTGTTTAAGGTGCTGACATTTATCTTCAGATACTTGACTTCAGAAAAGCTGACTAGTTAATTCCTCAGATATCAACAATAACTGATTTACAGCAATTAGAAACTTTTTAAACATTTAAAAATAGAGCAGTTTCATTGTTTTTCTATTTACCCAGTTCATCATTTTTCACGTCAGCTCTCTGTGGCCTTGCTTTTAATTCTGTTAACAGCTCCTAAAACAAATGTACACATTTGAACAACCACTACAGCCATTTGTTGCTCCAAATGAATTTCTGATCTGTGTTTTAAAAGCATGTGAAAATCAGGGCACTTTGCATGCTGCTCTGCTCATGTGCAGAGCTGACACCACTGAGAGCAACTTTCCTATAAATACTTATTTATCATCTAAAAAATCAGGTGTTTGAAGCTGTTTGCTGTAAGGCAAAGTGGTCCTTTGAAGGTCCAAGTCAAACTGATTTACAGATTATTTTGGTTTTTGACCTCCCTTGAAAGTGCTCCTGCTGCTCCAGCAAAACAACAAAGTTAGAAGTTTTCTTGAAAATGGGAGTTAAAACTAATTCAAAATGGAAAAATACTTAAAGTTTAAATATGCTACTTTAAATTCCTTATTTCTGATGAGAGATAGGTGGGGTTTTTTTAGTGTAGAACAGCAGAAATACTGTGGTGTCCTAGACAATTACAAAGTGCAGCAATGCAGTGCATTTATACCAAATAAACTCCACACATCATCCCCATTTGTGCTGAGTTTTGAGGAAGGGCTGAAAAGAACAGAAACCCAAATAGCTGCAGATCCAACATGTGGCAAAGTCAAACCCATGGGACTGAAAATCTGAGACACAAAGGTCCCTGTGTAGTTTGGATGATGTGATCTGTTTTTCAGTACATGAGTGAGTCACTTGTTTAACAGGCCACTGAACAGATTGCTGAGATTTAAATTTAAAGTCTGATATCACTAAATTCAAAATCGTGTCTTGTCCACTTCTTACTTTAATCCAGTGAAACTGATTTGTTTTGAGAGTCTTTTTAAAAATGAAAACAGTGTAATCTTAATGAAACAAGTTTCCTTCATTTCCTCACAAACTGAATGCTCTTACTACTGCTTATTGCAAGCTATTAGAGATTTTGTGCTAAAAACACTGTTTTACTTAGACTACTGGTTTCACTGGCCTTAAATACACTCTTTTTTATTAAATTAAATTGAATACATGTAATTTATTATTTAAAAATAAAGAGAGAGAAAATTCTTTCAAGTATTTTTAATTCTTTAATGAACGGGTTGGTCCTGTTCTTCCTGTGCAATGGAGACTCACAACTCATAATCCATTCTTCTTTTTTTTTTTTCACCAGGCTGCTTAGCTCGTGTTTCTGGATAGGAGAGACTGTTTTTTCTTGTTGTTGTAGCTGTTTGTATAAAGTGCTGCACATCACAGCTCAGCTTCCAGAAGCAGGCAGGAAAGAAGCCTGAGTAGTTACACCTATAATTTGCATAAGAAATTATAGACAGTTCTTGGAAATGGTCTCAAAGATTCCATGTGTGATTGTGGGCAGAGCTCAGGTGAGAATCACCAAGCTCTCATCTGCATGTGGTCATCAGCCTTCCTAGGCTTGGAATTTTTTTCCTGGGGCTTCCTGCTAATCCAGCTTAATAGTTACTTTCCCCCCTGTAGTTAAAGATGTAAAAGCAGAGATTTGGGGAGAAGTTAATAGGAGCTGTGGTTCAAAACACACAGTTTGTGAGAAGAAAGGGCTGTGGGAGCTCCCTCCTGGCTCATTCTGCAGGAGGCTGAGCAACCAGGAGGCTGAAATCCCTCCTGTCCAGCCCTTACTGCTGCTTTACATAAAGTCACATTTTCAAGGCTGTCTTCCTGAGAAAAGGAGAGCTGGGCTTCAAAGAGAAATTGCACTTTGTAATCTGGAAGGGGAGAGGAAGACCTTGGACAACCTACGTGCTCACTGGGTAAAAATTCAGGTAAAAATTCAGTGTTCTCTAGCAGTGTAATGATTGACTGAAGGCCAGAGGAAATGTGTGTTTATAACTTTATTCTACCCACTGTTGGTCAGATGTCAGAATTGTTACTCCTGATTAGTTCAGCTTCACAGAAAGTCATCCTTTCCCAGCATAAATGTAGTTTTTTGTGTTTCCTGTGAGGGTTTTTGTTGTTTTTTGCTGGTTTCTGACCTATAGGAACCAGCAATCTTAGGAAAATCTCTTTTTAACCATTGATGGTTGAGCTGTGCATTACCTGTAATTTTCTTTTCAAAACTCAGCCAGTTTGAGAGTGAAAAAATTGAGAAGAAAAAGATGAATTCAGGGGATTAGAAATTAAGATGCAAAGGAAAGTGAGAGATCAGACACAATATCTAGTGCTAAGAGAGATGGAAGCTGTGTGATGGATGAATGCATTCAACACAGACTGAGGAGGGGGGGTTTTCAAACTGGCCTTTTTTTTTTTTTTTTTTTTTTTTTTTTTTGCCTCTTTCTTTACTTGTGAGTAGTAACTTTTTTTTTTTTTTTTTTTTTGCAAGCTACTGGCAGTGCTATTTTCTGAATAGGTTATGTATTTGCCCAAAAGGAATGTTTCTTTGAAGCCACTCTGCTAATTGCAAGGGACTTTGAGAGAAAAATGAGCCTGAACAGTCATGGTGTAAGAAATGTGTAACTTAAAAGTTGTTTTGCTTGTTTTATTACTTATTTTATTCTTTCTGCCTGCATATAATGAGCAGCTGCCTTTGACCTCCTCTACTCATTTTCTGTTTGGGGAGGCCAGGAGTGAGCTACTTGGAATGTCTTGGTTCCAACACTTTTTCCTCTCTTTCTTTCTTTCTTTTTTTTTTTTTTTTTTTTTTTTCTTACTTTCTTTCCTGCTCTTCTAAAGTGAACATTCATGATGAATAATGGTGTTCCAGTAGTACACTGGGAAACCATGGTGTTGGGTATTAGATAAACATCATGACAAAAGATTCCCCTGTGTCCTGTTTACCCCTGGAAAAAGAAGTGAGGTACAGGAGGACTGTGACTTGCTCAAAAAAAAAAAAAAAAAAAAAAAAAAAAAAAAAGAGTCCTTTTGCCAGAGTTCAAAACTGCACTCATTCTTCCTGAGCACTGTTAAAATTCTGACTTTTGAACTGCATTCTTCTCCCCTTCAGTTATCTGTAATAAAGCTGCACACATATAAAGAGCTGTTAATGATGGAGAATGCTGATAACAAATAATGTTATGTGGCATCTTTCTTTTTATTTCCATTAATCTGCAAGAATATCCAAATTCTGGTGCTAAAACTCCATGTACTTTGCAGCACAATGATGTCAAGGTTTAAAGGCAATGCAAAGAAATACAATTATTTACTCCTCCACACTTCTGTTTTCCAGGGTGTGTTCCTGTCCCTCTGGTGAGCAGTGAGATCCTACTTAACATGGAAGGCAAATAAGAGAAGCAAGCCTGTGATTCATTTGGATTTTAGCAGTAAATCAGGAAGTTTTCTGAATTGACAGGCTGACTTGGGCTCTGTATTTCTGCATTTCTCTGCCTGGTGCAAAGTGCATTATTTGTTGCACTCCAGGGAGTTTTCCACTTTTCCCTTGCAGCCAGGAGAATCAAAGGTGCCACGTTAACAACCCACAGCAAACCAGCTTTAAGGAGATCTAGAATTTTGCAAAATGTGAGGATGCTCAGAATTCTGCCAGTCTTAGCTGTCTGTTGGAGAGCTTGGGATAACTCAAGGATGCACATGGAGCCTGCCCAGCCTCAAGAAACCACAGAATTCCTGGCTGGCTCTGCCTGTGCTCCAGCACTTCTGAGATTTTATCCTTCACAGAATTAGTTTCTTGGAGGTGACAGTCCATGTGTATGTAAGTGTTGTTTTCCCTGGTGTGCTCTTAGAGGCAAATCAAATCAAATCAAGGCATGATGGAATGTGTGAATACAATATCAGCAGCACTGAATTTTCCTGCATAGCCTGGGATTGTTTTCTGTGGAAGGCAGGTGTTGCCAGGAATGTTGGAGTCATGATAATGCAAGGATTCAGGCAAGAGGTGACACACACTGAGTCACCTGGAGTGGTGAACAAAGAATTGCCAATATTGTCCTGGAGAAAGTTACAGTGGTGCATTTGGTGTAGGTGGATATTTGTCTATATAAACTATTTACCTAGTGCAATTAACTGAGAATTGTTTTAAATTATATTTAGCTTGGCCTTTTTTTTTTTTTTTCCTCACCTGAGGTATTTGATGCAGGCCTGTGAGTTTATGTGGTTTTGTTTGCATTGTGTGGGATTTTGTTTGGTTGTTTCTTTCTTGTCTGTAAGTAAAAAATATTCATAAAAAAATAGCATGGAAAACTCAACAGCAGAATTCTCCTTTTGGTTTTCCCCATCCCATAAATATTTTTAATTGCTAGTTCAATGAAGTGGTAACCACCAGAGCTGATTATGAAAAAGCTTTGAATCCTCATTTTCTAGAGTGAAAAGTACTGGATAAACAAAAAGAAAATAATGGCATGGAGCTTCCCAAAAGAGTGAGAAATGGCACAATAACCAAGGAATCCATGCTGCTGGAGAAGCCAGTGCCATGTATCAGTTTGTGTGTGCATCTCAGAATTAAGGAATAAGCCACTGGCTGAATGAACAAAGTGTCATTGATTCTATGATCCAAATGGCCCTTATGCAATTTGGAAATCTGCTATTTTTGGTATATTAGTATAATCTATTAGCATAGTATATTTTAGTAATATTTCTCCCATTATTAATCTGCACTAGGGGATATATAAACAGAAACAAGCTGGCCTGAGAAGCAGAGAGCACAGAAATACAGAAGAAAATATCATTTATTGGTCAGAGAGCAGAAGTCCTGCAAAGCAGGCAGCTGATCCTCCCCTGGAAAGGAAATAATTCAGGAAGCCAAGGTTGATTTACAGTGAGGCTGTCTCGTGTGGCAGCCTTTGGGGCACAGGATATTGCAGAAACTTTATCTTGGACCTGGGCTTAGCCAGAAATTAAGATGAGATCTTGCACTTGAGGTATTAAAATAAACTCCTGGGCAGCGGAAGTCAGCAGGCTCAAGCAGAATATTCTGAGCCTGAAAAGAGATGAAGGCAATATGAAATGCTCCAGTTGGGAAAATGGCTGTTGTTTTACCAAAATAAAAATGAAAAATCCTTCTACAGAGCCTTGAAAACTTTCTAGGGAGAGCTTTTCATCTTTTAAAACAGTGAAGGGGGAAAAAACCAAAACCTACATCAATTATATGGTAGAATTCAAGCCACACAATTTTTTGCTAAGACATGAAAGTCTCCTTTGGGTCATTGAAAGAGTTTTTGAAGAAAGCCTGGCTAATATTATTTAAATTTTCCCAAAACGAAGCATTCAATAAACAAGAAACCAAGCATGATCTTTGTTCAAAAACTATAATATAGCATGAAATGATCAGTGAACAGTTTGGTTAAAAGCTGCTTTAGGTGCAGGAGTTATTGCAGTGTCCTAGGTGCTTGGTGTCCCATGGGATGTGTATCAGGCTACATGTAAAATGAAACACTGGGTTCAAACACAGTTTGCAATGCCCAGATGATGATAAACGACCACAGCAGGCAAACTAACACTGATTAATGCAAGGTAGTGTGCATTCAAGGAGAAAATCTGAATTCTTGATGCATTTGGACATCACATTCGATACATCTGCTCATGGGAAAAATAAATTGAACAGATAATTTTCAAAGATTTTTGTTGCTTTTGTTACTAACCTGTAAACTGTGTTAAACACTGGAGTAAAATGAATAATAGCCAGGAGATTATTAAAATCCCCTTGTGTTCAGCACTTATGTAGTCTTGTAGTGAATGCTAAATGCTGTGTGGAGCCAGTACAATGAGAATGATCCAAAACCCAAAAAACTTCCCATTAAGTCAAATAGGAAGGGAAATTGTGATTGTTTATGCTGAGAGAACATGAATGAAGACATGTGTACAATCTGTTATGTACACGAGGCAGTGAATTGTAGGTAAAAACTTTTAAAAGTTGAAAAAGTAGAAGTTTTCTACCATATTAAATGAAATCAAGGTCTGAAACTCAAGACTCAGAGAAAAGAGAATTTATTTTAGTGTGCATCTCATTGAAACACACAGGGTACTAAGACAAGAAGTTTTGGAGATATTAGAATTTGTCTCATTTATAATTCTTCCATAAGTGAGTTATGGGTTATTTGTGCCTATTGTTGTTGAGGAAGAAAAAACAAATTGGTGTTGGAGGACTGGAGGCAGTACAATTTACAGACCTTTCTGTAATTTACTTACAAAAGCTTCATTTGCCATTTTTATTGCTAACTTTTGTGGTGTTGCTCTCCGTGGGAGAGTTCTAAACCTGCTCATGGTCATTTATATTTTTTCTAGATCTGGTACCATGATCTATTTTGATCCCATTTTTTTGTCAAAGAGCTGCATCAGCCATTCTTGCATTGCTTGGCAGAGTTCTGTGTGGGAACTTTTTGTGATGTAGCTGAGAAGTTAGTGACATCTCATGGTAACTGTGGAAAATTACAGGTGATTTGGGACAAGCTTTGGGGTTTATAATTTGGGCATTGCAAATGTCATCTAAGTCAAAAATATTTTTTTTTATATATGTATGTACACACCTCTTGCATTTAATTCTCTAGATCTCATTATTTATCTAGAGAATAATTCAAGTATTTCTAAGCCTGAAATGGAAGTTTTCAGCCTAGAGTGACACCTGTCAGTCTGTAATCCTAATATTATCATGTGCATTGTGTTAATAATTTTACACCTCCAAAGTAATTATATGACATTGTGGTCTCTCCTCATTTTTTTTGTTTTAGCCACAAAGTCAGCTGCAGAGTATTTAATTCTCCAGATTTCATGGTTTATCTAGAGATTAATTCAAGTATTTCTAAGCTTGAAATGAAGGTTTTCATAGAGTGACACCTGTCAGTCTAAAATCCAAATATTGCAGTGTGCATTGTGTTATTAATTTTCCACCTAGAAAGGATTTGTGTGACATTGTGGTCTCTCCTCATTTTTTTTTTTTTTTTTTTTTTTTTTTTTGTTTTAGCCACAAAGTCAGCTGCAGAGTATTTAATTCTCCAGATTTCATGGTTTATCTAGAGACTAATTCAAGTATTTCTAAGCCTGAAATGAAGGTTTTCAGCCTAGAGTGACACCTGTCAGTCTGTAATCCTTATATTGACATGTGCATTGTGTTAATAATTTTACACCTCCAAAGTAATTATATGACATTGTGGTCTCTCCTCATTTTTTTTGTTTTAGCCACAAAGTCAGCTGCAGAGTATTTAATTCTCCAGATTTCATGATTTATCTAGAGACTAATTCAGGTATTTCTAAGCCTGAAATGAAGGTTTTCAGCCTAGAGTGACACCTGTCAGTCTGTAACCCAAATATTGCAGTGTGCATTGTGCTATTAATTTTCCATCTAGAAAGGATTTGTGTGACATTGTGGTCTCTCCTCATTTTTTATTTTTGTTTTAGGCACAAAGTCAGCTGCAGAGTATGCTAATGGTGGTTATGATATCGTGTCACCAGCTCCATCAGTGTACCTGGGCACATTCCAGATTTTGCACCTCCTGGAAGATCTGAAGATGGCCCTGGAGATGCTGGAGGACCCCCAGGAGAAGGAAGCCCTGAGGAACCAAATCCCAGGGGCCACAGCAGCGTGTCTGAGAGAGTGGTTTGAGGAGAACCTGGTGAGTTCTTGTTTCAGCTTTTCCATTTCCTCTGCAGACAGGCTTGGGTCAAGTATTTCCATATTGGTTTTATAATAAATATTAAATTATAACATTAGAATAACATAATTAACAGAAATTTTATAATATAATTTATATAATATATAATTAATATAATATTAACTATAACATTATAATATCTATATATTACATTATATTGTATTATATTACATTATATTTAATATATAATATATATTATGCATATTATATACTATATATTGTATATAGTATGTTATATATAATTATATGTTATATATATATTATATATAATTATATGATAATACATAATATAATTAATATAATATTAATTAATATATTATTTTTAATAATAACTGAAATCTGCATACTTAGAGAACTGCAGGGGGTTGTGAGCAATAATAGCTGAGGATATCACTTCTGTATGTGCTGATTTCTAAAGCAATGCAGATATAGGAGGAGGAGAAGTTGACAAAAGACTTTATTTTGTCCTTTGGGGAGAGAAGAGATAGTAAAAATTAAATACAAAAAAAAGTTGTTTTTTCTGTGCTTTTTAATTTTTTTTTTTTTAATTTGGTTTGCTGTATTTCACTTTTTCCTGGAGATAACAAATTTATTTATTTTATTTATTTATTTTTTATTTTTAATTTATTATTTATTTATTTATTTATTATTACATTATAGTAAATATTTATTTATTTACAAAACTTCCAACGTTGTTGGAAGGGTGGCTGCTTTTGTTTGGACTTGCCAGCTGCTGGCTCCCAGGAATTCTTCACAGAGTGCAGTTCTGGGGCTAGAAAATCCTGTTTGGGCCCACATGAGAGAAAGGAATGAGAATTTGGTGCCAGTTTTGAAAGCCAAATATATAGGCAACATTTAATTTATAGTATTAGATTTTGGATTTAGATAACCTTAAGCCAGCTCTTACCAAATGCTTGCCTCAACAGAAATTTTAATGATTTTTCTAATCTTTATGAGAGCTAAGAGATTAATTTAATGCATAAAAGACAAATTTTCAGAGTGGCTCACAGTAACATTGGACCTGTATCAAGAGCAGTGCTCATTTGATAAAGCAGTTGGTCAGTCTGGATTCAGGACCAAGAAAACAGGGAAAATTGTGGTTTGGAAGATCTCTAGTGCTGCATGTAGAGATGACTGGATTTAAAATATTTTGCACTGCTCTGCATCAAGGGAGGGTAGTGACTGTTATTTGAAAATTGATCATAATCTTATTTATTTGAAGACCTTTCTCATGTTTTTTTAAATGCAAATAATTTGCAAGCATGCATATAATTTCTGTAGAAGAAATCTGATAAAATTGAGCTTATTTGAATGAAATGGAATATGCATTTCATTGTTGTGTCCCATACTGAAATTTCCTTCATTCCAGCCCAGAGCTGTGAAACATGACACTTAATGTGTGTCATGTGCCAGGATAGCTGGGACAGTGATCTCTGCAGAATGAGAACTCTGCATCTCAGTGAATCCATGGAAGGCAAAAAGCACTTTAGTGATCATTACTCTAGGAAATGCTTTTTGGGGTATCTTTAACAAAACCCCTCTCAGATGGTGCATTTTACCCTGGGGAATGTGCTCCAAAGTGTCTTTTTTAAACATTCTGTCTCAAGTGTGGGCTAATACCTGAGACACAGACCTGGAGTTAATTTTAATTGTTATATTCAACTGAAATGTTCCATAAAGCATTGTTTGGTGTCAGTAGCAGAAACTGAATTGCTGCAAATGTTGTCTGTGAAATGTGACACAGTGGATGCTGAGCTGATTCCTTGGAGATTTTATTGTTTAGAGCTGCTGCAGGTTAAATAGCAGCTGTAAATGGAGAGGAGTTTTCTTTTGTGGGTGATGAATTCCACATCTGTTTATTTTGGGGGGTCCAGGCACCACCTTCCTTTGAAGCTGGACATGTCACTGAATAGCTGCAGCAATGGCTTTGTTTCTAACATTTTACCAAAAATACCCCCAACTTGTCCTGGTTAGGCACACACAAAAAGCCATCCCATGTTTTTAAAAGCAGATGAGTATGCTTCTTTCAGAAAATATGTGTTATCCCTTCAGTGTGTGGTTGAAAATTGTATTAGGAATCATTTCAGCTGCCATGGTTAATCAAGAATCCAAGCAATGTGGACAAACTAATGGGAATCATTTGGATGGGAAACCACAGAAAGGGAAGCCAGGAGGGAGGCTGGAGGTTCACTCCTGCTGGAGGGTATCAAATTTGGGCTTAAGAGAACTACAGGATAAAAATCCCAATGATTGTGTGCTCCTGGTGTGTCCTGCATGGGCAATCTCCAACTCCTGCTGCAGCCCTGAGAGCTCTTATCAGGCATGAAATATCAGCAAGTGATGTTTCTGATTTATTTTATTTTATTTTATTTTACCTTTACTTTTACTTCCCTTTCCCTTTCCCTTTCCCTTTCCCTTTCCCTTTCCCTTTCCCTTTCCCTTTCCCTTTCCCTTTCCCTTTCCCTTTCCCTTTCCCTTTCCCTTTCCCTTCCCTTTCCCTTTACTTTACTTTTTTAACTAGTGGTAATTTGATATTCTTTGTCCCATCTGCTCTAGGTGTGAATACCAAAGATGTGGGGAAATTTAGATATGGCATCATGTTTCAAACCTGATATTATCTTCCCTATTAACTCTTTTGAGAGCAGCTGCTAAATTTCTTTTTCCTATGGAGCCATTGGTGATTTGGTGTTTCCTCTAAGACTGAGGCACAGCATCTGTTGAACTAAAGGTGTTCTTTTGGAAAAGGCCAATTTTTTTTTTTGTTTTGTTTCTGGGCTCTCTGAACAATTCAGGCTCCTGAGTTTGAAGAATTAATTGGGCACAGCAACAGTGCTGTCCCTGCTCTGAGATGGATGAAACAGGTTTGGCAAAGTTAGCACTGAATTTAGAAGGATTCTGTGTTGCATAGAATGAGGATTTTATAGTTGTTGTTGTTGCACAAATATTTTGATAAGTCTAAAAACAGAAGAAAAAAAAATCAAATATAAACTTTTACCTACTTCAAAATTGCATTAAAAACGGATGCCTTGAAAAGAACTGTTTTAAATGGCTTTATGATTGTAAATTCTTTGGCCTTAAAAACATCACAAGGCCCCAGGGATTATCTGGGAGAGTTCATACAAAACAAATTTGTGGGTAGTTCCAATGTTTCTTGTTAAATATTTCAGTATTGGCACAGACCACGTGACCTATCACAAAGCAGATAGTAATTTCAGCATTAAAAATTAACTGCTGCAGTGGCTTTGTGATTCTACAAGAGAATGTATTCAGTTACATAACTCTAAATGAATTTCCACACTGCTCATTCTGGCTTTCATTCTATCCACCTTTATGGAATCCTTTTTTGTGCTCTTACAATGGACCTCAAGCCTCATTTTCAGGATTGCAAAACATGATTTTCCTCCTAGAGGAACGTTCATATTTAAAATAATATAATTTAAGGCTCCATCATGTAGCCTCAAAATGCCAATTCTTGAAAACACATTAGTATTTTTCAGATTATTCAAGGGTTTTTTGGAAGCTTGACTCTGAAAACCTTTCTAAATATTTTCAATTTGAGGAAAGGAGAGAAGAGCAGAAGAAATAGTAGAGGAACTTGTGGTAGGGGCAATTTTTAATAGAATTTGATTTGCCTCATGATACGTGCTGTGCTTTGTTTCTTTTGAAGATCTGTTCTTTAGTGGTAAAACCAGAGATTCTTCAGCAGAAAAAAGATAAATTCCCTACAGCTTGGTTGCTATTCACTCATTAATTAATGTTCAAAAGAGATTGTTTCCACTGAGGGTTAAAATTAAAGAATATTTTTCTCCAGTATCCTCACAAAGACCTGGATGAAAACAGTAAAGCCCAGTTCAGAATTCTGACTTGATGGAGCTTGTGGAGTTTTGAAGTCACTTCAAAGTTTTATTTTAAGCATGTGTTAAAGTGCTCTGCTGAAACCCAATCACTGGCCTCTCTATTCCACTCTTGTCCAAGATTCATTTCACAGGGTCCAGAAGAGAGGCAGAAAACAGCTGAGTTCAGGGCACTTCCATGCACTTAAAACACTCTTTTATGAAAAAACATCAATAGCATTTTTCAGTGCAGCTGGGTGGGAAGGGAATGTATTCTGAGCAGCTCCAGTTAAAGGCTGTGCATTTATCTGCTGCTAGATCTGACTGTGCTGGTGGAGATATTTATATTTATATTTATAGCTGGATCTCCCCTCTGCCAGGGGATATTAGCACATGTTACATTGGACAGGGAGCAGCATGGACAGTGCAGAAATCAGCCATCCCACAGGCATTCATGGTTATTTTTGCCAGCTTGAAACATTAGATGGGTCCTGCATTCTGAGAAGGTTGAATATCCCAGTTTTGCACAGTGCTCCAGATCCTTTTTGGTGAATTGATGATGCAAAAAAGGCTTGAACTGGAAAATCTGGTCCTCTCAGAGCTGCCCAAGGGTTACAGAGCCAGCAGAGAGGTGCCCTCCATGTGTTCAGCTATTTATGAATATCAGAGAATTCCTTGGAGACAGTGGAACTGCTGATCTACAGAGCTTTTCCAAACACAGAACTCCTCTAAACCAGGATAATTTTTGCAGTATTCTGTTCTTACTTTGTGCAGGAGCCAAGCCCATCCCCTCTGACTGTGCCTGCTCACTGTAGCACCTCTCAGAATAATAAAGCCTCCACTACATGAACAACTAATAGAAGTTTAATGGTTTTGCAGTGGATAGGGCTGATTTTACATCTCTTCCTGAAAATGTCATTTTCTTCACCCTTGTAATGGTCAGTAATGTTTAACAGAGACACCTTGAACTTAAACAGGATTGAGTTATGGGCTGAGGTTTGGAGTCCTCGTGGAAGACAGGTGGCATTCCTGCTGTAACAGCAGGAATTATTCCATGTATTTCATGGAAGTTTTCCCAGATTTCAAGGTGCTCTACTTCTACATATGAAGTTCACCCTGGTGCTGTCAGTGGAACACTCTGTAGGAAGCCATGATTTTGTACAGAAATTGAATGCTATCCTTCAAAAATATCATTTATTCCGTTCCATCTGTACAAGTATCCTTCAGCTCTTGGCTTCAGTGCCTTCCTCTGCCCTAAATGGCTTATATGGGATATAATGGGATATAATGGGATATTTCCCACTAGTTCATCTTTCCTTTTGTGTCTGATGCTGTGCATGGAGTCCCTTTCCCATCTCACCTTCTGACCCCTCACTGGAATCTCCAGCTGCATTACTTTCCCCTGATTTAAATGTTATGCACTGTATTCATTTGGCAAACATTAGTGCATAAATGTGTTTTTCAAGTGGAGCTGCAGGAACCATTGGAAAATGTTTTCCATAAAGTAATTAACAGAGAGATTGGTAAGAGATAATTGTTTCCTTAAACAATGGTGCTGACAGAAAAGGGGAAAAGGTCACTTAGAGGAACAGGAGGCAAAATTTACTTTTAGAAAGGTCCCTGTATGGATTTGGAGGCATTATTTTAGTAATAGAAGAAGGACATAATTTTGAATATTTCTCTATATAATCCCTACTCACATATCACAAAATTTGAATGGATAGGTTGACCTATTGAAATTTGCTAAATCTTATAAGTTATGACAAACATAGCAATATTGTATCCACAACAAAGTTATTCTCTTTTGGATTAGCAAGCCAATAACACAAAACTAAATATATTTTTAAGCTTTTGTGACCATTCAAAAATGGGGAAAAGTCCAACTTATTCTGGACATGTTGTCTAAACGTGTTGGCATCCTATTCTTTTCCAGAAGTTGGAAACAATAGGCTTGATTTTCCTCATTAATGAAATGCTTTAGAAAAAAATGAAAATAATATTGATATATTCCTTATCAGAAATAGGGACTTGTAAAGGTTTGTCTGCACCTTATTCTATTTGGTTTGTTGTTGGTTTTTGGTTTTTTTTTTTAATTATTATTTTTTCCATTCTGAAATTTAGAAGAGAATAATCTGACATTCATTACAGCAAGGAGAGGCAAACTGCTATCTGGTAATGCTATTGGTGTTTAAGCAAATATTTGGTAAATATCCTGTTTCAAATGTCTCTCATACTGATTTATTGCAGGTTTAGCAATTTCAGCAGTGCTTTGAAGCATTTGAGACAGGAAACTAAGCCTGACTTATTGTAATGTGTTATGTGGTAGGATGACAATAAGTATCTTAATTATTTTCTTTCTGTATCAGTGTACTCTGCTTATAACTGGGGGAAGTGTTCACAACAATGTTGATGGTCTGCTAAGTAGAAAATATTTTTTAGATTTTATATGAAAACAGAAATCAGGTTTATTGCATTCTCTTCTAAATGAGTTTCATGCCAAAAAAAAAAAAAAAAAAAAAAAAAAGGGCTCTTGCAGAAGTTGGGCTGGACAAAGTGGTTTTTGTGTTTGGCCTTGGTTGTTATTAAATTTTATTTGTAGTATAGGGAGTTTTGTAACACTTCCAGCTACTAGTTAAAAGCGAGTAAAATGGAGATGAATTTAGCTGGTTACAAGGTTTTTCTAAGTTAAATAGTTTAATTAAAAGCTAACACTTTTGTTATTTATACTTCTGACTCAATAACTAAACACTTGTGATTTACACTGTAGTACTAATTATTTAATAAAAACTACTGCTTGAGAGTATGAAGGATGAAAGAGACAGTACTGAAGAATGTCTATTTTGTCCTATATTTATTACTATATTCCAAAACTCTAAATTCAAAGCCTTTCACCATGTGAAATTGCACACTTCTATTCTAACTACACACCAGTGATTTTAACTCTGTCACTTAAATTTGGAAGCTTTTTCCAAGGCCTTAAGTCAAAAGCAGTGTTAGAAAACCCAGAAATTTCAAAACTCCCAGGTTCCTTGGTTCCAACACCAATGGCCACCCAAGTCTGTTTAATTCCAAATCTGATTCTTGATTTTAAATAACAAATTAAGGCATTAGGGCTGAGTGCATCTTGTGCTGGGAAAGGATTATTTGTTTGTGCATCTGCCAAATGTTATTTCTTGTCTGTTTCCCAGGATAATTGTTTATTTTTTTTTTTAATTATCACAAGCCAAGCAAACATGCTCATCTACAGAATGCAGTGTATTTTTTAAATTTTATTCCAGGAATTTCTTCTTTCTCTGTCACGTAGACATTGTCAGTACAATTAAGATTCTAAGACAAATTTTCTTGCTGGAAATACTTCATCTAGATTCCTGAAGCTATTTTTGCCATGAAAAAGAGATTTCTCCTACTTAAATGGCCTGAGTTTCTTTATACACAATATTCCCATATTTTCTCTCTCTTTTGTTTCACTCTGGAGCTCTTAGATTTTTTTGCACCATGAAAATGACATATGTGAATTGGCGTGCTGAAAACATTTTCCCTTTTAAAATCTGGTCATAATCCTTTTGTTTCCAAAGCAGCCCAGACACTAGAATTGGGGAAAAAAACAAAAACAAAAACAAAAAAACAAAAAAAAAAAAAAAAAAAAAAAAAAAAAACAAAAAAAAAAAAAAAAAAAAACAAAACAAAAAAAAAAAAAAACTACAGAGAAAGAAATGTAGGAAAAGTTGACAATAATTCTTGGGGATGAGTAAATTTTTGTAGCATGTCCTTCCTCACTGGGCTCCCCTCACAAAAAACTTTGTTTTTTGGCCTAAGAGAGCAAGTGTCAGTTCTTTTAGTGTTTTCAGGGGCTGATGTGATTTGAAACAAGAACAATCTATGTGTTATTGATGAAAAGGAAGACTTGGAGGACTGCTCTGATTACCCTGGTTCCTTTGCCCTTTAATTTCCCAGGAGATCCAGGGGCAATAAAAGAACAAGATTGACCATTTGCAGTTGTGCTGCACCAAAACCTGTGTTTTATCACAAATAAGTAAAATTTTGAAAACAATGCTAATAAATATAAGTTTTTTTTTGCGTGTGTCCACAGAGCTGGGTGGGAAAAAGTGGTGGAAAAGCAAACAGCTCTGTGCTTCCTCAGCTCAGTGTTGGTAGGAGAGGGAAAACACCAGACAGTGCCTTTCCCTCCCCTCCTCTAAGAGGTTTTCTGGATGTTTTCTTGCCTCCTCATAGTCTGGAATGGAAGGACAAGAGAAGTGTAGCTGATTTTGTTGCTTTCAGTTTCCAAGCTCTTGCAGCATGTGTGTTTGCTGTGTAAAAGAGGCTTCAAGCCTTGTTTGAAGTATTTGACAAGCTGACTAAATATAGTGCCCCCTTGGCTGAGTGGGTTTTGCTGGTTGTGTATTAGCACCAAAGTTCTTGGGCTGGCACCTTTGGTGTTCTGCAAATGGAGTTTTTAGTCCAGTCAAGCCTGGCAGTAGTCAGCAGTTTTCTATATGGAACTGGCAAATAAACCCTAAAGGAGCTTATGGAATATATGAACTTTGCTAACCTGAAATATTTTACTGTCCTACACTGCCATGTGTGTGTTTTTTTTATTTTTGGGGAAGGCACTGGAGAAAAGAGTTTGATGGGGCCAAGAGAGCAAAATCTGGATCAGTCTGTCTGGGGTAACACTTGAGGGTGGTGTTTCTGCAATGGAAGTGGGGTTCTTTTTTTCTTTTGGGGCAAAGAAACTTTTGTTTCTTTGTTTTTTTAGCTCTCCACTGGGCCAGAAACTGGTGCTCAGTGAAGAGCTACACACAGCCATGGATTTCCTGAAAAATAAGTATCTATACAGTGGTAACCTGATGAAGCAATGAGATTGCAGTGCATTTTCCTTATTTTCACCCTGCCCAGAGAAGCCACCCTGCTTTCCCAGTGAGAGAGAAAAGCATTCTAAGCAAATCTGGGGTGACTGGTTTGCATTCAGCTGGCTCCTGAGAGGCTCAGGCCAAAGCTCAAGCAGGATGTAAAGTTCAGTGTGCAGGTGACAGGGAGCATGTGACTGACTGGAATGTATGCTGTCAACATTCTGGCTGATAAGATGCAGAAAATTCAGACACTCACCCCTTAATCAGGAAGAGTGACTAACAGAAATCAAGACGCCTTTCTGTGAAATCCAGCTCCAGTGACAAGGCAGAATAAGGTATGTTGTCATTTTTAATACTTTTAAAAGGAGAAATAGATGCTACCCTGAATGCAGGTGCTGCAGCAGGGCACTGGCAAGTTTAGTAGCACAGTTTTCCTGTGGTTTTTAAAATTAAAAGCACAATCATTAGCTGATAAAGTGTGGTGGAATGTTTTGAGAGAGGTATTTCCTTCTTCCCTGAATAAGACTGAGATGGGAATCTTAGAGCCAGTGTTTTGAAATGGATGAAATGTGGAACCTCTGTGAAATGTGGTACTGTGGGATATGCAATGCTGTAGGATAAGGTTTGATGTATCTGCTAATCTCCACAATTAGATAACAAGTTTTTTGGAAAAAAAAATGCTTTATACTGTTGGGCATTCATGTTTAATGTCAAGGCAGCCCCCATTCAGTCTTGAGCTTTTCAGCCCTGACAGAGACTGTCATGCACAGGGAAATGTACTCTGTTAAGTTGTGGTTTTTTTAATGCAATCTTGATGGTGTATTAAGATTTTTTTTTCCAGATAGTATGAGCTGTTCAAGAAATAAATGCTCTCATCCAATTTCAGACAGCATAAAATAAATATATTCTATGCTCAGGGCAGCCCAAGTCAGATCTGACTTGTAGCATTGCTTTTGGAAATGGACAGTTCTTTTCTCCTCACATTTACTGGTGATTTTAGGTATCCCAGCACCTTTAGAAGATTTGTAGCACTGACTTGCTAAAAATTCTCATGTTTTTCTTGTCATGTAGCTTTAAGTAGGAACAGATAATAAGTACATTAAGGGAACTGAAAGATTTATCTCCTTCCCTATTGCTTTGTGTTGTGGGAGGCTCTCAAAAGATCTCCATCAGGTCAAAAGGACCAAGAATGGTTGAAATGTTAAAAAAACCCACACGGCCCTGAAGAAATTTTGCCACAAATCTGTGCCTTCCCCAGGCTGGAATGTGGGCAGGTCCCTGTAGGAAAGGCTTTATGCAGCTTCAGACTTGGAGTCCTTTGTGTATAACACTAATACCATGGGCAGCTTTGACTCTGGCTCTTCCTAAGTGCTGGTTTACTGCTCCCTAAGCCCAGGGCTCAGTCTGGCTGGAGGATCTGAAGGCAGTGAGGAGATAAACAAATGTTCTGGGATGATCACAAATATTCCGTGGGGTCTGGAGAGGCATTGCCCAAGCAGCTGTCCCTGTGTATGCAACCATCAGCTGCCTGGGTAAAGGCCAAAGCCACTTAGAACCAGGGGCAGAAACAGCCCTGGAAGCTGGGGTTTATTGGGAAAAATTCAGAGTTATGGATGACTGCTGTGTGGAGGCACTAGAGGACACCACAATATAAATTCCCTTCTTGCCAGAGCGTTGCGTTGGACGCGCCTTTATCTCGGTGTGGCAAGTTTGAAAAGTTGCCATGCTGTGAGATTTCAGCTTCAGCAGGAGCAGGCAAACCTCTTGGAAAGGTACCATCACCTTCTGCTGGGCTGGAAAATCGCCTCTTTGGCAACAGCAGGATTTATGGGATCATTATCTTATTCACAGGATCGTCCTGGAATTCCTCCCCTTTTATAAAGTCTTTTGAGAGGACAGGCAAGGAATTCAGAGAGCAGAGCTTATTTTTAGGTTTAGTCTGAGCCTGAAATAAATTGAGAAGGCTGAGTAGTGTTACAATAAACAGGGAGTAGAACAGAGACAGGAAATAGGGGGTCTTTGGTAATGAGTTCCAGCCACTCTTGAAACAGAAAGCCAGAGAAAGCATTACTTGAGAATAGTTTCTCAGTGACAGCTTAATAATTTTTAGCTTGCTATTCAGCATTAAAGGGGAACAGTTCCTGCAGATTTATGCTGTCCTTGAAAGCTCCTTTTATAAAGATCATTTAGCAAGTTATCTTTTTAATGTTTTTAAGGCTGCATTGTTCTTGCCGCTAACCGACCCGCTGTTTAAAAAAGCCAGATGTTTGGGGGGGAGCCTGACGTTTATACAGTCATGTGCTATATACACATCTGTGAGGAGCCTTTGGGATAAGACTGTGGCACAGGGGCAGAGGATTCAGCTTAAAATATGAGCAGGCACTGAAGATTTGAGGAGTTGAGGGTTGGGAGGGGAAGAAACCCCAGCTCCATCCTGCAGAACAGAGCAGAGCGCTCGCTTCCAAAAGTTTCTTTTGGCGCTGGGACTGTGACTGCTGAGATGGGCCCGAAGCATGGATGGTGACATTGATATTTACAAGCACTTCACGTGGCTAAAGAGGGTGAGTGATTTGCTGGGCTTTGCTTTCTCTTCCTGAATGCACATTTAGCAAAATCTCAGCGAGCTTTGCTGGAGGAAAAGTGCCTCAGACTTTAAATGGTGCGAGTTTCTCCACGAGAGGCGAATTAAAGACGTGCCTTGGTGGAGGAGGAGGAGGAGGTTTAGGGGGGGGGGGAGAAAATCAGCTGTCTTTGTCTTTAAAAATGAACCTCTAGGATCAAACTTGCAGCAAATGGCAATAGATTCTGGCAAGTGCTTGTGCCTCCACGACAAACCCTGCATGGTCCAGCAGAAGGGAGGAGAGGCTCTTGTTTGCCATGCTGTGCTCCAAAGGGAAAAGTTTCCTGCACCAGCTCTTCCCCTAAGTGATTCTCCATCGGGGAAACTGCATGAGACCCTTCGGGATGCCTTTGTCTCGGGTAAAAATGGTGCTGGTTTTCTTCTGTGCCTGCTGCTCTGCTGAAAAAATGGGGTTTTTTTAAAAGGCAGGGCTGGCTATTTGTTCTGTTAGTTTTGTTGATGAACTGCCCACACACAGATTAACTGCATGAGATTGTTTATGTCTTCCTTTTTTTTTTTAAAAAAAAAAAAGTATGTTTGTGCAGCTCTCTCATCACCTTGAAAAAATCACTTTGTTTCTGTCAGCTTTTAGATTTTATGTTCTCAGTATTTGTTTTTCAGTGCTAGAAAAATCCACGAATGGGACATGAATAGATCCCTGTTTTTAAAATTAGAATGTGGATTTAATTGTGTCACGAAAGAAGCACATTCTTTCATTATTCTTTCAAAATCTATTTTAGCCTGTGTGTGCTTTTCCTGCAAATTTTTGCCTATGTGTACACACACATGAATATGCATGCAAATGCTCTCTTGGGTTTTTTACTAGCTGTATAAACATAAAATATCTGTCAAATCTAATGTGAAACACAATTAGGAACATTTATTTCGTGTAGTTTCTTGAATAAGTGTAAAATATTAATGGTTTGTCAGTCTCTAATAAGAGCTTGAGTATCCTGAAGTTAATTTACCAAATATTTGCATCAGATTCTGGAAACTTTCACATTTCTGGAGTGTGTCTGTGGAGGGGATTAAATGGAAGTGAGTGGATAGTGAAAGAGACAACAGGAAGTAGCTGCTGGTAACATTATACTATTATTTTAACCTGTGCTCTGTGCAGTTAAAGCTAATTACCTCTTTAAAATAGTACTTCTTTAAAATAGTACCTCTTTAATATAGTGTATCTTCAGCTCACATATTAATTTGCTATTTAAATGAGGTTGTGGATACGGCATGTCTGCCACTCCTGCTTCCAGAAATTTCATTTTCCAGAAGACAGGCTTGCTAACAAAAATGTTAATAAGGTCTGCTGCCACCAGCTTGTTCAAAAAGGACATGATGCTCAAAAGCAGCACGAGATTTTGCAGGAATTAATACTGTAATTCCCTTTATGTCAGGTACATAAATGAGAATATCAACACTGCAGCTTTTCCTTGCAAGCTCTTTATAGGGGTGAGCACACGAGGGGGAAGGGAGGAGGACTGAAAGGGATCTTGCATTGTTCCCAGGAGAACTTCAACACCCTGCTCCCAAATTCCTTTGACAAGTGGTTTAGGAACCAAAAAAAAGTTGAAACAGTCTGAGTTGCTGGATCCATCCTCCCATCCAAAATTCCCAGTGTCTCACATCTGGCACTGGCTCTTGAAGCACATAAAGATTTCAGTTCCTGCAGTCACAAACTGCTGCTCCTTGGCTGATAATAAAATTATGAGTTGCTTTCAGAGTAACACATGGCATTTTAGCAGAGAATAACTGCAGCAGACTTCCATAAAGCCTTGGTGAGGTTTGCCAGAGCTGGCTCAAATTTCATCATTAGCAGCAATCCCTTCAGAGACCCAGATGGGTTTTGATGTTGCAGGGCTTGGCTGGGCTGGATTGGTGTGGTATCTGTGGCTTGGATTGGGTTAGGGCAGCAAACAAAACCAAAAATCACGAGATGCAGGCAGGCAAAACAACAGATACAGCTGCTATTTTCAGATGCTGGGGTCTGGTTTTAAGCAGAACATTCTTGTAATATAATGTGTACAGTGGCATCTTGCAACAGCAGCAGGGGGAAAAAAGCACTATTTAAATTTTTTAAAAAGCACTAAAAAAGAGCTTTTTATATCAAACTGAAAGAATCTGTCACCACACTCCAGCTCTTTCCATTGGACTTTGCTGGTGTCAACACAACCTGTGGAAATTCTGGGCCAAGAGGGATGGACAGAGCCAAGGAAGGAGGAGAGGGAGCATTTCTTGTGTATAAACATTGTGCTCTTAAATCACTTTGGGGGAAGTGTTTCTGCAGGCAATTAATTCTGGTTCTTCCACAGGGCCTGAGTGTGCACTGTTAAAAGTTTCTGCTGCAAACAAAGGGACCTGAGATATCCCCCTCACCTGAAAGTGTCTCATTTTTAACAAGTGTTCTTTTGTCCTCCCAAGGGCTTTGGGAGAAGGGTCACACACATTTTTGTGTCATCCTGTTGCTTTATTCTCCTCTTTCCCACCCACCCTTAACTGGAAGGCACCATTCCAAATAAAAACAGTACAACCCACATTTTGGTACGTAGACATGCAGTTATAGCTCAAAGTGATTAATATAAATGCTAATATTCACTGCAAACAGTGCAGCACAGAGCTGGTGGCTGGCCTGGAATTGGTGTGCATTGCTTTTATGCCTTCCTTTTTTTCCTGGAGGAGATTCTTAACCTGCCCCAGCAAAAGGTGGAGTGATCAAACCCATGATGTAGCCATTAAATTCAAGATATTGAAGGTGAATCTTATGACTTCTGCAAGGATATTTTCTTTTAAGACATGTAACTGTCTGGAGGAAAAAAGTAAGTATTGGTTTTCAGAAAAATTATCCAGATAAAATAAAAATATTTGTTTATAATTCTTTTGGTTTAAGGGCTACCAAAATTTACCTAGCTCTCAGTTTCAGACTATGCACTGTCAGCTCTTTTCAAGTGACTGCTACTTTCATTTAACCAACCAGTAACAATGGCAAATAAAAAATCCTGCTGTTGATTTACTAATTGCCCTCAGATGAAAGGCAAGAATTACAGATCCAGAAATCGTGTTCCAGCCCTCTCCTCCTCCTCTCAGGCAGCTGAGGGAATGCAGATATATTGAGATGGGTGTGTATCTGAGGCAGCACTAGTGTGCCAAGAGATTAAATTTGTATTGCATCCATAGCCAGATGCAAATAAAAATATTTACTGTGTAAGTTGCTCACTCATCACTCATCATAATACAGCTCCTTGTGACTCAGAACATAATTCAGTGACCAAAAAGAGTGCTGCAGAGGGGCAAAGACCATGCACTTCTAAATATTTTCAACTCAGGCTGGGAAGAGTCTGCAGTGTGCATTTTGTGGAGTTGGAATGCAATACTGAGGTTTGGTAGTTTGTAGTAAAGCTGACTGGCTGGACTCTGCTGGCCAAAATCCTTGTTTGCAGCTTCTAAATCCAGCAAAAGGCAATACATCAAGCATGTGCCTAATCCTCCCCATTCATGCAAGTATTGTGGTTGCCACAGGCCATGATAATAATTGAATTATCAGTGAGCTGGCTCATGTGGCTGAGGAGGAGAGCAGGGTTGTGACATAATCTGTCTCCTCACACAGGAGGGTGACTTGTTGAAAAAGCTCACAAGTCACCACGTTAACCAGCAGCCAGGCTTCTTTCCCCAGCTCCTCCTTGCTCCACAGCTCAGGGTGAGATCCATGGGGTTTGTGACAAATTTCTGAGTCTCAGCTTGCTGGCCAACTTCAGAAATTGGTGGGGTTAGGATTAAAATCAGCTGTGCTGGAGGATCTTGGTGCTGAAAAGGCACACACAAGGAGAACATCAACTGACCAGCACTTGCTTTGATACTTTTGCTGATTATCCCCATTTTAACTCAGAGTTATGGAATCGTTCTCCAAAGCCTGATTTTTGTGTGTGTGTGTCACATAAGAAGGAAAATTCAAGCCTTTTTCTTGGAAGAGGACTCAATACTGACTGGATCATGCAGGTGATTCTTAAGACACTTGGAACTTTCCAGCAGCGTTCCAATATTGTGTTCGTATTAAACCAGTGAGCGTATTCCAAAGAGAGATTTGGAAAATAAAAATGGAAATGTTAAAGCAGGTCATGAAATGCTTTTTGAAACCTGGCTGGGTGTTCTGACACAGTGGATGGTGCCACATCCAGCTGGGGACTGTCCCCAGGGATGTTCCCCAGGGATCAGTGTGGGACCCAATCCTGTTTGGAGTCTGTATTGATGAACTGCACCCAATCCTGTTTGGGGTCTGCATTGATGGTGTGGTCCCAATCCTGTTTGGGGTCTGCATTGATGGTTTGGTCCCAATCCTGTTTGGGGTCTGCATTGATGGTGTGCCCCAATCCTGTTTGGGGTCTGTATTGATGGTGTGCCCCCAATCCTGTTTGGGGTCTGCATTGATGGTTTGGTCCCAATCCTGTTTGGGGTCTGTATTAATGGTGTGCCCCCAATCCTGTTTGGGGTCTGAATTGATGATTTGGTCCCAATCCTGTTTGGGGTCTGAATTGATGGTTTGGACTCAATCCTGTTTGGGGTCTGCATTGATGGTGTGCCCCCAATCCTGTTTGGGGTCTGTATTGATGGTTTGGTCCCAATCCTGTTTGGGGTCTGAATTGATGGTTTGGACTCAATCCTGTTTGGGGTCTGCATTGATGGTGTGCCCCCAATCCTGTTTGGGGTCTGCACTGAGATCTGGATGAGGGGACCAAGTGCACACAGGGCAAGAGCAAAGATAACACCAAGCTCTCTCATAGTGACAGGATGAGAGAAATGGCCAAAGTTGTGCCATGAGAGCTTCAGGTTGGATGTTAGGAAAAATTTCATCACAGAAGGGATTATAAAACACAAGAACAGACTGCCCAGGGAAATGCTGGAGACACCATCCTTGGAGGAGTTTAAACAAATGTGTAGATGTGGTATTTGAGGACCTGGTTTAATGGTGAAAATGGTGGTTTTGCTGGTTGGCCTCAATGTCTTTTCCAGCCATAAGAATTGTAGGATTCCTGTAGGCAAAGTATTTATGGCATGCAGTTGATTGTTTATCTGCAGTGCTGCTGCCATCAGCATATTTTTAGCTACCTTGCCTTAGCAAATCTTTCCTTCTACTTTATCATGTGTTATCATAAACTTTTTTAATGTGTTTTGTGCAATCTCTCTCATTCCTTCATTGTAAGAGGCATAGTTAGCATATTTGGCTTATAATTTGTCAAGCCCAGGTAACAATTTTTGGTCTTTAACGCTGGATCTTCTGAAATAACAGCTCCAGCCTTTCAGACCTGTGCAGCCCCATGGCCAGAGTTTATGTGTTGTTTGTGGGTTCTGGGAGCAGCTGGAAGCCTCTGTGGTGTGCATTGTGCTGGAGGTGCTGTGTTCAGTTGCTGCTGCTCCATGTGACACCTGGCTCAGTTCCTGCTCAGTCCTGGCTCTCCCAACTGCAGAATGCACCCCAGCCCTCCCCAGATGGCCTTGGCTCGTGTTACACTGCTTTATCTTGTCTTTATACATGCCAGGAAGAATCAATGAGTCTCAAACAACTGCTCCACGTCAGTCAGACACTTATTTAGCAGCTCATTTTTCTGCCTGCTGTGCCTTCCTGTGCTTATCTGGCTGACCTCACACCTGCATATTTAGAGCCATTTCTGTGAGGTCTTGGACCTTAGCTGTACTTATTATGTGGTCAAGAACTTGTGAGGAAAGTGTATTTTTGAGTGGAGTTAACACATTCATCTTTTGGTGATGGATGCTGGGGAGTGAGGTGAGGAGTGAGCACCTGCACATTCTGTTTTCAGTGTTCCTCTGACCCCTTAAACAGGGACAAAATACCAAGGCTGCTCAATTTAGAGGTGATTCCAGTTAAAGGCCTTGCAGCTATGCTGTAGGGCATGATTAAAACATAAGAGCCAGATGCATAGGAAAAAAATACAAATAATAGAATGCAAGTCAGTGCAGACTTGCTCCAAGTTATACATTTTGAGCAGGAACAAAGAGTAAAAGCAAAATGAAGAACAGGCTGGCAGCTGAATAAAAGCATTTTAAAGGGATCTGGAAGTTATGGGTCCTAGGCTGAAAATATATCAATTTTATTTTATGTTTAATATGGATAGAAATATGGCCTGAGAGTCTGTGAAAAGGTTTTACCACTCAAGCCAATTCCAGTTGGAGTCCTGTGTCTCCTCTTAGGCACTTGATTTCTAAAGCTGGGAAATACTTGGTGAAGAGGAACCAAAAGAAAGCAACAAAACAAATCTTGAAAAATTAACCTGTGAGTAAAAGACAGAAAAATTATTATTTTCTTTCACAGCATGAAGAAGGATCTGCTAACTAGAGATGTCAAGATAATCTTCAAATATGTAAAAAATCTCTGAAGTGAACAGAAGGACATATTTTTAAATTTATGGTGGTATGATAACCATGAAGCTGAAGAAATTATTCAGATTAGGCATTAAGAAAAATGCTCCAGTGATGGGTAGGTAAGAAGTAGATGGAGAAGCTGTAAATTCTATTTCTGGAGGTCTTTAGGAGAAGACAAAACAAGAATATTGCAAATAATCATCAGCCCTAGGATGGAATAGACGGATGGAACCAGATGATCTCTTCAGATATTGTGATTCTCTTCATTTATTTCAAAATAATCAGAACAAGGGTGCTCAGTTTCTCTCAGCTTGTAAAGGTGCCACACTTGTATCTAGTGCCACATTTATATCTAGTTCAGCACTTTGTGGCTTGAGAAGTGTCTTTTGATTGGATAAAAGTTTGATTTCTTGATTTTTAGTTAATTAGCACCAAGTTTATCTTCAGCATCTGCTTTACCTTTGGGCCTGTAGTCCTCAGTATAGCTCAAGAAGCCATAAATATGTTAATTTTTTTTTTAAAAAAAGACCTGTTCACAAACATTCAGCTGAAAAAGAAAGGACAGTTGGGGAGGAGGATTATGATTCTCTGGGTGCCATTGTGCCAGGGGCTATAAATGAGCAGTTGGAGGGAGCTGCTGGGATTCCTGTATGAGCTGAAAGCCAGGCTGAGTGCTGAGCTCCCTGCCAGGAATGCAGTGCCTGCAGTGGAGCTGGGAAATCATCCTCCCTCTCAGGGCTCAGCTTTCCTGTGATGCTCTGAGCAAACAGCTCCACTCCCACAATGTGTCACGTGCAGGGTGAACCTAGGAGACACTTCTAAACCTAAATAAATCTGCAGATTTTTTAAAATTAAAATTAATTAAAATTTTAAAATACAAAGTATTAAAATTCATAGGAAATGAGGTAGAATAGTTAAGGACAGGCTGTGTTTCAGAAGGTTTTGCTCCCTAGAGCTATTTAGAAATCCAGAAGTGGTTGGGTGGCTAGAGTATTTCCTGATAAGAATTTGATCATTTGAATAAATTTTTAATTGCTAACAAAAAACTTCCAGTTTTCTTTCAACAATTTTTAGGAATAATACACCTATAGCAATTTTTACCATTTTTATTGCAAGATTCATTGACTTTGGCAAAAGACTGTGGAGACTAGATATTTAAAATTAAATGGGTTTTGTTTTGGTATTTTCCATTGAAATTATAATTTTCTAGAAAATATCAGTCTGTTCATTTATCACTCTTGAATGCAGGAAATGAGAGAGTATTCAAAATACAGCTAAAAAAATGTACCTTCTTAATGTACATTAGTTTTTAATGTACATTAGGTACAGGCATAATACATATACAATAAACAGTTCAGATCTAAGCACACATTTTTCATTTTTTTAATCTTATAAAAACTGCTTAATGTACAAAACTCACATTAACTTGCTTGAAACTTGAACTGTAAAAATTCTCACAGCACTTTTTTTTTTCCTCACAGTCACAGGTGAACCATCATTCATCCAATAATGAAACTTATCAAGAAAGGTTGGCACGATTAGAAGGAGATAAAGAGTCACTCATCCTGCAGGTATGTCCAAAAAAGAGAAGAAAATTGTCTGTATAGTTGATATTAAATGCATAAAAGTTGAAGTGGCAGAGTATTTTCTGTTAAACAAATGTTAGCAGGTCGTGAGAGGTAACTGATATTTAACCAGGAATTAATTTTTAATCTGTGTAATCCCTTTAAATGGTGGAGTTACCTGGTAGAGGAGAGGAAAGGGGTGTAGCAGCAGTAAAAGTGGGGGGGATGACAAAGAGAATAAAAATAATTCTGTCCCAGGCCACAGCTGGGGTGCTGGTTCTCATTCTAGGTTTGCTGGGTCCTGCCAATTTTCTAGGTTCTGAGTGCCTTTAATGAACCAGAAGACTGGCAGGTAGACAGAACTGGGATTTTTCCTGTTTATATGCTGTACCAAAATTGTTTACATCATTGAAAAGCTTAAGGGGGGTGGAAACAGGGACAGAGAAAATTTGACAGTAAAATGCAAGGCTAAGCTCTGGCAGGTTTCCTGTTTCTCAGTTTACCTTTTTCAAACAGATCCTGTGTCACATATAAGTTCTCCTGGAGAAAACACATGTTGCACAACTTAAAAAAAAAAATTCTGTGTATTTTTTGCTAGTACTAAACTGTACATTCCATGCTTTCTAAAAAGTGAAGCTGGAGATTATTTAAATTGCTTTTGCATATCCTTTCCCTTCATGCTTTCAAATGCATATTGCCAGCACATGTATTTCTATCAAACAGAGCTGGAGTGAGTTGGGTGGGTGCTCTCCCTGCTTTCAGTCCCAAGTTTCTGTAAACATGTTTTGTCCTGCATGTTCTGCTCACACTTGTGTTCATCTACTGAGCAGAAAACTCAGTGCTGTTGTTAAATAAACAAAACTTGTTTTGAGACACAAGCTTTGGCTTGGTTGGGTTTTTTTTTTCTTTCATTGCTGTTGAACTAAATTGCTCTTACCAAATTTAAGGAAAAAAACCCACTGGCTGAAAAACAATCTTCTGGTTGGAAGTTAAGTGTGCACTGCAAATTCCCTTTACAACTGATATTTATTAGCTCATCTTTTATTGATCAAGGGGTTGTTAATGGTAAAAACTTGGTTCTCTGAGTAACAGCAAACAGTTTTCCACACTGTGCATTCATGTCTTGAACACTTGAGCATCTTATGAGTGGAGAGCAAAATCCAGCTGTTCCCTCCAGAGCAGGGAGAAATCCCAGTTCTACCTACCTGAGGCTGGAGCTGGTGCACCTGTGAGGGAATCCTTTGTTCCCCCATCTCTGTGCAGCCCTGTGCATCAGCTTTTGTGGGTCTAACAGTGCTGCTAAATCCCTGCAGGCTGCTCAGGATGTGCTTTCCCTCCCTTTGCCCTGCAGATTTTCAGTAACAATTTCTTCACCCACACCATGTGGAGTGCAGCCAGCCAAATGCACTAAACACAGGGGGTTTGTGACACATTTTGGGACCTGCCTAGAGTTTGTCTTGGGAGGAATAGAGTAAAATCAGATCTAGAGAATGTCTCCTTCACATTTTATTCCCATCAAACCCACAGGCTTAGTCAATATTTATGATTTTCCTTTTGCTGCAGAGCTGCAAAAAGCCCCAGGTGAATAAGACAGACCAAAACCTCAGCTGGAAGATGAACAGCAACAAGAGCAAAGATGCCAGGGTGGAGCTGGGTTTAGCACCTGGCTCACACCAGCTCTGTCCAGGCAGTCAAGCTGAGCTCCATGGCCCTGGGGATGCTGCTGGGTGTGACTGGGGCAGGAGGGATGGGAAAGGAGGAGGAACAGAGCTCCTCTATTCTGAATTGCACCAGTGGCTGGCCCATGGCTGCACTCTGGAGGGAATGTGAGCCTGGGAGCACTCCAGCCTTGCCTCAGACTCCTAAACCTTTCTAACACTCAATTTTTAGCTAAGTGTTCAATAGCCTCACTTTTACAGAAAATATATCACCTACAGGCTGAGGCTTGCAGGGGTTGCACTCCTAAGGCAAAGATGGAACTGCCAGCGTAGCATAAACTGGGATTTTGTTCTGGCTGCAGCCTCACAGATTCCTTGAAGAGTCTGGCAGATGTGACCCTGGACAGAGAGAGGAAAATATGAGCTCCAAGTGGCTGATGTGCCTCTCAGCCCAGCTGCTGGAACACCCAGCACAAGCTTCTAAAGCTGCTAAGCTTCCACTAAATTTCTTTGCAGGCCACATTCAGCATCCAGAGTTTTCCTTCCAGGTTGCAGTGGTATTTAAACCTAACCTGATGCTCTGAATAAAGCTGGTTTTCTTTGTCTGGAATGTACATCATGCTGAAGGAGAGAATTCAGTTTATTCCCTCGTGCCTTCTGACCTCACATGGGGCTTTTTGTGTATCATCCCTCATCTGATGGGAGCAAAACAAAGCAGCCAAGCAGCAGATTTCCTTGCAGGGAGTTCTCCTGCCCAGCCTGGATGTGTGCCCCTGCACACCTCTCATCCTGAGCTCAGCTGCACTCTAAGCTACAGCCAACTACTCTAATGGGAAAAAAAAAATAAATTAAATAGTCTTTTCTTTTTAATTCTTTTTTTCTGTGATTCTTTCCCAGGCATGCTTGGCTTTGTGTCAGCAGGTAAAAGAAATACAGATCTCTCCCTCTGCAGCTTCCCTGGAGTGAACTCGATTGCTCATTGGGTTTTTAGACATGCTGCATAGTGGATATAACTTAAAATTTCACTTCCACATACTGTACATTTTTATGGTTTTTTATTAATATAGGTGTTGCAGGGTTGGATGTGAGAGCATATATGAGTTTTTGTCAATGCTTTTCCTTCAAAGTGGAGTTTAAACACCTTAGGCTCCTTTGTTTGTTTGTTTTAGATAATATTTTTCTAGAATAATCAAGGCTTTTATATAACTAAATAGTCAAAATGAACATACAGAGTCTATGCTCTTAACATAAGAATTATCACTGGGGTTTTTTCTGTATCTTTCTAATGTTATCCTGCAGTTTTTTCTGCTTTGTGAGATTTGGGTTCAGCTGCTGGGCTTTTTTTATTCCACACTCACTTCTCTGTACCACCATTCCCACAGTTCTTTACCAGGATTGCTTATTTTTGCTTTTCCTGGGGTTCATTGTCTGTATCTCCCTGCTTTTGCTTTCATGTTTTGGCTTGCCAAAGCCTGGGAATTTTTGTTGGAAGGGAACTTTGGCACAGCTAAAACTCGCCTTTTACTCATGGCATTTTTACAGCTGTAGATAGGCAAGCTATCAATAAAGTTTTGTTCTTGCAAGAAGCAATTGGTTGGGGTGGGAATGAACAGTTTTCCTGCTTATCTGTTTTAGGGAGTGAAATGCCAGCAGAGCCCTAAATGGCGATGCACTCTCCAAAACCACACCAAATATTTCCAGTATCCTCTGCTCTTGCTTGCTCCTTCCCAATTTTCCAGCCTTTTGCATGGAGGGACCCAGGCTTACCTATAGGCAGCATTCTTGAAATGCCCTTTGTCTTTTTATATCAAAACAAAACAGTTGCAGGGGAGGGGAGATGGGAGGGCGGGGTTGGAGCAAAAATAGAGGTAAGGCTGCAAAACTCAGTTTTGGGAGAGCAGGTTGGTGCAGTGCACAGGAATATTAAAGCTTTGAGGGCTTTGAAAGGCAACTTCTTGTCAAAACGTGCATTTGGATGTTCCATGCATAAGGTAATTGGAACTTATTTCCAGCCAGTTCAGCAGCACTGTGCTTCTCCTCTCAAATTACAGGTGAGTGTTCTCACAGACCAGGTGGAAGCTCAAGGAGAGAAAATCCGGGACTTAGAAATCTGTCTTGAGGGCCATCAGCTGAAGCTGAATGCTACAGAAGAAATGCTCCAACAGGTAAAAATCTGGCTTGCAGAGCTCCCTGCACAACCTTCTCCAGCAGTGGGGTGAGCACACATGAGCAGCTTTGGCAACAGGATAAAACAGGGAGGAAAAAAAAAAAAAAATCTTCTTTTATTGTTCTCCTCCTGCTTTGCACTTTTCCCCCCCTCCAATAAATGTTTCTTTGTTTTTCTGTTGCAGAAAAGTTTTACTGGCTGGTTGCACAATGCTGTACGTGGCAGCATGTGCAATGAAACTATTGTGTCTTATTTGAACTGTGCTTATTTGGACATGGCTGAGTAACTGGTTAGACAGGTTAAATGTATCTAATTCATTTAAGAGTTTTAGAATTAAGAAGTTGTATTTAAATGCCTTCTGCTTTCCTATGGCTTTGAAGTTGGAACAAGCAGCAATTTGAAATGAATTACTTTATCAGGTTCTGTTCTAGAACCATTTTCTCTTCACTTCGGAGCTTTCCCCTTATCTTGATGTGAGAAAATTTGTGTATAAAGACATTTTTTCTTCATTTCAATCAACAGTTCCAGGCTACATGATTTAATCTTTGCTCTTTGGTGTTCTATGTTGAGGGAGCAGAACAAATGATAAATTAAATACCTTACAGAACTTGCAGGTCTGTTAATGCCAAAGTTCTTTCCCTGTGCAGTTTTCTGTTACAGATGCAGATCATCCACTGTTAATGCATTACATAGATACCAAAAATAGATTTGAAACTGTAAATGAGCCTCAAAAACCTATGCCAGAAATGTTTAGGATAGATGCTGCTCTCAATGAGCCTAGTTCTTCTCTCCACAAAAATATTTTGTGTTATAAATTTGCTATTTTGGTCCATGTGAGATACACAAACCTTTTTATGAACTGATCATAGCTTTAAATTATGGTAAGGATCCTTGTGCATATGTGTGTAAACAGCAGCAGTTTCTATGAGATAAAATTGTATCCTAAACAGTTGAAATTATAATTCTCAGAGGTTCTTGGAAAAAAGCTTCCCTCTCACACAGTCCAACATGCTTCCAGCTGGGAAAGGCTGTATTCTGAGGGGGTGTCTGAAAAATGCAAACAGTGAGTGCATGTGGTTTTCCAGTGAGATCTGAAGTGAAACTCAAAGAACAGTGATTGTTTAAGTTGGGAAAATCTCTTTTCAGGCTCCAGGAAGGCATTCACAGCAGAGTGCAGAAGCTTCCTCCTCCAACTGAAGCTGGAGAGTTTCTGCTAAAACTGTTCATTCTTTCCCTGACTTTATTTTTTTTTTTTTCCCAGATGATATTCTGAGGAAACTGTGAACTCAAAACCTTATTTCCCAGAACACTGAGGCATCTGAAAATAGAATATAATATTGCATGAGCATTGCCATTTCAGTGAAAATGTTTGCATGTGCCTGTCTGGAGTTAGGCTCACACACAAATTGCTTACACATCTGATCCTAAGGTGATAAACCACAAAAGGCTGTACCAAAGCTAAAAATGCCAGAGAATCTCCAGATATGTCTAAAAAAAAAAGCCTTAAATCCAAATTTTGGAATGACTTTGAGCAGCTGTAGTAGTTGTTTCTCCCAGTAGACAATGGGATATGGGAAACCCAAGTTAGATCTCTCAGCAGTCAGAGAAGTTGTAATTTATTGTCTCAGCAGAGGAGCCTATTTAATATAATTTATTTTGAAAGTTTTCAATTCATCTGGTTGAGAAGGTTATGGGGGATGAGTTGAGATTTGGGCAGAAGAGAATGAGCTGATCATGTGGTGGTTGTGACATCCTTGTAAGATATGTGACCAATGGACTTTGCTGAAGATAATTTGTCAAAAGTAGAGGGAGTGGGGTCTCATGAGCTTGAATAGATGGATCAGTCAGGTTTTGGGGAGAGCTGGGCTCAGACCTCCTCCTCCAGCTGCTGCTGCTCTCCTGCTTTTCAGAATGACTCCTGTTACCATCTTAGGAGGGGGTGTAGTGTAAATTCAGGTTTATTTCATGGTTCTGCTTCCTTATTTACAATAGATTGAACTCCACTGATTTTTGTCTTTGTCAACTTAAGTCAGCTGCTTCCTCTAAGTGGAAAATGGAGCAATAAAGATAAAGCCCTGTCTTTTTAGTTTTGAGAACTATAAGTAGAGCGACTCATAATTAATTCTGTGCAAAATATGCTTCAATTAAAAAAAAAAAAATTAGAAACCTTAAGGTAACCTAATGATGATAGCTGGAAGTTCCATGACAGAAAGGGTATCTGATGCTACCCTGAAAGTAGTTTTTGCTGAATTTGTGCTAGCAGAGACTTGCCCTCTTTGGCAGGGTGGGGTTACTGGCAAAAAATCCTTCTGGCTTATGATTTATGCACAGTTGTTTTGAACCCTGCTACAAAGTGATCACAGAACCACTTCTGAAACAGCAGCTGGAACAAACGTTACACAAACAACACAAAGTGGCTGCTCAGCATTTTGGGTGGGCATCTTGAATGTGGAGCAGCAGCAGCAGAGGGGAAGGTCCTGTTCTCCTTTCATCCTCCTCCTCCTGACCATGTTTTTCTGCAAATTATTTGGGATTCTCATGCTCAGCAAACCCTCTCCCCACTGGCTGGGTTAGAACTAACCTGGGGTTTGGAAGGAGGGGGCTGTTTTTGTGATGGCTGAGGGACAAAGCTCCCAGCAAAGGTCAAGGTGTGGCAGAAGGGCAATGCAGAGATGTGCTTTGGCCTCACTGTTTGTGGAACAGTGCCAGGGAAAATCCAGCCCAGCAACATTTGGGCAATGAGGGGATCCTGTGTGAGAGCCTGGTGTGCAGTTACACACAATGTGATGCTTATGGCATCAAACCCAATATTTTACTCCTGTAAGGGCACTTTTTCCACCAGAGATTGTAATTAAGGAAAGTAATTTTCCACCTTGAAGGTGTCTGTGTTTTCTTCCTTCAGAAAAAATGAATCTGAATGAGTTTCAAAACTCATGAAAGTCAATGGCAAAACTTTAATTTAGCCATAAAGTACAATTCAGGCTTGGGCCAAGAAACAAGGTCATCCTTCAGAGTAAATGCTAACAGAAAATTGTCTAGAGCATGACTGGGAGCAAGACACACATTTAATTTAATCTCATGGAATTACCTTCCAGTGTGGTGTCTGTCCTGCTGCTGAATGTAATAAATAATAGATGTAATAAAGGATTTGGAAAGGCTGGCCCCTGTGAACAGCTACCTGCCTTTCCCCTTAGCACATTGTAATGCAGATGTCTGGGAGTAAAATTGAAAAAACCTCCTAGAATTATCCTAGGAAAACAATTTATGCTGTGACAGTTCACTTCCAGTATATCAACTGCTTTAAATTGTGAAGTTGCAGCCAATTCTACAGAACAATGATGGGTGTGTTTGTTCTAAGTCACTTTGTGGCATTACTAAGTAAATGCCACAAACTCTTCTTCCAGTCAATTTTAAGAAAGAAATTTTGTTTTCATTTTTTGGTTTTTTGATGGTTTTGTTGTTGTTGGTTTTTTAGTTTTTTGTTTTGGTTTTTTTTGTGTTTTTTTTTTTTTTTTTTTTTTTTTTTTCTTGGGAGGAGAGAAGGCTTTGGGGAAATCTCCTATCAGCCTGCTGTAAAATTGGAAAGCAGAAGTAGTTTTTGCTCTATTAAATTGCCCTAAACTGGCCCATACCAGAAGCACCAGCCATGCCCAATGTAAACACTGAATGCTGTGGAATCTCTGCTGTCAGTTTGACAGCTGTGCCATGTCCAGCTGAAAAATGAACCTTCTGCACACACAGATTTCCCCTCCATGGTCCCTTCACGTGCATTTGTAGGTAATTTTCATGAGTAATTACCTCTATGCCACTCCAGAGCTGTGCTTTATTTATTTAACAGATTGCCATTTCCCTGGGAGCTCTCTGGAATAAGGGACAGCAGTTTGTTTTGCCAAGGACAGTCCTGGTCTGGGTGGCAGGATTTTTCCTGGGTCAAACCCCAGATGTGCTCTTCCAAATGATTTCTGACACAACCCAGGGCACTCTTGTTGGGTAGTTTTGTTGTGTGAACACCATTGTGTCTTCAACCAAGTGGATTCTCTTGGAAAAGTACAAACAACTTGGTTTTAGGATGCCTTGTGTCTTAAAAATTACACATAAAAACATGAAATGTGTGGGTGTAAACCTGTCAATTTATGGCCCACTTCTGCCTGGGTGCAAGGACCAGAGGAAGGTGTGCCAGCAGTGGGGAACATTTTAAAAAACTGGATTAAAAGAATGCAGGGGGAGCTGAATCAGAGCAGGAGCTTGAGGCCAGCACTGCTCAGTGTGTACCTGCCCTGGCTGTGCAGCTGTCTCATGCTCAGAGCAGCCAGGATCCTGCCCTGGGATAAATCTGCTGTGCATGTTTGCTCCTCAGGAACTCTGCTGGCTGGCAAAGACCATTCCTCCAGCCTTCAGTTGCCTGAGTTATCTGATCTTAGATGAATTTCAGCACTTGTTTATAGCATGCAGGAGCTTCTTGCCAGCAGCTGGCTCAGTGGCTCGGATTTTGAAGCGTGCTCTGTGCTCTGGTTGAGCTCTGAGGTTTTTTCAGAGCTTGCTCTCAGGCTGTGCAAGCTTTATCTCTCCAGGTGAGCATTCCAGAGCTTTGCTCCTCTGCACTTTCAATCTGCTCCAAGGGCTGGCAGGGTTTTGGAGAGCTCTGTCCTTTCCCTGCCTTAACCATAAAATGGGCAAGGGATGCACTGGAGGGCTGTAATTCCCTGCCATGGCTCTCAGCTGGGTCTCCAGCTAAGCAAATCTCTCATTTCTGCCCCAGCTGACTGCTGAGAAGGGCAGCCCTCCCTAGGGCTGGTCTGGCTGGATTTTGCTTGCCAGGTAGGTAGCTGGGTTTGTCTGTCTCCCTCAAGGCTTTTAACAAGGGTGAAAAGTAAGGGATTTTTGTATTTTGTACAGTGCACAAGTGCAAATGGGATCTTTGGGTTTTGTATTTTTTTCCCCCCCTCCTCACTTGACTAAAATCTCCCTTATGGTTTCTCAATCAGTGTATCCATAATTGTTTCTTCTTGTTTTGTGGAGAGCTAAATATCCTGGAATTTTCTGTGCTTGCAGCTGAGAGCTTAAAAAGTTGTGGTGTCCTCTTTCCAAGCTATTTCTGTCACGTTAGATTTTATAAACTGTTTTATAAGAGTTATATATTTCCAAGACAACTAAATGTGAGAGAGAGATATGCAGAATGTGCTGCAGCTTCATTGGGAATATTGGAAAAGTTGATTAAGTATTTTAGAAGTCTGCAGTGTGAGTTTTAAAAAGCATGTTGTTTTTGGAAATAGTTTGCTATTCTTTGATCTGTCTGGTACATGTATATGATTGCTTCTGCATGCCTCCTCAATTTTTAAAGTTAAAAGTTGAGTTTAGAAAAGGAACTTTAAGGAGGTAAGTTGCACTTACAGAGTATAATATATAGGACATTTTAAAACTAAAAACAAGTATCTTGTTCTAAAGACTCCCTAGGGTATGTTCTATATCTGTTCTATTTTTCAGCTAAGATCCTCCTAAAGCTGCCACAGCCTAAATTACCATTTTGCCTGTCTTATATTATCTTTTTTTTGCTTCGAAACCAAAAACATAAATTTGTATTTTCTCTTCTTACAATCGTGTATTTATTCTGGCCGGACTCAAGTTGCATCATACAGCTGAAATACACTATAATTTCTCTGTAACAAAATGGTTCACATTCTTAATGAGCTGTTCACTGTGAGCATCTGCTTGAAGATGAAAATAATTGCTTCCAGATGTTCCTGTTCCAAGAGGAGAAGTTTACTTCAAACAGCACTTGCTTTCAAAGCAAAAGTTGGGTCCTCTGGATTCAAGGGAAATTATCAGCTGCTTTAAATCAGTGGAGCTCCATTGAAAACAAACCAGGGGTACTTAGCTGTTCTGCCTGTTTTGAGGTTTATGCCAGTTTGCTCCAGCTGAGAATATCTGACCCCTCAGCTCCAGAGCAAATTGTAAAATTTTGTTGGAGCTGATTAAAAACAAAGCAAGCCCGAGCAGCTGCCTTCATGCTCATTGGAGCAGGTAGTGCCTCACACTGAGCTCCTGAGTTTGGGGTGAGAGCAGTGAGTGTGGATGGCTCTCCCTTGCATGACTGAGGGTAATTTAGGGGTCTGTAACAAAAATAGGGAGTAATGCCAGATGGAGCACTCAAAGGATAGATCTTTTGTTTAAAATCCCCAGGGGGATGCTGTGGCTCCTTGCCTTATTAAGAAATCTTCCTCCCATATCATGGAACAGTGTCCAAAAAAAAAAAAAAAAATGCTAAATGTTGTTTTAGCTCAAGAGTGAATAGAATCTGTCCATGGGGCCAGAGTTGCCCCATCCTGCTCTTTTTTCTGATGTTCAGTGGCCTTATTTCATATCAAAGCTCCCATTTTTAGCTCTGCCTCAACCTGCAGCAGTCTTCCACCTAAACTGCTGTGCAGAGCCTGTTCTGTACTGGGATGTGCCTCTGAAACTCCTGTAAATCACTGTTTTTTTCTGGAAGACAGAGGGGTTATTTGTAATTACAATTGTAATTTTTAATCACCTGTGCAGAAAGCAGCTCCTCCTGGCATTTCATTAAGTGACTGCCTCTCAGAGTTTCTCAATAAGAAAGTCAGTGCAATATCTTTCCCTGATTAGTGGTGATTTATTTCATTCAGAGGAGAAAAAAAAAAGGCAAAAAAAGAAAGAAAAAAAGGTCAAAACCATGAGGCTACATTTCTGTTTATTTTCCCATCCATCCACAGATATCATTGCCAATGTCAGCAGGAATGGCATGGCATTGGGAATAGTGGGTGGCTTGGATAATTGGTGTTGTAATACAGATGCAAGTTCAGTACTATTTTTAATTTGTGCAATATTCCCCACCAGACTAAAATAACTTACATGCAGAGCAGATTTTGAAATAAACTTTAACTCTGTAATCTTTGAAATAGCCTTTGTGGCTTCTCCAAGCCATGGTCTACAATGTAGTGTTCAGTTTGGGGCAGAGGAAGGGATGAGAAAAGGGTGATGGACGTGGTGGTTTCTGATCCCTCAATAACATCAGCAGAGATCCAGATTAACTATGACAACTCCACTTAAATCATATTAATCCATGTAATTAAAGACACAGTCTGCTGTGAGTCCTCAGTGTGATCCATGTGATCAACACACTAATGGGATTTATGAATTATCACAAAATATTTTATTTGGAAGCCTACATTCTTTTGTTAAAAATCGATTTGGTGCTTGAAAGACTAAGTGTGAATTTTTCAGTGAGGCTTTAACTCCTGATGGGACTTTTTTTCCTTTTGGAAAGGGAGGTGACAGAGGCATTTGATTTATGAAATAGTGTTGCTTCTGCTGCTCAGTTTGGAGAAGGTGCTCATTCTGCAGTACATCCTTTATTGATGACATGTGACAAAAAAGTCTACAAGGTAATCCTAAGGCATGGCTTTGGCTGATGAGTGGTTTAAGAAGGCACCAACTCTTTTGTAATGTGCCATTGTGTAGGTTTGTGTCTGTTCAGCCTGAGTATTGTTTTTGATTTCATGTCTAGCCCAGGGATTAACTTTGCCATACATTTCCTTGAAACAAGGAGTGGGGCACGGTGGTTTGGTGATTAACACAAAACATTTAGATGAAAATAACTGCAGCCCTTGAGAAACACACTGAGGCTCCAGCTGAGGGTTTGGTGTGGGCCTGCCAATAAAACAAACACATGGCAGGCTGTCAGTGCTCACAGAATAACTGGGGGAATATTCTGCTTTGCTCCCAGGAGCTGCTCAGTCGCACGTCGCTCGAGACTCAGAAGTTGGATCTGATGGCTGAAGTTTCAGACCTGAAGATTAAGCTGGTTGGCATGGAAAAGGAGCAGAGTGAATATGAAGAGAAGCAGAACAAAGCTGAGGTGAGGTTTTTTTTTCATCAGCTTGCTTTAATTTTTTTCCATCCCATGTCTATGGCGTTTCAACTTTTGGGCTGAAACCAGCACAGAAAATCAGGATTTTCCCTGCTTGCAGCACAGCCTGGATCACTGATCCTGTGAATTCGGTGTGCTCATGCATTTTCAGGATGGGGGTTCTTTTCCTCTCTCTCATTACACTTCAGAGGTTGCTGTTGGGCTTCCATCAAGGCCAAAAAAGTCTGGAGTCCCTTCCAGAAGCATTTATTGCAGTGGGTGTTGGCTTAACCCTTTCCTTTCCCATGGCTGTGCCAGGCTTAGCAGAGCTCTTCCCTTGTTTTTGTGGCAAAAAAGACTCAGTGTCAGGGCTGCCACAAGCACTGAGATTGGAGATATAAAGGTATTTGTGGCACTTGGGAAGGATTTCACCTCAAAGGTGTCTTTCCCCTTTGGGAGAAAATAATAATAATAAATAATAATAATGAAAATAATAATAAAATAATAATGATAAATAGTGTAAAAAATATCTTTGGCTGGAGGCAATTCCAGCCCTCGCTCCCTTTCAGATGTGGAGAGTTCTGGACATCAAAGGAGCCCTGGGGTTTGCTGTAGTGGTTAGGAAAGGGAGTATGAAACAGGGAATTCATCTGAGCAGCATCCATAGCAGGCTGGTGAGCAGCAGGTGGGAGCAGGGAAGGAAAGAAGCTGTGGAAGAGAGAAATTCATACAAATTCCCATGTGTTGCCCTACTTATGGTCCTGTAAGGGAACCAGCTAATCCAGCAGGAGAGGACTGCCTGGAAAGGAAGAATTACTGGCTCTGGGATTTATGCATTGCTGACTGGAAAAAAAAAAAAAAATCCAAACTTTGTTCCATATTGATTTAGGAGAATTTGAACTGCAGGCAGCATTGGGAACTGTTTGCTCTGCACAGCTCTGCTGTGGAATAGTGATAACTATGCATGAGTGCCCTGCCTGCAGTGACGTGGCTCATTTGGGGTGTGCTTGCTTCCCACTCATTCCTTCTCTGAAGTTCTCTTTGGGGATTCAAAGACAGCACAAAGAGAATGATTTCTGGCAGAGCTTGCAAGCCAGAGAGGCACCAGCTGCTGGTTTCTTACCACCTGTGACCCTTCTCCTGCCCTTTCAGGCATCATTGCCACTCTCAAGGTGCCTGAAAATCTGAGCAGCACCTGCTGGGTGCTCCCAGTGCTTCCCATGGTGTGTGGAATCCAGGGATGAGAATGCCTGAGTCACTGCAGGGCACACACAGCCAGCCTGGCTCCTGGCAAGCAGAAAGATTTGGGGTGCACTTTTTATGCATTTTTTTATTTTAGTTGGTTTAAGGAGGTTTGGAGCTGTGAAATTCTGCTGCTGCAGTGAGGTGGGTGTGGAAAAGTTGAGCTTGGACAGCCTGGGTGCCTTTGTGGCATTGCTCAGTGATAGGACACCTTCCTGCTGAGATGGAAAAAGGGATTCTGACCTGATGGAAAAACAGATTCTGACCTGATGGAAGAGTTGGGAATGGCTGTGTTGAGGGTGTGCTGAATTATTAACTACCCCAAGGAGTGATTAGGTTTCTGGTGTGTTGAAAGTCACAAACCTTTGCACATGCAGAGCAAGGAAAATGGGTGTTCTAAAGAAAGCTGTGGGAAACAAAAAGTATTTTTTATTTGCTTGTTGAGAGCTGTTTGTGTATTTATTTCAGAGTCTCCTGAATGAGCATTAATCAAATTTATCAGGAGTTGCTTTCAATCAAATTGGATGCTTAGTTGAACTCTAATGCTTTGACCCTATTTCTGCTCCTTTTCCTGTAAATTATATTAATTTTTCAACACAGACACAATTTTAAATATCAGGATGAAATTTATTAATGTTCTTTACATTATTAGATTACAGCTGCTTAAACTTGGTCATATTTTGAGTGTTTTCCTGAACTCTTTGCCTCCACTGCCCAACAACATCTTTCTAATGAAGCAACCACTTTGACCAAAAAAAAAAAAAAAGTCTACCTGTAGTTTGCTCTTGGTTTTGGCATCCAGCATGTAAAACATTTTGAACAGCTTGTTCATGATACTTCATGGCTGACCCTGCTATTTCTAAATATAATAATGGGGTTTAAAATGTTTCAAATTAAATGTGGCATTGCAGGATCATTGCAGCTCCACCACGTTTTCTCTCTATTCTAATTTTGTGTCAGCTCATTTCATGGCAGCTGTTTCCAGTCACGTAGAATTCATCTGTAGAATTATTCTTCTGGTTGGGCTGGGAGGAAAGAAAGCAAATTAAGGCATCCTTCTAAATATGAGAGAGTTTCAATGTATAAGATTGGTTTCACTTTATCTTGTGCAGCTGTCATTTAAGTTTGGTTTTAGTGAGCAGCAAGGAGTGTATCAAGCATCTCTAACCTCCTCTCAAAGGTATTGATTTCACACTGAATGCCACTTGTCTCTGGCTCTTCAGAAGCACATACTAAAAATAAAGTGCCATTTATTTATACATATGACAGAGGGGCAGGAGAATAGCTGCTTTTACATGGACTATCTCACTCCTGGCTTTGCCATTTTAATTCCTTTTCTGGGGAATAATGTCCTGCTTTTGTCACAGCAATGCTGTGAAGGTTTCTGGAGTCTCACCTAAGGGGGCTCTGTACCTGAGAAGCCTCAGAAATTTTGAAAATGTGTTTTTCTTAATGTAGCAAGGTGTGAGGAAGCAGCATTGTCAAAAGGTTTATGTCTGCTCTACCTGAATATGGAGAGAAGAGACTTTCTGTGTGTCCTGCTCCTTCCCAGTGTGGCATGGGAGAAGCCTCTGGGTTTGGCTGCAAGCTGCTGGCAAGCATTTTGTGGATCTTGTAACTTCTGAATTAAATATCTGGTGCAAAGCTGCTTGCAATTCCAAGGAAACCTGAGTCAGTGAGCCTCTGACTCCCTCTGGGGACTCTGGTGTGCTGCCTCACCTGGACCAAGGTGTTGTATTTAGTATGAATAAATGTTCCTGTCAGGTCCCATCCCCAGCTGGTGCTGCTCTCATGGTGGAGAGGGTGGCAAAAAAAGCCAAACCTAATCCTCATTTATGTCCATTAAAGGTTTGTTGGGTGGAAGAGGATGAGCAGCAGACATTGTGATCCTGGTTGAGCATAATATGTATAAAGTAAAATGTATGTAATGGCTTTTCTGAATTTCATCCTAAGCACAGTGAGCTGGAAAACACTCAAATGTGTGAAACTTCTCTGTGTGAGTTAGGTAAATCTTTGTGAATATTTAAAGTTGACTGTGGATGCTGTTACTGCCCTGTCCTTGCTGTTCCCCAGCTCTAAGACTCTTGATTTTACTGCAGAGTTGAGGTTACAGGAACTCTGTTGGCAACTCTAATGAAGAAAATAATAAAACCAATTATTTGCCACATGATCTGTTGTTCTGTCCACTGAAATCTCTTTCTCTCCTTTGGAAGATGGAGAGAAATTTAAACTCTTCTCCACTTAAAGAGATTGAGAAACCACAAAACTTGTGTTATTCATGTACATGAAAGCTAAGAGAAAGGCACTTCAAACCTGTGATTGCTGGAAATACACTCAGTGCTATTTGCTGCAGAGCTGGGGAATTCAGGTGAAATGTCTTACAGATTTTCACACCTGACTTTGGTTTACTTTCTAAGCTGGATTTTTGTGTTTGTGTATCACACAAATCCAAGAATCTGACCACCAAACTGGTGCACTTTAAACCAATTACTTTTTCTTCTGTGTTATCCTCCTGGTTTCTCCTGCATCTGTTGCTTCTCTCCTCCTCCATGTCCAGATCCTTCCCAGAGATCTGGAATTATTTCTGCCCCGTGCTGGACCTGCAAACAGAATTAATATGCTAGTAAATTCTGTGTATGAATTATGAAGGAGCAGGCTATGGCCCCAGCTGAGCACTTTGCACTTTATTCCTGCTGGGTGATTTGGAAGTGCAAATGAATGCAATCAAGTCCCATTTCAGCAATAGTGCACCTCTGAGCCAGCATATTAAAATATGTTCCAAATTGTGTCTCACATAACTGCAAAACCTTCCAAAAAAAAGTTTCTGATCTTAACTTCAGAGTCAGAATCATGAATTAGTCTGGAATGTGGGTTCTGTTCCATGTAAACTGTGGCTTTGTGCAATATTCCAGGTTTATACTCATTTACATCTGCTTTATCAGAAAGGAAACACACAATCTGTCTTTTTTAGGTTTGCCTTAGATATGCTTCTTTTGCTGCAACTGTAGAAATATATCCTTTGCATCATTTTTTCCCTCACCTCTCTATTTTTTTGTCTTTTCCCCCCTTTCCTCCCCTGTTTTCAGTCAGTAGTGAACCTGATCAGTGACCTGCAGGAGCAGATGTGCAGACTGCAGCTGGAAATTAATAGTAGGATCCAGGAAAGAAAGTCTCAAGATAGGAAAGCAGACTTGACCCCTAATGGTCCCCAGTCTGGTGCAAGACCAGTAGAGCCTGAGGGACAGAAGAATTGTTCTCAGTGTGAAGTATGAGCAGCACCCTTGGCAGAAACCCCTGCACTGCCTCCTCTCTCTCCTGCACAAACCCAATTCCACTAACCACAGCTGCCTTGGGAATGGTTTGGCATTAATCTTTGTGGCTTTCATTAGCAAAGAGTGAGAGTGCCATGAAAAATGACCAGGGGGGAAAAAAAATCCCACCCCAATTACTGGGACAGATTTGGTCACTGTTGATGTCTGCCCACTAAAGCACAGAAATCTGTAAAATCCAGCCAACCCCTTTCAGATTTTTCAGTTTCCATCTCACTTGTAAGCCTGTGGTGCTGGTGGGGTGTGGGTTTTTTGGATTTTGGGGCTGAGATTTGTCTGATGTGCAGCATGCTGGCATGGTTTGGTAGTTTGCTGTTTCTCCTCGTGGTGATGCCACCCCAGCTCCTCTGAACACAGATTATTGATTCCTGGATATCTTAAAAGCTTAACACAGGTATTAAAAAAATTCAGCTAAGGCTCTATGGCAGTACCCTTTTTTTTCCCTAATGAAATAGAAAATGAAAAAGAATATGAAATGAAAATAGCCATAATAAAAACAACCTGCTTTTACTTTTAAAATAGTAAATTTGTTTATTCCCTGACATTACCAGGTACCAGAATTTACAAAACAGATCCTGGTTGTATTTGATCAAAACTATGTCATGTGGCAAAACAAGAGCTACTTTGCATAAATGGCTTAATTTCACTGAAGGTGCAATGATACTGGTATGCCTAGAAGGAAAAAAAAAAAAATTTAATGTTTGATTTCAAATCAAGTTGTTGCCACATCTCTTTGGTATTCAAAATTTGTATGCCCAGGACTCATAAGCAATCTGCTTGTGTTGTGAGGGAGTTATTCAGTGATTTCTCTCACAGGTTTTATGTTATAAAAATAAATATTTTGAAAAGAGTGCTGTTGTTTCTGAGCTTGTTTTTATGCAGAACTGCTTAATGGACTATCAGAAGTACAAGCTGTAGGTTAGAGAAATAATCTGAGGGTCAAATCTGGGAGTCATTCCAAATAAATCTTAATGTAATCCAAGATGCTAGTGTGGTGTTTGATGTGTATACTGCACAGGAGTCCAAAATTGGGTCACTCCTCCAAATTTTCCTTCCCTCAGTTCAATTTAAGACATTTTGTCTTGTCAGAGCTCAATGGAGGTTTTAATAATATCATCCTTTAGAAAGAGCAAGATAAAATTCCATCAAGGAATGGGAGAAGGGACATTTAAGGGACAGCTTTTAGAGCAGTCACAGTTTTTAGTGTGGTGGTTCAGTGTTGGATACTGTGTGGCTCATGCATGATCTGTAATTCAGGACTGTGAAAAATTAATATATTAATAATTAATTAATATTAATTAAAATTATTTTAAATTTATTTCTGCCAGAAAAACCATACCTTAAATTTCCTTCCTCATCTGCAGGGTTTGTTACAGGAACTCAGGCACCTCAAAATTAAAGTGGAAGAACTGGAAAATGAAAGAAACCAGTACGAGTGGAGATTGAAAGCAACCAAAGTAAGCATTTTGGCTTCCATCAGCTGGGAAGGGACATGCTCCACTTCCCATCAATATTTACTTTTCTGACATTTACCTTGTGGCAGGGTCACTATGAAGCCCAGTTTTCCCTAACCTTTGGAGTAAATACCTTGGTTTGAAGGTGGAGTAGGTTTCTTCATGCAGTTTTCAGCCTGGTGCTTCTTGCAATTTTTATTTCAGGGAAGCACAAAAGGCATTTTGGCTTGCAAAGAGCTGCCCAGAATAAGGGCAGTTTTTGAGGGTTTCCTGGCTTTGATTTGTGTGATGGTGACAAGCCCAAGTGGGATGTTCTCTCCAGCCTGAGGACACATGCAGAGTTTGGATGTTTGCTTGCTCTGGAATTTGTTTTCATGGACATTAAGCCCAAAATCCACCATTAGCTCACCTGCTTTCATTTTGTGTGTATCACACTCACACTTCCATTGACCTTAAATCCTGCAGAGCTGTTGGATCATAATCTGGAGAAACCTGACATGTAAAACATTTAATCACCTTCCCCAGTAATTAATTGTTCTAGTGGAGCATTCTCACTGTTGTTTCTAGTTGGAAATTTTAGCCCTTCTCCACCAGATTAAAAAGCACCATATGATTTTTTTCCTTCTTCTGCTGTAATCACATCTCCTTTCATTTGTGCAGTAATCCCTGTTGATATGAATGACTGACTCCTGAGTTGTGGTTGAATCTTGGAGAAACATTTCAAATTATTAAACTGGATTTTCTATTTAATGCTTGATAGCTTGATCCAGACATGACAAACAGCCATTATTTGTGTTAGCATTTCATTCTTTTGAGAATTCTTGGATGAATAACAGAATGTTGCTGTCATGTCTTTTTTTCTCATTAAGATAATAGTTCTTCAATCCATGAAAATGTTTTCTCTGAAATGGTGGAGATGAACAGTCTTTGGGAAAATATTTTCTCAAGCAGTGTGTGACCAGCTGCCAAGACAGATAGAAATTATGGAAAATGTGGTAGCAGAAGGAAAATAGGAAAGAAGAATCATAAAACCCACTGAGGGAGAGAAGATGCAGGGCTGGAAAGGAAGAAAAGTACAAGGAAAGAGAGAAGAAGCAGAAAAATAATCAGAGATGGCAGGAACTAGAGATGCAGGGAAAAGAGAGCTTTTAAAAGAGCTCTGAGATCAAGTAAACCAAGGGAGGCAAATCCAGATCTGGTACTAAGAGATCTGCAAGCTTTTGTCTTCCTGTTGTTCCAGCTTCTTAGATGAGAAATTGGAATACATCCATGGCTGGATATAAAAAGCACATTAGTCAGTGGGAAGTGCAGGAGCCCTTCAGAGATGCAGCAAGGCAGATTCTTCTATTCCACGTGGAATTTTGGGCAGAGTGGTGACGTTATCCTGCAATCCAGCCACTTGCTTCCTGCTGAAAATGACTTTGTGTGATAATTCATCTGTGTTTCTCCCTGTTTGGATGATGTTGCTTGGTGTTTTGCATCTTTCCTGCTTTATTTTAGTATTTTGAGAAACTGATCACATTCTTTTTTTTTTTTTTTTTTTTGGCCCTCTTTCATTTTTTCTTCCTTTTTTCCCCTTATTTTTTTGAACTTTATCTGCAAGGAGGCTCAGTGTGCCTTTGCAGGGGAAATGCAGAATGTTGACACACAGAGGTTTTGAGACCTCTGAAGAAAATAGTTTCAAGCTGCTGACTTAAACTGCTCACAGCATATTTTACTTTCTCATCAATACTAAAACCAGATTAGAATCACTGCATTTCAACCTGGGCAATCACAGAATTCTCCTCCCTCTGTCTTGCTGAGCTCTTTCATGTGGGATTTTCTATCCAAACCTCGTGGCAGCCCTAAATTTCCAGTAAATGTCAATGAACACTGGTATTTTGTTGCATCTGTGTGGTTGTTTTCCAAGGCCATGCTTTCCTTCTATCCTGTTTGCTGGTTTTGAGGAAAACCAGTTTTGTTATTTTTTGCTGAGAAGGCTCAGCATTAATAGATTATCAGTTATGCTAATAACTTATTAGTATAGGATTATTTATAATTTATCAGTATTTAAATATATAAAATATATTTAGAGATATTATAATTAGGATTGAAAACAACCAGTATCTGTTTAAAAATCCTTTGATATCTTTCAGAGATCTCCATGCAAAATTTGGGCTCCCTACAATAGTCATTATTTTTACATGATCAACTTTGTAACATTGAGAGCTTTCCTGAGTTTCCTCACCCACACAAACCCTTGAAAGTGTTACATTTCTCTGTGTCTGTCTCCTCCAAGAGATTATTGACTGGGGAAAAATGAGGAATAGAAGAATAAATAGGTTTTTCTAGTGTTAGTGAAATATTCTGAGTTGGTAACTGGCCTCAACACACTCAGACATCTTCTAGTTCCTGGCAAAGGCTCACAGAAAATGGGTGGGGAGGGTATTCTGAGTTTTCTGTGCTCTTTTTCAGGCTGAGATAGCCCAGCTGCAGGAGCAGCTGGCTCTCAAGGATGCAGAGATAGAACGTTTGCAAAGCCAGCTCTCCAGGACCTCCTCATACACTGAAGTGGCAGAGAGAGGTAAGAGGAGGGGAAACAAAACTAAACATTCAAAACCCTCCTTGCACTTTGCTTTGGTAGCAGCTTGGAGCAGGATTGCAAAGGGATACAAAGAAATGACAGAGTGGACTTGAAATTTATTTTGGGAGGAAAAGCAGTGTCAATTAATTCTGTGTTCTGACGGAGTAGAGGCTTTTAATGTGTGAAATTCTACTCCAATCTAGAGGCAGCACAAGTTGAAATAAGTATCCTCAAGGTCCTGGAACTTTTTATATGTAACTATAAAAACTCACTGCAGTTCAATTGGAATTTATTTTTCAAGTATACCTTGAAAAACTTGTTTGAAAAATTCTTTAGATTTTCTGGTTTTTAAGGGAAAAAAAGGTCACATTACTAACTAAGCCTAATGTTTCAGTGTCCAAACATGAAAGTGAGTCATTGTCTCCTTTCTCCATGGCTGTGTCTGGTTCAGGCTCCCTGTCCCAGGAAAGATGCTCCAGATGGATTTTGAGTGTCCCTGCCAGCCTGGGCTGGTTTAGGCTTCTCTGCTTTCTGTTTTAAGCCTGCACTGTTGACACAGGTCAATGGCAAACAAACCAGTTTGTTCAGCTTTTGGTCTCCACCAGTGGTGCCACAATTCTCTGAAATATTCCCTCCCTGGGGCTCCTGCCAGGAGAATTTGGAATTAGGAGCCTTTTCCCTCTGCAGCACTGACACATCCATGCAGGAATATTCATGTGCAGTTTGCCCCAGGGCATCAGCTTGGCTGCTCCTGTGGGTGTTAACTGAGGCTTCCCAAGGCTGCCCTGGCTGGGATGTGAATTTATTTCCATGGTTTGAAGGGCAGGTGTCTGCCAATAAAGGCAGGAGCCTCTCTTGAAATGGAGAATGTAAACCCCCTCCCTCCAAATTATTATAATTTTGAAATTAAGTGGCTCTCAGGCAAAGATATGGGAATTAGGAATAACAGTTCTTTGCTAGGAAAATTAAAATAGAAATGCAGTATTACAAAGAACAATCCCAAACCCTGCCAGAGTCAGAATCCAAGCTGACACCCGTCAGTCAGTCAGGGTGTTGGCACAGTCCCATTCCATGGTGGCTGCATCCTCCTGCAGTGGCAGATGTGGCTCAGCTGGAGCAGTGCTCCTGGAGAAGGGGCAGTTCCCTCTGAAGGTGCAGGGATGATGTGGAAAGGTCTGGCTTTCCTCTGGAATCCAGTGGCAAAGGCTGCTCTGCTGTTCCAAATGTCAGTTTTTCTCTGGGTAGGAAAGGCTTGGCTCCTGCCCTGGCTGGAGAATCTCCCATGGGATGATGGAATTTTATCAGCCATGCCCTGGGACTCACTGGCCATGAACAGGAGATCTCTCCTGGAGGGAGGATGGGCTGTGGGAGAGATAAAGATGATTGTCCCAGCTGGTTTAAAGCTGGCCCATGAGCAGAGGATATCTCCCACAGAGATCAGGGGCACTGCCCCACCCTGGCTTCAACAATGGTGACAGAATCCACATTTCTGGCCACATCAACCCAACACACCAGGGCTGTGCTTCCTCCTGCCCAGGGCTCCCCAAAAACCTCCTGCACTTCCCTCCAAGGAAGAGACTTTAACTCAGCTGCAGAGCTTGTGCATGTGGAGAGCTGCATGTCTAACCAGAAAATTAGTGTGTCTAACAGCAGTGCTTGGTAGAGGAACCCTCCTACTAATGGAATTTTGTGCTTTCCATGGGATTCCCAAATAATTTATGGTATTTCAAAGGAAAGGTAGTGTGGTATGACAGTAAACCTAGAGCTTGGCAGCATTCAGCTTCTAGAAGTGTGGTGAAACTGTCCTTGATTCCAGTGGCAGAAGAATCAAACCCTCTACAAAATCCATGGGCTACACTCAAGGGAAGCTCTTAGGCTCTATTTGAATAGAAACAGTAACAACCCTTCTGAAAAAAAAAAAAAAAAATTATCAGAATTTTAGTTGGCCTCCTCAAATAAAGCTGAAAAAATGATGTCAATGTGCTTGTAGTGTGCTAGAATGCATATCCTAATTAAATGTCAGAATTGATCTAATGTGTGCTTTTTCTACATACTTGATTTGACTCTCACCACTTGCCATCGTAGAGGAAGTTTTTAGGAGAAGGCTAAAAGAAAAACGTAAGCCTTGCCCTTCCCCTTCTGGCTTTACCTCACCACTCCTTCCCCACCAATGTTCACTCAGATGCATTCTGCAGCAGTAATTCCATCTTTGTTTGGGTTTGCCTGGCTGATTGTAACACCTGATTGCAACACACACTGCTCCTCCCTGCCCTGCTCAGTAAAATTTTGCTGCAGAAATGAAGGTCAGAGCTTCTCAAATCAAACTGTTACACTTCAAAGGGATGGGGTCAAGGTTAACAGAGCCAAAACCTAACAATTACCTCCTTTTATTTGCACATATGTAAGCCCCAATATTTAATTTTGGGAAAGATGGTTATAACTGAAAGCCTTTCTCTTTGGAAAGGAGGATTTTAGCTTTTTTTTCATTTTTTAAATCACCACATTAAATTTAAAAAAAAAAAAATCTGAATAAATGTCCCCATACTTGATGATGTTAATGAATACTGTAAGTAAAATTTGCTTTAGTGTGCTTAAATCTACCTTGACACTAGTCCTTTTTGAAGTCTTTTTGAATATGTATAAAGAGAAATTAGTGGGACTATGATTTTTTTAAAGTCTCCCAATTGCTTGCCCACTGCCTGCTGGATTTAGTTTTTGATTTTGCTCTGCCTCTGCATGTCCTGTGTCTCTTCTTTGAGAAAATACCTGTGAGGTTCCTTTACCTGTTTTAAACCTTAACCACTGCAAGGTGCACACTGTCCAGAATCCCTGCAATCAAAACTAATTTCAGCTTTTTCAGACAGTTCAGCTGTGACAGTGAGTGTTCAACATTCAGTCATAAATCCTTTTTTCCCAGGTGCTTTTTGGCAGTGTTGATTTTCTTTCCCCTCTTTCCCTTCATGCCTTCATATCTGTTTTCGTGGTTTTTTGGGAGCAGCTTTGATGTCAAAGCATGTTACAACAGAGGAATTCTTTCAGGTTCTGTCTCCATCACTTGGTTTAGTCAGGAGGACTCCCTGGGACTATTGTGCAGAGAAAAATGAGAGATTTAGTTCAGCAAAGTTAGGACGTGATTAACAACCTCATACATTTCCAGAGAGTGTGTTTTAAATTGGGAAAATATTACTGCAAAACCTCTGTCACTAAATTGTGTGTGAGGAAATTCTCCATTAGCTCGTAACATAGATTTTAATCAAGTTATTCCTACTGAAACATTTAAGTAAATAACATTTTACAGGACTTCCTTGTATCAAACCAGCTTTTTGTTATTTTTCATTCCCAGGTTCATGGATATACTTTAACTGCCTCTCAGAGGAACTATATTTTCAATCCTACTTTGAATTATTTCCTTAAGTATGTAGCAGACACTTCTTTTATAAAATGAGCTTCAGTGTTTCTTTTCTCTTCCATTGCTTGGCTTTCATAGTTTAAAATAGTGTTATGCAGTCATTTGTCAGCAAAACCAGGATATTTGTCTTGGGTTATTAGTAAGAACACAGGGAGAGTATCACAAAACTCTATTTACAGTAAACATAGCAAGTCTTGTTTCTCTCACAACATTTTCAAACATTTTTAGACCAAGAAGTTCAGAGGTTGAAGATAGGAATGGAGACATTATTGGCTGCAAATGAGGAAAAGGTGAGAAAATAATCTTTGTTCTGCATGTTAAGAATGAAATTATGGTTTGGAATGTTACAAATAACACACTTTGTGTAAGGACTACATGAGAAAGGGGGCTCATTCTTCAGGATGTTGTAATTTTTGTGGTAATAAATCAAGCCATGGGATTTTTCTGGATGGTGGCACACTCATACATGATTACATAGACAATAATATGCAATATCCCTAAAAACTTCCTTTAGCAAATGGAGAATCCAGACAGGGCAACATTAATTCTGGGGACCACTGATGTGGTTCATAATCTTTATTTCTCAAAAAAGCCCTCTGGTTTCCTTACATCTGTAATTTCACATTGTCCAGCAAATATTGTGTACAAAGGCAAGTAACATTCCTTACAAGGCATGTGAAAGACTGAGCCTGTTTTCATGAAAATCACAGAGATTTATACAGTGTTTCTGCAGTTAAAAACGAGGGATTTTAAATATAATTTTATTATAATTAAATAATTAAATATAATATAAATATAATATATATATATATATATATATTATATTATATATATTTTTAATATATAAATATATAATATAATATAATATAATATAATATAATATAATATAATATAATATAATATAATATAATATAATATAATATAATATAATATAATATATATAATATATATAATATATATATATTTATTATATATTATAATAAATATTTATATTATAATAATATAATATAAATATAATATAAATATAAAATATAAATATATATATATATAAAAATATAAATAAATATATATAATATATATAATATATAAATTAAATATAATTTTATTTATTTCATGTTTTGCACAGGACCGTAGGATAGAGGAGCTGACACTACTGCTGAGCCAGTACAGGAGGGTCAAGGACATCATGATTGCAGCTCATGGTAAATTGTCTTGGGAAAAATTTCCTGGCTTTGTTTTAAGTTTATGTGGTTTTTCCTGTGACCATCAGCCATGTTTTACAGCATAAAATGATACTAGAGAGGGAGAACTCATCTATTTCCACTAAGGAAAACCCTGACAAGTTTGGTTTGGAAAGAGCAACTGAAAACCCACCTTGCTTTGCTGCACATAATTCTGTGTATTTAACTTCAAAACCTGAGGGGAAGAAAAAAAAAAAAATAAAAACCACTTTTGTCCCAATTCTCATTTCCACTGTAGGAAGTGGAGTGGGTTTTAGAACAATATTATTTTGAGTTGCCACCATAATTTTCAGCACTGAATTTAATCTGGGAAACTTGACCTGCTGAAAGGATGGTTTTGCTCCATGCACCCCATCCCATTAACAAGTAACAACAATGGTTTTAGGCCTTGCATGGCAGAATGGAAACTTGTGTTTAACACACAAAAACACAGAATTTGCAGAGAGTAAATGTATTTAACACGCAAAATAGGGAATGAGAGTGGATCTCTCTCTGAATGTTCATTCAGTAAATAAATAAAAAGAAGCAAGCAACAAGCCATGATGCTCTGGGAAACAAACAGAAAACAAACTTTGCCTGTTTCTCTCCCTTTCTACTTCTACTCTCTGATGTTTTCAGGCTCTTCTGTCTCTGGTGGCAGTGATGAGGAACTTGAGGCAACTTTAAGGAAGTGGAATCTTTTGAATAACTCCCAAGGAGAATTACTGAAAACAGAGGTACAGACACTCTAGAAGCAGATTCTGGTGTATAAATATTTTTTTTTTTTGCTGTTGGTTTTTCTGTAGTAATGTAGATGAGGGTTCAGCCCTGGGTGAATTTTTGTATTTCTTGGTATGGAGATTCAGCAGCAGACACCAGAGCTGCAGGTTTGAAATCCTTGTATCTTACCCAGGTCTCTGCAGGAGAATTGTCACCAGCTGTGCTCCCTCCAGTGCCACACAAAGCCTTGGAAATCAGGCAAGACCTTGTGCTTCATGTGGGTGATGATAAATTGTATTATTTCACCTGTTTTTAACTGTTGGCATCTTGTCTTGACTGGCTTTGCTGCATTTTTGGGCACTTGTGAAAGCTGTGCTTGTCATGGAGGTTTGTAATATTCAGATGTTTAAGGTTTCAATTATAGGAATAAATCAGCATTTTTATGTATCAGAAGGTATATACTCTGCAATCCTTAAAACCATAAAATTTATTTCTATTTAAAGTGGAAGCATTCCAGTACCTTCAAATAATTTAACCACTCAACAGGAAGAATCTTTGGACATCACAAACAGGTGAGAATAAATAACTTTCATTGAAATATAAAGCAATTTTCCTTCCTAAAATCCCTAAATGTAGCACATTGCTCACAGAAAATTATTTCTGTGCTTGTTAAGAGCTTCTAAAACCATGTACAGATATCAGAATAAAGCTGCCCTCTGGGCCTGGCTGCCTTTCACTGCTGGTCAGAGGATGCCTTGTTGCTCTTACTGCCTTCAGCCATTGCAGTTGTCAATGATTTTCAGGCTAAAAACACAATAAAATAAACAAACCTCCTATTCTGAGCTATGTTTTATGCAGACATGATGTGATTTCTGCAGCTGTTGTGCATGAGACACTGGGGATACCCAAACAAGCCCTGTTGTATTAACAGCAGCTTTTTTTGCCTGTCCCTTTTCTAAGGGTTCCACAGAAAAAAAAGTCAAGCAGTTTAGAAGACTTGCAGAGTGAATCCTTGGAAAAGGTTGGTTTATTTGTAATCACAGCTTCTGGTGTTTAATGTCACAGCTGAAAGACCAAGATCAAGTATAAATATTCTTTTTGTTATACATATGCTAACTTTAACCACCACTAACTCTGGATGTGGGCAGAGCCCAAAAACAGCTCAGGTTCTTTTTCCCCCCCATTTCCAAACTGGTTGACACACCCATGTAGACATACCTTTAAATTCAGGTTTTGCCCTGAGAGAAACCAAAATATTTACATGAAGTACAAGAAATAGTGAGGAGTCATTCTGTTAAACTGCAGTATTGTTTTGTTTATGGGTGTTTTTAAATTTTTTTTTTCACTTCCAAATCACCAAAAATATTAAGGCAGCTAATCCTGAAAGTAGCTAAATGTTGGGGCTGAGTGTTTCCACACGTTTTGTTTGTTTGTTTCTGTTTTGTTTTTTTTTTGGTTGGTTGGTTGGTTTTTTGTAACTGTGTTTTCCCTTAGCTCTCTGATACAAATGGCACTCCTGATGGTGGCAGTGGTGCTGCTTTAGTTAAAGCAGCAGGAGCACCACAAAAACTTTCATTCCACTTCAGAACAAAACTTCCCCATTTGCAAAGTCTTGTTGTGCACTGACATTTTTCTACACTTTTGTAATTCTGCTTTGTGAGACTGTTGTTGTTTTCTGTACTCAAATTAGGCTCAAGACCCAGTTACCTACCCAGTAATGCCATTTAAACCAGACTGCTCCAGTTCTTAAATTTTTAAAAGTTTCTCCTAAATATTTTAATATTCTTCTTGAATTGCTGGAGATGATAGTGACCAAGTAGAATGTGTAGAAATTCGTGCTGCATTCATTTGATTGTAGTCACATACATGTGACAAATCAGAACTAACACTTCATTCCATGAAGAACTGATGAAGGTTTTCTTGTCACAACTTTTAGTTTTTTTCTTGTCTTAAATCAAAAATATGAATTTGAATTTGTGTGATATGCTGTGATAAGGCTGAACCTACACATTCATGCTGGAGTTATTCTGCTTTGCTCAAAGCTCAAATTCCCATTGCTTCCAGCAATAATATTATTAATAATAAAATAATAAACCACATCAGGGTGCCTGAGCTAACCGTGGTGGAATTTTGACACTTGGTTTCTATCAGAGCTCTTTATGGTTTCAGCTGGATCCATACAGGATTGTGTGTGTTATTTTATGTCAGTTGTTTTCATATTGGTCTGTTAAACAGCTGTTATTGTTCCCAGCTCAAAGTAAGTCTGAAAGGAAATAGCAAATATCAAAATAGCAAAATTCCTTTGGTCACAACAAAACTTAAACAGGAATTTTGCAGAGTGAGGAATAAACAAACACAAATAGTATAAAATATTGGATTGAGATGAAATTAAGAGGTAACAGTCCTTGTAATATGTTGTCCATCCATTAAGCACCACCTCCATAGCAATAAGACTACATTTGATGTTCCATGTATGTTTGTTAATACTAACATTTGTCTGTTGCTTTTTTCCATAAAACTTTGAAATTGCCCTCCCTGAAACTCCATAGTATGTAGATGGAAAACCAGCACAGCCTGTTGTAGAACAAGAGGTATATTAACTGCATCCTTCCCTAACAATTCTCTGGTGTGATGTGATGTGATGGTATGACTGGTTTGCATTTTATATTCATTTTTTCTTCAAAATGTTCACATAGTTCCAGTGCTGACAAACTAATCAGAGGGTAAATATTCAAGAGGAAAATATTTTAGTTTTTTACTTTTTATCTAGAAGTTTGTTACATGAAGCTGAGGTCAGTTAGTCTCAGAATAAACACTGCTGATGTAAGACATAATTTCTCTACTCTTAATATTTTTGGTACAAGTCAGGGTGTACTCCTGCAGTTGCCAAAAAGGAGCTGGAGTTGAGGAACTGAGCAATCTGGGCTGCAGTTGTAGTATCCAAAAAATCCTCTAGGCCTTGGAATAAGAACAGATAAAGCAGTGCTTATCTCATTGAATTTTTAATGTGTCATCCTGTCACAGACAAAGTTTAAAACAATTTTGTTGGAATGGGGTTGCTGAATGGGAGCACACTGTACTAAATATGGTGTGCAAAGTTCACCTATGAAAACTCCATTCTGATACTGAAACATTTACCAGTGTGAGTTTATTCCAAAGCACCTATTGGATGTACATCATTCCCCCTGTTAATGTCAGCTGGAGCTGCAGGTTCCTTGCTTGTCCCAAAAAGCATTTCTGTCCTACAGCTTTCACCCAGAGCATTGGCTTGACCATTTTTTCATCTGGGTTCAGTGCTGAAGAAATCTCTACAAGCCATTTCCAAAACTGTAGGCAAAAATATCTCTCTGCTTTGCCTGATAAAGTAATTTATTAGGCTCAAAACTTTCAGATTTATGGGAACATTTTATCTACTCTTGTAAAAGGAGCAAGATGCCCTAGGAGACATCACTTGAATGTGAGGAAAATTAGGTTCTGTCACAGAACTGGTAATTATATTTAGCTGTAATTATATTGTTTAAAAAAAAAAGAAGACTTCACATTTACAGTTCTGTCTATGCAAAGAGATTTTTGTCCTTAGAGAAGTTAAATTTCTGTACTCTAACTTTGGTGTTGGTTCTTTAACTGTTATTAATGGTGGTGGGAAACACATTTGATGGAATTTGAGGGGTACAAATACTTTTGGGTTAAATTCCAGCGAGATACAACTGTGAGGCAAAAACAGAGAAAGTTTGGTAGAAAATAGGGGAGAAAAAAAATGATCTGAAAAGCAACTAAATGCATTTAAACAAAGTTGATCTTGGAAAGATCAAACTATTAAATAGTGGCAGGGTCCTGGAGGAAAAGGAGACAGCTAGAAAAATTCTTATGGCAAAGCCAGACAATATTTAACATGTATTTTAAAGTACTGGAGGGTGGATGAAGTGGGGGGAGCAGATGATGGAAGGCAAGGCTGTGCCTTAGCTGGGAAACTTCAGCTGATGGATGGGTTTAAATGGAGTTATCTGTAAGCAGGAACGTGCAGGGAGTGGAGTCATTTTGAAGAACAATTTTTTTATCTCAGCTTTAAGAACACTGTGTACCAGATTGCAGATGCTGTGAGCACTTGGATTTTGTATTGACTTTCTCTTTCCCTCTTTTCCAAGCAGCAGAGTAAGGCAGTGGGGAAAGGCAGCAAGTACCAAACTCTGCCAGGAAAGCTGCCCCGAGCCCTGCAGAACGGGGAGCAGGGCATGTACAGCTCCCCTGATGGATGTGGCACGGGGGACAACGATGACAGCAGCACCCCAGGCCTCAGTGAGTACCTGTGATCCACCCAGAGGGAAAATCCAAACTGTCTGAGGGGCTGGGACACAGTGGGATACAATCTGCTATGCCAGAACAGTGTGCACATGGTTCACTTAGGGAATGTCCTGCTACTTCACTTAGGGATTGTCCTACTACTTTACTCTTTTTCCTTTTTTTTTTTTTTTTTTTTTTTTTTTTAATACCAGAAATATTCCCACAATTCGTGGCAGATTGAAGGATGAGTTTAATTTAGAGGGTTTGTTGGTTTGTTTTTTTCTGTTGCACCTGACAATACCGTTTGAAACTTCACGGAACATCTAGCAAAAATATGAACATTTTGGATAAAAATCCCTCTTGCTTAGCGTGGGGGACCCATTAGTGAAAATTTAAAATTTAATTTACTACACATCAGTGGATTTTAGAACTGCAAATATATTTCCATTCCACATCATCAGCCCTGTGGAAGCCTGGATTAATTTCTCTTCAGTGGCACCCTAAGCACAGATTTGTTGACAAAGAAGTGTTTAGAGTGAGGCACAGGACCAGGTCTTTTTTTAGGACTAAAAGGCTTGGGAGCTCAAGCACAAGAGTATCCCTTGTGATTCTGAAGTCTTCCTGCCCTTTAAAAGTTACAGTGGTTTGGGGGTTTTTTTTGTTTGTTTTGTTTTGTTTTTCATTTTTTGGGTTTGTGTGTGTGTGTGTTTTTGTTTACTTGTTTGTTCGTTTTTTTGTTTGTTGTTGTTTTGGTTTTTTTGGTTTGGCTGTAGTTATTTTTTTCTTTGGTAAGGATTGGTTTATTTTAAGGCCTCTGATCCCTAAAGCTGCTAGCACACTGCAGTTTCAAGGTTGCAATAGGGTTTTTGTGCTTGTTTATGGGATTTAAAAGAGCTTTTCTGTGATGGCAGCTTTGTAGGCAATGCATGAGTGTCTTTACCTGCAGGATTACCCAAGGGTGGGTGAGCTTGCAAAGGAAAATGTTCTTTCTCTAGAAACAAGCAATGGCTTTTTAAACACACTGAATCCAGAGAATTTTTTCCTGCAGGTTGGTTTGTTTCTTGCACGTGCAGTAAGTTCATCCCACCTCCAGCTCTGCATCTCAGAGCAATTTGATGTTACCTCAGACATTGCTTCATTTCAGATACTCTGCAGGCTTCCTAGAGCTCTGTGGTCTTTGCTTAAAGAGCTGAAACTTCCCAAGAGTAGTCAGGAAAGCCCAGACAGATCCATTTTCCTCCCTGCCTGTCCCAGATGATCTGTACAGAGTTCTTGGGGCTCGTGCACACCGATGCACCTTCACTTCCACGTCGAGCATAACTGCTTCTTCTTTTTGGTTCTGCTTTTAATGCTCAGCTTAACTACTTTGCCCTTCTGTAACTTTATTTTGCTGGTGTTTTGTATCCTCTTTGCTTCTCCATCTGGCTTTCTGCTTCTTGGGATGACTGAAGACCGCGGCAGGAGTGTCAGTGCACCCGTGCTAGGTACTGTATCCCAACAAGATGCAACTTTTAACACTCATTTTGCTGCTTACTTTGTTCCTTTCCTCTCCCCCTCCCTTTCCCTACAGAAAAAAAAACTAATCCCACCTCCTTAAGTGCCGTACTGAAATGAAGTAATAGCTCCTGCTGTGTGGCATCCACAGGGGGTCTCTTTTTATGACACTTACCCCCGGCTTCATTCTGTTTTTGCTGAATTTAGAAAAATTCCCACTGATTTTGATGGAGGAGTTGAGGTATTAAGAGCAGGCAAGAGAAGCTTAAATGAATTCAAATAACGTGGTTAAATAGAAAGGACTGAAATAACAAAATTATTTTACCCCATGTTTTATTATTTTCCTTTTTTGTTTTTCGCATCAAATGTCCAGCTGGTTTTTCACCTTCTGAGCATGTTTGGTCTGTTTTTTGTTTTTTAAATACAGGAGCAATTTTATCTGTACTTTTGTATCATGTCCTGCATTTAAGCATCAGCCTCCCAGACAACAGCTTTATCAATAATTGGTATAAAATGTGACTGTGATACTGTTCTTAACCCAGGAGAAACAGAGAACATGGATGGTTCAGTGGTCTCTGATGACCTCTCACCTCTCTCTTCGGGAACGGATTCAGGTCCTCAATCCCCATGGTCTCCAGAAAACAGAAAGAGTCCAAAAGGGATCAAGAAAATCTGGGGAAAGTAAGGTCTTTTTTTATTATTATTTTTTTTTATTCACTGTCAAAGCATTTCAGCTGAGAATGAAGCCAATTCCCAGCCAAATCTACAATTATCTATAACAAGAATAACCTAAAATTTGGGGAGAGAAAGCAGCTCTGGGATTGCAGGAGGGTGGAAAAATTGTTGGGAGTGTTCACAGCGTCATGCTGGTGAAAGAAATACAGCACTGCTGTCATCTTGATGCTATTAGTTTAGCATGCCAGCAGTTTTATTAGCCATGGAAATTAAATTGTAGCAAGTTGCTCATTACAAAAGACACCAGGTAAAAAAAAAAAAAAAAGGGAAAAATGAAGGAACAGAAAGCAGAAAACAGAGACTGGATTAGTAATTGGATCAAAGTGTTACAGCTGCTCTGTGGAGCTCTTTTTTTTCCCCTCCAGAGTTATGTCCAGACTGAATTTCCTAGAACTCCTTCAGCTGCCTGTGGAATTTGGCACTGGCGGTTCCCAGGGAGAGCTGTTAGTTGTCCCTGTAGTTTCCAGGCAGAACAAACATCCTCTGTCACCAGCTAACAGCCCTGTCGTGGCACTCTTGTCTTGCAAGAATTCGGAGGACTCAGTCAGGTAACTTCCCTGCAGACGACCTGGGGCTGGCAGAGTTCCGGAGGGGAGGGCTGCGGGCCACAGCGGGACCTCGCCTCTCCCGAGCCAAGGACACCAAGGGCCAGAAGAGGTAAGGGCTCCTCCTCTCCCTGCCACAGCAGCCACTCCCTCTATTGCTTTTCTTTTCTTTTTTTTCTTTTTTTTTTTTTTTTTTTTTTTTTTTTTTTTTTGGTCACGATTAAAAGTACAAGAGAGGAAATTTCATCTTCAAACTCAAATGTTTGTTAATTTTTATCTATGTTACAATGAGTGCTACAGCACTTTTAGTTACCAAGCTAAAATGAAGCAATGGTGATCTATCTCTCTTGGTACAAGGTTTTTTAAGGCTTAATTGTTTAATTAAAAACTAACATTTAATTTAGTTTTGACTCAATGACCAAACACTTGTGATGCACAGTGAGGTTTTTTTTTTATCCAATTAAACAAGATCCCACCTAGACACATGAAGAAGAAAGTGAAGAAAAAAAGAAACTTCTGCTCTAAAACCTCCATCTTGCCCCATACCTATTGCTATATTCTAAAAACCCCCAAATTCCAAATTCTTTACCATGTGATATTGCACACTTCTATTCAAACTACACACCAGTGATCCCAGTTCTATCACTCAATTTTGGAAGCCTTCTCTAAGGCTTCAGGTTAAAAGCAGTGTTCTTTTGGGGGTCAGTGCCTGACAGCACAGAAAGCTCAAAACTCCCAGTTTCCAGGGTTCCAACATCCCTCCTCTTGGGGAGTTTGTCCAAGCACTTTGTGGGATTGCACACCAGCTGGAAAGAATTTCCCTGGTAGCAAAACCATCCTGAGAATCCCTCCTGCCTGCACTCCTCCAGCTGCAAGGTGGAGTGTCAAAAACTCCACCTCGTTAAACAACAAGGAGAATAATTACCTCCTCCTCTGCATAATGATGAGGATTCAGCAATTCCTTTTCAAACAGAAAAAGAGGGAATTTTTATCTGCCCAATCCCCAGGACACCCCAGAACACAGATTTGCTGCAGCACTGCCTCTGGCACACCGTGAGCTTTCCACTATGGACTTCCATTCTTTCCTTTAAGACTTTTCCCAATGTTTCTTGTGCTTTGCAGTGACCACAATGCCCCATTTGCTCAGTGGAGCACTGAAAGGGTTTGTAACTGGCTGGAGGACTTTGGCCTGGGCCAGTATGTGATTTTTGCCCGGCAGTGGGTGACATCAGGCCACACGCTGTTAACTGCCACACCTCAGGACATGGAAAAGGTAATCACTGCTTCTCTCCACCTGCCTATCCTGTCCATTCCAGCCTCTGCCTTTCTGGAATCCACAGCATCAATTTTTGTAGTTACCTGATTCAAGGAGAGGAGCCAGAGGCAGGGCAAACTCTTTCTTAATGGTTTTTGCTACAGGAAATGGGAATAAAGCACCCACTGCACAGGAAGAAATTGGTTTTGGCCATCAAAGCTATAAATACAAAACAAGATGAGAAGTCTGCACAACTGGATCACATCTGGGTGACACGTAAGTGTTTGGACTCTCATGGAATTGTTTGGGAAGGAATTTCTCCCAAAATTCAGCCTGATTCACATTTAAGCAGTTACCAAACATCTTTTAAAAAGCACTAAGTTTCACCAGAGAAGAATTGAGGATTTTTGTGTTGTTCTTGACATCCAAACATACAGCTTGTGGTGTGCTCTTCCATGGGGAAATCTGTCAGACAGGGAATTCAATGGGTGGGCTCCATTCTGCTGCAGGAGATGTGCTCCATCAAGTGTTGGATGTGAATTATCACAGGGCTGGGGTGGACAAAGCTGGGTGGTGGGAATTGCTTGTGGGCTGCTGGCAAGAGGCTGTCCTCAGGCAAGGGGAACAGGCAGAATGAGCCACCTGAATGAAGTCAGGCCAGGCAAGAAGGGCTTCATTCTCACTGCTCTCACATCTGCAGGGTGGCTTGATGACATTGGCTTACCTCAGTACAAAGACCAGTTTCATGAATCCAGAGTAGATGGGAGGATGTTGCAGTACTTAACTGTGGTAAGTACAGTCCTTTTTCCTCAGTTTTACCAATTTTAACTTCAGAATAAGCAAAACTTTAAAAATATTCCTTTGAATGTGAGCAGTTAAAGAATTTTTGCAAGACAGAAAAAGTGCCAGTAATAACTCCTCTTTGCTGCCTAGTGCATGGAATCTGTTCCTAAGGGCTATAAAATAAGTCATATGTTAGGGCTAACTTCTGCAAAGTCCTTCTTTCAATATCATGTAGCACCCCACAATTAAAATTACCTCTTTAAGTACATCTTCTGGAGCTCCTTGTTCTCCACACCAAGTTAGTAAAAATATTCAGCAAAGTAACAGCAGAAAATCCAGAGATTTGTACATCTCTGGCCACATCCACAGCACACCATGAGCCACACACAGCTACTTTGTTTTCTTCCCATTCTCCTGCCCAAGTCTAGATAATTAAAGCCTGGATTTGGCTTAACAACCTTACACCCCTGCCTTCATTTTTTTAGCCAGGTCTTGCTGTGGTGCAATGTTTAAAAAAAACCCCAACAAGCCAACAACAGAAGCCCCCCCAAACCTCCACCTTAACCAAACCCTCCTTAAAGTATAAACTTTCATCTTTCCTAGACCACAGTTACTCTAGTGTTATATAAAACTACACAGCAAATTTAAATTCTTTCCTTCTGGGGAGAGTACCTGTTTTGATGTGTGTTCTGTGCCACCTAAAAGTCTCTCTCCTTCACAGAACGACCTCCTCTTCCTCAAAGTCACCAGCCAGCTGCATCACCTGAGTATTAAATGTGCCATCCATGTGCTGCACGTCAATGGCTTCAATCCTCACTGTCTACGCAGGAGGCCAGTTGAGGAGGTAAAAGGATGTTGAAATAAATTAATTTAAGCAAGCACTAATTACTTGGTCCCAGCTGTAGAGGATAAAAAGTCAGCAGTGTACAGTGATACAACAGAATCATTGCTTCTAGGGACTTGCACCTAAAGCAGCAGTTATGCCACTTATTAGTTGAATCTCATGCATTTCTCTTCTAGGGGGGAAAAAAGTGAATTCATCTTCCTAGAGAGTAATTTGGAATGATTTCTCTTTGCCTGACCTCATTTTTAAAATCTATAAGGTTTTTGCCTTACCTGATCAGCAGTTTTGTCTTAGCATCAAACACTGTCAATAACCCTGTTGTCCCTTTTCATCCCTGTGATCTGTAATCTCTGCTGTTGCACTTCTTGAGGTAACAAGTGGGGTTCCATCAGTACTAGACAAGTTCTGGCTGCTCAAAAGGGGCCTTGGAGAGAAGCAATCCCTCAGCCAGGGGAGAACAAGGAGGAAGAGGAGGGAGGCTGTTTTCACCTGAGCTGTGAGTTGTGCAGGCTCTGTGCAGGCTGTGGTGTCATCACCTTTTGTGGTCCCTCCCACAGAACAACGTCTCTGCCTCTGAGGTGGTGCAGTGGTCCAACCACAGGGTGATGGAGTGGCTCAGATCCGTGGATCTGGCAGAGTATGCCCCCAACCTTCGAGGCAGCGGAGTGCACGGCGGCCTGATCGTAAGGATTTACCATTTCACCACTACAAACTGACAGGCTGTGCAGAAACCAGCTTTTGTCTGCTGTCCATCAAGCAGGAAGAAGAAACACTTCTGCAATATGGCAGGGTGATCAGGCCTTCTCAGGAGCCTCTTTATCTGACCCACATATCTTCATTTTACAAAGGAAAGCTAAAATAAAAAAGGAACAGCTGAAATACTTTCTATAATCAAAGCTGAGCTGTGCACAGCAACACAAAAAAGGAAACCTGAACTGAGCTGTGCAAAATTTGCTTTTTTTATAAGGCATCATTGAATGTTTGAGTGATTTACCAGGACTCTGAACCACGCTAAATAACCACCCTGAAATCACAGCAGTCAAGAATGACATTTTTTAATTCAAAACATTCAGAACTGTTTGTAGCTCAGTAATGTCAGGGTTCTGAAACACCATGATTCTACTGCTGCAGAATTTTTGCAGTGGTAGAAATCGTGCTAAGATTAAGTTTGTACCCTGAGTAGAGCAGAAAATTCTGAAAGGAAATTTGTTCAACCCAAACAAACATATGGTCTGCTGATAAACATAAACACATATTTGCCTGATCATGCTCAGCACTTTTTCTTGGCTCATTTCAAGTATTTCCTATTCAAACAGTACCAAAGTGAACAGGTACTTAGTGAGAAATCTTCTGCTAAGCACTGTAGTAGTTTACTATTACAAATACTTGTATAAAAAATATATATTTTTTTAAATCCTGCCCTTCTCCCAGATTCTGGAACCTCGCTTCAACGGTGACACGCTGGCCATGCTCCTGAACATCCCACCCCAAAAGACCCTCCTGCGCCGCCACCTCACCACCAATTTCAACGTGTTAATTGGGCCAGAGGCACAACAAGAAAAAAGAGAAATCATGGAGTCAGCAGCATACACACCTCTGACCACCACTGCCAAAGTTCGGGTAGGTACTGCTGCCAAAAAGGAGAGATGTCAGTGTCAGACTGCTCCACTCTGAGTTACAAATAAGGGACAAACATGGGCAGGGAGAGGTGAATTCTAGGAGTGCTACATTTCCCTTAATTCTGGACCTTTTACTATCTATCTGTTTCAATCAGGTCCTGAAAATAAGCATGCAATCTGTTCTGTCTCTTCTGCATTTTACATCCACCATAACTCCAATTTGAGAACAAATGTAGTTAATTCAGAATCTATGTACTTGAATGGCCAGGGTATAGCAATAAATGAAAAAGGGGAGGATTTTGAATGCATAAAGAACAGCCTTACTTGTCTTACTCAAAACTACCTGTGCTGACTCCTTATTTTAGCCAAAGAAACTTGGATTTTCGCATTTTGGAAACCTAAGGAAAAAGAAGTTTGATGAATCAACAGACTACATTTGTCCTATGGATACAAGCCCAGCTGCTACGAATGGTACCTCGAAAAACTATGGTGGCTACAAAGGACTCAGTCCTTTCACCGACAGGGAACTGGATCAGGTGGGACAGACAGACTGATGCCATGCTCATCTCATCCACTCCATGCATTCCAAAGCTTGCAAATAACCAAATGTTGCCCTGTAACAAACTCTTTGCTACATCCGCATGAACTCACTGAGAAAAGTATTGCCTGTGGACACTGGAAAGGGTTCCAGACTAAAAAAGTTGGTTGTTTTTTTTTTTTTTTTAATCAACATCCTCATAAACTCATCCATCCTCAAGCCCTTTTTCAGGACTATGACACCTTTACACTCCGAAGATTGAGGTATTTTGTCAGGCAAGGGCGCGGGTGGAGTAAACACAAGACTTTTGTACTTCTAGCTTTCATAATTTTAGTATGGCACAGTATTTTTTTCATTATCTTTATGGGTGGTTTTTAATGTAATGAATTCATTTGGACAAACTTGTACAAAGCTATCAAGTTATATTAAAGTACAACTGGATTGTATTTTTTAACAGACAGTAATCAGAGAATCCAACTGAATTTTTCTTTCATGGTGTACAGTGGGGAGTAGTTCTGCTTAGACAATATATGTGAAGACAATGCATCAGCAATGAACAAATTATTAATAAACCAATAGTTAATTCACTTTTGTAATGCCGTGGTGAACTTGTGAAGCTGTCTAGACAGCATACAGAGAAATGATGAAGCCTAAAAACCATCAAACTTTATTTCAACTTTGCTGTTGTGTAAAGGGATGTAAACCCTGAAAAACGGAGCGCTCCTGGAGCCTTGTGTGAACTTTGGCAACACACAAGAGCCACACAGAGGCAGCTGGAGCAAACTGGCTGACATAAAAAGTTTCAGCCTGATAAGAGAATGGTCACAACATTGAAAGGACTAACTGCAAAGGTAATTTTTTCATTTGCATGGTTTGGTGCATTTAACATCTCATTTGTGTTCACTGGCTCACTGTGGTCCTTTCCAGTGCACTGCTGCTAAGCAGGGAGAATCCAAACCCAGACTGTGAGTGTGGATGTTCACTTGCTCAGCTGAGAGCTGTGAGAGAATGCAGCCAAGAACTTGCACTGTGCAGTTGTTCAAGCATGACAGAAAGACTGGGTTTTTCTCTAGGAGCATGGTCTGTCTATTTAAGCATGACTTCCAGCATGTGGCCCACACAGGAAATCACAATGCCCTAGAACTGGGGACATTTCTATGTAAGAAAAAGAGATAGGGCTGTATCAAGGGCATCTTGCCTGTGAAAGAAGCCTACCAGAAATCTGTATTAGACCATTTGGAAAGTATTAGTCAGTTAAGCTTTTTCTTTTTTTTCCAAGTTTCATAGAATCAATCTCTCTTAATCCACTCTTCCAATCATGAAATTTTCATTTTCACACATTTTTGTGAAGGAGCTTTTTAACTTACCCCAACTTCATTTGTCCAGGCACAGATCCCTGCCAAAGCTGCATGTAGAGTGAGTAAAATTGCACATGCTGTCTGATTTGAACTAGTTGCTGACTGCTTTTACAGATGGAGCACTCAGAAGGCACAGTAATGCAAATAGGGGCTCTTTCCCAAGGCATAACCCAGCTCACGGTACGTACTCGTTCCTCTCTTGTTCCAAAGTCACAAATGTGTTCTGCCAAAACTCACTGAAAGGTGGTCACTGCTGCAGCTAACAAAGAGTAAGTGGGCCTCTGTTCTTATTAAATATGTCTTTACAGCCTGGGAGACATTCAGTCAAAAATGCCCCTGCTTTTAAAATCTAAGCTTCATTAAGGCCTCTCTAATTTGTCATGAATTCTGCTGTCTCTTTGGCAAAAATGACATCTGTTCATCCCCTTAAATGAAAACACTTCTTCAAAGATTCTGCAGGTAACCACCGCCTCAGTCACCACAGCCAGGAATGAGTATAGACTTGAAAATTTACATGAGCTAAAACTGTGCAAAACTAAACAGCTCACTTTTGCTTCCTCATTCCACAGAAGCTAATTTATTAAAAAATAAAAATAAGTGACTGGAAGACATAATGAAGAATTATGAAATACAGTTGAGTTGCATGTCAGACAGAAAATCACTAAGAATTTCCTCAAGCAAAAAATTGTATTTAAAGGTGTATATTCCCTTTGATTGTGTGTGGCTCTCATCTTGTGAGCCTGAGCTCACTGCAGCTGGCTCTCTGGGAGCCTCCCACCAAACACCCTCAGTCCTTCCCCCCTTGTTCTTTCAGACACTGCTGAGCCAGGATGAAATGCTCAACGACAGCAGGTTTCTAACACCGACCTTTGAGGACTGGAGATGATGCTGCAGCATGACCAAGAACACCACTCGTACCTCATGCCTGCAGGAGCAGCTGGGGGCCCTGGAGCAGGAAAGTTTTACCTCTTCTCTGCCTCTGCCACCTCCCACGTAGCAATTCCTGTTGTCAGTGTAGCCACACATTACAGGTAACTCTCCTCTGTGCTGTTTTCCCACATCACGTAGTAGGAAACAGGTGCTGGGAGAGGAGTGGGACTCATGGCCAGAGTCTGGCAATGTTTTGTCCTTTTATTCAGTTGCCTGTTACATGCTATGTTGATGTACTTTTACATGGACCTTTTGTAATTTTTTATTTTTATAATTAACTTGCAGTGCAGGCCATTAATATGTAACTGTACCATGGGGGCTAAGCAGAGCTACCTGGAATACAGCTGGGTGCTGGTGAGAGCAGCAGTAATGGCTCACTCACCACTCCTGTGGAGGATTTCAATCTCTTCTCCCTTTCACTGGCACCTGTCCTGTCCTCTTTTTATCCAAGTCAGTGCACTGTAGGATGGGAAGAATGGAACAGAATACTGTCCATCAAGCCCTTGCTTTTATTAGGATGACAAGCTGCCGTGTTCACAAATCTTTACCTAAGGCAAAAACAACTGCAGCAGGAAATTGTAACTCTCAGACTACCAGGAAAGTACCAGAATAAAACAAAGATTTATTTTCTTTGAAACACCTAACTAAATAAATCTGTTGCTGTTGTACTGGGCTAGACAGGACTGCCTCAGAGGGAAATATGGCCTCTCACTTTCTGAGGGGCTGAGGGTGAAGCTGTCACCTTTACAGCAGCAATTACTTGTAGCATCTGTTTACATGTACATCTCCTGTGTTAATGAGCTACTAACAAGCTCTCATGGTAAAGAGAGAAATGCAAGAAAAAAACTCTCCTTAACTTTAAGGAAAAGTACTTTGTACAGGGCTGGTTTGCATTACTCTCTCCTTCCTGGCTGCAGGTGTTGCTTTAGATTCTGAGGGCAGGTCAGTGCCAGCCACAACCCGCCCAAATCAAGAGGGAAGCTCCAGGGCTGGCCACAGGATGCAGCAAGGGCTCTTTGAGAACGACCTGGGGTGATTTTTACAGGTGATCTATCCTGGCCCTCACTTCACCCATGATAGACCCTGCACTGTATGGTCAGGTGTAAGAAGATAAACACGTGATTTCACTTTCCACAGTGGTTAAATCAAGGCAAATTCTTTTCAATCGCTGCCAACTGCAAAAAAAGGGAATTCAGAAGAATGAGAAGTAAGTCTAGGCATCAGTAAACTACTGCTGTTTAATGTTTAATAAAAGGTATTAAATGTACCAGTCTGGTAATGCAGTCAGTACCATGGGCATTTAAAATCCTTTGTCAGGTCAATTAGCCAACAGAATCATTACAGCACTGCAAATGGGACTGGCTGCTCCAGCAGCCCTGAGATATTCCAAACACCCTATTTCCTATTTCTTTCAATGCTGTATTTACAACTCAGTGTGTCGCTGTGCTAACCTGGCTGTGAATAGTCGATCCACAAAACAATTGGTTCTTCTTTTAAATATATGTAGTAAGAAATATTAATTAGCACAACACTGGTATAAATGCTTATTTTTTGACTGTTATGAATAAATTCTGAATGTTTCCCTCTCTCTTGCTGACCATGGAATGATTTAACACAAATTCACATGGATGACCTCTCACCTTCATTTTTTTCCCCTCAGAATTAATGTTTTATACTAATTTCAGAGGTCAGATTAAGTAACTCACACCCAATTCAAGGTGATTTCTCAACTTCTTAGTGTTAAAACACACAAGGTGATTATGAAATTACAGACCACAGAAATTACATCATGGGGTTAAAAAACACACACACACAAACGCTGCACAGCTGCTCATCGACTGTTCCTGTAGAAAAAACACAGTACTTCCAGAAAAGGTATCAGGTGACATCAATGTTAATAAGCAAATGTACAGCTCTTGGGATAGCCAAGCTTCTCCAGGTTAGGCTGGCAGGCAAACTGAATCATTGGTGGTGGCCCACACATGAGAATGAGGGTCTCACTGTCAGGGGGAGGCAGGTGGGCTTTCAGCATGTCTGCGGTGACAAAGCCAGAGCTGTACTTCCAGTCTGCAACAGAGAAATTAATTCCATTACTCTGAATCTCTTCTAAAAGGCTGAAGCCTTTTTAAACCTCATTAAGTAGCTGAAGACTCAAGTTATGGCAGCATCACTGCAAACCAGGAGAGGGTTAAATTTCTCACTCAGCTCAAACCTAGAGGTCCCTTTCCATAGGGACAACAAGCACGTAGAAAACAAGGATCTGGTTAATAAACCATGGAGGTCTTAAAACAATAAATTAGGAAATTTCAAAGAAATAAGCAGGTAGGAATAAAAAGGAAGAGTCAATCTGCTTTTCTAGTGAAGAGGGGTCACCCAGTGGCAGGGAGAGGTACTGAGACCTGTACTTTTTTTCTTTCTTGAGATGGAGTGGTGAGATGACAAAGTTTGGTGATAACAAAAGCTCTGCCACGCAGTTTAGTGATAAGAGAAAACAAAAGAGGAAAGAAATGCTAAACTATTTCAAGCAGCACTAATATTGAATGCACCTGCCATTTGAAGTGAGCCAAGTAGGAAAACCATGCCTTAATCCATACACATTGCAGCTCTGCTTCACCAGAATCTCATCTGGAGCTGCTGCACAACAAAGATGTGCACATAATGCTCACAGGTATTAACAATTTAATGCCAACAACATGCTGACATAACCTGATTTGGGAGCTAGCCCAAAACAGAGCTGAACTTTGGATGAAAATTCCAAAAACTGAAATACATTAGAAGATGCAGAGTAGTACATCTGACCCAAATAAAGTTAATTATGAGCTCCTACTTTTTAAGGCCCACCTGGCTTAGATCCCTTTTTAAAACAGGGTATGGGTAAGGTTTGTTTCTGAGAAGTTTCAAAGTGTAAGAAAAGAACACTTGACATTACTCTGATATCCCCTGGAGCAAGAGTGAAGCTCTGGCTGTTGCATAGGGATGAGCAAAGGCATTTCCATGTGTCCCTACCTTTTGGAGGTCTGTCCAGTGTGTACCACAGCACAAACTGCTCAGGATGCCTCTTGGCAATGTCTTCTAGCTCAGCTCTCAGCAATATATCATTTTCTGTCTGCAAAATGAGAGTGCTGCCATTCACAACAAATGCAATAATAAAATTTATGCAAATCAAGAAAGTAATTTGGTATTTTTCCCCTTCCATGACAGCTATTATCATTACAGGTTTCTGTACACTGAGATTATGAAAACCAAACTGTAAGACTTAGCAGCCACCTAAACACAGTCCTAAAGATGGTAATTGGAACAACTTTTTAATCCAGGCTAAAATCCCAACGAGCTGGATTTGTCCCTGGCCCTGGCAAATGTCCCTGGAGCAGCATGGTGAAGGTTAACTGTACAGACAGATTATTGGAAACAAATCCTGTTTCCTTGAAATCAGTCAAGGACAAAGATGAGCAGAGGGATCAGGATCTGGGCACAGTATTTATTCCCTAATGTAGGAATTCAGTGAAACTGTGAGGAGACACCTAAAAGTGTGAAAGAGTATGAAACATGTGCCATCAGTTTAAAAAGCTCAGAGGGCAGAAAAACAAGTGGGCTACTAAAGAAGAGCAAACAGAAGGGTCAGAATACTCACCTGATTAGCAAAAAGGAGGTAACATTTTGTGGAGTCTTTAGGATCATTTGTGATCTGACGGATCAGCTGCAACATAGGAGTTATTCCTGTTAAAAACCAAAATGGTTATAAAGTGGGTATTTCTTTCCATGGCTACAGTGTCAGTATTAATGCTCCTTCCTTCAGTCTTCAATGGGATCTCAGTTTGCACATAGCTATACACCTCTGGATTTCTAATCCACGTGGACTCTAGAGATTGGGGGCTGCTGTTATGAAGAACAGCTCCAAATCACACCCACAATTCCTGTATGCAGAGCTTTTCCCTTCAGGATTCTCTATCCCATAATTTTACCCTCAAGACCTTCTCCTAGAATACTTTTTGTCACTGATGAAGTGAGTTCTCTGAGGTCACAAGGTAAATTAGTATTCAAACCCTCAGGTTGCTACTCCCCAGGACTGAGCTCAAACCACTGGAATGCCTCAGTGAAGAAATTAAGGAAAAGAAATGCAGGTGTAAGTACTCTGTTACTAAAGTACAGTGATAATCTTCACATATATCCACATCTTCACTCTCTAGACACTCCAGATGAGGGGATTAGTTTTACCTGTTCCTCCAGCTATCATCCCAACGTGCTTTGCAAACTTCTTCTCTGCTTCAGACTTCTTATTAGGCTTGATAAGAAAGGTACCTAGAAGAAATATTCCAAACCTATAGGCACATTAGCTTCCAAACAAAACATTGATACAAATTCATGGGAATAAATTATGACAGATGAACAGTTAATAAAGACTAATCTTCTGGAAATCCCTCCCTTCTGCTGAGGTAGATTCACCAGGAGATTGCTGGTCACAGGAGGTCAGCATCCAGGGAAGTGCTGAGCACTCTGAGGTGAGACTTCAGTGCCCAACTCCTCCCAGGTGAGATCAGTGCAAAATTTTTCACTTGTATCCTACAAGAGGATTACTTCTCTGAGATTATTTCCTCACAGTCAACTCAGACCTGGCTTGATTATGAAATGGAGCTGGCTCTCAGTCAGCTGGTAATTCAGTAACAGCACTGGGACTCTCAGAGGACATTTTAAACCACAATCTCACTTGCTTAGAAGCATCTGGAGCATCTCCCTCTGCATGTATAGCTGAAGTATTTTATTTCCAGTGCAGACCTCTCAGTCACATAATGCAATAGCAGTTTTTTCAGATTTAGAGTCCCAGGAGAGGGACACTTATCAGTTATTCCTTACACATAGTAATCTTTCCCATCATATCAACTCTGACAGGCTCATGGTCAAGTCTAGAAAAGTGGTTTTTTTCTCTTTTCTGCTTAAAAAAAAAAAAAAGATTCACTGCAGTTGTCAAGTTTTATAAAGCACCTCTGAAAATAACCAATACCTCCCTTTTGCTCTCCCACCTGTGTGTCACAGTACCTGTCCCCTTATAGACCAACAGTCCATTTGGCCCTCTGAAATCAATGGTATCTCCAATCTTCATGTTATCTAGATACTGGGACATCTTCCCACCTTCTGGAAACTTGGGGTTCACATTTTTGTGGTACACCTGTAAGAACAATCATTTGCACGTTATCAACCACTAACTTTTCTGCAGCCAGTATCACAAGGGTCCTGCAGGCCTGACATTCAGCACCTGAGAAAGCAAGCAATTCTTTGCTCTCAGTTATCTCTTGAGTCTTGCAACAGGAAGCAGCCAAAATAAATAAAATGTGCTGTTGGGCACATGTCCCTCTGCTCCCTGCAAACAGGCAGGATAACAGGGATGGGTGGAAGGCAGATTATGTGCTGCTGCCCTCATTTCACTGGTGCCTTATGTCACCCCATTTTTGTAGCTGCTCCTTCTGAAAACAGCATTGCTCCATGTTTTCCTTCTAAAACTTTCCCACTCAGCCACACAACAGCTTTTTCAGCTTTCAAAGCACATAAGAAGGATTAAGCAGTTCATAACCATTCACTACCCTGGCAACACGAAGAACAGAGCATGCAAAAAAAAAAAAAAAAAAAAAAGTCTGGATCTTTTCCTAAGGACAAACTCTATCAGAGAAAAAGATTAGGAGATCCAAAAATCCAGGGATGAGATAATCCTGCATCCCCTAGCTTAAAGGATTTCCCTTGTTTGACTTGTTTTCTGCTTAGAGCTCTTTGCAGTAAGCATAGCACCAGCAGCAGCACAGGCATCTAGAGGGAGAGAGATCAGTATCCATGCACTGCCAAATAAAAGATATTTGGGGAATTCCTAAAGTACTGCCAGGAAAGTGGTTCTCTCCTCCTTCTACTCCTCCTCTGCCACCCCACAGTGCCACACAGCAGATGCACAGGACACAACTTACTATTCAAGGGCAATGTGAAATGAGTTGTTTGCCATGCAGTCACCCTATTTGGAAAAGATGAGATCCGATGAAAATGAAATTTAATGAAATTTGAATGAAAGACAATGAAATTTGATGACTAAATCAAAGCAAACCATTTCACTAAAATGAAGTACTTGCCCTCCTTCCAGTTAGCAATTTATCTATATTAAAGGAAAATTTACCTTTATAATTAAATCAACATAACCTTTTGTCTCATCACTGGAAACAGGGGTATAGGCTCGAATCACCAGACTCCCATCGATTTTTGCAGAAAGGTAAACATGTTGGCCTGAGGAGAAAGAATTACAATCTGATCATGCTTTTCATCCCTGGAGGACAAGAGGGAAAGGCAGGTATTGGAACCTGCTACACATGCATCGACAGAGAAAATCTTTGCCATATAAATGCTCTATGAAATTTTCAGGTTTTTCTCTTTTTTCAGCACAGAGCAGGAATCTCCCACGAAGTAATATAATTTCAGGATCTTATTCCAGAGTTCTTAAGAATGAATCTGGATAAACACAAGCATTGCAGAGCACATCTCAGTTGGTTTACCATTTGTCCAGTTAATTCCATTACTCTTCCCCATATAAGGCAGAAGAGAGTTTGGAAAGAGACAGGCAAGGACATGCTCACAGCATGGACTGGGGTGTCCCTGACACCTGCCACACAGCACAGGGAGCTGCCAAAGAGTGCAGAACAAACAGAGCCACCTCTGCAGATCAGAGGCAGAGGCTTTCCCCTGCACAGATTATCTAGCACTGACTCAAGGTCCAAGGTTCAGTGCTGTCAGTGTTCCAGGGTACAGGAAAGAAGGCCGATCCTAGGCTGAAATTTGTGTTACACAACTTCAGAAAAAGTTGCATGCAAATGTGTGTAACTCAAAGGTAAGTGCATGCACAGAAAAAGCTCTGAATATTTCAGCATCTTCCCAGGCAGCAGAGTTGTCCCCTCTCTCTTTTACAAGTGTGACTGTACTTGCCAAAACCAGGAGGGCAATTGCCAATAGACTGAGGAGACCAGGTGGAAGTAGAAGCAAATAAGAAATACGAAAAAGCTTTGACAGACACCACTCTTGCTTATATCCTGACTGGTGACAAATTCCATCAGGCTCAGTTCAGCTTCACTGCTCCATTCCTAACCTACACCACACAACTGGGCAAAGCACTCACAAAAGAAATACAGAAATACAACCCCTGGGAAACCTGACATTTCTGAGACAGCAGCATTCAGATGCAGCTTTCAACTCCCCGCTTTGCTGAGCCTTCAATGCACAGTCAGAAGTTCCAAGAACTGTGAGAAACCAGAAATATAAGTAATTAAGTGTTTACAGTACTTACCTACAGGTAATCCTAATATGTGCTTCGTTGAGGGTAGCCCAAATCTGAATTTCTTGGTGTCATGACTGATTTCCTAAAAACCAAAGTTAGAACGAGGTCAGCATCACCACTACTCTGAATTTCAAACTCTACTCAACACAATATGCTTTAGTAAGCCTGCTCTTTGTTAGCATGCAAGCCAAATGCTGGTAAACGACACAGAAACAGCTCTGAAAAATAAAGTTGAAACAACCAGGATTTTCAGCAGCACTTTTCTCCTCTTTACTTCCACAATCCCTACAGCATCCTTAAATAGATAAAATCAGGAAACCCTGTGCCCAGTGAGCACATTCCATGCTTGTGGCCAAAGATCAGGGAGCACAGAGCGTGCAGAAGCTCAGGGTGCACTCAGGGCAGGAACCGCGGGAGGAACACGGCCAGCAGCACTTAAAACACGCAAAGCATCGGGAAACAACAGCTCGCAGCGTGGCACAAACGCTTTTACACACCCTGCCCTACCCCGGGAGCATCACAGGGTGGCTGCGGCGGCCACAGCCATCCTTGGACGGCTCTGGGGTTTCGATCCCACGGCCAAGAGCCCCGCGATGCCCCAAGTCCCCAGAGCCCCGGGCACCTCCTTGTCCAGCAGCCGCAGCGGGTACTTGGCCAGCGGGTCCTGCAGGGTGACGGGGCCGCTCGGCCTCCGCGCCGGCCCTCGCAGCAGCAGCAGCAGCAGGGCGGACGCCGCCACCACGGCCACGGCGATGGCCACAGGCGCTCCCTGTGAGAAACAGAAGGGCAGGCCGTGAGGGCACGGCGGCCGTGAGGAGAAGGAGGAGAAGGGAAGGCAGTGAGGGCACGGCGGCCGTGAGGAGGAGAAGGGAAGGCGGTGTGAGGGCACGGCGGCCCGTGTGAGGGCACGGCGGCCCGTGGGTGTGTGAGGGGCACGGCGGCCCGTGTGAGGGCACGGCCTGGACTAGCCCCGGCTCCGGCTCCGGCTCCAGCCCCAGCCCCAGCCCCAGCCCCAACCCCAACCCCAACCCCGGCCCCGGCCCCAGTCCCTCACCCCAAGCGCCTCCATGGCGGCCTTGCCGTTCTCGGCTCCCGCCTCACGCTTCCTCCTCGGAATCCTCCCCCTGGTTCCTCCTCCCGGCTCCTCCTCGGGATCCTCCTCACGATTCCTCCTCCCGGCTCCTCCTCGGGATCCTCCTCACCGTTCCTCCTCCCGGTTCCGCCTGGGTCAGGTCACCTGCCATGAGCCCCACGGGTCACGCTGCCCCGGCAGCCAAATTCTTGATTTCAGCGAATCGATGAGGTTGGGAAGGAGCTGTGAGATCACCGAGGCCAGCCTATGGCCGGACAGCACCGTGTCACCAGCCCGTGGCACTGCGTGCCATGTCCAGCCGTTCCTCGAACAGGGACAGTGACCCCACTGCTTCCCTGGGCAGAGCCTTGCCCTGTGATTGTGGTAACTGCACCGCTTAATTTGTGGCTTGTCATTGTTTTCTTCTGTTTTACTCAGAGTCAGGATTAAAAAGATGAAGGAGACTAATTTTCTTGTGTTCGGGCTTGGTTGTTTATTAAATCTTATCTAAAGTACAGAGTTCTGCCACGCTTTTAGCTACCAGCTAAAATTGAGCAAAATGGAGCTGAACCTAGCTAGTTATAAGGTTTTTTAAAGCTAAACAATCCAATAAAGAACTAACACCTATATTATTTATACTTTTGATCCAATAACCAAACTCCTGTGACCTGCAGTGCAGCACTAGTTGTCCAACCAGAAACTACTGCATGAAACCATGAAGAAGAAGCAAGAAGACTGAAAGAGACAGCACCCAAAATCCTCCATCTTGTCCCATACCTATTACTATTTAAACCTTCAAATTCAAAACCCTTCACACACTTCTGTTTTAACTACACACCTGTTACTCTAACTCCATCACTCAAATTTGGAAGCTTTATCCAAGGCCTCAGGTCAAAAGCAGTGTTCTGCTGGGGGTCAGTGCCAGAAAGCACAGAAAGCTCAAAAATCCCAGGTGTTTGGGTTCCAACATTGCCATTCTTGCTGTGAAGAAAAAGAGGGGCAGCAAAGTCCAGCTGGTCACTTCAGATGAAGGAACAGCAGTATTTCTGTGCACCCAAGGCACAGTAATAAATGGATTCCTAAATGAGAAATAAATCTGCCCTCGTGCTGCTTCTCGAAAAGTGCAAAGGAAAAGCAAGGGTAAAAGAAAACAGGGAACGTGCCATGGGAATGGGTGTGTGTCCTTTTCTGCAGACCCACAGCAGGAGGAGACTCAGGAAAGGCATGGAGTCTGTTATCTCCACAGGCAGAGGAGCACAGAGAGAGCAGGATACCATTCCAGAGCTAACCAGAACAGCCTATAATCACAGATCCTCACCTAAAAACTAAATCAGAATTCCATTACATTAACCCCATTAAAAGTAAATTTTAATTACTTTTTTAGTTATATTTTATTTTTTTAAATCAGTATTTCATTTGCATCAGGAAACAGTTCACATTGTTGCTAAAAAGTACTGGCACCTTACAAGAGACTAGAAGTATGTGACAGAAAAAAGCAAAACTAGGCTCCTTGTAAAATCATACTAGGAGAAACACAAAAGGCCAACATCAAGCAGCTAAGCAAAAAGTTAGTGCCATAACAATCAAATCAAAACCAGACATTTAAGGACAGAATTTTAACAGGAATTGAGATAAGAGATACCAATTTATCAGTATTATAACCACTCCATTCAATATCATCACAGCTGATATCATCTGTCGTTCTCCCCACACTTTTTCTTTTCCATTTGAAATCCTTGTCTTAAATTAATAAACAGGAAAAAGTCACTGTGTCCCTGTTAAGCAAAACAGAATAGCAGCCAAGAGATAATACACATCTGCTCCCAGCATAAACTGATACAGTCAGCTAATGGCAACTTCCACCATAATCAAACATTAACAGGCTTCTATAATAAAAATTTGCAAAGGATATTTGCCCCCATGTCTCTCTGAAGATCTCTTCAGAGAGTTTAAGCAAAGATAGAACACGCATACTCTATCAGTAATGCAACATGGCTGTTAATCTGGATCACTGAATCTCATAATCCTTCCACTGTTAAGTATTTTCATAGCTTCACAAAAAACTCATGATCAATATTTTGTGGGCTTTTGCCTCAAACTTTACAGTGAAGAGTAGAAGGTGGTGAAATGTGTTTACTTTATCCATTGGAGAATAAAGTCGGTGAGATTACTGATTCCCCAGCTACAGAATAAAATTAAAGGTTTTAAAAAAACCCCAAAGAACTGAAGTTCAAAACTAATATAATAAAAAAGGAGGGTAACTGGCATCAAATGCTGTATGGGAAAAACTCTCTAAATATTTTTGCCATTAATATCAACAAAAACTAAGTGAGATATCTTACCTTCTAGTTATTATCTGGACCATTGAGTCAAAGGAGGATTATTCTTGTGCTACCTGTTGTAGTACCTACTAATCTAGTTTTAAAACACTGAAGCTGAGAACACAAGGGTCTGCAAAGCTCATTGGAGCCTGTCTCCACAGATTTCTGCACAAGCAGCCTTTTGGACATTAAACAAATGTTAATTTGTACAAGTTAATGCCTAGAGTAATTAGGATAGCTCTCAGTTCTTGCATGGTCACTTGGCCTGTAACACCTTCCTTTTGAAACACTTTTGGTCAAACCTCACACGATTTGTGAAACCAGAAACTGCATTTAAAATATCCTGCAGTATTTTTATACTCTCCAGCACTACATTCAAGGACATGAATGTGGCTCATGTGGCTTATTTTCCCTCTTTTGATGGATTAAAAGAGTGTCAGAAGCCTGCAGGTAACTTGTGACTGCTCCAACACGTGTAAAGCCAGTGTCTCTGTTCAGGTAAATCAGCAGTGAATTCCCCAAGGTAAGTATCAGCTGCTCTGGAATCTGTTCATCAGTCAAAAACCTGCACACTTCCACCAAATTTTGTTTTCAAAGACATTTCTGCTTTGGGAGTGTTTCACAACAAGATCCATCAGAACTGTTATTTTGGCACTCACACAATGAAAATGGGGAGATCTGAAAAACAGAAGAAAAATTAAACAGGGTAAAATTGATTGCAAAGATCATCAATAAAGACCAGCTGTAAACTTGTCAAAGTGGACTCAGCTGCCACTGTGTGTCAGTTCATGCTCCTCTACTTCCTCCCAACCCCGAGAAAAGAAGCTGCAAAGCCACAGCAAGGAAAACATTCACCCACACAAGAAATGCAGTAGAGAGTGGAATAATAATAATAGTACAATTGGAAGAAATAAGATTTTCAGAAGTTACTGCTGATTTAAGTTTGTTTCTTTTCTGGGAGTTCAGCTAGGGATATTTTAAACAGCCAAGATCTCAGGGAGTGCTGGACATCCAAATATAAAAGTTGCACTCTGGAAAAGACCTCAAATTAATAATCTGACAATAGCAAAAGGATTAATTAAATTGTTTGGGGTTTTTTTCATACATACCACTACTATTAATATTCTTCTTGATCCAGTCAACAAAGAAGCCTACATTGGTGTATACTCCTGGATAGTTCTTCCTTCCACATCCCAAGCCCCAGCTAGTAATTCCATGGAGGGTGTAAAACCCTGAGTTGTCTTCTGAAGGACAAACTAATGGGCCTCCAGAATCGCCCTGCACAAGGACAAAGATGAGCCAACATCACTCCTGCTGGTTTTAAAATCTCACTTCAGCTAGGAGAGGTCCCAGCTGCTCACATGCTTGGGGTTTTTCATTTTTAAGAGACAAAGGAAGACACAACCTTCGTTCAAGGGAAGTAACTCTTTTTGCAATGTGGGTAATTAAAATTTGACTGCTAAGGAGCCTTTCACTGTAAATCACCGTAGCCTGTTTGCAAGGAAACAGCTTTGGAGGTTTTACATTTCCCTTTCTAGAACCCATCTGGCCATATCCCAAGGGTGATGTAACTTACTGTGCATGAGTCCTTGCCTTCCTCCAGAGGGAATCCTGCACAGATCATCCCCTGGGTCACTTTACTGGGAAGGTTTATGTAATAGCTCTGACATATGTCAGGTGCCAGGATGGGGACTTCCAGCTGCTGCAGTTTTTTCCCCTTTTCTCTGTCTTGAATTAAAACACATCATCCAGTAGAGGCATGAATTAGTGGTTCCAGAAGGAATCTTTACTCCTCTCCTTTTCAAATCCTTTTCAATCTAAATTATCTGATTTCTCTCCTCCCACCCACATCCCTTCATGTCTAGCTGAGCTTACACCACAAGTGAAAACTTTTTAACATGCCTGTTCTCCAAAAACTAATGTATAGACAGAAGGACTGTTCCAGCACAGAATGTGGTATTCAAAACACAGCCACAACATGCCCAAGCAGCAAAGACTGCATACCTGCTTCAGGTGCACCCCACCCTGTGACCACACAGGTCCTGGAGGGCTGCAGCACCTCCTGCTCAGCAGGGAGACACGCTGGGAGCACGGAGGGGCTGAATTCCAAGGGCTCAGCCAGCTGCAGCAGGGCAATGTCACTGTCCAGAGTGGTCTCGTTAAAACTTGGGTGTATAAAATACTGCTTGACTGGCCTTTTCTAGGAAAGCAAAGACATTTCCTGAAAGACTTGGGAATCTGAGGCTTTAAAGCACTTTGGTTTTATCAATTTCCAGGATGCCTTAAGAAGAGAACACGTTTAAAAGCAGCTCCAGAAATTGCCAGCTTTCTGATATTAGCAAATCAAGATTATGCATCCATGACTTGGAACAGGATGCAGAAAACTCCAGCAAGGGTAGGAAGAGAGTCTTGGAAAAACACTTATCAAAACATTATCAATATTTATCATTTATCACTATCAAAGCATTTATTTATTTTATAAAACAAGAAGTGGCAACTTGTGCCCTAATTCTTTCCATCTTGGTGGCAGTAACCAGTGAGTACAGAGACAATTCAGCTCTAACTCCCACATCCTCCAGGATTCTGAGCTTTAGAGCTCAGTGGAGGCACAGCTCTGTGTTGACAGCCACACAAAAGCTGTTGTGTAAATGCAGATTAGGATCAGCGTGCAGGATTGCTGCATCATGGACAATTTGGGAATTGCATTTACATTAAAAACTATTTTGCAAGCTTGATTTGTATTTCATTGCTAAGCAGAACACACAGTACCTGTCTGTACTCTTGCTCTGTAAGATCATGTAATCCTGTTACCACCATCCATAAGTCTCTGTATGCTTCCCTAAGGGGAAAAAAAAAATGTTAATTGTCAGGCTGATGTAACAGCAGTCTTGAAAAGTGTGGATCTTAAAGCCAGCCATGTTCCTAGCACGTGTGTGTGGAGCAGAAGAGGCAGTGTAGGCTGTAAGAGGTGTAAGCAGCCCTGTGCCACCCTGGTGGAGCCAGCAGGCTGCAGGGACACACATTGCCAGGGAAGGGCTCATCCCAGTGCACTCACCTGGAATGGAGGCAGTGGGCAGCAGTGACAACCCATGCTTGGGCAAGGACTGCTCCTCCACAGATGTGCTCAGCTGCAATTTGTACACTGGCCTGCCAAGGCCACGAGTAGGGCACGGCTTCTTCACCCCCAGTTATCCTGCTGAAGAGGAACCTGGGCTGATTGGAAGGCATTCCACAAACAGCCTCTGAAACAGAAAGCACTGATGTTCCAAGAAGTCTTTAGAGGTTAAGACTGGGAGAAGTAAAGAACATTCCAGTTAGGGGCATCCCCACAGCTTCTTGAGCTCCACCTCCCCTTTTTTTGCTACATCTTCCCTCATTAAAAAGGATCCAAATGTTTAGACCACCATGAGGAGATGATCTGAGCAAAACCAGAGCTTCACCAAGATGAAAGCTGCCATTACCTTCAAAAGTTTTAACCTCAAATCTACAATGAGCAGCTACTTATCCCATTTTCCATAGACTGCTAGAGGGGAAAAGGGCAGCTCTAAAATGCTAGTGATTATTTTCAATTAGCCTTTGCAATTGTTTTCAAGGAAACAAGAAAAATTAGGGTCTGCTAAAGCCAAAGCATGTAAATGTCACTGTGCATATTTTTATCTCCTCAAAATATCTTAAAATCTGGGCCAACTGCAACCATTAGGTATTTTGAGAATTTATAGTCCAAAAGGTATTCTCTATTCCCATGAAGGAAACATAACTGAGGTTGTCTTACCTGTTGTAACCTCTATTTCTTCCTCAGTATCATTCATGTTTTCAAAATCTTCTTCTCTAGTTGAATTCAAAATATTTAAATCTAGGAGATGAGGGTAGTGAGTGTGTTAGAAGGATGTCTTGACTAATATTTGTATTATAGAATAACTTTTATTTCCTTATTTCTTTTTGTAGAAGAAACAGATTTATGTTGCAGGGATCTGTGCTATTATGGTATTAAAGTGCTATTTAAAATGCATCAAAAAAACAATTCTCAGGTTTTGGCCAGATTCATTGTTTGTCCTCACCATTCATTAGGCCTTTGTTTAATGCCTGAAAAAGTTCACAATCTATTTTTTTCACTGAAACAATTTGCTAGATGAGAATCTCCTAGAGCAAAATAATTCTGAACAGCCAGTTCACTGAAGAGCCCTTTGTGCTGCCCCAAGGAGGCATTTCCCCAAGTTTCTATTCAGTTTTCTATTACCTGCTACAGAAACAAAGGAGACTGTAGCTCTGAATCCTCCAAAGGTCTCTGTTTCATCAGAGTGGAAGACAACCAGCATCACAGCAGAGGAGCTTAGAACAGGTGCTGGCAGGGCAAATCCACAAGACTTGGCTAAAAATGAGAAAGCAAGGGCTCACTGCAAATTATCAGGTACTTTTTAATCCTTCTCTCTTTCAACTGTGGGTGCACAATATTCTGTCTATTCCAGCTTTCAGACAGGAGGGTAAGAAGTAACCATGACCAAGAGATGAGCAGGCTGAGGCTGAAGGGCTGATCTGTTCCAGGCAGCCTGTCCTCGTTCAGCAGCTTCCTCACCAGAGCAAGGAGTATCTGGCATCATTTCACAACAGCCTATTGCAGCACCCACAAACTTCATCACTAATCAAACACCCCAGCTCCCTGACTTTCCCTAATCTAAGCACCAGCTTCAAGCAAGTGCTGAAAACAGTTTTTTGGGATGAGCCTTCCTCTCATTCATAAGTGGCAGAAATTACATGAACAATGCTCTGGAGTGAAGAACAACTGGACTGTGGAAAGGAGATGTCTTAGTTGCTTTGTGTGTGATCCTGTAGGGCCAAATTACTGTGCTATGCATTTTCTTCATTGGAATTAATTCAGAACTGCATTTCACACAGAATTTAAACACTCAAAAATTGTTCACTTCAATGTGGCTTTGCCTCTGTAAGCTGAGAAGAATTAGCAATACCTGCAAGCATTTTTCAAGGTACTGAAACTAGTAACATTACTATAACATACTGAAACTATAACATTACCTGAGACTCTACAAGTAAACTTGATTTACACTGGACAATAGGGCTAGTAAAAGTCTTAAAAGAAATAGAACATCCCCAAAATAAAAAATCAAAAGTCAAACCAATCTCCTCCTCTTTTCCCACATCTTCATACACAGTCACGGCATCATAGGAGCAATCTTCACTCTCTTCTACTTCAAAAGACTGGTAGGTAAGCTTTAAGTCAAAAAATAAAAGAATGGAACTTGCTGTGAAAATCATTTGGAAAAAATGCAAAGATCTACAGGGTCTTTAGAACTGTGAGTGATTCCTGCAAGGTTTAGTTTCTGTGACATTCAGACCTCTTGCAGGTAATACATAAATACTAAATTTTCTACAAGAATCTGTCATGATAAAAATTAACCCAGGAAATCTTATTTTGCCATAACCTTTCAAATCTAAACCTATCTTTTGGGATGGATAGTGATTCCTCTTAACTGCTTCCAGCAGAATGATTCAGGCTCATGTTGCTTGATCTTGTTTGTCCTTAGCTGCATAATTTCTTCTTAACTCAGTGGTGCCCATTTCCATCGTGTAGACACAAAAAGAATTCATGTTCTACCTTGACTACATGGTCTTCTGGAGCACAGATCATCCACTGACAGCCTGCCAGGTTGCTGTAGTGCTCTGGGTAGTGCATGCTCTCCAGCACTCCTTCTTCAAAAAGCACAGCCAGGGACTCACAGCCAGCATCTGGAAATCCAGGCAGACAAAAAGGGAAAGGACCAGCTGGAAATGCTGCCAGGGCAGGAACATCAGGAGTTCTTTTAAGACTCAGCAGGTGGCCCTTGGGCCCATCCTTAGGGATGGTGAACTGCTGTGCACAGCAAAACCCAAAACAATTCTCCATGACGTGTTCTTAGCCTCCCTCAAGGCCCCCCAGGAAAGCATCATCCTCACAGAAATACCTTCCTCTGGTTTATTTTCTCCTGACATTTTTTTCCAGCTCCCCACCCAAGAGTGTAGGCAGGCACATTACATGGCTTAAACTTACCAGGGAGAATGTCTGATGTAAGAGCTTTGTAGGTAATGGAAAAACCTGTTCCATAATCCTCACCATCAGAAACAAATTTCAGCCTCATGCTATTGGAGCCAATCAAAATAGGTAATGGAAGATCTCCTCCACAGAATTTCCCTGAAAAATAACATTAGAGAATAATCACAGTGGAAAGCCTTGAGAAAAATTGATTGTACCATTTTTAATGCTTAGCTATAAAAATTTTTGGATGAAAGGCAATTTCCTATTCATCCATCTACTCTCCCTGTTAATCCATTAGCCCAAATAGATTCATACTATTAAAAATTGAAAATCATTGACACCAGAAATGTGATACAGTTCCCTACCAGGCGTTTTCCAATCTCTTCACCTCCCACTCTCTTTTTTTTATATTTCAGATCCTCTGTCTCAATGTATCAACCAACCACCACATCCTCACTGGGTGCAGGTGCTGTTAGAATAAAAAGTGCTCTGACAGGTTGTAGATTTTAAAGGTCTTTTCCAACCTGAATGATTGTTTCAAAGAACAAGGGGACAAAAACTCACCCACGAGTCTGTCATCTTTTGAATAGACTGATAAAGAATCATAGTCACAGAACCTTTCTGGTTCTACATCAAAGTGGGAGAAATGAAGCCATATGTAATTCCCTTCTGGCACAAACAGAGTCCATATACACAATCTGGAATAATAAATCAGTTCCCATTCATGAAAATGCAACCAAAACCACCCCAAAACCTGCACTTGTATGGGGGATATTCTCTGGGGGAAAACTGTGTTTTCTCTACTTACTGGTGGTTTTGATAGAACTGTCCAGGCCTTCCAGGAAAATGTATTTCCCCTTCTCTGCTGCAGAGTTTGCCATCCTGGACACTACAAAACGCTGTGAATTAAAACATGATGCAAGAAATCAGGTTTGACACATCTGCAATTGGCTGTTCCACCAAAAATCTCAAACATCTGGAGGATATTGTGAGACAGGATTGCTCAGCTGCTCTTTGTTTCTGCTGGCACAGACTCATGCTGTGTCTTCTCTCTTTTATTTGGAATTATGGAAAATCAGCTTCAAACCCCATCATCTGGGAGCAAGAAAGAACCTCTGCCAATGGGCCCTTTTTTTTTTTTTTTTTGAAAAATGGCAGTGCTTGTTTTTTACCTTAAAGAAACTCTTGGCTACATGAAGATTTCAGTACAAATAATTTTCTGTGAAGAAAAATGGATACCCCAGAGCATAACAAAAGCCCATCTGTAATAATGCCCTTGGTTATGCTACATCAGGAGACTTTTGCAACTGTTCAGTGTGCTGGTAAAAATTACTTTAACAGAAGAAGCAGAAGCTTTCCTCTTCAGCCAAGTGTCAGCAGAAACACAACACCACAAAAATCATCTCCTCTTGCCCTTCCTTCTGCTTGCAAGGCAACCCAGTGAGAGCAACATTTATCAACAACTATGTAAACACAAACAAATTTAAGGAGTCAAGTACTTATTGGATTATTTCCCCTGCAGCATCCGGGGAAGACCAGTAAAAACTTGCAAAAATGTTTTCAAAAAGGTTTTTTCCTTTATAATATTATGTAAACAACTAATGGTGGGGAAGGGCTTTTTATGCTCCAACACAAATAGAAGACACTGGGAAAAAGAAATGTACTCACCTGTGGAGCTTTTCACTTTCAGATCTAATAAAACAGTGATAGGAAAGGGGGAGGAAAAAAGAAGAATTAATTATTGTAGTTTCATATTCACAATTTACTTTTGTCCATGTGAAATGGCAATTTTGTACAGCAGGCACTGAGGCAAATCCCAGTGCTTTTTTTTGGGACACAGTGCTGTGTAATAAACCAGGGCTTGGAATCAGAACAAAATTGCAAGTTCAGGCAATGCTGATGTTGGAATAAACAGTTCTGGAGCAGCCAGTACCAGAATGAGCCATGCTTTGACAGGCCACTACTCAGTCTGAGCAGCACTTTTTGAGAAGCTCAACCCTTTTCATTTTTCTCTGACACATTATGGGGGCTCCTTCTTTGAATCACCAGTTGAAGCCGTTTTCCAATAGGAAATTTTATTTTTCCCCTCTCCATTTTTTTCCTCTCATTGACTAAATTTCTTAAATAACCCTCCTTCAGTTTTTCAGTTCTCTGTGTAAGTTTTAACACAGTCTCCAAAACCCTTTAACAAAATTAGCCCAAACTAGAAGAAAATATCAATTCAGTTTTTATTAGTCTCAGTAATGTTCAACCCTGCCATTTTTATCTCCAGCTCTGTGACTTTGGCAGTGGTGCCTGATGGTCACAAGCACATCTCACAGGCACACAGAGGGAATTTGTGGCCTTTTGGGGAGAGTGAGCAAAAGCACTTCAGAGCATGACTTGTCCCCATGTTGTCAGATCCAACATGTTTTAGTTGAGAAAAATTACAAGTGACTTCATGCTTTCAACTGGTGGATTAAAAAAAAAAAAAAAAAGAATAAAGATCTAATAAACAAGCTAACTGGCTAGCTGCATAAAAGGATAGTTTGTAAAATAAATAAATAAACAAAAAAAGAGTCCAAGTAGGAGGCAAAGTGGAAGAGAAGCAAGCATTTACAATGCTCTCAATTTGGTTTTGACAACTGCCAGTCAGCAGCACACACTTCCAGGGATTGTGAAACGCTGCAGTGCTTTCACAGGAAATCATAAAAGCACTGTATCCTGAAAAAAGCTAAAATTAAATAAAACATTCCAAGACAGAGGATTGGTCACAGGTGAGGGATGAATTACTGTGGAGACTCAATTACCAGCACTCATGGCCTCCTGAACCCAGGGCAGCACCACGCTGAGGTCTGTGAATATCCCTGGGGATCCTCTTCTGGGGTGTTTCTTCTCCTTGTTTCCCTTCCAGCCACGGGCACATCCCATGCCCCAGGAGATGACACCAGCAAGGGTCCAGGCCCCCTGCTTGCCTCGACACAACAGGGGACCTCCAGAGTCTCCCTGGAAAAGAGCCCAGCAAAACCCCAGAGCTTGGACAGCTGAGCAAGCCCTAAAGAGTTTGTTGAGGGTTTTTTGTGCCTTGCTAAAAACCTGCAGCACAAGGACAGTTGTTTTTAAAAGAGCTGTGAAGACACACAGTTTTTGGGGTGTTTAGTCAGGATCAGCAAGAAGGGGAGAGACAGGTTAATTAATTCCCTCGTGGGTGCATCTCTGATGTGTTTGAGCACATAAAAAAGGAGTGAGGAACAATCACTTAACCCTTATCCCACTTCCTGTAATCCAATTCTTTCTACTTGCATCCTCAGGATCTTTCCAACAGTAATTAATTGATCAAGTGTTCTGAAGTTAGAAGCCCTAAGCAGTATTGCACTGGGGTACATTGCAAAATGGCTCTCAGGAACCTGTCCTACAACCCAAACAACAATTCATATGGAATCATGTCACTAGGGCCATTGCCCCATAGGGAGCTTATGAAAGAATCCCTACACCCAAACCCCTCAGTTTAGAGTGGATTTGTTTACTTTGGCTCAGAGCTGCTGAAAACACTCCCAGTGTGTCCAGCTGACCTGGCAGGCATCTCTTCCTCCATCTGGGAATCCAGCACACATTATGGTGTCACCTGGGATGGGTTTCTTCAAAGTTGACAGTGCTCTTGAGCATTCTCTGCTGCTCAGGATTGGGAGATTGACCTCATACAAGACCTGAGGGAACAGACCATCTGAAACACAAACCAGTGTTCATAAGGAAAGCTGGAAGGTAAACACTGTTAATACACCACAAAAATCCATTGGAAACTTGCTCCAAGCCATGTTATGGTTACAAACATGCTTTGGCAAACAGATTTTTGCATTTAAACTTGGAAAAATTACAAAATGTTTCAGGTCTGGATTTTGTGATTACCCATTTTGAAGTTGTTCACAGGTAGGCAAAGCAGCAAAATCCCATTTTGAGATTGCAGTTCATAAGGCCAGTTGAAGGTTAATTTTGGTCTGTGCAATCAAGCTCTTAGTTTCAGAGAAGAAAATAATAATGTGAGTGGCTTACTTTCCTTTAAACGGCCCCAGCCACACGCAGTGCAGATATATCCTGCTTCAAACTTTTCACCTGGCTGAGGAAGACATGCTGGCAAAACTGATGCACCTGCCACACAGGGACATGGATTTTATTGGTAAGTATTTGGAAGAACCATTGCTAAAAGCTTCCTTTAGAAGTGTTGGAGGGTTTTTAACAAAAAAAGGAAAATGCTGTTATTTTTGTGGAATCTGTAAAATTAATCTGGTATTGACAATTTGTCTTCTGCATGCAAAGAACAATGACTTTTTCTTCATGGAGAAAAAGATCAGAGCTAACTCTGGCCTTACTGAAGTTGAAGGTGCCATCCAGCTTCAGAAGGGCAATGTCATAGTTCATTGGAGTCCTGGGGTCAAACTTGGGGTGCTGGATGACAGATTGGACAGGCAGTGTCTGCTCACTGCTCTCCCTGAGCCCCAAGTCGTGCTCTCCTGCAGTGACATGCAAGTACTGCAGTAGGTTCCTGTGGAACAGAAACATTAAATTAATTCGTTTAATAAATTAATTATTAATTAAATTAATTGAATTAATTAAATCTTCAACGTGAAAGGGGGGGAATGGAGGTGTTTTTAAACAGAGAAACTCTTCTTTCTGATACCCAATGCCTTTCATCTTCAGATTTTAGAGCACCTAAGAGGCACAGTCAGCAGGAGCTGAGTAAGCCCTGTAGTAGGAATTGGGAGATGAAAAGGACTGAGAAGAAAAATCCTTTTGCTTCACACCTGACCATGGTTTGGTGGTCCACTAAGGAACCAGGTCCTCTTGCTGTGTTTGAAAATGTTTAGCCACGTTGCTTTTTGAAGGAGGAGGCAAGATTTGGTACAGAATTACAGAATAAATAAAATCATCTCTCTGGGATCCTGAGTTTCTTTTAAGAAACCATAAAACCACAGTGAATCTGCTTTAGAGCTCCTAGTACCAGACCAGGTGTGCAGCAAGGGAACACAGAAGCAATGGGTATGTACTTTTTATTCTGCTTCAAATTAATATTTTTACATAAACTTCAAAAATCAGTCTTTGTCAATATCTGTATCTTCATTTATTAATTTTTTGAGGTGTTCAGAGGGGTTTTTCTCCCTTTTTGTTAAAGCATGGAAAATAATGATTAGAAATAAAAGGGTAAGCAAGCACCACAAAGAGATGCTGCAGCACACCCTCACATGTCCAATCCATGTTTCCCTGCCCCTGCAGCCTGCTCCTGAAATTTCCCATCCATACCTGTCCAGGGTGCAGTGAGCTGCTGTGACCACCCACTGAGCAGAAACAATGGTGCCTCCACAGAAATGCTTTTGCCTTCTCTTCAGGGAAACCTGCAGCATTTAAAGAAGACACTCCCAATAAAGAAAATACCTTTGTGTCTGCTCTGGCTGCATTTGGGGAGCACACCCAGGTACTCTGGGGAGTCACACAGCTGCATTCCAGCATGTTGGATCCCAGAAACCTGGGGGTTTTGAGCTTTCTGTGCTTTCTGGCACTGACCCCCAGCAGAACACTGCTTTTGACCTGAGGCCTTGGAGAAGAATTCCAAATTTGAGTGATGGAGTTAGAGTAACAGGTGTGTAGTTAAACAGAAGTGTGTGAGTTCACATGGTGAAGGGTTTGGAATTTAGGGCTTTTATAATATAGTAATAGGTATGGGACAAGATGGAGGACTTTGGGTGTTGTCTTCTTTAAGTTTTCATCTTCCTTCTTCTTCATGCTTTCAGGTAGTAATTTCTAGTTGGAGAGTTAATGCTGCACTAAAAGTCACGGGAATTTGATTATTGGGTCAAAAGTATGAATAATATAGGTGTTAATTCTCTGTTAGACTGCTTAGCTTTAACAGACCTCATAGCTGGATTTCTCTCCATTTTGCTCACTTTTAGCTGGTAGCTAGAAGTGTTGCAGAACTCTGTACTTTAGATGAGACTTAGAAACAACCAAGCCCAAACACGAAAAAATCCGTTTCCTCCGTGTCTTTTAATCCTGGCTCCGTGTGAAAACAGAAGAAACTTCAGACAAACCACTGATTAAGTGGTGCAAAAACCACCACCCCATGACACACTGCCATGGCATTCTCAGAATCCCTGAGCCTGAGAGATCCCAAACCCTGCTGCTGTCCCCTCAGCTGCACCTTGGGGCCTGGAGAAAAGCACCACATTTGTAATAAATGCAAAGTCCCCAAGGTATTCAGGTGGTGAAGGTGAGTGGCTGGTTGAGAATTTTGGGAGCTCTGCAAATCAAGGCTGCCTGGCAGTAGCCAGGGGCTTGGGGTGGTGTCCTGTGCCCTATTTCTGAGAAGTTTCACCCATTTACAGACTCATTTGCACATACTCTTCCAGAAAGAATTATAAACAAAACAAAAATCATAAACAAAGGTTTATCAGGAAGCAGGAGGGGTTCTGAGTCCTCTCCACCTGTTTCATTGCTTTCCTTAAAAAAAAAAAAAAAGCAATGTTATCATGCAACAGCTTGGGTTGGAGGGCAGCTATAATCCCATCCTCCCTCCTTTCCAGTGGACCAATTTTCTCAGAGCCTCATCCTGCCTGGCCTTGGACACTTCAGGGATGGGCAGCCACAGCTCCTCTGGGCATCCTGTATCTCACCACCCTCACAGTAAATAATTTTTTCCTAATATCCAGTCTAAACCTATTCTCTTTCAGCTTGAAGCCATTCCCTCTGGTCCTGTACTTCATGCTCTGGTAAAAAATTCCTCTCCAGCTCTCTTGTAGGCTCCCTTCAGGTGCTGGGAGGCTGCAATGAGGTCACCCCAAAGCCTTTGCTTCTCCAGGGCTTTGTTCTGCACATAAATCCACATTTTCTCCTACAAACCTGCCATGGATGTGAGCCTTGCTTCACCTGGTGTCCCCCAACAATCCGAGAGAAAAGGGCAAAATAACTCCCCAGGCTGGCCTCTTGCACTTTCTGCCCACACTTAGGATCTGGGGGGGAAAAAAAAGGGAGGATTCAGGCTGGATTCAAGTTTTACTTCTGTTTTAGTAAAATAGAATTGGAAGGTATGGCCTTGTCCAAAATTCAGTCTCTGCCATGTCAGGAAACAGATCTTGTAATTCCTGATACAAACTGCCCAGGCTAAGCTAAACTGGGCAAAAGAAAAACATGTACAGGTATTCTCTTTCTAGCAAGTTTTGGAATTATTTTGGAACTAAATCACTGTTTCATTATCAGTTTCAGAAATCTCTTTACACCCAGCATTTGTACTGAAAATACTTTTGAGAAACAGAGTCAAAATGCACAATGCACAGTAGACCAACAGTGGCTGGATTTCTCCAGAACATCTATAACTATGCCAAATTTACTTCTTTACTCACTGTTTTCATCACCTAGCTTGGCTGAGTGAAGCTGATAATCTTCATGTGTTTCTAAAGGAGAATATTTCTAGAAACAATTGTCTGCAGTGATAATTATTCATTTTGGTTGTATTTTAAGGAAGACAGAAGCAAAGCAACCAGTTCTGCCAAGCAGCAAATTGTAAAAGAGGAATTCTTTGTAGTGCACTTCCCAAACCCAACAGTGGTCACAATTTTACCTTTTTTTTTTTTTTTTTTTTCCTAAAGGTGAACACTTTCAATGAAAACTCTTTGAAAACACACCTCTAATAGATTTTACTACAAATTCTGTCCAACTCTCCATTGTGAAAAATGTAGCATCCATAAGCCTGGACTATTTTGTTGTTCTGGCAGATAGGAGGGTGCATTCAAAGGATAGAGCACCAGCACTTGTACAAATTGCCTGGGAAATGAGGAATTCTCCAACCCACCAAGTGAATCCAACATCTACAAGGGGTTTGCTGTCACCTCAGGAATAGCATGGCTGACTGCAGTGACACAATTATTTTTTTCTTTCAGCATTGAATAATTCTATCCTCCTAGTTTAAAAGTGATAAGTTAATTTTTTATTAATATACTATTATTTTATTATTATTTTATAAATTATTTTATTATTTTATACTATTTAATATTATACTTTTTATTAATATTATATTTTCTTATCTGTGTTTTGACAAACTCTAAAAGTCTCTATGCTTTGCAGTTTTTAATCCCAAGAGATTCCTGACTGCTTTACAGGCTGCTGGTTTCCATTCTTGTTTTCTATACATTAATAAATCTCTATGAATCAAGCAGGAACAATTAATTATCATTTAAAAAGGAATACTCTGGATTTTAAGACATAAGACAACAGAAGGGAGCACCTGCTCTGTTCTGTTTTTACCCCATGGGTATCATGATAAATCATGACCTTCCTGCAAATTTGAAAGTATTCCATTTTGTTTATTTAATCATAAATCACATTTCACATTGTTTGCTCTGAATCATCAAGGAATCGGGCAAAATTCATGAGAATTACTCATGGAAAGAAAACTTCCATGCAGAGAACTTGGAGGGTGATTTCAGCACTGCCTCCCAAGCTCATCACTGCCTCAGAGCAGGACCAGCAGGACCTCAAAGTGCTGGAAAAGTGAAATTTGCCTCCTACCTTTCTGCAGAGCAGCAGGCACAGCCCAGAGCTCCGTGGCACAGAGCAGCCCCAGCAGCAGCAGCTCTGGGGAAAGGCACATCCTGGGGCTGAGTGAAAAACCAGAGAGGGAAATCCAGCCCCAAGCCCTGCACTGCAGGGCAGCAGCAACTCCTTGGAGGAGAAGTTACTCATTAATCCAGCCACAAAGCACTCACCTCCACGGATGAGCCTCCCAAATTTAATAGAGCATGGTTCTCCTACACACCATCACTGAATCTTTGCTGTAAAATACTGAAATCCTCCCTGAAACAATTTTTTTTTTTTTTTTTTTGAGGCAAAGTGAATTTACCATGGCATGCCTTGCTAGCAACTCTTACCCAGGCAGATGGAAATAGAACTCACATGAGGAGAATATCCACTGCTATTCACAGAAATTCAACAATTTCTGCAGCTTTTGAGGAGGCAACACTTTCTATTTCCTTTACATTTAGCCAATGTTACAAACCTGAGAAACACACCACAAGTTTATAATGCTGTTGGCAGCATGCTCAGTGTTTCCCAGTAACAATCCCCCCCAATCCACCATCAGTGACCACCCCAACAATCATTTATGTGTTTATTCAATTCTAGTTTTTCATTCTTTCCCCTGCCAGGCAAAAGATAACAAACCCCAGCTTTTATTCTGAATATGCAATTTTATGAGAACTGAGTATAAACCCTGTCCTAGAAACTTTGATTTGGAGTTGTTTTTTTCTGTTATAGATACAGAATTTATTAGAGAGGCCGTTTCCCTACTAGTCCTGAGGAAATCTGAATTTCTGCAACTTCTGAAACCTGTATCACCACCATGATTCCAGCTCTAATCAAAAACTTCTGAAAGCTGCTTTCCTTCAGGGATTCATTTGTATTTTGCAGGGACAAACAAATGGAACAAAACTTACAAAAGTGTGAAAATTTGTGACTCAGGGTCCATCTTGGGTGTAGCCCTGGCCAGGCTCTTGCACTGCCCAAGGTGAATCCTTTGAAGGGTTTTTAATAAATCCCTGCTTTATTCCTTTAACTCTGTCCAGCCTCTCCAGGCATCACCTCCCTCACTGTGCTCCCATCACAGCCCACCCCAAAACTGAAAGGGCTAAAGGTTTTTGCCTCAGGGAGACACTGAGCTGTGTTTTATTAACTCAGGCAAGGGCTCTGAGGGAGCAGCAAAACTGAAAATTTGGTTTTTGGTAATGTTTTCACTGCAAAATTCTCCAGCTGGCTCATCAGGGCACAGAACAAAGTGCACAATGGCAAAGATGTCCAAAGGAGCACTTGAGGCAATAAGAACCCACAGAAACCCCCCAAAACACTGTTTCCCAGAACATTTCTTCTTAAATTTGGGATTTTGGATATGCATCAAGATCTATTTGAGTCTCCTCAAAAAAAAAACTAAAAAAAAAAAAAAAAAAAAAAAAAAAAAAAAAAAAGAGAGAGAGAAATTTTTAACACAAAATGCACTTTTTCATCCTGCAATGCTCACTAGTTGATGTACAAGCCAAAAGTAACTGGTAACCAAGAATTAAAAGAAGCAGCACCTGCTGGCCTTTTCCCATTTTGCACTGCAGCTGCATTTTTCCATTTTCCAGTGTGTGAGAATTACAGATACAGGCTCAGGCACTTACATCTGTGATGAGCAATTTTCCTTTTGTAGCTGAGTCTTTTCCCAGACAGAGATTTTACCTTTCAAAGCAAACAAGACCAAAACCAAGCAAGGTGAACAATGTCAATAAATGCAGAAATACTGCAGGCTCTGGAAAGCACAATGCACTGAGATATCAGCCAAAACTTGCCTTGGATGGAGTCCAGCCTTAAACTGATTAATTGGGAAAGGACAAATGAAGGAAGAGAGAGGGAACAAAATTGTGCTTAGCTTAAGTATTTGACCTGAATATCTCAAAATGCTTTGTAAGGGCAGATCAATACTAATGATTTTCAGCTAAGATCTGGCATATGGATTAAACAAATCAGCAACAGTCAGAAGCAAGTTGGTCACTTAACTCCCAGCTTATTCCCCTTGGGAATTGCAAAATTGCAATTGTTTTGTGAAATGCAAATTCTTAAATAGAACAGTGTCAGCTCCTCAAGGCAAATATAAATAAAAAATAAAAATAATAAATCCAGTACATCACCTGATTTTTCAGAGAGCACAGTGAATGCATTTCAATGCTTGCTTTTAACATGGGTAAAGATTTTCAGTATTACAGAATGTTTACAGTGCTTATAGAGTATGCTCAAAATACATAAATACAGCACCTCAGGCAGGCAGCAGTGAGGTGAATCCTTGCAGATTTTTTCAGAAACATACTTTAAAATATATTACATCATCCTGGCTATGCAGTGGTGCCTGCACTTCACACCCAGAGCAGGAGGTGAAAGGGCAGAGCTGCAGGTGACTCCAGCATCCCTGCTCAGCATTTTCCACTGTGGGTCCCTCTGCCTTGCTGGGAGATGGAGCTGAGTCCAAGGGGAAGGAAGGGATGAATGACCTGCCAAACCAGCTTGAAAATCCAGGAGAAGGAATTCCAGGAGTGATCCATGTGTTTGCTCTTGATCAGCCAAGTGAGACCAGCTTCCTCTGCTACAGAAACCTGGCCCAGGGTTTGCTCTTTCCAGGCTTGGTCTCCATGGCTAAATCATTATTTTCAGGACTTGCAATCAGACACAATCAAGAGCAAGCTGAAAGCCCTCAGCTACTGGGAGACCAAGCCAGAAAAGAGAACAGAAAGGAGTAGCCTGCTCATAAAGCTATTTATGTTGTGCCAAAACTGTAGAGAGGTGGATTTAAAACTCTTTAAACCTGGGGTATTTCCAGGCTGAAATCTAAGCAGTAGGTTTGGGTTTGTAGAAGACTCCAAGATACACAGTTCCCACTTTTAAACATGGAAATGGAGACACAGAGAACAAAGGAGACAGAGGGGGGGAACTGTAAAAAAGTTAAAATCAGGACTTTGTCTTCTGTTCCCAGAGCAATGTGAGAGTGTGGGAAGCACCAGCAAAGTACAAAGAGCTGATCCAGAGAGATAGGGAAAGCCAGGCCAGATGGGATAAATGAACAAGGATGGGGTATTCCCTTATTCCCTTCATTTTCAACTGAATACAGGCAGTAGCAGGATCCCCTGCACTGACATTTATCCTGCTGGTGAGACTTTGAGGGATGCAGCCACAGTAACCTGCCCTGGAAAAGGCAGGAGCACTGCTGTGTTCTTTCTGTTCTGCTCTTTCTGTTCTGCTCTTTCTGTTCTGCTCTTTCTGTTCTGCTCTTTCTGTTCTGCTCTTCCTGTTCTGTTCCAGCTCTGCCATCAGATGGCAGAACTCCACCAGCTCTGCCAACCTCCCATTATTTGGATTATTAACAGCCATGCCCACAGCTGTAAAAATCAACATGAATCCTTTTCCCTCTGTACTGCAAGACAAAACTGATTCAAACAGTGACATGTCTAAAGGTTTGGTTCACAACCTTTTCAGGGCTCTGCAGAAATTAATTTCAGCCCATTTGCAGAGAAAGCTTAAGGAAAACTGAGGCATCTGCAAAGTTCTGTGCCCATATTGAGGAAGCACAAGGTGAACATCAGTGACACTCAGCCAGCACAGCTCTTGCTGCAGGGTTTTTCTCTGCTTTTGCCCATTTTTTGGTCATTCTCAGTGCTGAGGGTACAAGGGGCAGGAATTAACAAGCCTGAGTAGGATTCACCCTTGCACCAGTGGATGCATTGACACAAAGTCACCTGGGCTTAGGCTGTGGATGCTCAGAATCCTCCAGCTGGATTTATATTCCTATTTTTTTCACTTTCATGGCTCACAAGCAGCTTTTATCACCTGCAGCAGCTGCTGCCACAGGAGACTTGTGGCTCAGGTATCACCAGCAGTGAAACTCTGGTGCTTTCCTTCAGGGAGCAGACAGTAAATTTTAGTAAAACTGAAGTAAAACAGTAGTTTTGGTAAAACTAAAAACTTCAGTTGTGCTACAGTAAAAACCACAGCAGGATGAGCCAGGGGAAGTAGAAAACTTTTGTCTTGAAATCAAGGGGATTCCCTGTCTCTGCAAGGGTTGGTGTAGCTATAAATAATGAGGAGGAAATGAGAACTCTGCCTTCAAAATATTCAGTGCTTTGAATGTGCAAACATGACTGAAACCCTTGAAAAAATAATTGGGAAGAGGTAAAAAGAGTGAAAGGCTAAATAAAGGAGCTACAAAAAAAAAAAAAAAAAAAAACCACGAAGAAAAAAACAACCAAAAAAAACCTTAAAATCCTTTGTGTGGCATGCAAGCTGTGAAGCAGAGTCATGGCTGTACAGCCACCCCACCACACACCTTCCTGCTTTGGAAGGGATAAATTTCAGCTGTCTCAGCAATATTTGGCAAAGCTGACAGGGTTTAAGGGTGCAGGTGGCTCCTGTCAGGGCAGCACATTGCAACAAAACAATCACAGAGGAGTCTTAAAAGCTTAAGAAAATGGATTTGAAGGATCCAGGGCCCCTTTAAAGGAGTTCCAGGGTGGTGTGAAACTGCAGTGGGTGGAAAACTGAACTGGTGGAGTCTCTTGAGCAATTCAGCCAAGAGCTGGAGGCTCTGAGGAGCCTCAGGAACCTCAGGGCCAGGAAGGGTTTCACCTCTCACAGCACATGGGAGACACTCACACCCTCAGCAGCAGCTGCAACCACTGAGCTCTGTACAAAATTACTGCACTGGAGCCTCCTAAGGCAGGCAGGCAGCTTTCAGGGCCAGCCCTCTCTGCTGAGGACTGTCAATGGCACCACATATTGGTGGCTGGTCTTCTTTTTTCAGCATTGAGAGATGGATTTTCATATTTGGACTCAGTTGTTTATTAATTCTTATCTACAGTGAATTCTGCAGCACTTCTAGCTAACAAGCTAAAAGCAACAAAATGGAGCTGGATCTTGCTTGTTACAAGGTCTTTTAAAGGCAAACAGCCCAATTAAAAGCTAACTTCTATATTATTTATACTTTTGAGCCAATGACCAAACACTTGTGACCTGCACTGTAGGATTTTCTATCCAACCAAAAACTACTACCAAAAACTGAGAAGGAATAAGAAGGAAGAAAAAGCCACTGCTCCAGAACCTCCATTTTGTCCCATACCTGTTACTCTATTCTAAAACCCCAAATTCCAAACCCTTCACCATGTGAAATTACACATTGCTATTCAAACTGCACACCAGTGATTCTGTCACTCAATTTTGGAAGTCTTCTCCAGGTCAAAGGCAGGATTGTGCTGGGGGTCAGTTCCAGAAAGCACAGAAAGCTCAAAACCCCCAGGGTTCCAACAGAGCACATCAATTTCTGCCCCAGTAGCACAAGGAGATTGGTTATTTATCCCACCACGTTTATTCCTGGCTCAAAGACACACAAATTCCACCAAGGCAGGCACAGTTTAAACTGGCCAAGCTTTGCTCTGAATTTGATGCAGACAGGATTAAACCACCTGTAAATGCTCAAGACTGCACAGCCATGGGGGCTGTGAGCAGCACTGTGCTGATGGTGCAAGAGCTCAGAAAAAAATAAAAGAGCCAAAAAAAAACCCCAGGCACACAGCAAAGCAGACAGCAAATACCAACTCCCTGCAGAACAAAGCAGCTGAAACACACTGAATGGCAGCACATTTGTGCACAATGCAAGCCTTTTCATGCAGCAAAGTGCCATGTCAAGCCCTGGGAGCTGCAGGTCACAAATGCTGCAGAATGCTGGGGCTTTGTGCCACTCTCTGCAGGTTCATGTTGAACTAGCACACACCACTTGCTGCACTGTTGCTTGCTCTGATGTAATATGTATGGGGTTCCATCACTAATTCATGGTTTAGGAACTCTCTGCTTTCTCTAGAGCAAGGGTCAGGGGTAAGCTGTAGTTTTTGGTATCTTTTCGTGCAAAAAAACAAAAAAAAGCCTCAGCACAGAAAGCTTGAGTTGGTTGGTGTGTGGGCAGGTGGAGGAGTGGAAATGGTGTAGGACAGAAAAACAGCAAAGCAAACTTCAGCAAGGCATATCCTTACCTCCAGAGTGACCTACCAGAAAAAAAAAAACCAACCAAAAAAACCCAAAAAACCACACAAAATCCCCAAACAAACAAATAATCCAGCACTGAGCACAAGGAGATTCCAGCTGCAGCCTCATTTCCTGGGCTGTCACAGCTCTGGCCACCTGTCACCAGCCAAGGTTCTCCTGCCCAGATATATAAATATAGTTAATATAACATAAATAATATAATAATATAAATATAAATAATATATAAATATAAATATAGTTAAATATAAGACTGACACACACACAGCACCTGTCTGGAGTTAATAAAAGTGGAAAAACCTCAGCTAAAGAAATTGGGTGCACTTTGGCTTAAAACTTCTTAAACTTGAATTTTTTTTTTTTTTTTTTTTTGGTTATACTCATTCATTCCTCACTCTGAAATCCCTGGTACAAGATTTTATTATTAATTGAATAAACAAAACTAGAATTTAATATAAATTAGTGTTGCATGAGTGGCCACTGCAAAGAACAGCAGAAAGGCTGAAATAATTAAAAACAAGGAAAACAAGTCAATTCAGAACCTCTGAGATGTCACTCTTCTGTTGTATATTTTACATGTTTTTGACCATCTGGACACTCAGAATCTTCAGTATGTGCAACTCCAGCTGAGGAGCTAGAGAGGAATTATGAGAAGTCCAGCTGAGGCTTAAAGATCCTGATATTTGGCCAAGCAAATGAGGCCAGAGAAAGCCCCATTTTGTCATAATTTGATTGCTTGGCACCCCAACATCCCAGCCAGCACTGCAGGCCCACAAAGAGGAAGGTGAAGAAGAAAGAAAACTCTGCCCCAAACCCTCCATCTTGCTTTCTATATATTGCTGTATCCTAAGACCTCAAATTCTAAATTTTTCACCATGTGATATTACACACTTTTATTCAAACTACACACCAGTGATTCTGTCATTCAATTTTGGAAGCCTTCTCCCACAGGTTAAAAGCAGTGTTTTCTTGGGGGTCAGCCCAGAAAATTCCAAACTCCCAGTTTCCAGGGCTCCAACAGCTGCTCCTGTCTGGGGGCACAGTCCAGCTTTCAGGAGCACTCTCTGCTCACCCCAAGGGCTGCCTGCAACAACAGCCCCGTGGGGAAACAGAAACAAAACAAGAATTGCACAGCCCCGTGGGGAAACCTCCTCTTGTGGCTCATCCTCCCTGCTCCAGTGAGCTGCCACTCCAAACACCACAGCAGCAACCTGAAATATTGCTGTTAGCAGGGACCAGCACATTCCCTCCAGCCCTGCTTAGCTCTGCATTCAGCTGGCTTTAAACATTAACTCTAGAACACAGCTCCTGCAGGGCTGCAGGAAAAGGACAACTAAAAGGCTTTTTTTTTCTTTTTTTTTTTTTTTTTTTACCCTCTCAAATGTGTGCAGCTACAAGGTTTTTTTCATTAACTGGCAGGAGCAAAGTTAGCTGAACCTACTCCTCTACTTTCACCTCTCCACTTCTTGCTGCCTGCTCCAGAGTGTGCAAAGAGCACTTTTAAACTCTGCCACTCTCTCAGCAAGTTCATTTCCCAAGTGTGAAGCTTTCAACACCCAACAGGAAACAAACTCCAGCCCACACTGCTTAATACAGCCACAAAAATAGCTCTTATGGCATAGTTTTTAATTATTTCCCACTCTTTACTAATCCTTTCTATTCACAACTCAATAGTCCTGGAGCAGAACTTAATGACAACACATGCTCTGTGTAACTAAACAAGCCCCAAAGTGCATTCAATACACCTGTAAGGGTGAAATGGAGATGATAAACCTTCCAGCTCCTTGGAGGAGTGCAAATCCTCTTGTCCACCTTGCACTGCAAGCATTTAAGCTTTTGCTACAAAGATTGGAAAGCCACTCATATATTTTTGTATATACATACATGTATATATATATGTGTGTGTGTGTGTAGCATGTATGCTTGTAGAACTTGCACCCAAAAAAGAGAAAATCATGTCATTTAGAGGGGATGGTTTTTATTTGGAAGTTGGCACTAGTATTTTAATCTGCTATTTAATAATGAGTTAGAAAATGCTTAATTGTGATACAGTTTAGCCTGGCTAAATATCACAATAAAACATGTAGTCTGCAAAGTGTTAAACTGCAGTGGGTTTGAAAAGTACTGCTTGTATAGATTATTTACTCAAGTGCTTTCAAAGCACACCATTGGTACCAGGCACCCCTTACAAACAGGCCCCTGAGGCAAGACTCTGCTTAATAAGTTAATTACCAGGTAAGAGTGACCTGGCCTCTGGTTCTCAGCTCCCAACCAATCTTCAGTCATTCCTCTCCAAAGAAGAAGAAGTGAGAGGACAGCAGTGTCAGAAAATCTGCTCTGATAATGTTACAGTCTGAGTGCCTACCAAGGGTAATTGCATGTCACTGCTTCAGAATACTGAATATTGCTTTTCTTGTAAGCTCAGTAACACACACAGCTCAAAAGGTGAGTGCAGTTAAATCCAAGCAGAGCCTCCCAATCCACATCAAGTGTATTCAAATTATTTTAGCCCAAAGACATCCCAGACAGTGGCCAGGAGCCTGCTGTTCAAAACCTGCAATTCAATCAAATTTCACTTAGAGCCTTTGTACCTTTTATCTTCCCTCAGACAGTTCATTCTGGCAGAACAGAATTCAGCAGCCTGAGACATCATCCTGCAGCAATTTTACAGTTGACTAAAACCAATTCCTGCAGGAGCAAAAATCAGTGTTTGCAATAATTTAGTAAAGTGTTTACTTCCCAAACACAATCTCTAAGTTACAATTTCCACCCTAAAGATAAGGACAGCAGTAAAGAGATTTCAAGAACAGTGATTCATCACCTACCTTCCTTTATAAGTTTCATTTTCCACTCTTCTTCCAGCCAGGTAGGTGCAAATACCACCAACAATCTCTGCAAGTTGTTTTAAATCAGACACTTTTTTTTACCTCTTTCCCATTCCTTTTAAGCACAAGTATTGCTTGCTATCACAAGGCAGCAGGGCAGAAGGCTTTAGACAAGTCCCAAGCATTAACTTCTGCAATAAGGCTGAAGTGTTTCCTCCCATCTTCCACCTGCATTTTGTGTCCATCTGTGCCTGACTTTGAAGGGATCCTGTGAAACCTCTGCTGCTAAAATGGAACAAGAATAGTTTCTAGAAGGGTGACTGAGGAGACTTGGTTGAAAAAGTTCACTTCTAATTAGAAGCAAATTTATTTGATAGGTATTAGGACAACCTTTAGAGAGAAAAGCACCAGTTGATTCCATATTGTGTCTCTCTGAGTCTCCAGAGCATTTTTCTTTTTACCAAGCCATATTAAAAATATTTTAGCTCATTAATTCAGGCATAACTAATATTTTTCTACCAACAGATTAACTCCTATCAGTACTTTCCCTGCAGTCATGGCAGAGACTGATAAAACAGGGAGACCACTTAATATTTGAAAACATGGAACTGTTCTCTGTCTCTCTAACCAGAGGACTGCTATAAAAAATCCTTCACAAATACTACTGAAGTCCCTGCAGTATCTCCAGCCACCTAAGGTCCTGTTGAATTTTGAGTCACATTTCCTCTCTTTGAGCTCCTCTGCAGGTGCTGAGCAGCCTCTGGCTCTGAAATGCAGAAACCACATGGGATGCAGGGAGCAGCAGAGCAGCAGCTGATCTCTCCAGAAGGTGACTTACTGGGCTAAGTGCAGCACATTCTTATTAAAAATGGATAGGCTTGGTTTTCAGTTAGAGTCACAAAGAGTGGGAGTTGCCTTGCATGCTTTTCTTTCCAAATCAAATATTTATCAGAGGAAAACCACAGGTGTCACTGACAAGGAGAGATTAGCTGTGACTTAAAACCACACACCTGGATTGAAAAGTGGTGAGACATGCTCTGCTTACTAAGCAACCTTCAAAGTGCATACAAATTTGCCCAGGCAAATTAGAAGCCTTTCATTTGTTTCCAAGAAGTAGAATTTAACAGTATTAAATCTCCAAAGTGCCATTTTTTCCTACATTAATGAAGTGTTTACAGCCCAAAGCATCCAATCTTTTTGTCTCAAGTCAGCTGAGTGGGTGGCAAGAGCAGAGGCACCAATGGCAGCATCTATTTTTTCATTAGTCTCATCAAAACTAGGAAAAAGTCCTAGCATGGTGATTCTAAACCTAAAGCTGTTTTAGCTCACCAAAGCCAAAAGAAGTGTTGCAGGAATCTGAGTCTCTGCAGTAAACTGACATTTTTGCTGCTTGGTGCTTTTCAGTGAAATCCTTAAATCCTCACAGGGGTGTTTTCAGTTTTGTTCACTTCAGTATTTTGGCAATTATGAGTTTATCAGGTGGGAATCCTGATGTGGGGAAGGAAAACAAAGGAGCCAAGAGTTTTGAAGAGCTGGTTTGCTCAGTGCAATCCAACACTCCATGAAATACTCCAGTACCAGAACTTACTGAGGCATATTTAAATAATATTTAAGCATATTTAAAGCTTAGGTCTTCCTTTTGAAAAAGCTCCATCAGCAAGGGGACATGGAACCCAAGACCTGAACACAGAGCCTGCCTCCTGGATTTGTCACTATTGCAAAGTGATACAGAGGAAAAAGGAGATTATTGTGAGTCCTACATTAGATCTGGCCTGAAGCTCACCTGAATCCTTTCCTAGTCACTAGGCACAAAAGTTCTGAACCTATGTGCTGTGTGCATCATGCAACAAATTGCAGGTTTCTGACCTAAACTGGGAGAGCCTTTATGAAACACAAAAGATAAGATGGGTTTGAAAGACAGAGGCAAACAAAAACCAGTCTCTCTCAAAGTAAAGGTGATTTCACACAGTTGGAGAACAAATATTAGCCATATTCAGCCTCCTTCTCCCTTAATTTAACCATTTCCTTTTGCTTCCACAGGTCTCTCTCTCTCCCACTCCACAATGTGACTGCTTTTGCAAAGTCTCTGCTTATTTTAAGCACTTGCCTTATGATTCTGAATCACAGTGAGAAAGCTGTATAGTAGAGGAAGTCAAGTCTCCTTGCTTTTGATTTTTGAATTCCACTCAAGTAGGAGCCTAAAACAGCAAGCAGAACTATTTGTGTCCTGGACATCCAGTGCTGGGATAATTTCACCAGGAATGAAGGAAAGGATGAGCAACAGAGTTTCATAAAGATAAAAATAATTCAATTATATTATGCCATCTTGGATGTGGATTAAGGCTGACATAGGAAAATTAATAGTGTCTAAGTAGTGAATCATTTTCACTGAGGTGGCAAATGAGATGTTTGCTGATGAAAACAAGAATAGCACAGCTCCTTTCTGCTGCTGCTGTTTCTACACAAAGGACACAGCAGGAACTCCTACCATAAGGGGCAATTTCAGATTTAATGCTCATTCTGCACTGGAACATTGTAACTAAGTGGTGGTGTAAGGATCTATGGCAAGTTTCCTTTTCTCCCTTTGCTCATTAAAAAGCAGGAGAGGCCTTGCTTCTTCACATCAGGCCACAAACTTTCCAAAAGCAAGAGCAGCTACAGCATCACAATCCTCAAAGGTGTAACAGTTCAATCAGAATGCCATTAAAGGCTTATGGTAACAATCCCAGCCCTCGAGGTCAATGCCTGTAACTGAATCAAGAATTTAAAAAGTCCCATTCACCATTCCTAGGGGCATTCCAGTGCATTCCTGTGGTGGAACTTGTGCTTTCACCAATTAGCCACAGCTCCTCCTGCTTCCCATGGCAAGAATAAAGCTGCTCAGAGCTGTCATTGTTCCATATTCCAGAAGGGACAGTTGCACAGTTATTAATTACCTAGCAGTGAGTCACAGGAACTGTGCAGCAGGGCAAGCTCCTGCACTGAAGAAAAGCTCTGAGATAGCAGGGAGGAGAAAAGCATTTATAAATATCCTGGGAGGGGAAGCAGGGTTAAATTTAGTTGGAGATGGCAGAGCAGCAGCTCAGTTACACAACCTTTAACTCTGCAGGCAGAAAGGAGGCCAGAGCTGCCTGAGGGGCTGAGCAGTGCTCCACAGGAGAGGAAGGAAACCTGGAGCTGCAAGTGGTGAGAGCTGTCAACCTGCACCTCTAAATTTACAATGGCACAGCACATCTTGAGAATATGAGCTGACAATTCCCATCAGCTCCACAGTAAATCTAGAGATTTGCTCAAACACACAGCCAGTGTCTCCAGGCCAGACAAAAACTGCCCCTGCTTCAGCACAAAGTGATTGACAAACAAAAATACACTTCAATATATTTCTCCAGAGCAGAGATTCTTGGGTGGCTTTTCTTCACTTCTGTTGTCAAACCTGCTCAACAGGGAAATACATTCAATTATGGGAAGTTTTACTCCTCAGCTTGGTGCTTCTCAATCCAAGTTACCTGTACAAACCTGTTCTCTGCTTGTCAACAACAAAGGATTTCACACTGTACTACAAGAAATGGCAAAATGTTCCACAGCACAAGACATGGGTGACAGCATCTTAAAACCTTTTTGCTCTTTGCTTCCAAGTTCAAATTTCAGACCAACAAAAACCATCTCAGTTTGGTTTTTTAGTCTTAAAGGAAAGGTTAAGCTTAAAGCTGGCAGACCCCAAACCACAGCTTGCAGATCTTTAGGACTGTATTCTTGACAACAAAAGGAAGAATCTGTGAAAACTGGATAAAGGTTAAAACCACAAAAACTCACAGCATTTTGGTGATGTACTAACTTAATGCTACCTTTCCCTCCATCATCACGAAATGTAGATGCCATAAATAACTGGAGTGTCTTAATGTTAACCCTGAAGCTTCTGCAAAACCACAGTACTTTTTTTTTAAACCATGTGAAAATGCAGATTCATACTATTTAAATAAATATGAAACTAATAGTACAAACAAGCAAGCAATGACAGTGAGGGGAAAAGAGGCTGACACACAAAAAGTCACCATGACCAGGGACACCTCACCATGTGTTCTGATATCAGCTCATGAAGGTTTAGATTCTGGGGATTTGGTGGGTTTTCTGGCGTTTATGTTTGTGAGGTTTTTCTGCTTTGCTTTTTTTAAAAGGCACATTAGCCAATAACTGGATTTTCATGGTTTCTCACAAAGGAAAAGAGCATGTTCATGTATATTAAGAAAGCATTTAAATTACCTGGGGATTTTGCACAAATTAGACTAAGCAACATAAAAAGATACAATAAACACTGTAACAACACTTTCAAGGGATTTGTTTATTTTTGGTTTACAAACAAAGGCACCCAATATTTCTGTTTATGTCTTATAAAAGCTCACAGATTTAGCATTTGTTTCCGAACGTCTGTTCCTACAGCAGAGAAAAACATTACAGGAAAATGCAATTTTTTTCCTGGTCCCCAATTTAAATACCAGTAACAGTTCAGTGATAATGTTGTTTCAGTCTGTTCCTCTTCCTATTAACCAGCTGATACCCCTCCTGTAACTTGCCAGTCAAAACACTGAGTCTGCCTTCATGGACCAAAATATAGTTCCAGTATATTTCTGACCAACATCCTTTATGTGCAACCACTGGGGTGAAGAACTGCAGGAGGACAGGGCTCCCATATGAAAAAACCCAATAGTTCCAGGTAGAGAATTTCACAGACTGACCACAGGGAGTGACAAAACCAGCAGAATTAATGTGACACTGAATCTACTGTCAGTTCAACAGGGTGAGTGATGAATTGGTGTAAAATACCAATAGGGCACAGAACAACAGTCTCCAAAGAGGGGAAAAAATGGGTTTCTAAATTGGCAAATGTTAGTGTAGAGGTTAAATAAGTTTAGGCTTAAAGTAATCCCTTTCTCTGTTATTTACCCAAAAGAGTAAATTTCTAAGCAGTGTCTTGGACCAGAAGTAATCAGTTCATTGGCGTCATAGTTTCTCTCAGTAGTAACAAATCAACATTAGAAGTATCATGTTATCATGTTCATATATGATGTTCATAGTTAGAAACAACCAAAATTCCTAGATGGATTGTTTCACAGAGTAACTTTCAGAGTATGATGTACTTATCCTTAGCAAACTTCAGCCACGTGCCAGCATGGGAGAAGGGCTGTCACTGGACATTGATGGATGCCAGTGGACCTTTATGCCCCTCTGAATAAAGTCTGTAATGCAGGAATGCTTCAGCATACTTTCAGGTCTAGTGAGACACTTGGGGAGGCAGCTAAAAATGTCATACACCTACTGCATCTGTTAAAGTGTAACATCTCCAAGCACAGAAGCCTTAATTGATTCAGCCACAGTCAGAGGTCTCTCACACAAGGTGTGGTCCTAGACCATTCAGGCTTTTCATCACTACCTTTATATATACACCAGTAATTTTAAAAAGGAATTACAGCTTAACTACTTACTACAGAGTATTTAGCTTCAACAAGGAAGCCATTATCTTTTCAAAATGAGATATACACCTGCAGGAAAGGTGTTGTCTTCAAAGTAAGAGGTTTTAGAAGAATAGCAAAATAAGTTCTTTACAAATTTAATTCAATAGGACAAAAAACTACCAAGGGCAAGTATAATGTAGTATAATGTGTAATTATTTGCATTTCTAGGCAGATTCAAGAACAAATTCATCAGTACAAACTGATTTGAATGAACAAACACTGGGCAAGGGTGCTGGTCAGTGCATGAATTAGAGGAACACTACAGTGTTCTCAAATCTGTGCAACCAAAATTTAAAGGGAACTTCATGTATTGCCTTGGATTGAAGAAACAAGGATTTGATCTTTTTTTACAACTTGCCATTTTTACAAATGTCTTCCTTACTGAAACAAACAGAAAACATGCAGGAAAAAACAAACAACATTATTTCTTCAGGTTCAAACCTAATAATTTAAGTTAATGGAAGAACTGTTAGCATCTATTCATTTTGGAGCAAGGTGCATCTTATTCTGCTTGCCCAGTGAAATGAAGTTTTACTAGGGCAGGGTTGAGAAAGTGTGCTTGTGCATTGGTGTTGCCCATGCATCAAATTTAACAGTTCAGAGATTTTTGAGAAAATTATTATTTCCTGAAGTATTTGCTAACATTGCATACAGCCAGAAAACAGGTGTACCTCTTAATGAAAGTCTACAGGTTGTCCAGCTACTATGACCAGCAATATAAATAGCAACCAAGCATAATAAATTCCTTTTCATTACATTTACCCTTAGAAGTGCTGGCTCTGTGTTCTCAATTTAAAAAAAAAAAATCATTAAAAAGAAGACAGTCATTGACTTTATTTGCCCCTCTCTGGGTAACACTTCCTTTTATCTGCTCAATGCAAGGATCAATTCTGCTTTCAGAGTAGCAAATTGTTCATGCCGACACAAATACAAAGTGGACACAGCCAGGTTCAAGCACAGAACCAAATCACAAAGTGCATTCTGAAGCCCAGATATACAAAAGGCCTTTCAGTAAATAAGGAAGGTTGGTTCATTTTTTAATTTTTTTTTTTTTTTTTTTTTCCTTTTAAAGCAAAGGAGGCACCATCATCGCATCCCTACTTTCAGGGGAAGGGAAGAAGTGGCAAAACCTAAAGACAAATTACAAAAGTTCTCAATTGTTTTATTTCAGGAGAACCAGAGTCATTTGTACACTTTTGCAACTTGCAAAACCCTTTGTAATTTAGAAGAACTTCAAATAAATAGGTCTACAGCAACTAGTATCTACTATGCCAATATTTATCTTGCTCAGTGTGGAGTAAAACTTAAAAGAAATCACGTTAAGGCAGATTCTGATCAAACACGTTCCAAATTGCACAGTTATGTTGGTCAGTGGTCTATTATCAGGTCAAAGAGTTAAAGGTATCTAAATGCTTCTCTAAGCCAATTCAGTGTGGCACTTGCCCTTTTGATTTGCTCTGTTTCCAGAAGATACACAGCTAACGTTACAAATACCATACCGCTTATTTCGCACTTCAATTAAAAATGAAATTATGCTTCACGAAATGTGAGATGACTACATGGTACAGGGTTTGTGCAGTTAGACCACCATATGCATAGATGTCCTAATGCTAAATCCTCTTCCTCAGTACCTCATTGTGCTGGAGGCTCTGAAGTAGGAGAGGAACTTGTAACACAGACTGACCACAAAGTACCAGATGTTCCTTGCCATCTGCGACCTGGCGATGAAGATGCGCCAGATCAGGATCACCAGAATCGTGTTGAAGCCGTAGCGAATGTTCCTTAACCTGGGGACAAACAAAAGCCATCACTGAGGGCCAACAAGGTACAAAGACTCTGAGGAACAAAGAACACTAAAAATTAACTCCTGCTGTACAACACAATTTTGTTTATCTACTCATCTCAAGGTACATTATGAGTAATGACAAAAGTGAGTAATAAACACTGATGAAAAGCAGAATGAAAAACCAAGGAGCAGACCACCCATGTACTCCTGCTTTAGAGCTGCTTGATGCCAACCTCCTGAAGCCAGCACCACACTGCTAACTTACCTACAGAAGGCTGCCAACCAAAAAAATATTTAACACTCTGGACCTCCTTTCTCCCCACCACCTATTTAAAACTTCTGAAATACGCAGAACTAACTCCAACTGCCACTGATGACAAGAACAAGGAAAAACCCAAACCTCACCCCATCATAAGAACTCATCAGATTTTCCAGACATTTCCAGCCTCTTCACTGCAATTTTAAACTGCTTCCTTCTCAAGGAACTATATTTAAAGTGTAGGATAAACTGAGTGACCTTTTAGAGCAACTGTGCTTTTTAGCAATCTTCTCACATGTAGAGATGGAAGCTTCAAGAAAAACAGCAACCAGAATTTGCTCAGATTTCTCAGAAGCAGAACAATCTCTTTGGCTCAGTAGATTATGACAATTCCTATTTTAAAGGCAGCTCTTTTTAGGAAATACTGCCTTTATCTTGTTTACAGGTAAGATTTTACAAATCTTATTTGCAGAGAAAAACAGTTTAAATGTGTGTGTTACAAAAGCAACACTTTTCCACTTGAGGAACAAATCTACCCAGTGGTTCCCTGGAGAAAAATGTCCCCTGGGCTGCCAAATCTGGTTAATACTAAGGCAGTGGACTCCAAGCACAGATTAGAGTTAAGAACTAGGTGGTAACAAAAAAGACCAAATTAATACCTCAGAGTAAATGTAAGTCAGAATCTAAACCTCTTGCTAAACAATCCACTTACAAACTTTAGAGCTGGGGGCAGCCAGAGGCTGCTCCAACACAAGATTTTCTTGTGTCACTTTCACCATGATCCTTTGCACAAAGAACAGCAACTTTGTGGTCATTTCTATGCACTTTTTAATGGCACCTAAATAGAAATTTTAAAAAACACCCAAACAAAACAACACAGAATGGACACTTGTATGGCTATTTCCACAATTATCCCAGAAACCATCTTTCAAAAGCGTGTTTGTCATTTTAACATACACCAAATCCTCTCCACATCTGACAGTCCTTGTCTTTAGAATGACAACACAACTCACAACCTGGATTGTTTCCCTTTGTGCTATCAGGATTGCAGATGTGATGCAGCATTGCAGAACAAGATGATTTTTACTTCACTCTTAAAAAAGACAAATCAGAAAGTCTACAGCTGCCTTGATGAATCAGCCAAGAACAGAAAAAGGGCAACTGTGCTAACAGAATTCTGGACAGCCCCAATCCATCCAAATGGCAGGAATTAAGCTAGGGAAAAGGCTAGAGGAGGTGATCCTAGAGCACCAACACCAAAGAGTCCTGCTCTGAAGTGCAGAGTGTCTGCCTGTTTATTCCCTTGCCTCTAAAGGTCACATTGCCAGGACAGCTATTGTCCCACTGAACCTGCTCAAGGAGCCATTCTGACTGTAACCACGTACCTCTGACCTTCCAAAAGGCAAAATAAAGCAAAAACCCAAATCAAAAACTACAGTATCCACCAGTGATCCCAGACTGATACTGTAACTATTAACTCTGGGAGCAACCCTGCAACAACAAATGTACTTTAGAAAACGCTTCAGACACTGGACTGAACAGAAGAATTGTGGAGAACCTAAATAGTTGCTAATAAGAACAATTAAGTCATTATATGGAAAAGCAAACCTGGACAAATGCAAGGCACAGAAAATATAAAATTGTAATAAAATTTTAAAAATTAAGATGATACTTACTTATTTAAGTGCTTCCTAGCTGCAGGGAGGCCTGACATTTCTTCATTCAGCACATATTTCTTTGTTCCCAGGCAGTAATTTTCCATATATTCTGCCCAGTGTAGTTGTCGAACGTCAAAATTAAATGTCTGTGTGAGAGAAAAGCTTCCACTGTCAGTTGCCTAAAAATTCACCTCTACATAATTTAAATGAAAATAAATGTCTTTATTCCAGATAAATCCAATTTGGCTTTGACACAAGAAAGTTATCCTCTCCTTAATCCTAGAGGCAGTCGAGATTTAGGCTCCATTTCTGATTTAGCCACCAGATTCTGACATCATCTCTTCCAATCACTTCATGCCTTATTTTCCCTCTTCAGCACTAATACTCTTTTCTCCACTTCTCAGTTTTCCCATTTCAACTGTCTGTAAGGAATTCCATTCTGAAAATAACTATTTTCTAGTATGTTATTTATTTTTAAGCAACCAGATCATTCGAATGTGCTCTAAAATAAACACTGCTCTGTGCCAAGTTTACTGTTTGGTAAGTGCAGGGTTCTGTTAGCTGTGCTTAGAGTTATACAGTTATATTTTAAATATAACTATCTGAGTGCCTTCTGCAGGAGAGAGTATCACTATGATGAATTTGATACACAGGTTTTTTTACTGAAGTATTAACTTCCTCTTCTCAAGATTCTACAGTACCAGTGTTTAAATCCCCACAAAATGCAGCAATTTGAAAACACTAACAGTTCAAAGCTCTGGTGTTGGGCATTTTGCTTTTCAAATTTTTCCTGAACTCAAGTTGCTAGGGGGAGGCAAGAGGACAGGAAGGGGTGGAAATACCATGCACACAAAAATCACCAAAAGCTGTTTTATTTCCTACTTTTAGACAGCTGATTTAGAAATTTGGCAGCTTTTCTGGAATCTAACTACTGAACTGATTCTGGAAAACACTTCAGTAGCAAAGACATCTTAGGAATGACAAAACTGTTCCAAATGCACAAGGGAATCTGAGTTTTTAGAACTGTAACTGGTGATTTTTATTCTGCTGAATATTTACCAACAAAGCCATAGCAGAAGGGAAGTTTCAATTCCATTGGGGCACCTGAGCATTGTTGGTGGAGGAGGTGGGAAAAATTAGGAGTAAAGTTAAACCTGGGAAAAAACAACTTTTCCTTCTCCCTCAACAAACTGACATCCTTGTTTCACTTCTCCCTGCCCCTCCTCATCTCCTCTGGTCACTGGTGGAGCTTTCCCACATCTGCCAGGACCTCCCAGGCCCCTGCAGTGCTGAGTTCCTCCTAGGTGAGCTGCACATTAGGCCAGGTCTTTATCCAGTCCTGGGCTGAGCTGCTCCCCCACCCCAGTGCACACAGCCACTTGCCTTTTTGTCTTCTGGGCTCAGCTGGTTCATCAGCATAGTCATGTTCTCAGTGCTCCAGGTCCAAGAGTTGCTTGTGAAGTACTCTAAAAACATCATGGACTTATGAAGACGTGTTATTGTCTTCATCATCCTGCAACCCGAGGGTGCAATGGACAGGTTACAGGGGCAAAGACTGGCCCAAACAAGTCAAATACACAATAAGGTTTTTTACCCTCCAGCCCCCCACCCCCATCTCAAAAGATCCCACCTTGCTCTGTACCTGAAGCATTTTATATTATATCAATAGGGTATTTCTGCATAGTATTGAAGTGAACTTTGGCTGTCCAATTTCTGCATAGAACCAGAAATTATCACAGTCCATTTTTTTCCTAATCCTGCTTCCCAGTGCAATAATAAATTACCATTTCTTTTTTATTAGGAGGAACAATATGTTGTCTTCTGTTGGTAACTCTTAGTTTGGAGCAGGGAGATGGAACTCTTTTCCCTTTAGCACACTGGACTATTTAGCTGTACTCAAGAGTGTGACTTGAGAGAAGTCTCAAATTGCACAGAGCAGAATGTCTGTGCAGGACCTCCCCTTAAACAAGGGAGGAAGTTGCCCTGCACATTGTGCAAGACCAGATCTCTGTAACAGAACAGAGGTTTTCATCATGGTTACTGAGATATCAGGGCTTAAAACCACCAGCAGCAAAGGGCAGCAAAATTTTGAAGGGCACAGAAAGATCGTAGCATATCGTGTTCTAGGCTACTTCAAAATATGCAGAAATACCTTCCATCATCCTTTATTATGCAGAGGAAGAAACTCTATAAAATCATCACTTGTAAGACTAAGAAATTATGTTATAAGGATCAATTTGGGCAAGTTTCTCTTTGATCATACCATCTGAAGTGGCCCATAAAAAAATTTTCTTGTCATAAATGTGGAAGCTTTGCATCTGGCCTCTCAGATGCAAAGCTTCCACATTTATGACAAGAAAATTGTTTTAAGTGTCTCAGTGTTAGAGATGGCCATTCAATTTTAATAAGTGCTAACTAGTACCACATGGCCTAATGCTATTAAATTCCTACTTTGGATGCTCAAGGTATTTCCATCTCACAGAAATGGAAAACTGCTTCCAATTTGATCCTTATAGCAAGACAGTGATCGTTTCAAGCACAGTGGTAGGGGGGAGGGAGGCAAAGAAAGCAGAACCCAGTACTAACAGGAAACACTTTTCTGAAGGTAAATTTTGCCAGCAAAGATCATAGAAGCAATAAAAGCAAACTTATTTTTCTCTGGAAGCTGCCTTGATGCATTCATACTTGTAGAAGGGATATGGCACATTGTCCCAGAACCTCTTCTGAACAAAGTATTTTGTATGGCATTAGTGTCCCTTACTGTCACTAGCAGATGGCATCTCAGTATCTAAAACATTAACATTTCCTCTTTTTCTTCTCATGGAATGGAGCAATACAAACCACAGAGATCACTGAAAAATGTCATCTCTCAAGCACAAAAAGCAGAAATAATTTTTTAAACCTCATAGGAATATATCTGCTAACTCAGAACTGTCTTTAAATGTTAGACCACCAGCTGATTTTATTACTAAGCACCTCTAAGAGCTTTCAAACACCTGCTTAGTTCCCCCAGCTGGGCAAGGTGGCACCAGTGGGGGCTGAGTTGAACTGGAGACTCTCTGATGCAGAAATAATTGGGAATATAGACTCTGCATCCAAAACATATCCTGTGCAAACAAGACTAAACTGAATGGGAAAAAAAAGGGATGTTAGTTATGTCAAAAATTAGGAAAATAACTCAAAACTTGGAAAGCAAAGAGCTCACTGGCCATATAAGCCAAAAAGACCTCAGAGCTAAAAGCCTGGATAAAATCAGTGCCAAACAGCATTTAAGCCTTTTTGCAGAGCTCTGTCCACTGACAGTCTGAAGATTATTTAACCTGACTTGCCCTTTTGAACTTTCCAGTCTGTGTCCTTATGCTAAGCTGGACCAGCAGCTGAATTTTAGAGTGCTTTGACTGCTACAGTTTAAAAACCTTGTGCCTCTGCTAAATACTAACTGAGCAAATTAATACCTGATTAGATAAGTGTATATTTTGAACTTGTTCCTGGACACTAACATTGGTTTTCATTCTTTTCTAAAAAGAAAAAACCAAACTAAATTTAAACTAATGCAAAGACTCTGCTGGGATTCTTTTTGTCTCTGCTCATGGGTATGATTTTAGAGCTTAGCTAAGCCGATTACAGGGGAAAAAAAAAAAAAAAAAGCTTAAAAGAGGTTTTTTCCCCCTCCCTCCCTCCAACTCAAATTGGATTTAGCAACTGACCACAGAACCAGTTGATTCAACTCATCAAGGAAAAAATTGTTTTTCTTTGTAGGGTTAGTTTCTTTCTCTACCAGCCCAAAGAATCTAATTCTCCACATTATCTCAGCTGCCCAATCAATGACAGAGTTGGACCAAGTTTCTCTGTGACACCTTGCTGGCTTGCACTAAGTCAACATGAAACTACAGCTCTCTTTGAGGGGAGGAAAAAGCAGCCTGGTGACATTGAGAGATGCCAGCAATGAGTGTCCTTTAGTGAACACTTAGCTCTGACAGACTAAGCTTTAACTGCAATTAATATTCACCATATTTCTCCTGTGAATGGCAACACACACAACTCAAAACTCAGCACAAAGTCACACAATGGAACTTCATCCCTCAACATGAAGTTCTGAAGGTTAGTCATTCCAAAGACTGGATACAAGTCATCAATATCAACACCAAATACAACCAGCCAGTATAAGAGGAAGCATTGCATCACACCTCCTTCCTCAGTTGAAGGCAGAAAAAATTATGACCAACTCACAGAAATGTGCATTAGCAGCAGGCAGCCAGTCTGGGTGACTTTCACCCAGGTTCAAGGTACAATTTTGCCTCCTGCTTTTGCAGTCCTTACTGCCATCAAGCACATCACAACAGTTTGAGAAACACACCACAGGAATTAAAGTTTAAGCAAGTGAATTCAATTATCCATAACTTAGGTGGGCTTGCTGCTGTACCTGACAATTGAAAGTGACCTGGCTTAAACTATAACTACAATTTAAAGAAGTCTTACACACAACCTATTGTCTCCAGGTTAAAAACAGTCCTGGTGCCAAATACTGACTGATCCCTCAGTGGATCTATAGGCTGCCAGTCTGCAGAAGCATTACAGGTAATTACTTTTTAATAAAGACTCCTCTAAAAAATATAGAACAAGCTTTTATATTTGTCTTTGTTCACATTTTCACCTGTGAATTGTAAGACACTACTGAATTCTTATCTTTGCATCAGCTCTGTGGGTGCTTTAAGCACACAATTTAAGCACTGTTAAGAGATAAAAATGTATTGATCTATTTAACATGATTATGCTCCTGACTCAGTTGTGGTTGGTCAGACAGCAACTACACAAAAGGTGCTCCCAGTTTTAGGAAGCTTTAGATTGAAATGACAGACCTCCCTCCATACATCAGCCACACCTTTCCTTTTGCTTTCTAAGAAGAAGGAGCAGAAGAATTGCTGCAGATACCTCTGAACTACAACTTTAAATATTTCATAAATATTTCACATGCTATTTTCTCAGAGCAACTGGGGAGATCTGCTTGGTGTGCATTTTTAAAGGCTTTAACATTTCAAATATACCAAACTGCTTTTAAATAACACACAGTTCTGTCCTGCTAAGCACTATGCAAAGTTACAGGAGCAAACTAGGCCTTGCATTAAAGATAATTAGGCAACTAATAAGCTTTGCTATGCAACTAAGTATAAGCTACCAACAACACTACCTTTAAACTTTGATGCTCAGGTTTATCACCACTATTTACAGAATTGCACAGTGCTAGAGCATTTTTTACTATAAAATATTAAATCTTCATTATGCCAGTCTTTTTTGTACATGTTCTTCCTATACAAATTTGGAAGAAATATTATATAGGTTATTTCTTCCTTCCCTTTCCTTACCTTTTAATATTATCAGAGAATCGTTAAATTCAAGACACCTTCAACTAGATGCAAAAACAGCAAAAAGATTTCCATTTCATCAAAAACATTGCTTCCACAAGTGAGGTGCAAAAGAATGACTTCACATTGCAGAAAGATTACAACAGATAAGTGCTTTGAAAATAGGAAGATTTTGGGTTTAATTTTTATTATTATTAACATAATCATTTAGTTCTGAAGGATAACAGACCTGATCTGTTTCTAGTTTCTTCCTTTTCTTCTACTTGATAAAAATTTTCATTCAATTGCATGTTATCCTAATGCACTGTTCAATAGCCTAATGGTATGACAAGAGTGCAGTTAAACCTGCACAGTGATTTCATTACTTATTTTTCTTGCATTGTACAAAATAGAGACTTAAGTGTACTCAGCACAGAGAGGGCAAGCACCCACCCATGTAAAGGCAGGTTAGCAGAGTATTTGTATTTTCTTCTGCTGATTTTATTGCATTTAATTTTTACATTTATTTTCTATTCTGTAAAGTATTAATGTCACCAATTGTACCAGCAGTGATCAAAGTCCTAAATTCCATCTTTAGACATCAAGGAAGAACTCCAGGAAAAGCAAAAACAAGATTCAACACTCCTGGTGTTAGAATATAAAACTAAGCTGAATATTCTAAACAGCATAATTATTCATAGCCTCATTTTACTCCCACTGGTCAAATACTCAGCAGAGCAGCTGCCTTTCAAAGCCTGACAGGATTCTGGCAGCACTCCTTTCCAGCCATGCACAAAACAGGACATTGGCATTTATAGTGTAACTATTTTAGGGAGGGATGAAGTTTTCATATCTGTCAGGGAAGTTCTATCAATTTTTATTAAAAATAACTTGAAAAATGGAAGAGAACCTAGAAGGTAGGATGTTTTATGTACAATGCCTTCTTTAGAGTGGAAAATCTTAATGCTTTTTCATGTGGGAATATTATTACACAAGCACAGCTGACTGCCACTGCTCTAAGCATGATCCTGCTGCAGCTGAGAGGTTTTCCCCTACCAACCATTTACACAGCTCCTTTCTACTCATCCTGTGCTGTTTCAGAGCTTTCACCCTCCTTGTTAGACACACCTGGGCTACAGGGCAACAGATGAATGAATACTCACTTGTGTTAATACACTGTCACCACAGTGGAGGTTTTATAGTCTGAAGGCAAATGTTTGTGAAAATGTAACATGAGTAATGGGTTAAGGTCACATGGCTTGGCAAATCTGAAGCAAATTGAAGTGGAACCTTATATTGCTTCTACATGGTTTAGTTCAGCCCGTTATTTTCACCACTTTAGTTAGCCAAATGCTAGCCTAAATATTATAAACTGAATGGAATCTGAGATGATACAAACCAACACACCAGGCCAATTTGTATCATCTACAGGAATAATCTGCAATTAAAAGCTCATTCCCCCATTCCATTTTCAGTTTATAAAAGCAACAACCACCTTAACACAAGCCACTTCCTCCAGTTTAATGACAGACTAGGATTCTGATCCAAGACATGCCTTGGAAAGCATTGCTAGGCCAGTCATTAAACTCTCCAAAATGCAGCCACTGGATTCTTATGGCTTAGTTAGTAAACCTAGACAGTGCCCAGGCCATGTCTTCTTTACAAGTCTCCACCACCTTATGGGCAAGATATTTTTAGCCCTGTCCCTCTTACCGTGGTTTCCGACCTGTCAATCCGAGCAAAACATCATAGAAAAAAGTCACTAAAAAGGCCTCTGCACACCGCCAGTGATACAAGAGGGGGCTGGTGGAGAGCTTAAACCAGGGGATTCTTGCTACATTGTCTAATGGATACAGCATGTAATTGCTAATAATGCAGTATTCTGTAGGAAAAAATAAGGATCAACACATTTTTAGTATTTATTATCCAAGAACAAACAGCACTCGTTCTATAGCTTCTAATTCTCTTTACCTTGACTGCTCAAACCCCTAAACTATTCAACACAAAAACATTCTCATTTTTGCTAAAAAGTTCAAAGTCACTTTGAATTCGAGGACCTGTTCTCAGGAAAAAAAAAGGTTGAGTTTTAGTCACAAAACATTCAGGGAAAGAAAAAATACCAAAATAAAATAAAATAAAACCAACATAGATCACAGTGTAAGCACAGCTTTGTTTAAAAGTCAGAGGAGCAAACAAAGCAGAGGCAGTCACCATTACCTTGGGCTTCTTCCAGTAATCCTGAGGTAGGTATCATAGAGAAATGCTGGGGCCTTATGGCTCACAGCAATCCAGTAATGATATAAAAGGTGATTGGAAGTTAGATTTACATTGGGCCGTCTGAAGGCCTGCTCGAGAGGGTTCCTCTTGAAAGTGGAAATTACATGGTATTCTGAGAAAGAGAAGTTGCACAACAGCTTCCATAATCACCATGTAAAATGTAATGTTACAGGGCACAGCATCAACAGCAGTGCCTCATTTAAACAAACACCCTAACTCTTCTACAATGCACAGAAAATAAAACTTAAAAGCTTATAACTCAAAATACTATTGAACTGGTTCTTACTATAATCAAGAGGTGGTTTATGCCTTCACCTTCAGTACCATATTTTATTGGACCTTCTCTCTTTCTGTTCCTGTTCCCTACTTTAGAAGTTGGTGGTTTCAAACACTGACAGCAATTTCAGTTTATAAAGCGTGCAAAGCTATTTAAATAGTCATCTATATTTCATGAAGAGGGTTATTCTGATCACTTGTGTGAAGAATTTTAAAACAGATTGAGGATTCTGCACTCATCTGAAGCAACCTGAAATTACACTTTCAACCAATTTCTCCAAATTTAGGCATTAAGAAAAAAGGAATTAGGGTGGGAGTCCATGAGAAATTCCTGATAACACCTGTAAATTCCGTACATAACAGATATTGCAGAACCAGGATCTTTAAAAGTCATGTGGAAATTCACCTCTCCTTTTAATTTTCTCCTACAACTTTATGCTGTTGTTTATAGACAGCACTTAAATACCCTGATTCAAACTGGGATATAAGTGAAGTCAGCAATTTTACATGTTTAATTGAAGCAATACTGTTTGCATACAGATCCATGTAAAATAGGCAAAAGCAAGTAAAATAGATTTAAGTATTGAGGCTAACTGAAAGAAAAAAAAAAAATAATCGGGGCTTCAGAACTCAATTTCTAAAAACACTGAAAACTAAAAAATGGTTTTACTATGCCAAACAGCTTGCATTGTTTTTTATAACAAACTATTACAAAGCTGTTGGCCTGTGGGTTACATCCTAACCAGGTTAAGAGTTGAAAATAGGTAGTCATATTTCCTTACAGGCTACTCTTCCCTGCAAATGAACTATTGAAGTGACATGCCACAATCTAAATATTAAAAAAGCCACTTCAACCAACAATCAACTTAAGCCAAACACAAAGAACTACACAAGGACAAAACTATTACCAGACCTCCCAATTGTGCAGATGTAAAAAGCATTTAATCGTGGGCTGCTTATTCATATGTTTTTTCATAAGTATTTATTGACATTGGCATTACACCCAGCATCACTACTGCTCTCTGAGCAACACTGCTCTCCACACACTGTGGATTAGGTCATGGCAGCAGCAAAATCAGCTCTCCCACAGTTTTAAGTTATAATGGAATAAGAGTAACAAAAAAGAATACTAATAAGAACCAAATGAAATGGAGGTAATGCTGCAGGGGGGGAGAGAATTAACAGTAGAAGCTAATGAGAAAGCACAATTCACTGCAAAATTGAGAGGTATGGCTAAAATACCAGCTTCAAAAATAGAAATGCATTATGCTTTACTGATTATAACCTGTTTGACTTTTTTTTTTGTGTTAAGGCTAATGAGAAGAAAGAAACATGGCATACCAACTTCACTCCAGTGGAAAGGATTGGTGCCACCTGTTGTACAGTTATACACCATGACTTTCCTTGGTCTGAGGGGGAAAAAAAAAGATAAAAGAGCAAGTTAGAAGAAAAACAAGATTACAAACAAGACCCAGGAAAGAATTTTCAGACATAACTTCATAATATAAGTAGGAGATGTCTTCCTCTGGCATGAGCAAGCTACACTTTGAGACTAACACTGTCAGAACCTTAGATTCCTTTGTCCTGAGGAACAGCAGGACACTGATGAGGATTTCAACACAAGACTGGTTTACTAAATACACAATACCATTTCCAAATATTCAGCACTCTCTTCTGTCACCATTCATACCTGTTAATTGCAGAATACCAGGCTGCAGCAAGTGTTGTATTGACAACAACATCTATTGGGACAAGATCTGCTAATGCATCGTTGGAAGCTCTCATTGTTCGAAGAATTCCTTTTCCTGCCTTGAAGAACAAAACAACAGAGACAGAACAGCCAGAAGTAAAACATATGAAGCTCTTCTGCCTTCCAAAAGGAGAGGGAAAATTAAGTACATCCATTACTTACAGCAATGAAGATACCACTAGGTCCATTGAAGTTATCAATCCAGCCCTAATGGGAAAGGGGAGAGGGAAAAGATTTGGTTACAGTATACTGAAATCAGCAGCTTCAAGTGAAAATTTGAGCAGCTTCTACATGTGTTAAGGGGTGGAGGAAAAGGAGACCAAAGAGGAGGAAGATTTTTAATTCCATTTAATTCCACTAAATAAAGTTCTTCCATAGCAAATTCTAGTGATGTAATAAATTCTTATGACTCAGACAAGAGATCTGCACGTAGGACACCATGGTCCTTCTGAGAGAGATGCTTATTTATTTCTTTGAGAATGAACTGCAATTGTCCATAAAAATATGTTTATCTTCAAAGTATTCAAGCTAGTCTAAAAATACTAGCAACTCAGGTGTTTTTCATTTGTCAACCAAAACACATTCTTGTTCAGCTTTGATGACAGTATTTAGACACTGTACACTGTTCTCAGTCATCCAGAAGCAACCAAGACACAACTCCATGGTCCAAGAGATTTTCCTCCATGAAGGACACTGGATAAAGAGGCTCCCAGTGTGTACTACAGCCCACAGCAAGATGGGCAGGTGACAACCCAGGGACTTACAGGAAAAGGCTCCTTCCAGCTGGCACCAATGATGGACGGCCTTACAATGGCAATGTTTAAATTTGCACCTTCCTCCTGCACCACAGATTCAGCTAAGGCTTTCGTGTATGTGTAGGTATTGGGTCTTTTGCCTAACAGCTTAGGAGTGATATCATTCACTAGGTCATCATCCATCCACCTAAAGGAACAAAACAAGAAGCAAGGGTCAATTACTGCATGCTGCTTTGCTGGGGAGCTGGGCTGTGAAATGGTGAAGTTACTGTGACTACTTTTTTTCTCATTTAAAGGAAAAGGGACACAAGTTTCTCAGAAAAACAGAGGATTGAACATTCAGTGTCCATCAAATGAAGCATACTGGCATTTATTTTTTGGCCTGGTAATTCATTTATAACAGAGCAAGCAGCACACTCCTTTACAATAACCCAAATTCTGCCAACCAGCTTCTCAAAGATGGAGTGCAGACACAGCAAATTAGTCTTTGGAACAAGGGCCCACTGCATTATGATCTATAAACTGATACCACAGTGGAGTCCCATTTTCATTACTAGCATCCCCTCCACCTTTGTGGTGGTGAGCAATCACACACCACCCCTGAAGCAAGCTGGTCAGCATTTCTCTCTTTAAATTAGTTAAATCTCACCATTTCATCTTGCTTCCCAGTTCATATTAAAAACATAATAACCTTCAGTCATAGCTCAAGTAAGAAAGATGTGACTCTGCAACTACTGCTACTTTGGTGTTCTTCACTGCAAAACAGGACTTGAATTTTATTTGCCTTGGTCTCTTAGTCACAGAAATGGAATTTATTGTTTATCACCAATGTCACATTACAAAGGGGACACTCATCTGACTCCTTTCATGGTAGGAATGGGTAGGAAGAGGGGCAGTGAAGACCAGAGATCATTCTTCTGTAATTTTACAAAAGCCTCCCCTCAGGAGTTCTAAAGTACACACAGCTGTCCCTGCCCACACCAAACAGTTTAAGTTACATTTGTCTCTTCACAAGTCAGATACTCCAAAATATGACTGTTTTACAATTTCTCCTTTTTAAGTGTATTGAAAGTCAACATTATAAAAAAAAGGCTGGCTCAAAGTGCATTCTAGGTGGTAGCTCATTTAGTTTTAATGAGCACTCTTTCACCTAAAATAACAAGTTAAAGTAGGTTCTTACTTTTTAATTATTTCTCTTTTCAGTTTTGCACATCTCTTACAAGAGGTGATATTTTGTACAAGGTAAGAAGGAAGAAACTGATGTAGAGTTACATTACACTTATCCCACATCATCACCTGTTTCAGAGTCTGACAGCTAAGAAAGACCTCAGGACAGTTAATAGACACAGCAAATAAAATACCAAATTAGTCATTTTTCATACCTGTAATGCCCAATTCAAGACTTAAAGCTACAGAAAACAGATTTTTAATGTCTGGGCTCTCAAGTACAGAACCATTTCTATAATAAGTAATATTATTTGAGCACCTCAGTCTCATATTGCAATGGCATTTAGGTGGATGTAGTAGAGGCAGCTGTTCAAGGCACCTTAGTTTTATCCTTTCCTTCACAATGCTGGTACCAGCACAAGTATCTGTTGATTCAGTTAATCACACAGCTGGCACTGGCACTCTCAGCACAGGGGAGGCATCATGAGGAGTTAGGAGCACCCCTCCACACCCAGCTCAGCTTAAAGGAACCATACACCTCAGCCCAGAAAGAAAAGGGGAGTGCTAGCCATGCTGTCAGATCTATGGGACAGCATAACTCTTCATCTTTACAGCTCCAAACCATTTTTTGGTACTCCAACAGCAGGAAGAAAAGGGATACAGATTCCCCCAAGTAAATTCATGCCATAGAACACCTACTCAAGGGAATCTATCAGCTTCTTGGGATCCACAGGAGGTGGGTACACGACCTCCTCGATCTGTTTGCGGTTGCAGTAGGCGTAGGCGGTGGAGACGTGCATGAACACCTCCAGCCTCTTCATCCGCTGCGCCAACGACAGCAGCTGCTGGGTGGCAACCACATTTAACTGCACAGCATCTCTGTTGATTCAACAGCAATGTCATTAGCAGAAAGCAAGACAAAAACAAGCAAAAAGAAATTCATTCCTAAATGCCTCAGTGCTAAGTATATGAAGTATCCCTGAATTCTCCACCCTACCCCAAAAAAAGCAGCATGGAGACTGCCCTAATTTCATTTTAGAATTATATACCACAGTCCTAATCTAGAATACCTCTGAATGTTCAGGATAATTCTCCTTGTACCCTCTTCTCACCAGCATCCTTTGATTTCCTCAATCTAAATCCCAATCATTTTCCATGAAACATGAAGGAAATAATGCAACACAAGGCCAAGCTTCCATAAGATGCACCTCTGAACTTCCAAGGTCAAGTTGAGTTAGCTGGAGACTGACATCTACTTGTAGGACAGCAAAAGGCTCCATACAGAATGGAAGGAAGGGGAAAAAAGGCAAACCAAAGAACTCACTTCCAGTCCAGCTTCAGAGCTGCCCATTACTGTGTTTAAGGGCACTATAGCAGAGTAGGTGTATCTCTACAGTTCCCTGCAGGTAACAGCTTGCTGACCAACTCCTAGGATTATTTTATGGTTTAGATCTTCTCTCCACCCCACAGATTTGCTGTGGGCACCAGTTTCCTTGTACACAGTGTACTACCAAGTTTCAAGAGCACAGCTAAGCAACACTTCATCAAAAGTGTTACATTAACAACAAAATCAGTATCCCTGAAACAATCGCTGAGTTTCAGACTCACTTTATTGCTGAAGTGGGGGACAGGAAAGGGGAGCATTATCCCAAAGCAATTAACAGCAATGGTAACTAATTAGTTTGCTACCTCTTTCAACAAGTAAAAGGAGCTCATAATCCCAGCTGTGTGCACCACTTTTTCCACTTCTTGTTTCCATCTCTCTCCCTGTGCATTTACTTCTCCCAGTGCAAACTCCCATTATTAATAATGGACTTTTAAAAGACAGGAGGACAAGATGAGCTGTATTTCATCTCCTGTTTTTTTATCAGGTAAGAAAGCAAGCACTAGAACTGCCCACACACAACTTTTCTCACAAAACTCTGTCCTCAGAAAACGTGCATTTCCTTGCTAACAAGGCAGGCCCAAGGAACAGTTTGCACTGCCCTTTATAAACCAGGAGAAAAACAAACATTACTAGGGAGCACAGTGCATG